>CAWUFW010002332.1:1200000-1832500 GCA_963921515.1 Calotriton arnoldi | reverse complement strand
TTCACATGTATACATAGTATACTAAATATATATATATATATACAAATGCATAACCAATAAAGGCATAAAGAAATAGCAACAGATCAAGCATTTCTCACTATTAAAACATAAGCATGATTAAGACATATTAAAAACATTCATGCCAAACAGTAAAAGCATCTTTTTGGTGGACAACGGGGAGGCGGGTGGGACAGTGAGGAATCCACAGGCAGATACTGTATCCACCAGAAAAAATGTTACCGAAGGTAAGTAACTTGCTCTTCTGATGGATACTTCTGCCTGTTGATTCCTCACCTTTTGAATAGAATCCTCAAGCCGTACCTCACCCGGAGGAGGGTGTCCACCTGACTAGACCAAAAAATCTTGCAAAACAGATTGAGCAAAATGGCCATCCCTCCTAACCTCCGAATCCAATAATAATCGAATAATTTTTAGTCGAAATTATATTGAAAATAATACTTTAAAAATACTTTTATTAATAAATTTAGACAAACACTTAAAGGAAAACTTTTATTTATAATAAATTTAAAGATATTTCATACTTTACAAATTACGCCGAAGTCGCGACCCCAGCGCGACTTTTCAAAATGGCTACCGGAATGCGCGCAGCCATCGTGTAGGGTGCGCGAAGGGAGCGCAACTTCTGTATAATATAAAAAAAAAAAAAAAAGAATGAATATAGTTTTCCTAAATAAAAATTATTCACAATTTTTTAAAATATATATATATGTATATATATATTATCTACTGGCGGTCGCCAGTAGATAGTTATAGTTACAACCTATTATCCATAGGAAATCCGCGACATTCTATTTGAAATAACTCTCTTGCCGGTTGACGTATCTTCGCAAAATTTTCAAACTTTGTGGGGCGCTCCGGTCCGCTCCTACCCTGAAAGTCTCGGGGGATTCGTCAAGCGGGGGCCGAGAAAAAGGGGGTCCCAAAACGCGTTTTCCCCATGCAATTTTCCATAGGAAACTTTAGACACGGCTACAGCCCGAACTGCTGAACGGAATTACACCAAATTTGGCAAAGAGGTAGTTCTTGGTTCAGAAAGAACCCTTTTTGTTAAATGGTGTAAATCCGTTCAGTAGTTGCTGAGAAAATCAAAAGAAAAAAGATAGGTATATCTAGGGCCGCGGATCCTCCCGAGCACGAGCTTTATGTTAATTGGCTGTCAACACTCCAAATCAGGAAGTGTTGGCAGCCATTTTATCCCTCGGTAGAACCGAGGGACAGAAACAAGTGCGCAAAGCGCACAAAGGGGGCAGGGTAGAAACACCCTGACCCCCTAGGTCTGCTCAGGGGGTCCCACAAGGACCCCCTGGGCAAAAAAAAAATTTTCTTTTAAAAAAAAAAATCGGCAGGATGCGCTCAGGGAGCGCGAACCCTGCCGAAAAAAATCAGAATCGCGCGGTCTCCGCGCTTCGATGTTAATTGGCCCCCGGGTGGGCCAAGTCCCGGGGGCATGCTGGGGGGGTTAATTTTATGTGTGGGGGCCTCTAAGGGCCCCCAAGCCCGGGGACCACCACCCCCGGGGCTTTATGTATAATGAAGCGGGAGGGCTCTGAGCCCTCCCGCAGCCCCGGGGACCACCACCTCCCGGGGCTTCTTTTTTAAAATTAAAAACCTGTGTGGGGGGCTCCAGCCCCCACACGCCCGAGGACCACCACCTCCCGGGGCACTAAGAAAAATTAAAATGGGGGTCCGTTTTGGACCCCCAGAGCCCGGGGACCACCACCTCCCGGGGCTTTCAAAATGTAGGGAGGGGGCCGCGCGGCCCCCTCCTGGAGCCCTTGATGGCCCTGGGGACCACCACCCCCAGGGCCGGCTCCTGCAGTGTCCCGGGGTGCCTACCCCGGGACACTGCTGTTTGCAATGACAGGACGGGAGCCTCGCGGCTCCCGTCCTGTCATTGCAAACTTGCTTTGGATATTGGAAGAGAGGCAGGAAACCTGCTCTCTCTTCCAATATCCAAAGCCGATTGCTTTCCACATGGGGAGCAGCATGTTAGCTGCTCCCCATGTGTAAGCAATGCCGGCTCCCGTAGGACACGGGGAGCCGGCGGGACTGTGGGGGTTTGGGGACCCCCACAGTCCCTAACGAGAGCCAGGCCCCGGGGATGGGGTCCCCGGGGCCTAAAAATAGGAAAAGGAAGGGAGGCCACACGGCTCCCTTCAGAGAAAAAAAAAAAACGATCGGCCCCGCAGGCCCCGCCCCCTTCCTTCACCACTCTGCAAACGCGCCCCTGGCGCGTTTGCAGAAGGGACAATTCCCCTTGAATACTGGGGGTCCCTGAGGGCCAACTAGCCCACCAGGAACCTCCAGTATGCGCCAGAGGCTGCCTTGCAGAGAGGTGTACAGAGGCCACGCCCTTTTTACACCTCTCTGCAACGCAGCTCTGTGGCGCTTTTGGAGGAACATGGTGGGCTAGTTGGACTCCAGGGACCCTCAGGATTCAAGGGAGTTAATCCCCGACTTAAAATGCGCCACGGGGCGCGTTTGCACAGTGGTGAAGGGAGGGGCGGGGCTTCAGGTGACATGTGTGCAAACAGGCCCCGTGGCGCGTTTTAAGATGGGGAATTAAATCCTCTTCAATCCTGAGGGTCCCTGGGGGCCAACTAGCCCAACAGGTACGTCCAGAAAGCGCCACAGAGCTGCGTTGCAGAGAGGTGTAAAGGGGTGTGGCCTCTGTACATGTCTCTGCAACGCAGCCCCTGGCGCATACTGGAGGTTCCTGGTGGGCTAGTTGGCCCGTAGGGACCCTCATGATTCAAGGGGACTTAATCCCCCAACTTAAAACGCGCCACGGGGCGCGTTTGCACAGATGCCACCTCAGGCCCCGCCCCCTCCCTTCACCATTGTGCAAATATTCCTCTAAAATCTGCCGAAATACGAATTCCGATTTACTCACCTGTTATCAGGAGAGACCTCAGTGCTGCATCTTTCAGCCCAGTACTGATCCTCAAAAGTAATTTTAACCGTACTTACCGGTAACTTGAATTTCCTTCATAGGCTAACATTGACTGGTTTCACTTGGAAATTCTTCTAAGTGTGGAGTTTTGGAACTTTAAAATATTCCTCTAAAATCAGCCGAAATACGAATTCCGATTTACTCACATGTTATCAGGAGAGACCTCAGTGCTGCATCTTTCAGCCCAGTACTGGTCCTGAAAAGTAATTTTAACCGTACTTACCGGTAACTTGAATTTCCTTCATAGGCTAACATTGACTGGTTTCACTTGGAAATTCTTCTAAGTGTGGAGTTTTGGAACTTTAAAATATTCCTCTAAAATCAGCCGAAATACGAATTCCGATTTACTCACCTGTTATCAGGAGAGACCTCAGTGCTGCATCTTTCAGCCCAGTACTGATCCTCAAAAGTAATTTTAACCGTACTTACCGGTAACTTGAATTTCCTTCATAGGCTAACATTGACTGGTTTCACTTGGAAATTCTTCTAAGTGTGGAGTTTTGGAACTTTAAAATATTCCTCTAAAATCAGCCGAACTACGAATTCCGATTTACTCACCTGTTATCAGGAGAGACCTCAGTGCTGCATCTTTCAGCCCAGTACTGATCCTCAAAAGTAATTTTAACCGTACTTACCAGTAACTTGAATTTCCTTCCATAGGATATCATTGCCTGCTTTTTGCTGAAAAAGTTTCTAAGTGTTGATTTTTGAAACATACAAATATTCCTCTAAAATCAGCCGAAATCCGAATTCTGATTTACTCACCTGTTATCAGGAGAGACTTCAGTGCTGCATCTTTCAGCCCAGTACTGGTCCTGAAAAGTAATTTTAACCGTACTTACCGGTAACTTGAATTTTCTTCATAGGCTAACATTGGCTAGTTTCACTTGGAAATTCTTCTAAGTGTGGAGTTTTGGAACTTTAAAATATTCCTCTAAAATCAGCCGAAATACGAATTCCGATTTACTCACATGTTATCAGGAGAGACCTCAGTGCTGCATCTTTCAGCCCAGTACTGGTCCTGAAAAGTAATTTTAACCGTACTTACCGGTAACTTGAATTTCCTTCATAGGCTAACATTGACTGGTTTCACTTGGAAATTTTTCTAAGTGTGGAGTTTTGGAACTTTAAAATATTCCTCTAAAATCAGCCGAAATACGAATTCCGATTTACTCACCTGTTATCAGGAGAGACCTCAGTGCTGCATCTTTCAGCCCAGTACTGATCCTCAAAAGTAATTTTAACCGTACTTACCGGTAACTTGAATTTCCTTCATAGGCTAACATTGCCTGCTTTTTGCTGAAAAAGTTTCTAAGTGTTGATTTTTGAAACATACAAATATTCCTCTAAAATCAGCCGAAATCCGAATTCTGATTTACTCACCTGTTATCAGGAGAGACCTCAGTGCTGCATCTTTCAGCCCAGTACTGGTCCTGAAAAGTAATTTTAACCGTACTTACCAGTAACTTGAATTTCCTTCCATAGGCTAACATTGACTGGTTTCACTTGGAAATTCTTCTAAGTGTGGAGTTTTGGAACTTTAAAATATTCCTCTAAAATCAGCCGAAATACGAATTCCGATTTACTCACCTGTTATCAGGAGAGACCTCAGTGCTGCATCTTTCAGCCCAGTACTGATCCTCAAAAGTAATTTTAACCGTACTTACCAGTAACTTGAATTTCCTTCCATAGGAATCCATTGTCTGGTTTTCAGCAGAAAAGTTTCAAAGTGTCGATTTTCACAAACTACAAATATTCCTAAAAAATCGCCTGTATGACTTAAACGCATTCTTTCAACTGTTTACAGGAGATGCACCAGTGCTGGATCCAGGATCCAACACTGAGTAAGAAAAAGTAACGATAACAGTTTTTAACTTCTAAGTGAATTTCCTTCCATAGGATAACATTGGTGATTCTATGAGAAAAAGTTTCTAAGTGTGAACTTTTAAAGTACAATAATATTCCTTAAAAATCACGACTGTAACCAAAACGCTTTTACTCAACTGTTTACAGGAGATGTCCCAGGACTGAATCTAGGATCCAGTAATGTGGTTAGAAAAGTAATCCATAAAGTAACTAATTGCATTTAACTAGAAATTCACATTGAGCTGAATGTTGCATTGTGTTTGAAAATGTGTTGCCCATTGCAACAACTGTAACTACTGTACTTAAAAGTCTATTGCCTATGTGCAAAGTAATTAAACTAAAGTAATTCATTCTGAGAAAGTATTTTTGTAATGTAATGTATAATGTAATTACAATGTAATTTAAAAAATAAAATATGTAAAAAAAAATTGTTTCTAAAAAATTTGGAAACAGTATGAAAAAAATGTATATAACAATTAATACATTTAAAAATTGTCATTTACAAAACCTTTGAAATTCACTGAAAAAACTGTAGGTTTCAGACATGTTATAGTTACAAATTAGCATTTAAAAAACCTTTGAAATTCACTGAAAAAACCATAGGTTTCAGGGACGTTATAGTTACAAATTAGCATTTAAAAAACCTTTGAAATTCACTGAAAAAACCATAGGTTTTAGGGACAGTTATAGTTAGTTGGACATTGCACTCGTACAAAACCCGTGAAATTCCCCCGTTATAGTTAGTCCAGCTAACTATAACTCGCGCCCCGCAATGCACTGCTGATGACGTCACATATTACATCACTCATGACATGGTCAGTGACATCACTGATGACATCACTGATGACATCTCAAATGACATCACTGATGACATCATCCACGTGATAATCTGATGCACCTCCTCACACTCTAATATAACCTTTGATACACCCACTCTAAATTACAGACTGCCATTCGCAAAACCATAGACACTCCAACACCAATAACTACATACCCACTCACTGATTCTTAGGTCTACGCACACATCCACTCACTCACCCGTACAGTCACTCATACTTACGGTCACTCAGTACAGGACTATCATATGCACTCATACTCCTATATAGACACTCAAACACCGCCACTCATCCATAGAGGTACTCACACACCTAGTCAGTCATGCAAATAATTAAACACACTACCATTTACTCACCTATACAGTTATACACACACCAGCTCACTTACTCATACAAATAGTAGCACATTCTTACGCTCTTATACAATCACTGATACAAGCACACACTCATCCATACAGCCACTATCACAATCACTCACTCTCGCTTATAGCTATTTATATACTCCAACACACATATATACTGCCTTTCACATATGTAGTTACTCACACATGTACCACTGGGACATACATTCACTCACTAACACACTCTTACACACACTTACCCACCCATACAGTCTATCACAGTTGCACTCTTGAAACCATCCACCCAGTGAATCACCCACTCACACATCTATGCACAGAGTTGCACACACCCCTCCCACACAAACACTCAGGCACCCATACAGATACTCAGACAAGCATTCAATAACTCATATAGACACTCATGTAGCTATTCACAAACACATGCAGCCACTTACACAGCAACAGACAGACGGATACAGACATTCACCCAGTTTAGTCACTAACCCATGCATTCAGTAAGATACGTTAAATCACTCACTTATAGAGTCAGTCACGCACCTACTAAATCATCCATACAGACACTTACACACCCACTCATTCTTCAATACGTCTTTTCCTATATATATTAAAAATATTTAAACTTTACAGAAACACACAGACACTGGATGATGTCATCAGTGATGTCATCAGTGATGTCATTTGAGATGTCATCAGTGATGTCATCAGTGATGTCACTGACCATGTCATGAGTGATGTAATATGTGACGTCATCAGCAGTGCATTGCGGGGCGCGAGTTATAGTTAGCTGGACTAACTATAACGGGGGAATTTCACGGGTTTTGTACGAGTGCAATGTCCAACTAACTATAACTGTCCCTAAAACCTATGGTTTTTTCAGTGAATTTCAAAGGTTTTTAAATGCTAATTTGTAACTATAACGTCCCTGAAACCTATGGTTTTTTCAGTGAATATATATATATATAGAAAATAAAAAAAACATAGGATTGAGGTACATTAGACTTACAAATTTTCATTTAAAAAACCTTTGAAATTCACTGGAAAAACCATAGGTTTCAGGCATGTTATAGTTAGAAATTAGCATTTAAAAAACCATAGAAATTCACTGAAAAAACCATAGGTTTCAGGCACGTTATAGTTAGAAATTAGCATTTAAAAAACCATAGAAATTAACTGAAAAAACCATAGGTTTCAGGAACGTTATAGTTAGTTGGACATTTCACTTGTACAAAACCATACAAATTCAGGCGTTATAGTTAGTTCAGCTAACTATAGCTCGCGCCCCCGCAATTCACTGCTGATGATGTCACATATTACATCATTCATGACATGGTCAGTGACATCACTGATGACATCACTGATGACATCTCAAATGACATCACTGATGACATCATCCACGTGAAAATCTGATGCACCTCCTCACACCTGAATATAACCTTTGATACACCCACTCTAAAATACAGACTACCATTTTTGAAAAAATAGACACATCAATACCAGTTACTAAATACGCACTGACTGATTCCTAGGTCTACACACACATCCACTCATTCACCCATACAGTCACTCATACATGCAGTCACTCTTCAATACAACACTATCATATGCACTCATACACCTATACAGACACTCACACACTGCCACATATCCAGAGTTACTCACACACTTAGTCAGTCATGCAAAGAATCAATCATACTTCCATTTACTCACCTATACAGTTATACAGACACAACCTCACTTATTCATACAGATACTAACACATAATTACTCTCTTATAGAATCACTGATACAAATACACACTCATCCATGCAGCCACTCTCACAATTACTGACTCTCACATATAGTTATTTATAAACACCATCACTCACATATACTGCCTTTTACATATGTAGTTACTTGCACATGTACCACTGAGGCATCCATTCACTCACCAACACACCCATACACACACTCACCCACCCATACAGCTGTTTCCACATGCACTCTTGAACCCATACACCCAGTGAATCAACCACTCACACATCTATGCACAGAGTCACACACCTCCCACCCACCCACACACACACTCAGGCAGCCATACAAATACTCAGGCAAGCAATCAATAACCCATATAGACACTCATGCAGCTACTCACCAACCCACGCAGCAGCTTACCCAACAACAGACAGACTGATACAGACTTTCACACAGTTTAGTCACTAACCCATGCATTCAGTAAGACACATTTAATCACTCACTTATACAGTCAGTCACGTACCTACTAAATCCTCCATACAGACACTTATACACCCACTCATTCCTCAATACAGCTTGGCATATATATAAAATAAAATAAAACTTTACAGAAACATAGTCACTGGATGATGTCATCAGTGATGTCAATTGAGATGTCATCAGTGATGTCATCAGTGATGTCACTGACCATGTCATGAATGATGTAATATGTGACGTCATCAGCAGTGCATTGCGGGGGCGCGAGTTATAGTTAGCTGAACTAACTATAACGCCGGAATTTCTATGGTTTTGTACGAGTGAAATGTCCAACTAACTATAACGTTCCTGAAACCTATGGTTTTTTCAGTTAATATGTATATATATATATATATATATATATATATATAAACAAATACCAATCCTTCTTGCAGTATCAAAAGATTGTGCCAAGCCCAAAATCTGTTTCAGCGTGGTTTATTCAATCCAAATCATTTGGCAAATATTGCCCGACGCGTTTCGGAACAGCCGTTCCTTGGTCACGGGTCAGTTAGACATTTGTTATTCACCATTACATATAGTGCACAAAGTGAAAAAATAAACAAAGGACTACAGGGTTACCTCAAATGTAAGGAACAGCGGCAGCCATTTTGGAGTGGTGAATTAAGAGATGATAACATACTTTTAAAGTGGAATAAAATAGCACAAACGTACACTTCATAAGGAACAGTTCATGATAAATAACATTGTCCACATTGTAAGCCATGAGGAATAAGTTCATACTTTACACACATATCGTTTTCCACATTATTTCAATTCTGCCCCAGTGGGCCAAAGTAATATCATATTTACCCCACCCGGTGACAAGGGTTCTAAAAAATATCATACTTTACACATATATCATTTTCCACATTATTCCAATTCTGCCCCAGTGGGCCAAAGTAATATAATATTAACTCCACCTAGTGAAAAAGGTTCTAGAAAATGCCATTTCACGGAACTTGACAGGTTCAGCCCCGTGGGCCAACCAATTACTCGATAATCCTCATGTAGAAACTTTAATCGGTTCAAAATTTCAAATACGTCCTGACAGGCCAATTCCACATATTCAGTCAATAAATCTCATTTCCCACTCTCTAAAGATGCTCTTTTGCATTTCTTCATAACAAGGTAATTACTCCGTCTCCTGTAATAAAAACAAGTGCATCGATCAGAAAAAGATCTATATAATTTTTAAATATATACAAACATCCTACCTAAGAGGCAATTAACCGGGAATTCATTACTGTATTACAATATCGATGGGAAAATTCATTACAAAGATTTTGGTTCATTAACCTAGATGAACAGATAACTCCTCATCTTTGTTAATCCCATCCGGATGATGGTTTCATATTTCACAATCATTCTAGACTCTAAGCGTCTTAATTCCCGAATCCTGTTTCCCCCTCTCTCTGAAACAGTAATTCTGTCTAGGGCACAATACTTCAGTAAGCTGGCGTTTTTATTGTGACAATCTTTAAAATGTCGAGCAATTGGATATTGCCTATCCTCATTTGTAATTGCCCGCATATGTTCCAATATAGGTCTTTTCACCTGGTGGAAAGTGCTGCCAATATACATCAGAGGACATGGGCAAATCAAAACATATACACAGAAATCTGATTTACAAGTGAGATGTTTAGAAATTATAAATGGCTTTTGAAATTTCAATAGCCTAATCTGTTTACAGTTGGTACTGTTACGACATGCCTTGCATGATTTGCAAGTGTAGAAACCTTGTATATTCATTTGAGGATTGACAACTGTGGACAAAGTACTTTTGCATAGCATGTCTTTTAATGCCGTGCATCTACGGAATGTGATCTTGGAGTTCACATCTATATATTTAGCTAAGGTTTCATCAGTACCCAACACATTCCAATACTTTTTTAAGCATTTTCTAACTTCTCCAGCTTAATTACTAAATGACGTTATGAATCGTATAGACTCCTCTCCATCATTGATATCCTCATTAGGTTTTAACAATTCTTCCCGTTTGACGTTTTTCATTTTTTCACATGCTGCTTTGATCACTTTCTGGGAGTAACCTCTTTCTACAAACCAAGTCTTCATATTTATCATCTCTTCCTCAAAGGCTAGGTTAGAGCTACAATTTCGTCGTGCCCTTAGTAACTCCCCATAAGGAATGCTGGTTATAAGGTTAATAGGATTGCAGCACTCCGCATGTAGTAAGCTGTTGCCGGCTGTTTTCTTTCGAAACAGTTTACTTTCCAACCGGCTCCCGCTTACTTTTACTTCCACATCCAGGAATTCAATAGTATTCCTATCCATAGAGCATGTAAACTTCAGATTTAAGTCATTATTGTTAAGGGATTCAACAAAGCTGATAGCTTCACTCTCATCACCTTTCCAAACACAAAATATATCATCAATGTACCTTGCCCAGGTGACGACATGGTGATTAAAGGCTTCGATGTTCTTTGCCACTTGCTCCTCCCACCAGCCTAGGTACAGACCCGCATAGCTTGGGGCGAAGCAGGTTCCCATTGCCGTCCCCTGCGCTTGGCAATAGATCACATGATCAAAAATAAAAAAGTTGTTCGTCAAACAGGTGTGAATCATATTCAACAGCATCTCTGTGTGCATTAAATAAGATAACGCACGACTCTTAAAGTAATACCGACAGGCCTCCATACCCAATTCATGGGGAATACAAGTATATAAACTGTTGACATCTAGTGTCAACAGTAACATGTCTTGTTCCCAACTGATATTCTCAATTTGTCTCAGAAAATCTCTTGTGTCCTGCACATATGATGGCAGGGCCTGTACATATGATCTTAAAAAATAATCAATGTACTTGGAAGTATTTTCGTACATACTTCCCATTGAAGAAACTATTGGCCTCCCAGGAGGATTGTATTTGTCTTTGTGAATTTTAGGCAATAAATACATTGCCGATAATTTAGGGAAAATCACAATTTAGAAATTTAAACTCATCAGTAGTTAACAACTTGTCATTCTTCCATTTCTCAAGGTTACTTTTGTAACTCAAGTTACTAGCTTCATAGCTTATTCTATCACTTTTTGTATAGCTTGCGGTGTCATTAAGTTGCCTTTTCCCCTCCTCACGATGCATTTTTAGTGGCCAGATCACCACATTTCCACCCTTATCGGACTTCTTTATAACAATATCTTAATTAGCTTGTAGTTCTTTTATCGCTGTTTGGTGTCCCTGGGTGAGATTACTATGGTAGTGTATCTTACGTCTAGCCAGTTTCTTAAACTCATTCTTCACCCCTTTCTCAAATAACTCAATGGCATCGTTGTCTACCTGAGGTAGAAAACATGATTTGGGTTGAAGCCACTCATACTGGCCTGATTGATCAGCACGTTTTCATGTGCTAAACTCATTAATGGATCATCAGTCCAGTTTTGACCGGTTTCTGGCATTTCAGCCGTCATCAGCCAGGCTTGCTTGAATCCAGTGGCAAAGTGAGCAAGGGACCCACGTCTGGGCATACCCCCGCCAACTTAGGGCGACCGGTCCTAGGATGCTTGTTTCCGGTCCAGGGGAGACATGGCTTGGCAGTTCGGGCTGGACTGTTCCCATGAGGCACAGGGTCAGACTGATTTGCATATGGCCATGTCTGAACTGGGGTGGTGGAGTGAGCTAAAGAATGATGATGGATTAAACCCAGATCAGTTGACTGGGGGTGAGTGTTTGATTGGCTCAAACGTTCCGTCCATCATCCCCTTTTGTATGGATGGAGAGGGGTCATTTGGGAAGGGGGTGGCTACAGGATGGGGCAAGTAGCCCCTGTGGTGGGCGATGTAAATGTGCCATGGATGGAGGGCTGTAGGGTTGGGGTCAGCTCAGCAGACCTCGGAGAGGGAAGCTCTGCAGCCCCGGCGCATGCACAGTAAAGGGAGGTTATAGTTCAGGGACTCCACTCTGCATGTGCAGGGTTGTAACTGCCCCGGACTCTGCAGCGCCAGTGCACGTGCACTCTAACCTCGGGCTCTCGCAGGGTCCCTATACCCACCGCTCACTGTAACTGATCCAGTGTTTTCATATCCCTCCTCCTGGCCCCATTTATTGTATCATGACGCTGCTTCTGAGGGGTTCAATGCACACAACTAACGGCCAGTGTTTCCCTCGCAGGTAAGCCCCTCCTATGGAGCCCCTTCATCCAGAGGCCGCTGCATAAGAGGAAAGGGGGACAGGCGAGGTTCTCCAACGACCAGACCATCGAGCTGGAGATGAAGTTTGAGATGCAGAAGTACCTGTCCCCTCCCGAGAGGAAGCGCCTGGCCAAGGTTCTCCAGCTCAGCGAGAGACAGGTGAGAGGCCAAGGCCATCCTGGATGCCTTGGGATTCACAGGAGAGCTGCAGGGCGTTGACCAGAGCTACATGCAAAACCATCCAGCCAGCCATCCATCCACCCATTCATCACCCACCCATCCATCCATTCACCCACCCAAACTTACCCATCCATCCTTCCACCCACCCATCCACCCACCCATCTATCCATCCATCCACCCACCCAAACCCACCCGTCCATCCACCCATCCATCACCCACCCATCCATCCATCTATTCACCCACCCATCCGTCCACCCACCCACCCACCCATCCATCCACCCACCCACCCATCCATCCACCCACCCACCCAAACCCACCCGTCCGTCCACACATCCATCACACACCCATCCATCCATCCACTCAACCCATCCATCCACCCACCCACCCAAACCCACCCGTCCATCCACCCATCCATCCATCCATCTATTCACCCACCCAAACTTACCCATCCATCCGTCCACCCACCCAACCACCCACCCATCCATCCATCCATCCATCCACCCAAACCCACCCGTCCGTCCACCCATCCATCTATCCATCCATCCATCCATCTTAAGGATGAACCCACCGATAAAGCTGCGTGCCTCCACTCTGAGGAGGCCCGTGGCACAGTCAACCATGTTAACCCTGTTCCCTTCTCTCTGTGCAGGTGAAGACCTGGTTCCAGAACCGCAGAACCAAGTGAAGGCGGCTGAAGCAGGTAGGGGGCGCGCGTCGATGCGTGGGAAGGAGGGAGTGAGGATGTGTGCGCAAGTCATTTCGAGGCTGTTTAACCTCTCCACCTCGATGATAAAGATACACAGAGTGTGGCGGGCACCGGGTGGGCGCTCAGGCAGCACTGATGCTAAAAGCTGCGTCCACACTGCGCCGATTACACGCACACTGATTGTTCAGCAAACCACATGTCCCCATCCACTCACCGTCTAGATAAGGGCATTGTCGGCGCATTACCAGGCCTGGCTTCGGTGGAATATTATTGATTCCTTTAATTGGCCAATTAGGGCGACGGGGCAGGGCCGCTGCTGATGCTGCCAGGTAAACAGGTCGGGCAGTAATCTCGTTTCTGCCTGCGAGACAATCAGCGGGACCTCCCCAGAATCGCCGGGGATAATTGCACTTGATGGCATTGCTCTTCTGACACGATTTCCAGCCAGGGGGTGGACGTTATTTAATAGCAACCCCTGATGACTTAACAGTGTGTAGAGGCGGTAATACAGTGGCATAAAGCGAGGTAGAAAACTACTCATTAGAAACGGTGACAACTTGAGGCGCCTGTAATCTGTTCAAAAATCACTGGGCGCTTTGCATATTCAATTGCGCTGAAATATATATATATTACCTACTGGCGGTCGCCAGTAGGCAGTTATAGTTAGAACCAAGTTTCCATAGGAAAAGCGTTTTTTGATTTGCCAATATCATTGGCGCCGTTTGACGAATCCTCACGAAATTTTCACGAACTTAGGCCCCCTCCGGTCAACTCCTATCTTGAATGTTTCGGGGTGATCCGTCAAGCGGGGGGCGAAAAAAAAGGGGGTCCCAAAACACGTTTTCCCCATGTTAATTTGCATAGGAAACTTTAGACAAAGCTACAGCCCGAACTGCTGAACGGAATTACACCAAATTTGGCAAAAAGGTAGCCCTTGGTTCAGAAAGAGCCCTTTTTGTTAAATGGTGTAAATCCGTTCAGTAGTTGCTGAGAAATTAAAGAAAAGAAAACTTTCGATATCTGGGCGGAGCCTAACCACACAAGCACAAGCTTGCCTCTGATTGGCTGCCAACACTTCAAACAAGGAAGTGTTGGCAGCCATCTTGTGCCTCGGACGGAGAGAGAAATAAAAAGGTGAGAGAAAGATTAAAAAACAAAAAAAGGGGGCAGGGTAAAAACACCCTGACCGCCCAGGCCTGCTCAGGGGATCCCACAGGGACCCCCAGGCCCAAAAAAAGCATTTTTTTACAAAATTCAGGTGGGGTCGCGAAACCATTCGAAAATTTAAAAGAACGAAGCGCGGTCTCACGCGCTTCGTTTTCAAAGCCCTGGGTGGGCCAAGTCCCGGGGGCAATTTATTTATGTAGCGGGGACCTGCAAGGGCCCCCGCAGCCCCGGGGACTGCCACCTCCCTGGGGCTTGTTTTTTAATTTGTGGGGGGCCTCCAAGGCCCCCCCAAGCCCCGGGGACCACCACCCCCGGGGCTTTTCTTAAATATGCGCGGGGGCACATGGCCCTTCCGCAGCCCCGGGGACCGCCACCCCCGGGGCTTTTGTTAAATATGCGTGGGGGGCACATGACCCCCTGCAGCCCTGGGGACTGCCACCCCCGTGGCTTTTGTTAAATATGCCCAGGGGCACACGGCCCCCCCGCAGCCCCTGGGACCGCCACCCCCTGGGGCTTTAGTTAAATATGCGCAGGGGCACACGGCCCCCCCACATGCCCCGGGGACCGCCACTTCCCCGGGGCACTAAAAATGTAAATGCTGGGGTCTGTTACAGACCCCGAGCCCCGGGGACCACCACCTCCCCGGGGCTGTGCACTGGTAGGGAGGGGGGCCGCGCGGCCCCCTCCTGGAGCCCGTGATGGCCCTGGGGACTGCCACCACCCAGGGCCAGCTCCTGCAGTGTCCCGGGGTGCCCACCCCCGGGACACTGCTGTTTGCTATGGCAGACGGGAGCACAGCTCCCGCCCTGTCATAGCAAACTATGCTTTGGATTTTGGAAGCGAGAGCAGGTTTCCTGCTCTCGCTTCCAAAATCCAAAGCAGATTGCTTTTCCACAAGGGGAGCTACATGTCAGCAGCTCCCCGTGTGGAAAAGCAATGCCGGCTCCCGCAGGAGGCGGGGAGCCGGCGGGACTGTGGGGGAATTGGGGCTCCCCCCACGGTCCCCAATGAAGTGGCCAGGCCCCGGGGGATGGGGTCCCCGGGGCTAGAAGTGGCCCGGGAGTGGGGCCACGCGACCCCCCTCCCTTAAAAAAAAAAAAAAAAAAAGGAAAGGCCGGCCCCGGGGATGGGGTCCCCGGGGCCATAAATGGCCTGAGGAGGGGTGCCACGCGTCCCCCCTCCAATTATTGTAATTTTGTTTTTTTAAATAATGGCCAAGCCCCGGGTGATGGGGTCCCCGGGGCCAATAGTGGCCCAGGGAAGGGGGCCATGCGGCCCCCATCCTATAATAAAAAAAAAATTTAAAGGGAGAAGGCCGGCCCCGGGGATGGTGTCCCCGGTCCAAAATTGGCCTGAGGAGGGGGGCCACGCGGCCCCTCCAAATATAAATAAAAAAAAGAATGTTGGCCATGCCCCGGGGAGTGGGGTCCCTGGGGCCAAAAATGGCCTCAGGAGGGGGGCCACGCAGCCCCCTTCCGGTATTTTTTTTAAAACTTAACAAAATAGGGGTCAGGCCCTGGGGGATGGGGTCCCCAGGGCCCAAAAAATTGGAAAGGAAGGGGGACCACACAGCCCCCTTCTAAAAAAGAAAAAAAAAACGGCATCGCCGCAGGAGGCCCCGCCCCCTCAGTGCATCAGTCTGCAAACGCGCCCCGTGGCGCGTTGTAAGTTGGGGAATTAATTTCCCTTGAATACTGGGGGTCCCTGGGGGCCAACTAGCCCACCAGGTACCTCCAGTATGCGCCACTGAGCTGTGTGGCAGGGAGGTGGTCTGAGACCACGCCCCTTTTTATACCTCTCTGCAACGCAGCTCTGTGGCGCTTACTGGAGGTACCTGGTGGGCTAGTTGGACCCCAGGGACCCTCAGGATTTAAGGGGACTTAATCCCCCAACTTAAAACTAGCCACATGGTGCGTTTGCACATTGGTGAAGGGAGGGGGCAGGGCCTGATGTGACAAGTGTGCAAACGAGCTCTGTGGCGCATTTTAAGTTGGGGGATTAAGTCCCCTTGTATCCTTAGGGTCCCTGGGGGCCAACTAGCCCACCAGGTACCTTCAGTAAGCGCAACAGAGTTGCGTTGCAGAGAGGTGTAAAAAGGGGCGTGGCCTCTGACCACCTCTCTGCAACGCAGCTCTGTGGCCACCCAGCGCCTCGAGAGCGTGCCTAAACCCAGCACCTGGTGAGCGTTACAACTTTCATGGTGTGGGTCCCTGCTTTCCTGCCTCCTAGCGCCTCGTGAGCGCTACACCTAGAAGCTGCCCCGGGTCCGGAATGCGATGTGTAGCGCTGCCCGGGAGAACTGCCTGCTTCAAAATATAGCGGGAGCCTACCCCGCGTTTGTGCCGCCTTTTGCTGTTCAGACCAGCGGGAGTCCACCCCGCGGTCTTTGTGCCAATTTGGCGGGAGCCCACCCCGCATTGCACCGCCGACATTGCCTGCAATCACCGCCGCGGCCCAGGAAGTAGCTGAGGCCGCCGCTCTGCCTGCGGAGACCCGGAAGGAGACGGGACCTCGCCCGAGGGGCCGGAAGTGAGGAGGAGGGGGCTCCCGGAGTAACGAGGGAGCCCCGTGTCTGCCCAGGAGCCAGGCAGGAGCCTACCCCACGCTGGCCAACGCCCCAACGTCGACGGAGACTTCGCTCCGTAAAGGGAGGTGGGGGCTCTCCGTGAGCTGAGGAGAGCCCCGAGTGCCGCCGGAGTCGTCCGGAGCCCCGCCGGCTCCATGTCAAAGTCCCGGGCCCCAGGCGAGGGACCCGGGTGAAGAGCGGAGTTGCTGCCGGCACCGCAGGAAGAGAGAGAGCCCTGCAGACGCCGAAGACCCTGGAGCAGTGCGTGCTCCATTCCGGCCGCCCCCAGCACCTGTCAGCAGGAAGGGGCCTATCGGGGTACATTGCCGGTGCCCGGCGATTGCGAGAGGAAGTCCAGCGAGCCCGGTGAGTGGGGCTCAGTCTTCCAGTAGTTGGGGGTTGTGTCGGGGCACATTGCCGGTGCCCGCCCCCGGTACCAGCGCTCATTTTGGTTCTCAGCTGCCCCACCGGACAGTGGGCAGCTGCACCGGTTGGGCATTGGAGACTCGGGGTCCCAGAGTGGGGGCTCCAGAGGCACCGTAGGTGCCATTGACCCTTGGTGACACCCAGTGGCACCGCAGAAGCGGGCCGCCGCAACGTGGGGCAACTTTTCTTTGCAGAGTCCCAGAGTAGAGGCTCCCCAGGCACCGTGGCGCCAAGGATTAACCTGTAGCAGGGGGCCTGTGTATTTTGCATGCCAGATTGTGCCCCTGTTCTGGGGTGAGGACCTTGTTCTGGGGGGGGGGCGCCCTGCGAATGTTGTAGATGCCAATCAGGGCAAATGTTATGCATAATATGTGTTTCACTTCAGGCTCAGGTGCCTACTGCAAGGCCTCATGTGTTCCGCCCCCTATTGACTTCCTAATGTGTTTCCTACCACGGATGCCTCATGCTCACGTGGTTGTACCCACTGCCAGTGTTGTTGAGGCCCATTGCCTCATGTGATTTATTGCATACTATGGTTGTGTGCTACTTATGCCTAACCTAAGGTGATTTATGACTAGGGATGATGCCGTTATGCTCACATGTTCCGGCCTAATGCTAATGGTTTCTTTCCCCTTAATGCGTACATGGTGGGTGTTCTGCCTAATGTGCTCTGCCCCCTGCATATGTTTAGGCCTACTCTGATTTATGCAAAGGTGATTTATGCTCATGGTTTATGCCCCATCTGAATATGGCTATGCATAATGTCTTTTTTGCCTAATGGGGTGCTCATGCTTTTAAGTCGACTGTGATGATGCTTTATTTTTATGCCTAATGCTTATTGCCATGATGCTATGCTCTTGATCTTGCCAGAGGTTACTGGCTGATATACAATTGTTATTGTTGGTCTTACATTTATCCTAATTGTGCTGGTGATGGTTCTGGCAACGGCCCGATTGGCCCTGCCCTGTAAATAATTCCCCCTGTAAATGACTACCTGGTGCCAGTTAGCACAGTGCTTTTACAACTGTGATTGCCTTAGAACGTGTTTTGCATAATACAAATGCTGTTTTCACATAACCTGGTGTGGAGTCTCTTTTGTAGTGTGCCTAGTGTGTCGCCTGTGAGTGTGTGCTGCGCAGATGCTTTACAAAATCCTCCGGAGTTTAGCCTACCTGCTCCGCACCACGCTACCCCGTTTTTAACAGAGACTAATTTCAGGGTCATTGTGGGAGTGCATAGGTAGTACCTGAGTGAATCGATGAGTGCTTTCGTACTGCCACACTGATTAATTAAGTGCAAAAATACAAACGGAGGGATTGCATAATTCTGTTGGAAATGTCTGATTCATTGATCTCGTATAGCACAGCCTCCATGATTGCATAAAACATTACCCCGTTTATACATTTAACTACCTTGAAACTACTTTTATTCATGAATTGTAGACTTGCTCGTAAGCAATCCTCTCACAGTATTAATTATTAATCTTTGTAATGTCTTTATTAACAAATGCACACATAAACACTATCCCAGAGAAGCTTGCCTATGTGTTTAAACTAATAAGTAACGCTTGTCTAAATCCAAAATGGCTGCTAAAGCGCAGGAATTTCAGTGCGCATGTGTCAACCATATCACGTGGTATGACGTCTTTCTTTGCTTGAAGGGAAATCTTTGCTTCTGCGCAGTGTGTATTAAAATGGCTGCTTAATGTTTTCACGTGCTACAGCTTGCACATATGCTTCAATTAAAATTGTGATATTCTAATGCTATTAACTCGGGATAGATTTATAATTAAATAGGAATAGAGTAGAGATAATGGGTATACAGTGAAAACATTTATTTGTGATTTTAATATTTTCTTCTTTGACTTTTAATAGTTCGTAAATGGGACTGGGTTGGTTGAACTGCAGCTCGAGAGACTTTGGTTCTGCGCATGCGCCCTGCAAGGCTACCCAGAGGAAACGATGAAGTCAACTTGGACGTCGTCCAAGGCCGTGACCTGGTGGCCAACACTATTGCACCCACGATGTTCCTACAGAAAGAAACAATTTATATAAACATTGTAATAAACTTTGTCGAGAGACGGGTGGGAAATAAAGCAAATGTATTAATTGTGAGGGCGGTATTTTAAAACAATGGGCTTAAAGAAATTGAACTAAATTGACATGGTGTGAGGATCAACCCTCTGTCCCCGTCCAATCAGAAGTAGTGGGCCCATAATTTTGCAACATTAAGGGGAGGTACATGGGCATAGAAGGGTATAATAGATATAGAATTAGTTAATTAGTTAGCTCCAGCATTAGGCGATGCAGAGCAACACAAGCAGAGTTCGAGATGAAGCCTTCTTGCTCGACGAGCTGATCAATTACAGACTGAACCGTTGTCCAGAGAGGTCCTGAGGTGGGGGCGGCTGACTCCATTAGAAGGAAGATACGGGAGAATCGAGGAGAAGCGAAGTATCAGAGAGGGGAACGACGCTGGCGTCGTTGATAGAGAGGTCACCTGTCCTGTCCCGGGTCCAGAGGGTTTTTGATCTTCATCTTTCTTGGGACCTATCTTTCCAACTCCTTGGCCAAGGGGTTTGGTTCTCGCACCTTTAGGTAAATATAAATGCAACCTTTAGCTGTGCTGCTGTCTCTATCTTCTTCTTTCTGAGGGACCGTCATTGATCGATAATTGATTATTATTATGCTTCATCCTTGATATACGATTAAGTATCATGTGGTTCTGTATTTTACTCTGCTAAAACTTTAGATAAACATTTTAAACCTTCCTGACTCAGTGATTATTTCAGGAATTTATGAATTGTAATGAATGTCACTCATTTTAAACTTCCCAATTATCAAAGGGTCCATTGGTAAGTAATTACTCTTCAATCAGAAAAGTAATTGGTAGCAGGGATATTGATAAAGAGTACAACTGACCCACCAGCGGAAATTGCTAGCGTAGTATGAATGAATGGGCCCAGGTGAGTATTCGGTGTATGAATGCTTGTTGCTAGTAACCCGCTGGATCACCTGGTGTGGAGTCTCTTTTGTAGTGTGCCTAGTGTGTCGCCTGTGAGTGTGTGCTGCGCAGATGCTTTACACAATCCTCCGGAGTTTAGCCTACTTGCTCCGCACCACGCTACCCCATTTCTAACAGAGACTAATTTCAGGGTCATTGTGGGAGTGCATAGGTAGTACCTGAGTGAATCGATGAGTGCTTTCGTACTGCCACACTGATTAAGTGCAAAAATACAAACGGAGGGATTGCATAATTCTGTTGGAAATGTCTGATTCATTGATCTCGTATAGCACAGCCTCCATGATTGCATAAAACATTACCCCGTTTATACATTTAACTACCTTGAAACTAGTATGTCCAATAGAAAGGGTTTAGGATATGCCAGGAAGTGTGGCGCCTCGCTATGTTTGCGTTGAGTGTATTGGCTATGCCGTATGGCACGGTGCAACCAAGATAGGGGAAGTACCCTAAAACCCTTAAGTGTGTGTGGGTAGAGACCCACACAATTTACAGAAAACAAAGTCCCGGGCACACGTTATTGGTAAATGCAATGTTTGCCAAAGTCTCTTGTATTCAGAATGTTAGCATATAAAATCCACGCAAGTTATTTACGGTCTCTTCAATTAGTTTAATCTTTATGAACACAACCAGCCAACACGTGTTTCATCACAATGGGAAGTATCCCGTGACTTCTTCAGGGCTGTACATGAAGCGTAGGTGTCAGGTGAGGTCACTCCGCCGGTGATAATTCCGACCCGACTGGTGTGGCGAGGATGGGACCAATGGAACGTCCTTGTATTAGTGAAAAGTATGGAAAACGAAGCTCCGGAATGCCGGAGATCTCAGTACAAAAGGGCGAAGTAAAAGGGACTCAAGTAAAAGGTCCACATTAAATGTCAGAAACACCGGTGTAACGGTGATCCCCAAACTTGAGTGCCTGTAAATCGGTAAAGGGCGGGTCCACCATAGGAAAGAATCTGAAGCGGGTGCGCTTCGGGTGGGGAACAGGCACTGGTTCACCTCTGCTCCGGAAGTGGTGTGATAATCAAGATAAATAAGTAAGTTTTCGTAACACAGAACCACACTTTGTTACGTTCAATATTCTTTAGTTTGTACACAAGTTCAATTAAACGGAAATTCTAACTTTCCGCCTCTAAATTAAACTGTTTTTTTAAACAAACTCCAGTAGCTGCTGTTAATCCCCCCATGCTCAGTGTGCTTTTCAAAAGCAATTATCTTATTCCAAATAACCGCAAGTGCTGTGACCTACAAGCAGGCTTCCCATACAGAGCAACTCTTTCACAATGTGTAACATGTTCCACCAATGTCTTTTCTCCTCCCCCACATGTGCTTGAAGATAGTTTGGTCTGGCCTTCCATTCCTACTTTGAAAACATACAATAGCGAACACTAACAGAAAACGCTACTGTTTGAACAACAAAGGACTCTTACATAACGTTGTGAGACCTTCAAATAGCAGGTGGCTCAACAAGCAACTGACATTGACTCAGTCTTCTATGGAAATCTCCCACTACATTTTGCACAATTTATACACCAAATATTTAATCACTCTGAAACTCAAGGCCTACCACATTTTTCTAAACTATGCGACTCCCGCCTTGTTATCTCTTTTCAGACTTTATTTATAGTAACACCGGATTTCATTCATTCTAATTTTGCAAGCGCATTTGGCAGGTCCCTTGGTGCTCCTTCCTTGTTTCCGCAGTAGTCGTTCTTTAGCTCCTACTACGAAATGGCTGCCCGTCCTCTACTTCAACCCCATCCACAACAAATACAGCTATACCGTGAACGAATGCTACAACTTTTTGAATGCTTGCCATTGGCGATATTTGGCATCAGATATAGACTGAATTTCCGCTATGTGTACTTCACCTGCATGCAACCTGTCTTCTACTGTCTCCGGTGCCCTTTTGAATGCGCCCTGGATGTCTGCCTCTATACTACTTCACGCGATCCCCTGTATTATGAACTGTTGCTGCGTCCATTGCTCGCTCTTGACCAGGACTCTTCCGGAGACACATGCTTGATGGATGCGTTTCATAATGCAATAACGGGAAGATGGAGTACATGCGCTCATACGGAGAGCCTCTTGCAGCAGAGTATCATCGAATATCATGCAAGTTGCCCTGACATGGTCCTGCTTGCAGAAGATTACGATGACCATGTCTGTTCTTTCGACTTGCTGAATTGGATGGTGACACTCTTTCCTTGGAGAGGTGCAGATGACCTTTTGGAACTGATTGCATATCACGGTGCTTCTGAGTTCTTGAGCTTCAATGAATCTCCATAAGTGCGTATGGTAACCCGATTTGACAACCTCTTATTTCTACACTTCATGAACACTGTTTTTTTTTTTTCTCTTTTCCTTCCTTTTTGGATTTTCAGACATTGAGTTTGTTTACGAATTCCCCTTTACAGACTTGGTTACGCTCTATTGATATTTCCGCTCCGTTTCCCTGGTTGTTGCACAACTAGTCCACAAAACGGGCGACTTGGCGTTGGGGACTTTACTATCTATATTAAAAGTTATGTAGTCTGCAGAGAAACCTCTGAGATGTTTTATTTTATGATAACACTTCTTTTTAGCTGAGACTGAAACGTAACTCAAGATAGTCCTTTCTCTATTTTGTTTTTCTGATGACATCTCCCTTTATCAGATATCGATTCACTACTATACTGATTATAATTGTATCATACAGATTCTTTTTTGTTGTGGAACATATACTACACATTACGCCATCTACTTTAAAATAAAAAAATGTAAATGTTAAATGTCTGTGTCATATGTTACAAATACAATACTGACAGTTAATTCCTTTCCCACCATGTTTTTAACGTCATTTGCCTGTTCCATGTTCACTACTTACCAACTACTAACAATCTTGGCCTAACCAAACGCAAACCAGAAACCCTTTCCAGGTTACAGTTGACAGTCTCACCATATTACTAAAAGGATGCATACATCTCCTGTGCCTTTTCGTAGTGGCATCATACTTAAAAGAAACATACAACTACATCTATACCTGTGTTTTATAGCTATCGCATCTTCCAATATATAACTCATGTGAAAATACATGTTCAAGCATAGACATACCTCAGCAAAATTAAGGGGGATATTCACAAGGAAGTGGCGGAGGGAGGCGTTAGCCTTCTTGGCTTAACGCCTGTCTCCCCCACTTCGGAAAAAAGCAAGGCTGCACCATATTCACAAGGACATGTTTCAGCCTTGCTTTTCCCCCTGCGATGGTGCTAAGTTTCACAACTTAGCACCAATGCAGGCACCCTTGCACCAGAGTGCAAGGGTGTCTGCAAGCAGGGAGGTTTATTTATGTACAGGAAGGTGTCCCTTCCTGCACATAAACAAAACTAAAATGCCAGTTTGTAACTTACATGTGTGCTGCTTCATGCAGCACACATGTAAGTTACAAAACGGCATTTTTTTAAAAAGGTTTGTTTATTTACAGTGTCTTGTGGATTGTTGCCTGCCTTGTTATGTTGGCCTAGGCCTGGTTGCCATGCTGCTTTTCTTTGCGCACGTTACACTGAGCCAGGGCTCCCTCGCCCTTTGCTCGTGCCAAGTTCTTTTGCACTGTCTGCATTTTTTGTTGTTCACCTTTTTGGGCTCGGTCTGCACAAACATGTACAAGGTCACATAACAATGTATTTTGGTTCTTCCTGATATGGCCAGTCTCGCGCACCCAGACATAACATTAGGTGCAATTGCCATGAAGATATTTGTGTGCTTTTTATACTGCGGTTTCCTAGCGCTTAACACACTTGGAGAAATCCTTTTCAGTGAGAAGAGCTATGATGTCCTGCTGATGTAGTTCTGCATCTAGAGACTGAGGTATGGGGGTTCGCTAGTCAAAGCCCAGAGGTCTTCTCTTATTATAATAAACTATCTTACTGCACGGGGAGGGTGGTAATGTTATTTAGACATTTATCCACTGAGTTATGAAATGCTTTCCCCGTTTGTATTCTATGGAATTGTAACCATGCTGCTTATATTAGTCATATGCGTTATGCTATTGGTACTGACACGTGTACTGTACATTAGAGCACGTAAGTTGGAATAAACATTTTAACCTATCCAGTGTCTCTTCCTACGCACCTTGTGGACAAGTACGAGTGAGTGACGAAAGAGTGTTCTTGCTTCTGCGAGTCCTGAGATAAAGATACCGTGTTCTGGGTTGTCTAATCATTGGTACTTGGGTGCTAATGGGATGCTAAGCTAGTTGGGTTGGGGTTTTTGGGTGCTACGGTATATGGTGGCAAACCACTGTATTCCGGGGTCCCATTTTCCTGTGCATAGCTCTGTGTATGTGCAGAAACCTTATGACATGGCGCGACCACCGTGGGGCTGCTTATCTGCGAGACGCTTGAGTAGTACTTGTCCACAAAACCCTCGCGTACGCTTCCGGAGGCGTAAGTGACGGTGATACCTCCTATATTGAACGTTTTATAGGTACTTTCAAGCTTGAAGTTATTAAAAAAGGTTACATAGAAAACCCATTTTGTGCTCCCTGTTAGGTTGTCGATTACAATTGTTTAGTTATGGCTGGTGTGGCGATAGCTGCACATAGCCGAGGACCACTCCGAGAACACCTAGGTGTATACGGAGTGCCCGATACTGGGGTCGAGTTGGTCTTTGTGGTTCAAGCCGATCCGACTTATCACTTTGAAGTGTTTTACACCTGGATCACTTTTGAGGCGGTGGATGCAGGTGATAATCTGTTTCATGAATATAAACTCACCGCTATTCCTGCTGCCTATCGACCCTATACTAATCTTGAAGTGCCTCTCACGGCTTGGCAGCACCGTGTTTGGTTTAATGGCGCCCTACCACAACCAACTACCGCAGTTCGTTTAGGCCCCTTATCCATTGAGGGGGCCACTTGGCCTATATTGGCCGGGTATACCCCGCATCCAAATTATCTGGCATTACCGATTGCGGATCTGCGCACTATGCATACCGGAGTGGTACGAGTGCATCGAGCCCTAGTGACATACGTTACAGGTAGCCTACATGGAGTTGCTCCTGTAGTCGCAGGTCAACCAGCTATAGCCGCTGGAGTGACCATAAGTCCTGTCATGGTAAATTCTGTGATGGGCAAACGTCCACAAAATAAGGACGACTATCCTTACTGGCTTGCAGAAAAGTTCGATCAGATAGAAGCAGTGTTTCCACATACATCCCCAGTAGATAAACACCGCATCCTCACGATAAGTTTGCCAAAAGACATAATCCCCGATTTGACATCATGTGAAAACTGGGGTAAGGTATTCGCAGCAGTTTATTCAAAATGTTTTGGAACTCCTTCCATGACGGTTCTACCCTCTGTAATTAAAACAGTACAGGATGAACATGGCCCTGAAGCGGCTGTGGAATTAGGGATGAGACTAGTGGGAGTGTTTGATGTAGTAGCTGAGCTGATCCTTGGAAATGTCAAGGGCGATGCTATGAACTTTCAAGTAGCGAATGCTTTGGCTTTGGTCCCAGAGTTGGACAGGCCCCGCGAATTACCGAAAATTATAGCCCGGGCTTATAAAACAATTGGAAGAAACAGCCTAGGCAACAAGCCTTTTGTAAAAATGCAAACTCAATCGCAAACACAAGTTACACTAACAAAAGTGCATCTGAGAAAGATGATAAACCGGTCTTCACTAAAAGAGTTGGAGACAGAAAAAACAGGGTAAGCAACAAAAGAAGCCGGGATCGAGAGGAGCTTCCCCAGTTTCGGTTTCTTCTGAACGTACTTATGATTTACGTGATAGGTCAAGGATTAAATCACCAGAAAGGTTTCAGAGCTCTGATACGCGTTCTCCTCGTTCTTCACAGGCCCAGACGTCGTCACAGGCTGGTGGAGGAGGACGGCAAGATAGAGGAAGGGGCCGAGAGGCTCCCCAGGAGCGAGACCAACCTCGACAACAAGTCAGAGGGAAAGCAGAAGACTTTCACCTTCCTCGACCGCAATTTCAGAAGAAAAAGGTTGCCGCTGTCACAGCGAAATATGCCTCAGACCGTGAGAACGAGACTCCAGAATTGGACGTGGGCAGTGACCCTCCTAGACAGCGCCGCGGAAGTTACCATAGTGCGGGAGGCGCTACGTCCTCATATGGAGGCGACAGCAACTGAAACATTCGTTACTGTAGAGACAGCTGACACGAGAGTGGCACCCCTGACAGACTATATAATATAGTCATCCAAATTGAAGGTGATATACCGCGTGAAATAAAAGGGATTTTTTGGGAAAATCTAACCTCTTCATATGACATTTTATTAGCAGAGGTGGATTGGCCACCCCCATTCGTTTTAGCTGCACATAAAGGAGAGAGGTAATCCTTCCAAGCTTTTCAAGGCATGTCCCAAAAGACAAAGCTGAAGCACTTGCAGCTGAGTGGGCTGTGTACCTGGCACCAGCGTTATACCGCAACCATGTGGGATGGGATGAAGAATCACCTCCTCATGCAATACCTTTGCGGTCACTACCGCAGCCACAACCCCAATATCCCATCAAACGGCAGGCAAAAGGCCCCGTCTCCGAAATTCTGACACAGTTGGAATATCAGGGAGTAATTGAACCATGCGTATCACCTATGAACAATCCCCTTTTCGTGGTTTCTAAACCCGATGGATCGTACCGCTTAGTTTTGGATTACCGGCATTTAAATACTCATTGTCGGAACTTTGCGGTGCAAAATACACACAGTTCTGCGCTTGTAGACAGTCTTGTTCGTAAAAATACAAAACGACACTTGACCTTTCAAACGGTTTCTACACGCACAACCTAGCCCGGAGAGTGGTCAATGGACCGCATTCACTTCCGGTGGTAAATTATTTCAGTTCCGGCGTTTACCCATGGGCTACAAAAATAGTCCGGGTATATTCGCCGCCCGTGTTGTTTCTTTGTTAAATGACATTGATCAAGACGCATGTTCGTACGTAGATGACATCTATCTAACGGACGACGAATTATTTCAGCATTTGTCCCGTGTGGACCGCATTATTCTTGAATTCGCGGAGCAGGGTTACAAATTTAACTTTGCTAAGTCACACATTGCTGAATTTACCGTTCTGTTCTTGGGCTATGAGCTCAATAACGAAGGTAAGGGCTTAGCCCCCATTTCTTGGAAAAATTTGCACATTTGTGCCCCCCAAATACTCTGAAGAAATTTCAGTCTTTGCTGGGGTTCTTGAATTTCGGGCGTACTTATATTCCCGAATATGCCCAGCGTATCAAGCCTTTGTATGCTTTGATACAACCTACTTATTCAAGGTCTTGCTGGCTGCCTGAGCATACCTCAATTCTGCAGTCTTTGCAGACAGACCTATTAGAGTCTAAATATCTTTTGACTCGTGATAACCACACAAACCTGGTGATTAGAATAATTCCGGGGGCGGTGGGATTCACATACTTAACCTTTAATGAAGGTGACACAGTACCCATCGCATACAAGTCACATCTGTACACTTCCGCTGAATTGCGCTTTACATCTGTTGAAAAAGTTCTAACTGCAGTGCAAATGGCGATTCTAAAGAACGCGCACTGGCACAGGAAAGCGAATTCTGGTGGTAACACCCTGTCCTGCCCTAGAGGCAGTAACAAAGGCAAGTGTACCGAACTCAAAAGCAATGCATCCCCGTTGGATACAATGGGCTACATCCTTGACGTCTTCGGACGTCACTTTTGTTTTCGATTCTTCTCTTCAGACTCAGGAGTTCTTACAGTATGAATTCGTTCATCCTCCTCCTTTGTTTTTATTACCGCTTGAGGATTACAAATGTGTGATCTACACCGATGGTTCGGCGCAACCGGCCACTGGGTCCAAGCATGCTTATTCAGCTGCATGTGCTATTGTTGCGGGTTCCTTTGTAAATGGAACGTTCAAATCCTCTGTAGTGCACACTCGCACACTTGGAGATAGTACCGCACAATTGGCCGAGCTGCATGCATTGCTACTTGCACTTGAGTTCGCTTCTCAGGATGAGACAACTCTTATTGTATGTGATTCCTTCTACTGTGTACAATCTTACAATGACAATCTGTTTTTCTGGTCGAAAAACGACTACAAGGACGCAAAAGGGAGCACAATTAAGCATAAAATGCTTTGGGTTCGAGTGGCAGAATTGCAACAACGTCTGCCCCTCACACAGGTGGTTCACACCTTAGGCCATCAGCGGGTGGGCGCACACGCTATTGGTAACGATCTGGCAGATGAAGCTGCCCGTTCAGCAGTAGTCACGTGTTCAGTAGCAGCGGTTACCAGGTCCATGTCTAAAATAGACCCTGTTATATTAGCAGCTATTGCTGCAACCAAGGAAGGTAATAATTACCCTACAGGTTTCCCTTCCAAGTATTCTTACACATTAAGTCCCGATCAGGTTCCTTTTGTAACTATACCTGACGTTGGAGATCGGCTGATCCCCAACGCGGACCGCAGGAGTGCCTTGATATCAGCTGCACACGAAGGCATGGCTTCTGCTCATGCAGGTGTGTCAGCTACGGTTTCCATCTTGCAGCAGCGTTATTGGTGGCGTGGGTTATATAAAGACACCCGTGCTTTTGTGCTTTCTTGCGACGTTTGTCAACAGATTAAGCCTTCCACGGTAACACGTCCACCACAAACCCCGCTCTGCATTGCTAACAGACCCTTTGGGTGTGTTTACTTGGATCACTGCGGTCCATTCTCATCAGACACTGCCTATAAATACATCTTAGTGGCAGTGGACTCGTGCACTACGGTTTCTCTGGGTCTGGCCACAATGGAGTGCTGACGCCCGAAATGTAATCAGGGATTTGCGTGTCTTTGTGGGAATTTTCGCATGCGGCACCTTCCATTCGGACCAAGGTCCAGCGTTTGCCTCTAGGGCTTACAAGGATGCAATGGCTTCGCTTGGGGTGCGGGTGAAATTTTCGTCTCCGTATAGGCCTGAGGGCAACTCTATCGTTGAACGAATGAACCGTGACTTAAAGCAATCCTTAACAGCTAGGGTTATAGGTACTGGCAGGAACTGGCTGGCCCATTTGTATACCGTTCAGCGTGCACTTAATAATCTCCCTAGAAGACCTCTGGGTGGGCGGACCCCATACGAAATGCTCTTTGGCATAAGAATGTTTGTGCCTGACCTTGAGGGTCCAGACATCGCGGCGCAATCCGCCAAGTTTGATGTAGATAACCATTCTGCTATGTTACAGGACTTACAAGAAGCCCGAGACAAACTTGCAACTACACATTTACCTTCAGCCACAGATCCTGCGTTGCAGATTCCGGTAGCCGGCTGGCTTCCGAAAGTTGGAGAACTGGTTCGAGAGAAGGTTGAAAACAAAAAAGAATTTGGCCCCTCTTTTCGTGCACCGGTTCCAGTTCTGGGCTTGAAGGGAACACGTACAGTCATTTTACCACCGCTTCCTGGTCGCAAAGAGAACAGATACATCTCAGTTGAAAATGTCAAGCTACAGCGCCTGGCCGATCCTGAATAGTGTCACACCAGCGGTCTCTTGTCCTGCCATTTATCGGACATATGTTCATAGTCCATCTGCGCGAACGATCGCTGATGCTGTAATTGAGATGGTTGATTTGCCTGAATCCTCTACTTTGCCTGAAACTATAATTGATCCCCAACTCTCCACTAACATCGACGAGGATGAGTATACCTATCCTGCATCTGAATCGGTGGCGCATCAACCAACAACGCCACTTGACCCGACTCGTTATTCCTTTGATTCGGATTCCACCTCTTCAAAAGTCCCATCCAAGTTCAGTATTTTTGTATCCTGGTTTAGAGACAATTTTTTGATTCCACCCTGGACATACATCTGGTTGGTACTTTTCTTAATTTTTTTGTTCATGTCCATTGGCTTTGTCACAGTGTTTTTTCTACTAATTAATGGTCACTATTTACCTGAACGCTCTGCTGTAGACTATGTCTCTGGAACTTTGGCTACTCATTCCTCGTCTCACATCATGAAGCGTGACCACACATTTGTGAACATTTCAGCTTTCCCAGTTGCTGATGGCATCGTATGGGATGCAGTGAACTATCAAATCCATGGTCCGACAGAAATTATTAATGTACCTAATGTCCTTCGTGTTTCAATGGGTGATGTAGTACAAAATAATATTCATTCTGATGATTGGGATGTGCATGCCGTTGAAGCATTGTTTGCCGATTTAAAATATTATGCATCTTTTAATGCTGAAGATTTATATATGAATTCTGCTAATTATGCCGATTTGTATTGTTACCAACATTGGGGTAATCATTTTCTCCATAAGCCCAGTGCCCTGCGTAGTTCTGTTAACTATACCCAATGGGAACATTGTCCAAACCCCTTGCCAGGTAGCTCACAAACTCTTCGAAATAAGTTTACCTATTTTACTGATTTTAATCGGTCAAACCCCGCATCCTATTATTTTAGACTAAATACCACGTCAACTCAGAAAGTTATGTTAACACACACCAAATTGCTTTATTCGGGTTCCTTTTTAAGTGCCCTAGCAGTGGGTGGTTATGAGTACTGGGAGAATACAGTGGATTTAAAATCTATTTGGGGCTCCAAGCCATGGCAGGTACAGGGGACCGAGGCATTACATCGTGCTTGCCTCATCCCTGCCCAAATTATGTTCCTCAATGTCTCCATCTATCAGACTACATGTTGGGGCTTAGCAACCACTAAACAATTGAATACTCCATCAATACCATCCCTGTCGAGTTTTCCCAATGAAAGCTCACGATTCAATATGTCCCTCGTGTCCCTGCAGGCTCTGTTACAAAATAATTCGTTTAATGTTTCTGAGCTAGTTCAGTCACCCTGGTTGGTATGGCCTACATCATCAAATGCATGTCAAATGCGCTTTCACGACTCAGGAGCTAGTTACACACAGGATAGGCCTGATCCGAGATTTATTGATTCCCGTACTGTCACTACATATTCTGTTGGTAAATTATGCAAACAATGGCTGCAACATTCGTCCCTTGATTCTGTTAAACAACATTTGTCCCTCCTTACAGGCAATATTGATCTGTCCGATTTTGTTTTGGGACCTCGTGGTCCCCGACCTAAGAGATTCATTTATGAAACGTATAATGAACTCTGGAAGCTATCACAAATTGAAGCTGCTTCCCGTCTTCGGGAAATAGATCAAGCAAATATGGAAAAGGTGCTTGCTGTTGTTGACAATAGTATTAATACTCTGTCTTCTCGCATTTACACTTTAGAGAATATTGTGTCCTCTGTTGTCGATATTGTACAAGATGATGTTTCTGTGTTATATCATGGTCAGAATCAATTGCGCTCAGTTATGCAGTTTGCATGGACTTTACAAACGCTTAAGTTAGGTAAAGTGCCTTGGCATTTTTTGAACACCTCTGCCTTGTTTCTACCTTTTAACTTAACTGACAAACAGCAATTTATGTCCATGAAAGATGCAACTTACACTCTATTACATATCGAAAAGATGGATCCTTTGCCGTTCTCTGTTGCAGAACTCGATTCTGCTGTATGGCTAGTCCATGGGGTTATCGCTTTACCTTTTTCCTTGTTTGAATTTGACTCGTGCATGAAACATTATCCTGTGGGCCGTTACCGGCCCTTGGGCAGTGCTTTCCTGCATGAACTCTGGTCCTTGCCTTTCATGTATAAATGCCTTCGGGACGGCAAGGAAGTTTTTCTCACGGGGGAGTCTTGTGACTCGACTATGGGTCATTCGCTTATTTGTAAACACATTAAATTGCATGGCTCATGTAGCGTTTCCGCTCCTAATCTTGCTTGTGTGCTAAAAGGTATTCCTGCTCCTGTTATTTCCCCTACTTTCACTCTCCTTTCCAATGGCAGTTATTTACTTTTAAATAACGAAAACTGTTACGGCTTACAGGCTGGCATTCCTTACATTGTAACAGTTTCGCACAGGGTTGTCTGCTGCAAGAATGTGCTTTTTCCTCCCCCCTCATGGCAAGGTTGATATCTCTATTTGGCCTTCCATCCCTACCATGGAGGCAGATTTCAATAGACTGAGCAGAATAAAGGCACTGTTATTGAACGAGGAAGTTATGCTCACGTCCGCCCGGGAGACATTCATTCTCCAGGTGGCGAGTACCCACAGTGAAATACAGGCCCTTTTGAACACTATTCTCCCCCAACATTTTGGGGAGTTAATACATCGTATTTTCAACGCATCTAACACTGAAGGCCTAGTACACTTTTTAAGGTCGTTGGGTCGGGTTTGGTGTCCTCCTTCCAAACTATTTTTGGTGTCATCCCGGCTTTCATACATTCTATTTTTTCCAGTGTCTTTGGCGGTTTCCCGTTGATCCTCGCTTTAGCGGCTGGTGTCTTGCTCTTAATTTGCTTTCTGCGCAATGGCTGCTCCCCGATGGGACCTGCTCGATCCAGAACGCCTCCAGCTGCTTCGTGAGCGCCTTTTGGCTGGTTTTGGTGTCTTGCCATTGGCGACACTGAGTGTGTCATATACTCTTTCCTTTCGCTTTGCGTATTTCACTTGCGTGCAACCTGTAATGACTTGCATCCGCTGTCCTTTCACCTGGACCTTGGATTATTGCCTCTCCAATTCGTCATTGTCTGTTCCGGATTTTGTTCAGTTGATGGGTCCCTTAGAGGCCCATGAGCAGGACTGTTCCGTTGCTGGCTATATGGCGCGTGCGGCTGCACTGGGGATTTTGGCGCAATGGGATATCTGGGCGGCTGCCCAGGATCTCCTACAACGAAGCTGTTTCAATTATCACGCAAGCTGTCCCGCATTGCTTCTGGATGCTCCCTTTGCTGAGGAGCATCCCTGCTCTTTTGATCTCTTGGAGTGGATGGCATCTATGTTTTTTGACGATTCCAATGATGTCCTTTTGGAGGGTATGGCTTTTTTCTGCACCTACACTATCATGGATTGACTTGTTCCTCGCCGTTTGGGGCGCTCCCTCTGCAACACTGAATTTTTCTTTTTGCCTCTGTCTTGGACGCCTGGACTATCCAGGGGAGGGTGTCTTGTGGATTGTTGCCTGCCTTGTTATGTTGGCCTAGGCCTGGTTGCCATGCTGCTTTTCTTTGCGCACGTTACACTGAGCCAGGGCTCCCTCGCCCTTTGCTCGTGCCAAGTTCTTTTGCACTGTCTGCATTTTCTGTTGTTCACCTTTTTGGGCTCGGTCTGCACAAACATGTACAAGGTCACATAACAATGTATTTTGGTTCTTCCTGATATGGCCAGTCTCGCGCACCCAGACATAACATTAGGTGCAATTGCCATGAAGATATTTGTGTGCTTTTTATACTGCGGTTTCCTAGCGCTTAACACACTTGGAGAAATCCTTTTCAGTGAGAAGAGCTATGATGTCCTGCTGATGTAGTTCTGCATCTAGAGACTGAGGTATGGGGGTTCGCTAGTCAAAGCCCAGAGGTCTTCTCTTATTATAATAAACTATCTTACTGCACGGGGAGGGTGGTAATGTTATTTAGACATTTATCCACTAGTTATGAAATGCTTTCCCCGTTTGTATTCTATGGAATTGTAACCATGCTGCTTATATTAGTCATATGCGTTATGCTATTGGTACTGACACGTGTACTGTACATTAGAGCACGTAAGTTGGAATAAACATTTTAACCTATCCAGTGTCTCTTCTTACGCACCTTGTGGACAAGTACGAGTGAGTGACGAAAGAGTGTTCTTGCTTCTGCGAGTCCTGAGATAAAGATACCGTGTTCTGGGTTGTCTAATCATTGGTACTTGGGTGCTAATGGGATGCTAAGCTAGTTGGGTTGGGGTTTTTGGGTGCTACGGTATATGGTGGCAAACCACTGTATTCCGGGGTCCCATTTTCCTGTGCATAGCTCTGTGTATGTGCAGAAACCTTATGACAACAGGAAGGGACACCTTCCTGTGCATAAACAAACCATGGCATTTTGCATTTTCCATGTGTGCTGCACAAGGCAGCACACATGTAAAATGCAAAAACGAGGAGAAATAAAGCATTTCTCCTCGTATCGCTAACTTAAGACCAGGGTTTTCCTGGTCATAATTTTGGTGCTGCCTCCTATTTACGCTGCCCTTGTGAATAGGGGGCAGCGTAAATATCAATGGGTGTTGTGGTGGAACGCCCACCACAACACCCACTGCACGCCCCTTTCACGCTAAACACAGCTTGAAAGGGGCCTATTCACAAGGCAGCGTTAAGCCACGTTAAGTGGCTTAACGCTGCCTTGTGAATAAGCGAGCCCTATCGCCACCACAACGTCACTGAAAGTGACGTTGTGGCGGCGATAGGGGCTTGTGAATATATGCCCCTAAATATTAACACCAATCGTCGAGCAATGTAAATTGGTGCGATATGTAAGTTGCAACTGTGGGGCATATTAATAAGCCCCTATCGCCACCACAACGTCACTTTTAGTGACGTTATGGTGGCGATAGGAGCCTCGCCTTATTAACAAGGCAGCGTTAAGCCACTTAACGTGGCTTAACGCTGCCTTGTTAATAAAGGCCCCTTTCACGCTGTGTTTAGCGTGAAAGGGGTGTGCAGTGGTTGTTATGGTGGGCGTTCCACCACAACACCCATTGATTTTGACGCTGCCCCCTATTAACAACGGCAGCATTAATAGGAGCAGCGCCAAAATTAAGTCTAGGAAATCCCTGTTCTTAATTTGGCGAAAGGAGGAGAAATGCTTTATTTCTCCTCGTTTTTGCTTTTTCCATGTGTGCTGCCTTGTGCAGCACACATGGAAAAAGCAAAATGCCATGGTTTGTTTATATACAGGAAGGTGTCCCTTCCTGTACATAAACAAGCCTTTTTCAAAATGCCGTTTTGTGTAACTTACATGTGTGCTGCATGAAGCAGCACACACGTAAGTTACAAACTGGCATTTCAGGTTTGTTTATGAGCAGGAAGGGACACCTTCCTGTACATAAAAAACCTCCCTGCTCGCAGACACCCTTGCGCTCTGGTGCAAGGGTGCCACCTTCCGCGCTAAGTTGTGAAACTTAGCACCAACGCAGTGGGAAACGCAAGGCTGCACCATATCCTTGTTAATATGGTTGCAGCCTCACGTTTCCCAAGTGGCGCAGAGAGGCGTTAAGCCAAGAAGGCTAACGCCTCTCTCCGCCACTTCCTTCATAATATTCCCCTGTGTGCGGCTTTTTTATATAGCACAGAAATCGATTACGACTTTCTCTCTGCCCGTCAGATGCCCCCAGCAGCCCATTGACGATCAACGCAATGGGCATCTGTTACCTTTCTTTTACAAACGAAGACAGAAAAAACTGTTACAGAGAGGGAGGAAACGGGGGGAGGGCTCAAGGGACTTGTCATTCCCAGTCTCTCGATCTCCTGCGCCTGTGATGTACGCAGGTTCAGCACGAAGCTTGACAATACCTTAACTTATATTCATGTGTGCTTAACAAGTGTGCACAAACCAATGCACTAAGTGTGCAAACAACATTTCATTTTTTTCATCTCACTGAAGTTAATAAAGCATGTCCGTGTTAAAGCCCCCCCCGAGTATTTTCCCACAAGCTTCAATCTGCAGAAGGCCATTTCTTGTACATTACCCCGGCCGATTTTGGACCCCAATTCATCACTGTACCTTAAACACAAGACCATGTAACCCTTGCAACATCACACATCATTTCACGAAAACACTTAAATATATACGGCTAACTTCAACAATACCTTCCCAAACACTCATACGAAGTACCATAATCACTAATCCCTTTACCACCATGTATTTCACCTCATCTGTCTTTTCATTCTTCACTACTCAGCAACTACTAACAGTGTTGACTCTATCCAAATGCAAAGCAGAAACCCTTTTCATATCACAGATGAGTGTCACCATATCACTGAAACCATGCGTACATGGACCTGTATCTTTTTGTAGTAGCACATACTTAAAGGAAACATACAAATAGATATATACCACTGCTATATAATTATGGAATCTTCCGATGCATAACACGTGTAAAAATACATATAGAAAGGGACGTGTCATTCTTAGTCTCTCGATCTGCTGGCCTTCTAGTGTCTCCACATTCTGCACGGCCAGGGACTGTGACAGTTGCCTACACTTATGTACAAATATAGCTCACCAGTGTCAAAAGTTCGAGCACAACTTCTGCACGCAACATTTCTTTTTTTTAAATTTCCCTCAAGTTAATAAAACATGCCTCTTCTAACCCCCCCTACCCACTATTTTTCGACAAGTAACAACGTGCGACATTTTCTTTATGTTGCCCGAATCCAATTTGGAAGCCAAATTAACCCTGTACCTCACTGTCAAAACCATAGACTCCTTTAAACATGACAAACTACACTTCTTCTTCCTCGAAAACTCCTAAATATATATGGGGTTCTTCTTCAGCAACTACTCACACTCTATGCACATTTTGTAACAAATGTGAAACACCACACTTCAGTAATACTATGTTTTTTACCAAATAAAAAAAAAATGTAAACTTAAAAATATTGTCTCAAACACTTAACCACTACTACACAATATATAACACACCTTATTAATTTCTAACTCACCTCTGTAGTTGGTATGCAGATTTCGAATTTCACAAACACATGCAATATTTTCTTTCTCAGACAATAAATGTATAATTCTACACTCTCCTCAAGAATACAACCAGTAATGGCAAAATTCCCTTCTCTTTCCGAACAGATACATGTATGTAACAAATAAAAACCCTTCCTTCATTATTTCAAATTGCAAAACACATTCCTATTGGTTACTCATATTAACCCTCTCTAACTCTCTTCTAAAATGCCTCAAACTGGTTCTCTTATTTTGTGGATTCGACACTCCCCCACACTGCCGCATCGCCATACAGCCCCGAACCCTTACAACAATTCAGAAGCCTATTTCTAAAAATACTACTGCAAATTTTAAAGAACACACTTTTTCTAGACATACTACTCATTTTGAAAAATTCACTTCAATAGCTTAACAGTTGTAATAAATTTTGCATTTCATATTTTAATACCACAGTTATTTCTACTCCTCCCCCAACCACCTTTTCGCCAATTTCCATACCAACAGTTTCTGCAACAACCAACGGAAGGCTGCAGGTCAAAAGTTCACCAACTTTCATCCCAACAGTTTCTGGAACATTCAACAGCAGGTGCAGGTCACAAGTTCACAATTTTTTTGAGTTAAGAACAGTACCTTCCAAATGCAAGTAGCAGGTGTGGTTGCACTCTGCACGTCTGATCGTATCCTATGTACTGTACGTTTCAAACATTTTTTATTAACCAATCAGAAACATACTTTTTCACAAAACTAACATGCGCCCTAGTTTTCACTACACAATGTTCTTCATCACCCAATCAGTTATCATTTTCTCAACAACAAAAAAAAGCTTCTCCCCTTTCAACATATCTCTCATTCTACCAACCGACTACATGAGCTACAGACATCTTTTGATTCCTTCCAGCCATACCTTCAAAATGCTAGTATGGATCGTAGGACACAGCTATGTTTTCTGGTGCAAAAGGTATGCTGAACACAGACGTATTCACAAAGACCTAGGTTTACAAAATGTGGACATTAAATGGTTTGCACAGAGAGGATTAAAGTGGCACCAATTGTTGCCTTTGGTTAAAACCTCTTTGCATCTCCAACCCCCTGACCTCATGATTGTGCACTGTGATGGCAATGACCTAGGCACATTGACTGGGGTCGGTCTGGAAATGCTCATGAAGGATACCTTTGCACAATTGACGTTGCTTTTGCCTCAAACTGTCTTTGTATATTCCAATATATGCCAAAGACAGAAGTGGAAATGGTCAAATCAATTCTGTCCTCAGATTGAGAAAGCTAGGAAGAATGTAAATAAAGCTGGGTCTGCATACCTCAGAGATGATAGAATGGGGTCCATCTACAACAACAACATACATTTTGATATGGATGGCATGTACAGAATTGATGGAGTTCATTTCACAGATCAAGGAAACAGAGTTTTTCTCAACAACCTGAAGCTGTGCATTCGCATTTACATGTAGCTCAACAAACTCACAATGAAAACAAGGGCTGTTATTAGAGCCACCCTATAACTCAGTAACACAGGCCCCCGCAGACCCCGCAGTGGGCCCCCAGGCTCCAGGGGGGCCCTCAGCACAGTGCTCTGACCGGAGAGCGCCTGATTGAGTCGAGAGGGTGGCCCTCTACGTACCTTGCAGGGGGGGAGCCCTCAAGTTTCGTTACACCACCTCAGCCGAACTATTTTAGGCCCAGGCCAGCCTCGCCAAAATGTTTGGTAACCGGGCAAAGAGCCCCAATTCCCCGCACTCCATGCCACCTCTGGTGGCAGCCGGCATTCCTTTTCAACAAAGCCAGCTACTTCATGCAAGCTCCCTTTCACCAAAAGCAAATCTGCTTCGCTTCATAAAAGCGAGAGCAAATTTCCTCCTCTCGCTTCCATCAAGCGAAGCAAAAGTTTGCTATGACAGAGCCGCAACTCTCAATCAATCAATCAATCAATCACGGCATTTATAGAGCGCGCTACTCACCCGGGAGGGTCTCAAGGCGCTGGGGGAGGGGGTAAGTTACTGCTCGAACAGCCAGGTCTTGAGCCAGGTCATAGATCCCGCCTTGCCTTAGCAAACTACAATGTCCATGGCGTAGGCACCACGCCTCATTGTTGGAACCGGCCTTCGGAGATAACGATACGCAGAGCAATGGAAAGCTCCTCAAGGGAAATTACATGATGCACCTCCATCCAATTTAAAGCCCGCGAACATCATACTCCCTGGGTCCGGCAGTCCGCAACAGACCCCGCATTTTAATTCATGAATGCCCAAAGAAGTAGTGCCCCCCGGGACAGTGTGGGGGAAGCTTCACCCCTCCACACTTAAATTTTACGAATACCTCCATAACACGTCCTGCTCCTCAGAGCGGAGGGGGAGGAAGACGCCTACCCCCCGTCATTATATTTACTCCAAGGAAGTGGCGCTCCCCATGACAGAAGTAAACCCTGCATCATAACTAAACATTGCTCCCAGGAACTGGCCCAGCCGGGGGCTTAATTAAACAAAGCACTCGACACCGCGCTTCGTTTTTCTTTTGCCCGCCGTCCCTACGCGAATCCTGCCGAAAACATATAAAAATGTTTCTTTACGTTCCGACTCCCTGTGACACCCCCTGAGCACTCTAGGAAGGTCACAGTGTTCCTACCCTACCCTCTTCTACTTTTTTTCCCCCTTTTCCCCCTACTCGTTTCAACCGACTCACAAAATGGCTGCCAACGCTTCCTAGTTTGAAGTGTTGGCAGCCAATCCCAGGTTAGCTCGTGCTCGGAACGCCTCAGCCAATCAGATCTCACAATTCTGAAATATCGAAATCTGTAATTCTTTAAATATCTCGAAAACTACTGCACGGATTTAAACCATTTAAACAAAGGCGTGCTTTCTGGACCAAGAGCTATCTCTCTGCCAAATGTGGTGTAATTCCGTTCAGCAGTTCGGGCTGTAGCTGTGTCTAAAGTTTCCTATGGAAATTAACATGGAGAAAATGCGTTTTGGTACCCCCTTTTTTCTCGGCCCCCCTTCACGAATCACCCCCAAACTTTCAAGAAAGGAGCTGACCTGAATGAACAATTAGATTTGAACATTTCATGAAGATTCAGTCAAACGGCGCCAAAGTTATTAGCAAAACAAAAAACGCTTTTCATATGGAAACTAGGTTCTAACTATAACTACCTACTGGCAACCGCCAGTAGGTAATATATATATATATATATATATATATATACACACACACACACACATATATTACCTACTATAGATAGCCAGTAGGTAGTTATAGTTGCAACCTAGTTTTCATAGGAAGAGCATCTTTGTTTTGCCAATAACTTTGGCGGTGCTTGACGAATCGTCACAAAATATTCGAAACATATATTTTAGTCGGTTCCGCTGCTGTGTTGAAATTTTTCAGATGATCCGTCAAGTGGGTGCTGAGAAAAAAGGGGGGTCCCAAAACATATTTTCCCTATTTATTTTCCGATAGGTATTTTGAACACGACTACAGCCCGTACCACTGAACGGAATTACACCAAATTAACCAGAAAGCTAAATATTGGTCAAGAAAGCGTTCTTTTTGTGATTTGGTGTAAATCCGTTCCGTAGTTTACGAGATATTAAGCATCAAAAAAATATAGCTATCTAAGGACGTGGATCCATTTAATTGGACTCGCGGATCCACAGTCCCCGTGCTGACATCTGATTGGCTGCCAACACTTCTACCAGGAAGTTTTAGCAGCCATCTTGGGTCTCGGCTTGAAGCTGAGCCACAAATAAAATGTAAAAATAAAGCAAAGGGGCCCGGGTAAAAATACTCTGAACCCCTAGGAGTGGTGGCGGGGTCCCGGCGGTTAAAAGCATTTTTTAAAATCGTGGGTGGATCTGCGAATCAGAGGAAGATTGGAAAATAAAAAAATACAGATGTGCGGTCTCCCGTGTGTCTTTTTCAGGAAGCCCACGGGCAGGCCACATCCCGGGGGCATGTAAAAAATAAAGGAGGGGGCTCATGGGGCCCCCCTCCTTGGGTTTGTAAAACCCCGGGGACCACCACCTCCCCAGGTTATTAATAATAAATTATGCAGGGGCCACATGGACATCCTGAAACCCAAGTGATCGCCACCTTCCCGGGGCTATATACAAATAAATGGGGGGGCTTCTCGGACCCCCGGTGGCCCTGGGTACTGTCACCTCCCGAAGGCTAAATTAAACAGCCAGGGGGCCTCGGTGACCCCCCATGACCCAGGAACCACCACCTCCTTGGGCATAACTTTAAAAGAGGGAGGGGGCCACGGGCCATATACGGCTCCGGGGACACTCCCCTCCCTGGGGCAGGCCCTACAGCTAAAAAAGGAGGGGGCCGTGCAGACCCCTCTCTTGGAGCCATACATGGCCCTGGGGACCGCCACCCCCAGGGCTGGCTCCTGCTATGTCCTGGGATGCCCACACCCAGAATATACCTGTTTGCTGTGGCATGGCAGGAGCTTTCCCACCAAGCCACAGCAAATGCTCCACTTTCCCGCAAGCAAGAGCGGAGAAATGCTCTCGCTTGCTGGAAGCGGACCATTTGCTTTGACACACAAGGAGCTGCATGTTAACATCTCCCTGTGTGTCAAAGCAATGCCGGCTCCCATAGCAGGCGGGGAGCAGGCAGGAACCGCGTGGGCATTCAGGCTCCCCCCGCGGTCCCCAATGGAGATATGGGGTCCCCAGGGCAGTATTTGGCCCGGGGAGGGGGGGGGTCGTGCAGGCCCCCCACCCTTTTCACAATTTAGAAGAAAAAAGGCTGGGGGATGGGGTCCCCGGGGAAGATGGGCGTGGACCCCCTCCATCAAATTAAAAGAATTCCAAAAAGGCATGGCTCCGGGGATTGGGTCCCCGGGGCTGAAATTGGCCCAGAGAAGGGGAACCCCACGGCACCCCTTCCATATAAAAAACAAAAAAAGGGGGAAAAAAGAGACCGCCCAGCAAGTTGACAAAGGCCCGCCCCCTTTCACAACCACTCTGCAAACGTTCCTCCTGGCGCACTACTAGTTGCTGGATCAAGTCTCCTTGGATTCCTGAGGGCTGGTCAGAGGCCCTGCCCACTTTCTCCATCACTCTGCAAATATGACTACTAGTTAAAAAACCATAGAAATTCACTTAACAAACTAAAGGTTACAGGGCTGTTATAGTTGGGAACAGTGGCAGCGGCATGGCTTGCGGGTGGCGAGACGGGCGCGGAAGGGATCGCGGGGGGGTTTCACTTGGTGCAAATAAATTTTTTTTAAATTACAAATAAACTTACCTTGCCACCAGCCTGACCCCACGTCTCTGCTCCTGCTCTCCTCGTACACATTGAGGAACAGGAAGCAGGCCCCACTGACCAATCACAATGCTGCAATGCAGTGTTGTGATTGGTTTTGAGCATCCTGGTTCGATGCTCAACCAGGGAATGGAAGCCTGGGCATGCAGCCTGCATGGAGAACGGGGAAAGTGTGCATGACTGGTTTGGGCGGCCCGAGAGGTCGGACCAAACAGTCATTGCGCACTTAGGAGTGGGCAAACCACTTGTCCCCTGCCCTGCTCCAAGAACAGAGCAGCCCCACCCACCCACCAGACCGCAAAGCAGCAGGAAGCAACATAAAATGATAACGCAAAGTTATTATCATTTTATGTTTCTACTTTGCACTGCTTAAAAGCATTGGGGCGATGCTCCTCTGCCATAGCAGAGGAGCCGCCACTGGTTAGGAAATAGAATTTAAAAAAACCTTAGAAATTCATTGAAAATACTAAAGATTACAGGGACGCTATAGTTACGCTCAGATTTCACTCGTACAAAACCATAGAAATTCAGCAGTTATAGTTACCAGAGCTATCTATAACTTATGCAGCAGCGCTTTCTCGTCTAGGGCGTCGGGGCTCTGCCCCCTTTACTTTCGCCCCATCACTATCTCTAAAATAAACCAAAGTCATTGCTAATTTGTTTGTTGGGTTTCCACGCTGCATTCATTTACACACAGCATTATTTTTTCTTTTTCGGGCCAGGAGCCGGGACTGCTGCACACTGCCAATTTGCCACTCAGCGTGAGACAATGGCGCTGAGTGACACTTCTGGCCTGGGCGGACACAAAGTCTACACTATTTCCTGGGCTGACGATTTCACAGCCCTGAGGCCTGTGAGGTCATCAGCTCAGCAAACACATAGACTTGAGGGCCAGTGTCCACCCCCTGAGGACGTTGAGGTAAAATTATCCCCAGGCGTTTTCAATTGAAGCCCTGTAGTGCTGGGGCTTCATGTCACTCAGGGAATTGAGAGCATAGTCGCCCCCACCCTTTCCCACCTCGTCACAGGGGGTGGCCCCACCCTGTGACGAGTTGGGAAAGCGCGGGGTAAAGGCTGCAGGCAGGTGGGAATTTGAGAACTTGAGTCAGCGCAGTTTGTCATGAAGCTTTTTGAAGACACTGCGCAGACACGATTAGTGCTGGTGCATCACACTTGTATGACACTACAGTACACAGCAGGATTGACTGTCTGGCTGCTAGGAGCAGACTCGCTGCAGCATGGAGCTAAGGTGGTGCCGATGCGCACCACAATTGTGTGTGACTCGGGACGGTGTCCAGACGGTGTCTGGAGACTCTAGATGGTGCCCTGCAGCCCCCAACACAGTGGGCCACGAGGTGGCAGGTTTATATTTTACGGCTCAGTCTGCCTCTGAAACTTTAGAACAGCAATTGTTTGTGCTTTAGTTTTTACCTCTTTATGCATTTCACTGTAGTTTTAGCGACTGTGAAAAAATTGCCTTGTAGGCAGTGCTAATGGTCTTTGTACACAACTAGCATTCACGCACCCATTTGAAAGTGCTTTCATTGACCATTATGATTTTTGTAATACTGGCCTTCACGCACATATTTTAAAGTACTTTCAGACGCACGCATGATGTTTTTGTATAACTGGTTTTCTGAATGCACACATTTGAAAGTACTTTCATACGCTCGTGATAATGCTTTTGTTTTCTGAAGAGTTTGGGTGAGATGAAAATGTGCCTAAGATCGCACAGTTTAAGTAAAGAAGCTCTGATTTATCCATGTTTTCTGGTTACACCTTACAAATCAGCCAGTAATTGAGTGTCTATTAGACTTTCTTTGTGGTAAGGCTTCGGTTTTTACCTCTTAGTGCATTTTTCTGTAGTTTTTATATAGCAACTGCAGACCTGAAGGCAGCCCGAATGGTTTTAGTACAACTGGCCATCTGAACACACATATTTGAATGTGTTTTTATTCATGAAAATGATGGAAAAGAGCCTTGGTGAGATAAAATGTTTGCCTAAGATCACACAATTAAAGTTGTGGAAGCCCTGATTTATCCATGTTTTCTAGTTTTACTTTGTGTAAATCAGCCACTAATGAGCAGATTCTATGGGACAGGTGGTCTCCTTGTTTATAGTGAATGCATTTTTAGCTATGAATGTCATGGGGCCTAATACCACCAAAAAACATTAAACCTTGGTATTGTGTGGGCACTAGAAGACAGCCGTAACTGTGGTGCAGTGGAAAATGCATCATTTAATCAGATTTTTTAAAATAAGATTGGACCAGAAAATGGAGATTGGCATCCCAGAAAATGCCATGCTGTGCCCCCGTAACAGGCCCCCCTACATGCTCCAACCGCCAAAGGATGAGCCCAGCCCCACCACTCTCAAACTTCACCAGCCACCACTGAACTTATGCCCCCACAATGCACTGCTTATGACCTCACATATTACATCACTGATGACATGGTCAGTGACATCACTGATAACATCTCAAATGACATCACTGATGACATCATCCATGGAACCACTGACATACCCACTCACACCCCCATACAACCTCTTGAATGCCCACTCACACACCCACAAAACCACTCGCATACCTATTCACAGACCCATACCAGTACTCCTACATCCACTTACTCCTCCATAGACCAACTCACACACCCACTCACTCAGTCATACAGCCACTCACACAACCAACCACTCACCCATACAGCTACTCATACAGCCGCACACTCACCCATACAGCTACTACACACCCACTTATTCACCTATATAGCCTCTCACACACCCACTCACTCACCCATACGGCCTCTCAACACAGCCACTCACTCACCCATACAACCAATCATGCACTCACTCACACAACCACTTGCATACCCATTCACACATCCATATAAGTACTCACATATCTGCTCACTCACCCATACAGCCATTCAGACACATACTCTCCACTACAGCCACTGACACTCCAACTCATGCAACCAAACTCCCAAAGAGCCACTCACTCACCCATAAAGCACCCTTACACACTCACTCACACACAGATACACACATTCACTCACATATATGTTAAAAGTAGTATCACTCATTAGTAGTACACCTATTATACTAATTAAACTTTTGTAGTAGCTTAGTATATGTCTTAACACTCATACATTCTTAGAAAACACTCACTAGATGATGTCATCAGTGATGCCACTGACCATTTCATGATTTATGTAATATGTGAGGTCATTAGCAGTGCATTGTGGGGGTGTAAGTTATAGTTAGCTCAGGTAACTATAACTGCTGAATTTCTATGGTTGTGTATTAATCTGAGCAGAACTATAACGTCCCTGTAACCTCTGGTCCATTTGTTTGAAATAGATAAAGTACGTAATACTGCTTGACCAACATTTGCTTGTTGTCGTGCCATAACCGCTACACTGTAATGTTTTGTAAATGTATGTGGTGTAGTCCATGTAGCTAATTAACATATGTCAGCTATTGGAATATTTCCTATAAATGCCATAGAAGCCCCTTTTTTAATGTACAGTGAGCTTTTGGTGGAATATGGAGTGCTCTTTTGGCTTTAAGATAACATGTTTGGATACATTTTACTATCCAATGCGCAACGTAAAAGCCAAACCTGCATTTTGTAAATAAATGAAGCATGTAACATATAATGTTTTGAGGTGATGCTTGTATGGGATTAATGTCTTTTGAATGGCAGTAATGAACAAAGCGTTTCCACTGTCCTGCCTAGCATGCTCTTGTTGTGGGTCTTGCCTCTTTTAGTATATCCATACATTATTTTGGTCAGTTTAGATATCCAAATTCTAAGACCTCAGGAGTCAAATTGCAAGACTGAGAGATCTGGTATTTAGGTGCAGTATTGCTCCTTTGTTCTGCGTGAGAAGGTCTTGTCGTTTGGGTAACATTTGATGTGCTACTACTGATATCTCCAGCAGTGTTGCGTACCATGGTTGTCTGGCCCATGTTGAAGCAATTAGTATTAGTGTGAGGGATGTCTGCTTTAGTTTGCGAATTACAAATGGAAGCAGGGGGAGGGGTGGAAAAGTGTAAGCAAATATCCCTGACCAATTGATTCATAGTGCATTGCCCTTGGATTGTGGGTATTGGAACCTGGAGGCAAAGCTTTGCCATTGTGCGTTTTGTGAAGTTGCAAATAGATCTATGCCCGGTTGTCCCCATTGTTGGAAGAATGGGTGTAGGACTTGTACATTGATTTCCCACTCGTGGACTTATTGGTGTGTTCTGCTGAAAAGATCCGCCAGATGAGTGTCTACTCCTGGTATGTATTCTGCAAATAACTGAATGTTGATCTGTAGAGCAAACTTCCAGATCTTTTGTGCTAGGAGAGACAATTGTGGAGATTTGGTCCCCCCTGCTTTTGCAGATAATACATGATAGTCATGTTGTCTGTTTTTATTAGACTACCTTACCTTTTAAGTGAGGAAGGAATGCATTTATTGCTAGATGAACTGCTAAGAGTTCTAGGTGATTGATGTGTAGAAGGGATTGACTGTGTGTCCAATGCCATTGTACACTTATTTCCTGTAAGTGTGCTCCCCAATTTATTATTGATGCGTCCGCTGTTATGGTTGTTTACGGAATTGGGTCTATAAAAGCCGTCCCTGTAGCAGTTTGTTGGAGTTCCACCATTGTAGAGATTGGCAACTTGACGGCTGATCAACACTAGATCATCCAAATGACCCTCTGCTTGAGACCATTGTTGCGCTAAGCATTGTTGCAGATGGTGCATATTTAGTTTGGCATGAGGTACTATGGCTATACATGAAGTCATGCTCCTTAGGAGACGCATAACTGTCCTCACATATATTTGTTTTTGAGGCTGAAATAGTGGCACCAGATTTTTGAAAGTTTGAATTCTAGCTGCATTTGGGTAAGCTACTCCTGTTTAACAATTTAGAATTGCTCTCAAGTAAGGCTGTTTGTGTAGTGGGCGAGGTGTGATTTTACTGCATTGTTGTAAAACCTAGTTTGTGCAGTAAATTGATTGTTGTTTGAGTGCTTTGCAAATGTGTAATTTGTGGTGCTTTTGATAAGCCAATCGTCTAGATATGGAAATATGTGTATATTTTGTCTCCTTAAATGCACTGCAACTACTGCCAGACATTTGGTAAATATTCTGGTGACCCCAAACGGTAGCACTTTCAAATGAAAGTGCTGTCCATTGTAGGCAAACCGGAGATATTGCCTGTGTGCTGGATGAATTGGGATGTGGAAATATGCATCCTTTATATCCAATGCGGTCATGAAATCTCCTTTTTGGAGAAGTGGAATTATATCTTGAGGAGTGACCATGTGAAAATGTTCTGATAGCATATACCTGTTCAGAGATCTGAGATCTAATATGGGTCTTAGAGTTCAATCCTTTTTGGGAATTAGAAAGTAAAAGGAGTAAACCCCTTTCCCTGTTGTTGTATTGGCACTGATTCTAGTGCTCCTTTTTTAAATAAAGCTTGAATCTCTTCCTTTAACAGATTTTGATGTTGAGTAGACATTCTGTGAAAGCAAGGTGGTATGTTTGGAGCAGTTGAGGTGAGCTTCAGACAATAACCATGGTGGATAACAACCAACACCCATTGATCTGATGTGATGTTTACCCATTGTGAAAAAAATTGCTGTAGTCTTCCCCCGACAGGTGTTATGTGATCGGGGGAAGGTAGTTGAGTCACTGTTTGGCTGTTGGAGAGGAATTGTTTTTGTTAAAACCTCCTCTACTTCGACCCCTGTTATTATTTACCCTGTAGGATCCTCTATAATATCCTCTTGGGGAAGTTGTTTGAGTTTTGTTAAAAGGTGTGGATGTGGAGTTTGGTTTGATCCTCCACAATATGTGAAGCAATGAAAAGTGCCCTTTTGAGACTGAATTTGTAGAGCTCCCATTGACTTTGCAGTCTCATTGACTTTTTTTTTTTTTTTATTCTTTTTATTGAATAAGAAAAACAAACTTATGACAGCGTATAATAAAGTGACAGCGTATAATAAAGTGACATCGTGCATCAGTACCTTAACCACCCTCAATTCGTCAGTACATTCCAACATTACCATTACATTACATATCGTCAATCTACATTATGACCAAAAATTTCACGTAGCATTCCCCTCGCTTTGTTCCAGTCCCCCCAGATCTTGGTCCATTTTCGGGGGCAACCCCTCCCTTCATAGATCACTCTCTCTGTCTGCATACACCAGTCCATATTGGCTTCCCAGTCCCGGAGTTTGGGTGCCGTGTCTCCCTTCCAAGCTCTAGCTATGTTACGTTTCGCAAATACATTTCCAAGGGAAACCCAGATCCTTTCTTTAGCTGTCAAGTCTGTTGCATCCCATATGTTAAGAAGGCAGTCGAGGGGTGACTTCCATACTTTTCCCGCAGACCTCCCACATTTTTGAGGATATTTTCTTCCAATACAACTGTATAGTCGGGCATTCCCACCACTGATGGAGATACGTGCCCACTTGGCCACACCCCCTGGGACATTGTGGGGAGCTTAAAATGCCCATCTTGGCCAACGTGACACCAGTATAATAAACTCTATGGAGGAGCTTAAATTGGAATAGTTTAAATCTAGAACGCATTGCGACCTCCCGAGGGGAGGCCAGCGCTTCCTGCCACTCCTCATCATCTAGGTCTCCCACATCTTCCACCCACTTAGAACGGACCTTCACCAAGGCGTCTGGGGAATTATTTAAAATCTTTCTATAGGTCAGGGAGATTGCTTTATCTTTCAGACAATCAAGGAGTCTGTCCTCCAATGGCGAGGCTGCTGGGAGATCCGTGCCCTTGGGCACTGCTTTATACAACGCATTACGAACTTGAAGGTTTCCCCCGGATTTAGATCATAGTCTCTTTGAAGGTCACTAAAGGGGACCACTTTACCTCTCGCCCATAAGTCGCCTACTGCTGAAAGTCCAATGAGGTCCCACTTACGAAATCCCAGACTGTGCGCCAGGAGCCCCAATCGATCAGACTCAAAGAGGGGGGTGGGCAAGGGTAATCTTGTTTTTCCAACCCAAGGCGGAGGTAGCCGCGTACCACAAAGCAACCGTGGTTGCGGTCGGAGTATATACCAGGGCATTTCTCCGCCCTCCATATAGTGCCCATTGATAAGAGCCAGCAATCATATTGTACCTATCCATTCTATAGGCAGGTTCAGTTCAGTTACTGGCCAATGTACCCAGTGGTTAGTGACCGCTAATTGGGAAGCCCAGTAGTAACTCTTGAGTGCCGGGAGAGCAATGCCACCATCGTACCAGCTCTTCGTGAGCTTAGTTAAGGAGATACGGGGAATTCCGTTGTTCCAAAGAAGGGTCCTGACCTCTGACTCTACAGACTGAAAATATTTGGGTGAGACGGGGAAGGGCATATTTTGTAATGTGTCTCATTAACTTTCTTGATTTTCTCTAGTAAAGTGTCCACTTGTGGACCAAAAAGGTGTTCACCATCAAAAGGAAGACCTATAATATTTTGTTGCACTTCGGAAGACCTATAATATTTTGTTGCACTTCTGGTTTAAAAACAGATATTCTTACCCATGCATGTCTTCTTCACATAAGGCTGGTATTTATTGCCCTAGCTGCTTTATCAGCAGCATCAAGGGCGCACCTTATGTATGTGTTTGATATAAGTTTGCCCTCTGATCTAATTTGGTATGTCCTTTTTTTGCACTGTTCTCTGAGATGTTGTAAAATATCTTCCATTTCGTCCCAGTGTAACCTGTCATACCCTGATAACAGCCCTTTAGAGTTAGCAATTCTTTAGTAATAAGAGGATTGTGCTGCCACCCTTTTCCCTGCTGTGTCTATACGTTTACTCTCTTTGTCTAGTGGTAGAGCATCACCAGTTGCTTGAGAGTTTACTCTTTTACGTGCTGTTGCAACTACTAAGGAATCAGGTGTAAGCTGAGTCCTAATGTAAGTAGGATCTGTTGGGGAAGGTTTACATTTCTTGTCCACTCTTGGAGTGATAATTCTAGCTTTTAAAAGCTTTTTAAAAATGTCAGAAGTATGTCTAAGCATACCTTTTAGCATTGGTAGATATTGGGATGATTTTTGTGTGGAGGAAAGGGTTTGAAATAAAAAGTCATCCTCTATTTCCTCAGTATGCAAAGGCACCTTATGAAAGTTTGCTGCCCTATTTATAGGGTCATAATATGTGGTGGTATCATCCGGTGGGGAGGGTTTAGAGGGATAAAGGTCTAAATCCGTGTCATCAGGAGGATCTGTGTTAAAATGTATCCCAGTCATCTTGTGGGGGTAGTGTGTGTGTTGATCATCATAACCCTCATCCCCTGTAAAAGAGTGTACTGACCCCTCTGAATGTATGTTCTCATGATCTGGAGACGGTGAAGGTGTATGTGGTATTGGAGGAGGAGTAATCCTAAGTGGACTGGTGGCTTTATCCTCCTGTTTTCTTTTCTTTGCAGGAATTACATGTTCTTGAGGAGGTCTAGTAAGTATTCTTCCTGTATCTGGATGAAATAATAGATGTTTTTGTTTATTGTCCAATTGCTGTTACAATTTTTCAAAAACTGGTTGAACCTGCTCTGAAGAATGCTTAACTGAACGCTTTTTAGACTCTATTTTGTCTCCTGTATGCCTCAGTGACGAGTGTTTTGGATCTGAGGCCTTTGATTTAGAGCTAGAGTCTAAGCATTTTTTCGGATCCGAAGGTTGCGGTACCGAAGATGTGGACGCGCCTGCTTTGGATGCTTTCGACTCTGAAGATTTTTTCAATTCAGAGGTGGACTGTTTCAGATCGATAGTCTTTGACTGGCTTTTCGGAACCTAGCCGAGGCCAGACTTTCCGTGATCAGTCGTTCAGTGCCGAAGGCAGTGGAGGCCCAACAGCAGACTTTTGTACCTTGGATGTTACTTTTTGGGGCAGTTTACTCATGGTTTGTTGCCCAGGTGTAAGGGTTTCAGCCTCGGAGTTGAGTCGGAGCTTTATTTTTTACTTGTTTCAATTAATCTTTAATCGATTATATATATCATAATCATAAAAGATAAAACAATATGCATAAAATCCACATTAAAACCTTAAAAGCCTTATTAGACATAGTACAGTACAATTCATTACAAACAGCAATGTATGAACATTTAAGCGCCTTATAAAGTTTCTATAAAATTCTGCAACCCGTCCTAACCTAGTCAGCATTTTTTATTGGGCACACATTATTTTATTCCAGTATAAGGCACCTTATAAATATCCAGTAACCACCAACATCACCTCCTGATCCAATAGTAATTGTAAATATAAAAAAGCAGGGCGAAACCGAGTAAAACCCCTTGCTTTTAAAAGTGGTAATAAATACCTTCTGCGTAAGAATTCATAATATTTACAGAATAAAACCAGGTGTATCAAGGTCTGGTGTGAGCTACCATCACAAGGGCAGGTTAAAAAAGCATGAGGATAGAATTGGCCCGGAGGGAAACAGATCATTGAACGTATAGAGTCCAAACGAAATTTAGTAAGCAACGATCTGTCTCCAGGGTGTTTAACTGCTATGAGATAAGGTTCAGCCCCAACAACAGATTTCAGCAGTAAATAAGATCTGTTGGAGTTTTCTCCAGCACCCAGGCTTCCCTGTCCTCTTTAAACTTATCTAAAATTCGTTCCTTAAAGAGACCACGGTCACCCTTTTTCAGTAGATTTGGCCGGTTAAAAATATCCATGCAATCTAGGGAATGGGCAACAGATTTTATATAGTTAATCCACGGTATCTTATGACCATACGTGCATTCCATGCAATCCTCAATCACGCTCCTGTTGATCCCCAGTCTTCCATCTACCCAAACAGATATCCAAAGTAACAGTGGAGCCAGTTTAACCTGATCCTCCACATAATTCAAACCCAATTCCTCATGGATTGCAAACGAGGAGCTGTTTGCACCCAGCCCCAGCAGTCTTCTACAGAACCGGTCCTCTTCAAGCTGAATCGACCTACACCTACGGTACCCCCAAATGACTACACCGTATGTCAGAACTGGGAGACATTTCATTCTGTAGATTTGCAGCAGGGGCAGGATGGGTTTATGCCCCACCGAGAGTGAGAATCTAGACAAAGCACAGCAGGCTTGGTGAATTTGGAGCCGCGGCTGGAGATACAAGAAAGCCAGTTGTTCTGATGGTCAAGTGATACCCCCAAATAGGGAAAGGAGGAAACCCAGGTAATCTTCTGCCCTTTGATATCAATAGGTCATGTTCTAGCTTTCTTCCTCCCACAGACCATATAATGGGTCTTTGAGATGTTTGTATCTAGGCCCAGATCATCCATAAACTCCACAAATTTGTCAACCAGAAATTTTAACCCGTTTGCCGTTCGGGCCATCAGCACGGCATCGTCGGCATATAGAAGGGTAGGCACGCTGGCAGACTTTACCCTAGGCAGGGCAACCCCATTTACACTCAGATAATTATTCAGGTTATTAATATATAATAAAAACAATATTGGAGACAACACACATCCATACCTAACCCCCCCGTGGGGAACTAAAAGATTCAGTTGTCTCCCCCTCTGTGCTGTATCGGACGCGGGCATTTACGTCCGCGTGTAAAGCTCCTAAGAAAAACGATCAACTGGGCTGGCAATCCCAAATCCCCAAGGATATCCCACAGCTTAGACCTAATCACCCGGTTGAAGGCACTACTGAGGTCCATAAAAGCAAGATAAATAGACCCCTCCTTCGCCACAACATACTTCCCTATAATAAGATTAAGGTTCAAGCACTGCTCCAGAGTACCCATCCCTTCCCTAAATCCATATTGAAGAGGGCAGATATCATTTGCCTGGGCCCAAGCTTCCAATCGCTGAAGAACAATACGCCCAACCACCTTTACCACTAAACTTAGCAGGGAGATTGGTCTATAGCAGGTGGGGTCCTGTCTATTCCCCTTCTTGAACACCGGAACTATGGTGGCAGATTTCCAAGTCAGCTGTAGGCCTAGCTCGGTCACAGCATTAAGAACATTTGTCAAGACTGTAGCCCAGAGATGTGGTTCAGCTTTATATAGATCCATGGGTATCCCATCTGGCCCAGGTGCTTTGTTAGACGGGCTACCCATGATGGCCTCATAAACCTCCTCATATTCAAACCGGATCTCTAGTGGGTACAATTTATCAGCATCATCCTGAAGAACGGGGAGTTCTTTGCCCAAAGCATATACCTTATGGTAGAGGGCAACCCAAAGGGCTGGGGAGATAGAAAAGTCTATATCATCTTGCCCAGCCGCATTGGGCTGTCTTCCATTAACCACCGCCCAAAAACCCTTAGAATCTCTGCAGGAACAAGTGGACACCAGCCGATCCCATGATGCTTCCTTAAGTTCAGCCTTCCGCCTCCCTAAGGCTATTATATACACCCTCCTGGCATCCTTAATAATATCCTGGTTGCGGGTTATAAAGTCGAGGGCCTCTCGCAACTGGTTTCCTGCCAACCTACAGGCTATATCTTGCCAGCTCGGCTTTGCACCCCTGGGACTACTCGCCATATCCCTTATGATATTTACAGAAGACTCATTCAAGCTGGTTAAATGCATCCACAATTAGGGCAGGTGGTGTTTCCAGAGATAACAGGGGCTCCATAATAATAGCAATATTAAGGATAACTACAGATTTAATCACTTTAGGCATTGGAAGGTTACGCCACTTTACCCTCAAATCCCCGTCTTTCGTAGTTAGGCCCGTCAATCCTGGATCAGGGTTTTCAACAGGACCAACATTTACTCTGAGTACAGTTTCTATTGGGTTGTGGTCACTAAAATTAGTTTCATGAACCACCCCTGGGCTGATATAATGATCAAAAGACCTTGAACAAAAGATATAATCAATGATGTTCCCTTTACCCCAACCCACAAAAGTGGAGAGTTCCCTAGACAGACTTGGGCCCACAGGCATTACATTTATTAAACCGGCTTACCCGAGCGCCTCCGATAGTTTATGTCTCCTCCGGTCAGACACAATCTCCAGTCACTAAGTCCTCTAACACAAAAGGGTTACCATCTATAGATTTTTGCCCTATCTTAGCATTAAAATCCCCACCTATTATAATATTAAAAAATTGAAAATGGGCAGTTTACTCATGGTTTGTTGCCCAGGTGTAAGGGCTTCTGCCTCGGAGTCGAGTCAGAGCTTTGTTCTTGAGAGAAAGTACCCTCATCTGCAGCAGACAGATGTGCCTCTATTTCTGCTTCCGGTTCATCCAAACTGAAAATGTCCGGTGTATCATCGATGCTGAGTTGAGACATTTGCATTCTTCTTGCTTAACGGTCCCAAAGAGTCTTCTTTGACCTGAAGGATTTACAGGCCTCGCAGTTTTGCTCTTGATGATCTGGTGAGAGGCAGAAGTTACACAGCTTGTGTAAATCGGTATAGGGGAATTTCAAATGGCATGTAGGGCAGAATTTAAATGGTGTCCGTTCCATACTCTTTAGTAGTTTCTGTATAAGAAGAACATCAAAGAGAATTTCTGCGGGGCGTGGCTTAGGAGCCGAACATGGCGGACGCGTCTTCTTAGAGCTCCGCTGTCCGCTCCCTTCCAGGGCCATAATTCGCCATAATCCTGGATCCCAACGCTTATCGGCGTGAGCTACACACGCATAGACACGCAGCGCTCCCGCTGTGGTAATCCGGCGGGACGGGGAGCTCACTTTACCCGCGGACCGGCTGGCCGGAGGAGACCTCACGCGCACCGGAGAACAGCTGCGGCCGTGCTGCGGCGGCCGCATACCACAGGAAGCAACATAGCCCCCTTGCTTCCGGCGGTACGTGAGGAGACGACCGTGTGGTCCCATCTTCCCCTATCACTATATGGCCAGTCAGCCATTTTTAAAATGGTGTCCCTGCCACGCTTGCTTTATAGGCTGCAGAATTTCCCGTATCCCATCCCTCCGTCGTGGTTTCTCCAAATTAATGCACTCTTAAACAGATTCCTCTGGGGGGGAGGGGCGATTCGGGTAGCCCTGGCGACATGTATCCAATCCACCTACTGTGGCGGAATTGTGGCAACAGACGTGCGGGCGTATTATTGGGCATCTCAGCTCTTGGTAATTAATGAATGGTGGTACAATTCTCAAGACGATCCGGCCTATGTGGTGGAAAGACTTTTCCTGGCGGAGCACCCACTACTTGGTCTCCTATACAGCAATTCGTCCTTGGCGGCGCTCCCCCCGGCCTGCAGTACGGTGATCCGGATCTGGAGACATGTGTCCCGGTCCATGGGCTGGTGGGGCATGCTGACAGGCACAACCCCCCTTTGGCGAGGCACGCGCCTCCGGCCGGTCTCCGCCCTGACCGGGTTTCGCAGATGGGATGACATAGGAATATCTACACTAGGAGATGTGATGCGTGGGCCCACGCTTAAATCCTTTCAGAAGATGCAGAAGGAGATTGGCCTTCACAAATCCCAGTTCCATAAGTATTTACAGCTCCGGCATGCCCTGTTTCCCCTGATAAGGCATCTGCAGTCCTTACCAGAATTCCACCCCATGGAGGGCAGACTGTTAATGGGGGATCTAGGGGCCCATAAAACCCGCCAAATTTATCAAACTTTAATCACACACTCCAAGACGAACATACCACGTACCCGGGCGGCGTGGGAGGCGGACCTGCCGGCCCTGACGGATGACGACTGGACGGAGGCCCTTGCCAGCCCTAGGTATGCTGCTGTCTCCTCTAGGTACCGGTTGATCCAGTTCAAATACCTTCACAGAATATATTACACCCGCCTCCGCCTCTGGAAGATGGGGGCTATTCAGTCCCCTACATGCCTCCGCTGTAACTCTGAAGAGGGGTCATTTCGTCATACGGTCTGGAGTTGCGGTGCACTGCAACATTTTTGGTCAGGTGTGATGTCCTGCCTGAGGCAGGTATTGGGGTGGGACATTCCGGCGGACCCTAGACTGATACTTCTTCACAGCACAGAGGGCATCGGGGGGAATAGATATAAGAGGCACCTCCTGTTCCTGGGTCTCACTTTAGCCAAGCGCGATATTGCGCAGCATTGAAATCTTCATCTCCCCTAGGGCGGCGGCATGGAAAACAGCCTTAGATACTTGTATGGCGGCTGAAGTGGCGGTGTTTCAGGCACGGGGGTGCCTGCAAAAGCATGGAGAGATCTGGGCCAGGTGGGCAACATACAGGGGTATTGACCTGTCCTTCCTTTTACAGCCAGCACACCAAGACCCTATCGAACGACAGGTCATCAATGACTCCGCGATCTAATGTGTTAACGGGCTGTAGCTGTGGACCTACTTTCTTTATTGTACATGTATTTTGTGTTCCTTATGGGATGTGCGGTGCAGGGTTGGGGGGGGGGGAGGGGTGAGATGTTGGACCGAATGTTTTACAGATCTCCTGGTGGGGCTCTCTCCAGTATCCCATGTTCATACATTCTGTCATATACCTATATGATGTTTACGGGGTTAGCCCACTCGATGTAATAAATGCAATAAAATTTGTTGTTAAAAAGAGAGAATTTCTGCCCTGAAGGGCGAAGGCCATTAAGGCCCGAATGGAACAGATCTCTTAGATGATTTTAGAGTTATTATAGAATGAATCTCGATCCATAACAAGACAGACGGTGATAGAAAAAGATCCTATTGACGGTGTCGACCGGAGCAGAGGAACACATGACCGAACCAGACAGTGAAAAAAACAATCAAACAATGGAGTTGATGACCATGCGCAATGCAAACAAGAGGAGGAGTCACTATAACTCGTGACTTGAAGAACTTCTTCCAACAAAAGCAACTTGCACACTTCCGAGCCCAACACTATATGGTGGACGTATGCTAAGCATGTGTATCTACAGCCACACATGCCATCAAACATATATATATATATATATATATATATATATATATATATATATATATACATACATATGCAGTGGCAGTAGCCACTGTGTTGTTCTAGTTAGATTAGAGTATCCAATAGGTCTGGTCCAGCCTCTAGTCTCCTGCTCGCACTGACACATGGAGGTAAGAGCGTTTTGTTCCTGCTCCCATCCGCAGTCAGCGTGGGTGGAAAAAATAAAGCATGCTGGCACCTAAGTGGAGAGCTTGGAGGAGCTGTGGGAGTTTGAGGCTTTCCCCGGTAGCCCCCCAAAAAATTTACAATGCACTGCCACTGAGGGGCTCTGATCAGTATATCTGTCAAGTCACTTACATTTGGTGGATGTTACCCTCTTTTACTGGGATCCACCCACCTAACAAACAAAATGACTCTGTATACTTTAATAGGATGTCCCTCTTTTTAAGCTTTGAATACCCTCCAAATAAGAGTTTGTACTCTTTTCACCTTAACAGGATCAAACTCTAAAGTATTTCAAATACTTGAATGTAGGGGTAACTCAACCAAACTGGAAAGTGTGAAGGGGTGCTCAAATTACTTGAACAGGTACTGCAGCACTGCCTTTAAGATTCTGGATGTTATTATTTACTGCATATTGTTACGGTTCAGGGAGGACCCGACTATCAGTTTGGGCTGAACTGTACCCATCCATCCATCACAATTCTTTGTATACTTCAGTGCAATGCCCTAAGTGGAACAGTTATGCCCAGACATGAGTCCCATGCACACTGTGCCACTGGAAGCAAGCTACACCCGACTGATGAATCCTAATAAGGATGAAACTGGTCTCAGGTTAATTGTGTTCTGGTTCAGGGAGGACCTGTCCTGGCAGTTTGGGCTGGACTGTTCCTACTGGAGTAGGGTCAAAACTGATTTGTATATGGCTGGGTCCAATCTGAGGTTGGACAGTGTGCAAAATAACGGTGGACTGGGATGCAGCCCTTAGTATTGACCAATGGGTAAGATTACTTCAAGCTCTCAACCCATCAATTTTTGTATACTTCAGTGCACATCCAGGCAATTATATTTCACAAACAACTGAAGCATGTGTATGTCATTGTATTGGATAGGCCCAAAACTTGCACCACCATCCTTTCTATTCATTGCACAATAACCATCCTCATCACTCTTATCAGCCTTTTTAAAGAGGAAAATAAAGCTGAATGTAACCTAAAGAGAGATACCCTGCCTTGAGTATCCATGTTCCTTGGAACCCTGTTTGAAAGAGACAAATGTTTGGTCCGTCTTTCTCAAGAGGTTGGTCCTGATGAACACGTTACTTTCCTTCAGTAAAGCTCTTTCTGGTAGAAATTATCAAACTACAGATTCCTTTAGAATCCCCCCAGGCACCAGACTGGTTCCAAAGAATTTTTCCAGGAATGCTCCCACATGCGGATAGGTGGTGTTTTATGGCTCTGTGGTGACTCCATATAAGCCCGGAAGAGAGGGCATCACAGTAACGTTTGCACCACCCCCTGTGCACATATGTCAGTTTCTCGTGTGCTTCTCTTTCTGCGCCCTGCACCCTCCGATGCAGAGCGTACTACAAATTGTCTGAGACAGCATGCTGATTCCTAATAGAGGCCACTCCAAGGAATGGGTGGTGTGGGGCAGCGAGAGTATCCAAAAGAACGAGAATTACCTAAAGTAAGAAACTTCTTCTGATGGATACTTCTAACCGAAAATCACTTATTTTGAGAAGAGACACCACAGCAGTAAGTCTGAAAGGTGGTGGTGGTGGTGGGTGGGTCTCTGAGGAGTGGACTAAAGATAAAAAAGGCATGTACAACTGAGTGGCCAAAGTGGCCTTCCCACTTGACTGGACTATCAAGACAGAAGTGTGTTTCATGAAATGCCAATGTCACAGCCTGGCAGATGTTTAGACCAGGCACCCTTCAAGATAAAACCATTGTAGTGACTTTGATCTTGGTTGAATGATCCCACGTCTTCAGGGAGCTGCTTTTGGCCATTTCGCAGCAGATTTTAATACGGAGGACTATCCACCTTGACAGGATCCTCTTTCGCACAGCCTTCTCTTTTTCACTGCCGGTGAGAAAAGTCTTTCAATGTAACTATGTTAAAAATTGCCCAAAGAATGGAATCCTCTGCATTGGGCTCAGGCAGGGCATTGGCTTGTTGATGTTAATTCCTAACAATTTCAATAGGTAAGCCATCATCTGGAGTTGTTCCACTACTTACTGTGGCGTGCCCACATTCTGCAACCACTCAATGAGGTAGAGGAAGTCTTGCGTCCTCTCAATGACACCCTTGGACAACAGAAGGTTGACTTGCTGCTTCGGAATAGAGCAGTGCTGTTCCCAGAGTCCTTCCGGCGCAGATGGAATGTGGGTTAAGGAAGAGAGAAATGTAAGGGCATAACCCCTTTATACAATCTCTAGGACCGACCTGTCAGATGAGAGGGATTTCCAGCTGGGGAGGACATTCTGTATCCTGCCTCCTACCAGCAAAGTATGAACATGTGAGGGAAAGCTAACATGGCTGTGAAGATGATGTGACAAGGCTAGAGGAAATTGAGGGGTGCTGCCCCTGCTGATTTCCACGTCTATTGGCGTCATGGCCACAGCCTGAAAAGGACTGGGTCGGCTGTTGCAATATATCTTTGGAGGGCTGACAATGTCTCTAAGCTAGCCTCTGAAAGTTCTGTATTGGTGGGCAAATTGCTTAGCTGGTGTCAATATCCCCGGAAAACATGCTGTGGCGTGACTGTCATCGAAGGGCAAATACATTAGGGATGCATGTATGTCTTAAGAAGATCTGATTGATCTCATCCAGGAAAGCCTTCTAAGCAGAACACGGGTTCAAATACCTCTGTTGATGCCCTCTGTAGTATCCAGGCCACCCCAGAGTAAATACCTTGAGGCATCCTGAACATCATGCATCGTTTGTTCTAACAGGCCCTGTGATCTTTCAGGATTGCCGGCAAATTGTTGCTGACCACACCCCTTAAGACATGGGTGTTCCTTTTTGACTCCTTATCCGAAGGATTGATCTGGAAAATATTTGGATTTACTTTACTTGTTAAAACTTGAACCATCAGGCTCTCCAGTGTAGGGTTCTTGGTCAGAAAGTCAGGGTGATCAGGAGGCAGTCTATGCCACCTAACTACAGGTCGAATGACAGGCAGACATGAATAAGGCTCAAATGAGGTAGCCAGAAGGGCATCAGTAAGGACTTCATTAAACTGCAATAACGGCTAAGATTAAGCTGGTCCAGGTTGAAGAATTTCAGTTAACACATTTGTTTTAGTCTCAGTAGTGGGCAACTACAATTCTAGTGTTTCAGCTCCCCTTCAAACCAACACTGCAAATGGATCACTTTTCTCCCTTTGTGGCCCAAGTGGAGAGTCAAGATTTGTTTCAAGAGATGTGCCTAGCCCACTGGCATTTTATAAGTCTAGATACAATGCATCGTCCGTATGAGGAGTCAGATATGTCCTATTTATCACCATCATCAGTGTCCTGAGGGACATTAGCTTTCTGTCCAAACAAGAGCCAGAAAGAGAATGAAACCACTTCCGATACTGATGTTGAGGCAAATATCTGGAACTGGAATCCGGTTTTATAAGGAGCAGTTGCACTTTCAAGATTTCATAACCTGACACAGGCCTGGAGTGGGCCGACTTTGGTTTGTGGGAGAAGAAAGTTGCCTCCATTGGAACACCAACCATTGCCGGCAGAGTCTGTATTAGCATCAATATGGATGAACCAAAGTGGACCTTCTTGCCAGATTAGGACAGTACCAGAGTTAGTATGGGCCCAGTCTTGAGTCTCCAGGGGACAGACTGCAACACTGCATCTGCGATGAACTTACTGACAGATGCCTGAATAGAGACTCCTTGGGCTCCAGGGGGCCCAAGGCACGCACAATGGAGCCATAAAAGCACCATAAGTCTGCACCATAGCCTCTTGCAAGGCACGGGGTTGCAGATAGCCTGGTAAACTCGGGCACACCAGGATCAATTGAGGGACCTGTTCAAAGCCAGGACACATCAGGGGAGTGCAATCTTTATCATGATGCCCTCAGACCTTCTCGCTTAGAGTAGACCTGTTTGACCTTCTTACACTTGTGCCTAGACTTTGACTTCAACTTACCAGAAGACTTTGAGCAGCAAGTGGACTTTTCATGGGAGCGGGCTCCTTAAAATGCTCTCAATTCAGAAAGGGAAAGGGAACTATGCTTTGCTGTTGACCTCTTCTTCTGTTTGTTGATTTACAGTTAGCTTCCCAGTCGTAAATTTCCTTAAAAGTGCAGGGCTGCACACTGCCTCACGTCTTTGAGTCGTGGCCTGAACCCAAGCACTATAGGCATACATCGTGCTGGTCCGTGAACAACATTAGCTTCCTACATGGCTTGAATCCCATTGTTTTCAGTTGAAACATTTCCTAGCACACTGTGAAAAGTTTTTGGGAGTCATTGGAAGATCAAAAAGTTGGGGCCATAGCTCCAGATCTATGACGAAGGGGGTGAAAAGAAAGGAACTAACTTCAGTGCGCATGGATGGCACTTGCATGTGACTCCTATCTGTCTCTTATGGGGCAGTATAGAATCACCATATAGCCATATGTTTTCACCTACCAGCATGTGGGAGCATTGCTGGACAAAATCTGATCCAGTCTGGTGCCTCAGGATATCTGATAGTGAAGAATCAGTGGTTAGAAGAATCCATCACAACAGATTTGACTGCTTTTCCCAATGAAGAGTACACATTAAAATTGACTTGGACTCTACATTCCCTGAGTCCAGTAGTTTGACATCAGTGTGCATCCAAATGCTCCTGGACATGTCTAATTTGTGATCTGCACTCAGGCACCACAGGTTAAGATGATGACACTACCATCAAGAGAGACTTGTATGTCTGCATCAAACATGTGAAATGTCTTCAAAGGATGCTGGCTGGCATGAACAGTCTGGTGGAGATAGGAGGAACTGTTAATCAAGAGGCAGGGAAGGAGGAGGGGATATTATGAGCTACATAGTTAGGAATATTTTTGGTATCTGATGCCTTCTGGTAATGGGTTCCATAGGGAAAGGGTTCACAGGCTTTGTAGACCTATACAATTTTCCATATACAACTGAGCTGAACATTTATAATGAAAATGTTGGTACAGTTTAAGAATGGAATTTATAACTGTTTTAAGTCATTTGGTCGACATTTGTGAAGGAGATTTCTGTGCATCGTCATCATCAAAGCAACCTATAATTTGGAATTTTTTTCGGCAAAGGGATCTCTTGGCTTGCCTGTAAACATATTTAGATTGCCTCTTACATTTACAGCTGTGTGTTTATCAATTGCATCTTTAACTGCAGTGTCAACCAATAAAGTGCTTCCTCTTTTTTCATTCACTATGGCATTAAGGAAACGACACGATGGCCCCTCCATTGACATCAAATGCTCTCTTCGACTTAGCAACTCATTCAGGAGAAGTGTGGCTCAATGGTTAGAGCGGCAGACCCTGATGCAGAGATCGGGCCCGGGACCAGGGTTCAATTCCCGCCTCGGCGGGTCTTGGGCTCAATTTCCTCGGACCTGATAATTCTCGCCTCGGTGCCTATTCTAATCATGGGTCCCACTCTGCAACTCTGGGCAATAGCTTGCTTAATCTCCACAACGGCCCCAACAGCGCTGGGATGCCTGGCTTCACCCTGGGGGTGCCCAGGAGTGGACATTTCACAGGGAAAAGCCAGGAAGGGTTCCACAGCGGTATGCGTACAGCGCCTGGACACCCCTTTGGGGGTATAAGTGCGCTTTACAAGTACAAATTTCATTTCATTCAGACATGTGGCTTGTTGCTTACATCCATTTTTTGCCTCTTTCCCGCATTTACCTTCCCACTCACATGGTCATTGAATTTGCTGCCTCGACTCAACTTTTTGATTTGGCCGCCTCTTTCTTCTATCACAATGTATTCCTCAGTCCTCATGAGCGAAGAAGCATGCATGATGAATATGGCTAGCAGTTTTACGAAGCCAGGCACGGCTACTCGTATTAGCTAAAACTGCCTCGGAGAGCATCTCTAATGGCTTTCAATCTGTGCTGTGACACATTTGTAGGTCTGTCTTGTTTATTGAAATGTTACAAAATGGCAAGGCCTTTTTTTACAGGAAGAGAAAGAGACATGCATGAGACGGAGGAATTTTATTAACTCTTATCTTATGAACAATATGACAATTATAGACATGTTTTGATACACAGGAAAAACCCTTTAGTTGGCCATTTCTTTACTGGATAAAACAGTACAATAATCTTTACACATTCATATATATATTTTTTTTTTTACAATAAACAGCTTTCTTGGGCTAATGCAGACTGCGAAGACACATGGTTACTGATATATTACAGTTACAGCAAATGGAGAAAAATAAGTTATTTAAATATTGATTTCATGTACAGAAAGTGCAACATGGGTAGTAGTTACATAACTTGTTTGAAGAGTTTTATTTATATATTTTCCTCCAACAGTGACAGTTAAGCATGGAAGTATTCTGGACCCAAAGTATCCTCGCATGACTAGTACAGTACATCTTTAAAGCACTGATGTGTCACCACAGAAGTGGGTTGTACATAACAGAATTGGTGACTGACCTTGGTGTATTTGTGGGCAATGGACTGTCTTTAGTTTGTATATACATCCTTGAACACATGCCAATAATGCACACACCTGACCTCGTAAAGATGGTGGACTGCAGCTCGGTGGTATAAGGCTACAAACTAGCAGACACTGCGTAAAGGCCAGTGGGAAATTGAAATAAAAGCAAATTATGTTACATGAATTGATTAATGAAAGCGATTGTTAAAGCACGGTCAGATATGAAGACACCAACTTTCTGGCTTTAGGCAAGGACATTCAGTGACCTCTATGATGCTTCGGGGTCTGCAACATCCATTTTCAGGTCAAATTCTGTAAAACATTCAAACCAATATGCGTTGTGAGCAGACAGGACCGGCCACTAAGTCAACAATATAAACACAAAACAGACCTTTAAAACAGAATAAACTAGGGGTAGAATTCTTTTTTGTTGTCTAGATGTTTCTTTTCTCATGATCCGCACCATTTCCCATTCATAATAAAAACAAAATCCTATTTGGTTGATAGTTTCCAAGAAGTATGTTTATGTACTTTACAATGGAGAGAGAACTGTTAAGTCGAAGAGGTTTAGAGAACTAGTCACCTGATTTCAAGCTCAGGTTTTGAAATGGTTTGCACAATGAATGTGTGCAACTAACATTTGCGTATCTTGGTGTAGTGACTAATATTTTACCAAATTCAATTGATTGACCAAATCCTGTGGCAGTACCTTAATTCTTACTGTATTCTTTGTGGCACTTACCCTCGAGTATATTAAAACTATACTCAGTCACAGAAGTAAAGACCTTGTTTTTAAGTTCATGGCAACCCATGGAGATCCACAGCTCATATGTGGGAACAATCACTGACCACTGCTTGAGTAATAGCTTTGACCACACCATTGCCCAGGAGTCGGCCCCATTAAGACACATGGTTTCTGCAACATTTAACAAGTTACATTCAACCTTGCTTCACAAGAATTTCTTTCACACATCACACAGTCCACCGGTCTCCTTTTAAGTTGAATCTCAAATATGGAAGCTTAAGGCCTTTTGTAAATTCAATATGCAAAAAACATGGCTAGACATTGAGATACAATGTATGTGTACATGACATAGATGCATAAAACATTTACAGATATATACAATTGTGGAGGCAGCTGTACAAAGGGTACTTACAGGGCTGCATTTTTAAGTTGTACAAATGGACAGGTTTAATGCATACATTCAGTTAACCAAATGTTTGGCACCAAGAAAAGTTTTTTTCTTAAATCACAGTTCTTTCAATCTCTTTTGTTACTAAATCTTTCATTTTTAAAACATTTCTGTACAAATAAAACATGCTTATATTTATTTCCCGAATTGACTCATCTAAGAATGGACAATATTTCAAGCAATCAATCTCAACTAGGCAACAAGCGCGTCCATTTCTTTCCTGTAAGCTAAACTTTAGCTTTGACATATCTTTGCAGATAAATCAGATTACTTAATTACATTAACTATAAAGTTTCATCAGATGTTGACATTTCCACTATCTACCAACTTAGATTTATACAAAACCTTTATGTATTTGGCAAAATACATTTTCATATTCCTTGATACCTCTCTCCCTAAACTGTAGTTTTTATCCCTGGGTGATATTCAGAGCACTTAGTAGCTGAGCCTTGTTTGCTTAGCGATAGGTTCTAAACAACCATCAAAGCTAAGGACTGGGGTAATAGGATAACACAGTGCTTTGGATTTGATATACATGCTGGGCAAACCAGGAAACAGACCAGTGTCAACAGACTATTCCTACTTTTACATATTATTAATGGGGAAACACCTGCTTGCTACTTCCTGTGTGCAGGCTATTGGACTTTTGCCATAAGTACTATATGTGCAATTGGGTTTTTAAATGATTTGTTCATAGACCATGCTTCTGAAAGTCACTTAGCATAAAATATGAGCTGGCTCTGTGCCATCTTAGATGAGCCAATTACTTGATGAAGACCACTCTCTGGCTGGGAAGATGTGAAACAGTATCTCAAGGCACTTGCTCAAAATGTCCATACCACTGGACAGTTTTTGTAGTAAAGAAATGACTTTAGCAGAGGCAAAAAGATGTGAGAGAGGAACACAAACTTAGAAAATATTTTTAGAAGGGACACCTTAACCACAATGTACAGTAGGAGCACAACAAATTTAACATTGAAAAAAAGTACTTCAAAGATACAATTTATATTTATTTATATATGCTCAATGTTTTCAAAGATGTTACATTCTAGAAAGAGCATGAAGGGGGTCTGGGGCCCTTACTCATGAACTCTTTTTGAACAGCACTTGAGATATTGGTTGCCTGCTTAGGCAGTGATTGAGTCTCGTGGCTTTAAGAACTGCTTATTTGTCACTGTAACGATCTTCAAAAAATTAAAGATCAAAGGGCCTTAAGTTTGTACAATGCATCTTATAAAATCAGTCACAATTTGTGCACCGACTTTTACCAAATTCATTGTTTTTTTGCAAACCGACATATGTTCGAACATGTTGGTACACAAAATTCCGATTCGTAGGGGGGTCGCAAATTGACCTACCTCACAAATATGCATTAAGGTAGGTCATGAATTGCAACCCACTACGAATTGCTGCTATCACAGGGATGGTGGTCTGCTCTGGTCAGCAGACTACTATTTTGGTGATTGCTTTCAAATAAAGCAATCTTTTTTTTTTTTTTTTTAAACAGCATGTTTTCCTTAAAAGAGAACAGGATGCATTTTTAAAAAAGAAATAAAAAAGTTCCCAAAACGGTTTTTTTAACGAGTAAGCAGTGGTCCCAGGGGCCACTGCCTACTCATAAAAAATGTTTTTTACAACATGACAAAGGGGAACCGGTCCATAAAAGATCGATTCCTGGTTGCGCATGGATTATCACCTCTTTTGAGGTGTCAGTAACCTTTCAATGATTTGCAAATAGAATTGTGGTTGCAAACCATTGATACATACCATAAGGAATCGCAAATTGGAAGGGACCCGGAAACATGCACCTTTCAGTTTGTTATTAGGCATGTAGTCACAAACCTAAAGAGCAACTGAATCGCAGTTTGGGTTTTTAACATACCTAAATGCAATTCTGCGGTCGCAAAGGCTCTGATTTTGCGATTCAGAGCCTTTGCAACTGCAAAATAGCTTTGAATATAAGGCCCTAAATTAAGAACTACAGTGAAGCAGTAACATTTACACTACACCTTAAAAATCATTAAACACAGGGACATACATCTTTGTCATTTAGGAATCTATATAGTTTAGGGGATGCTTTAACAGAACCTGTAATCAAAAAGTAGTTTTAGAGGAATGATTCACAAGAAACTCACTTGTCCTTTGTCTCGTGTAATGAGGATTTGGAACTTTTTAAAGTTGTTTTTCAAGTGAGGTTTCTGAAAATGATTGGATCCTCGATAACGTTGCCATTATAGGAGGAATGAAAACAACCCATGCCAAGGATCTTAGAACTAAGAAGCACAATGAAGAATGTACTTCACATATTTATAGTAATGAAATCTTAAAATATAGCATTCTCATCTGCGAATTAATGAGTATATAAAGACAACAAAGCTTGATATGTGGAAACCATTGTGAATAGCAGAGAAGATTGGCTGTGGTTACCAGACTGCAGGAAATATATGCTGGATATGTATACATCTTGCCCCCCAGACCATTAAAAGAGGCATAATGCAAATCACACATTACTTAGTCCAGCACCCTCTCTTGGGTTGTATATTAGTATCTGCTGCACACTTCGTTGTCAGGCTCATCCGCAGTTTTGCTCTGTTTCTCTTTCATAACTTAAAGAGGCCAGTGCCTCCCCGCCCTTTGAGAAATGCTATATTCTAGACTTGGATCACTAGTGCTGTATGTTATAAGCTCTTTTTTGTAAGAGAATTTAGTTTTCAAAAACCCTGGCTCATGTTGCTTTGACCCACGTTAGAAAACAGAACTCTACAAATTGGCAGAAGTGCTGAATGGCACATCAGTAGAAGTACTCACTTCCACCTAGCTCATGAGGGCTTTATAGCAGGGGCATATATGAATTTACCGCAGAGACATGACAGATGTGCTCTGTGTCTGTGAATGTGTGTCTGTGAATGAAATAAAATCATGAACCACCTACTCAGATGCTTTATTCTTGAACATCCTGAAATTATAGTGGCCAAATATTCTGAGGCATTGAATACTGAATTACATTGGTATTGAAAGCTAACGTTGCCTGTATGTTAGAGCAAATGAACCTATCTATTTACTTTGCGTTGCTAACCTTTAAACAGGTTACATCTCCAATGAAATGGAATAGTGGGAATATTCAACAATGTTATGGTGTCTCTCTCCCAGTAGCGCCAACATGGCTACATAGAAGGAATTTTCCATACTGGGACAAGCGTAATAGATCTAAGGGGTAGTTTTGGCCTAGAATAGGAAATCAAATGCATGTCCCAGAATTACTGGTCCCATTACCACATGCAACTTCTGAACTCCATGGCCATTTCTGATCACACTTTCTACCTACCTTCAACAAGTGGAAAATGCGAGTAGAAAAGCATTTTGTTTTTCGGGGTCTGAACTCGTAAATGTGCAATTGTATATTGTGATGATTCCACCAAAATGTTGAAGCATTATCACCCCAAGCGACTTGAAATGAGGGCCTAGAAGTGTAAATAAAGAAGTTTACAACTGGTCACCCAAGTCTCCTTTAGTGATATTTCCATTTGTGTAACTTTCCCAGAGTATACCTGTTTTCCAAACGCCTAAATGTAAGGAGCCTCTGCATTGCAGACAAGACTCGAGCGTATGATAAGGGAATTACTGAATTATACAAATTTCTTTTCGGTTACTTTTCACTTTACATGGACCGTGGAATTTTCCACACATTCTGCACCACTTATGCCTAAACAATCCGGTGTATGATGAGTATGGCAAAGGAATTGCAAATGTTTGTGAAAAATATAAAGTTATGACTGTGGGAGCTTGCTGCTTTTGCATTACCCAATTTTCTGACACTCCCCAGTAAAAAGCCACTTCTTCTCTATGCATCACTAATAAAAGTCGAGAAATCTCCTTATTTTACTAAATTTCCATACTTTTAGGAAATACTGTCAAGCGCAAAACAGGCTTTATTTATCACCTGTTTAGTGAGGGCCGGACAGAAGAAGGGAGCAGGCTGGTGTGTGCATTTTTACAAGGGCTGCTTTTGGTTCCTCAGTCCGACACTGCTGGCAATTTTGATGTGGTGTTTCCCATTTTCTCCAGCCGTAAATTTGACTTTCACACAGAAAAGCTTCTTACAGCAGGTCTGTGGTACACAAAGATGGACGTTCGTATGACGCAACTTGGGGGACATGGGATTTGAGGAGGTAAAGCGGAGAGATCAGTTCTTTGAGAAAGCCAAAAGTGGTGCACCGAAAGCACAGGCCAAACGAGTCAGATAGCATGAGAATTTCTTGCACTAAGGTGGCCCGTGCCAGACAGTGCAGAACTATTTTGCATTGCGCATTTCATCTTCTTGTTAAAAAGGAAAGGGAACGCCAAGTAAGAAAACAATAGTAAGATAATATGTGGCTCACCCTTTGTTTGACTACTGAGAAAAAATCTCTAATGTGTGTCCTTATAACTGCAGCGCAGAAAAGCATTTGAAGCTTTATTGTTACGGTATGTGGACTAAAATAGTGGAATAGGAATGCGACAATACATGAACTTAAACTTATTTTTGTATGAGATGCCTACTGGGGCAAAACAGTTTCCCGCAACAACAGAGTTTTGTATCTGTGAAAAAAGAACTGCAAACCTTTACTGTTTTTAACTTTTATTTTCTTAAGGATATTTGTTCCCAAAATGACATCCATGCTAGGTCTTTTCTGTTTATGAATTCCTGTTTTTCGACAACCACCGGAAGTGCTCTACGCACTTCTCGTTGTTACCTACCGCTGAACTGGAGGATTATACACAGAATGTTTGCTTGTAACACTGCCATTCTTGGAGCCTCAGCGCTATTCTTGTGTCTTATATTTCCTGGGGTAACCCAAAACAAATGGGTGTAGCCATTAAACCAAGTTAGACCTGCAATAAAGCATGCCCTGTCACAGAAAACAGTAAAAAATACATAATTAAAACTGTCAAATACATATGTACAAGTCAGGAATTTTTTGCAATGATACACGGAAGGAGTAGTTATTTTTGTAGAAGGGAGCTGCTGCTGAGAACGACTACTTGGTTGCACTTGCTATAAAATATTAGTTAATTAGGGTGACCCAGGGGGCTGCCATTTTGGGTCCCTTTGAAAGAAGTTGGCACACTAAGCAGAGAACAGCGTCAAGGACCTCTCCAATGAGGTCTACCTTTTACACCGAGGTTTAAACAACATCTGTCATAGACAGTCGTTGACATACCAGCATTATCGCGAGTGTTGTGCAGTATATAAACAAAAGCTTAACTTTACAATAATTAATTTTTCTCTTTGACATCCTTAGATGGTGGTGCAGTGGTGACTCCTGGGATTTGTCTTACAATGATGGGGTTTATGAGAGACATTTATTTGCTCATATTTTATAGGGGCAATGGCTGTGGTGGGACAATGCTGAAATCAGCTTCTATCGAAAAAAAACAGCAGCTGGGAGGTACAGACCCTTGTTGACTACAGGATATTTTTAAAGAACACAAAAATGTGAAAAGCGGTGAAAAATTAGAACTGGTTCCGAATAAAGTCATCCACTGGAAAGCACGTGCATAAAAAGAGAAGATTATGAACAGTGAAGCTAAAACCCAGGATACTTTTAAATCTAAAATAACAAACATTTCTTACAAAGGCACAGAAGACAATCAACCATGTGACTACAGGTATAGCGAAGGCATGTGAGATGGATGGTCGTTCACAAAAAGCATATGTTTTTAAGGCAAAATGACCTGAATGCTAGCTAAAGCAGCTATAAAAAATGACCCCATTCATTACAAAAATGAGATTGCAAGCACAATATGGTTCATTGTTCCATCACCAGCAGGAATGACCAACTCTTTTAAACCTAACTCAGATTAAAGTACTTTGGCCTAACTAATGATGACTGGGCCCCCGAAGCAATTTAACAGTTGAGTAGATGAAGACATTAAATGACTGGGCTCTTGGGTAACCCAAACAAAACCAGCTTGAAAGCCTTTACTTGAATGGCACCTTGTTTCTCACTTCCATAGAAAGTTGTAAAACATCCATGATGCCGTCATCTCAAAGGGCTTTAAAGGCAAACTGCTCTGACGCGATCACTCTGTTTGCACCTTTCATGGTGGAGGAGCATAGAGGAAGAAGGGTCACCAGTTATTGTTGCCAGAGCACCCATTCATTGCCGGAATCCGTGTGCCCAGTCCCCACTTTGTCTACTACAAGAGCACACGATTCCACAATGGAAGGCAGCATCCCACATCCTCACACGTCAATCGTTATCTGGTGTCAGGATATTAAGGTGGGTTGCGGCTGCCAGAAGCTTGCTTATGTGTCTCTCTTTCGTAATCCCAGCTTCCTGCAAGTGGGCTCGCGACAGAGAAGGCACTTTTCGCAGTGTGCTGAATCCCAGGTCCCGTAGAGGGGCAGTATACATAGGTAGTCCAATTGAAATCAGCCAGTCCGAAATAGAGACAATGTGTCCAGGCGATAAAGGCTTTCGGCAGATTTCGGTTAGGCCTCCGCTTGGAATCTGAAAAAACAGGAAGAAAAAGAGATCTCATGAAATGTGTGCAAAAACTAAAACTTGTATCAGCAGATGAAAAACTCACAATATAAAAAGAATTTTATTATGAAGACGGTGTGAAACCAAAGTAGGCGTCCCTGTGAGTTAAATATGAATGACAGAAGGAAGGGGAGGCACGGATAAATGCATCACCAGGTTACCTGTATGTTAATTCCAGGTAATACTGCAACTTCCAAAATCTGTTTCTCCTCCCGGAGACTGAAAACTGGCAAGAAAAGCCTCAAGGACGGAGGATAAATCATAGTTTTTTTTTTAAAAGTAGATGCCACTTTTTTTTATTATTTATTTGAGGTTAAGCACAAGAGAAAATAAATGGAGTAATCTGGCTGTTATTTTAACGGCCAGAAGTGTCTTTAAAAAAAGAATATGTGCTATGTTATTTGCAATATGTTATGGAATGTTGTTGCCAGAATCTGAATTACCTTTCAGAATTAACTTACAAAAGGGAAGTATTTTCGAAATTCGATCAACAGTCCAGTAAAAATCATGTTGGTTGAATCGTATCTGTGCATTCATAGAGGCTTGTCGTTGTAAGGCATGAGTAAAGTGGGCAACTGCCCAGGGCCCCCACCTTCCAACGCATCCTTGGTGAAGTGATCTTTCTCCCACCCTATCTCACCTTTATCAATTTTCCTATCAGAACTTCTCTCTGCCTATCTCTACCTCTGAGTCTGCCTCTCTCTCTACCCAGCGTCATTTTAAAGGTTTGTGGGCCCCTGGGCAAGATATATTGCTGCTGTTCTAATGAGAAAGTTTAAGTACAACTGAATACTCTTTAGCATCATGCATACTTGAATTATCAGAAAATAGGTAATACAATTCAAAGTTGTTCTGAACAGGGGGCCCCAAAAATGGGTTACATTGGGACCCAGAAATCCTTAAGATGACACTAAGGCTCGAATCACAAAGCATGGTCCACCTTAAAGTCTAAGATAGCCCTCTGCAAATGCTAATTCCATGTGTTGTAAACCTTTACATTTCTAAACTGCAATTAGGAATGCAGAAAATCAACCAGTATGGCAGATATGCTGCATTCAAACTTTTAGGGATAGACACATGATTGTGAGTGTTTCTGAGTTCCCCCTCCCCCCCGCAACCCCTCAAGAAAGTAGGTGAACACTCAAACTCATATAAGTGGGTTTTCCCATACCTCTTGCTAGTAGTTTCCTGCTCTGGAGGTGCAAAGACACTTGGGGCCTTATTTCGATGTCGACACCGTTGCGGATATGGATCTGACCGACCTCTGGTCGGCGGACCCGACCACTGAATTTTGATGCAACCACATCATCCCTTTTCTGTATGGGGAGCTGGTACTGTGATCAGAAACCGCCAGCAGTACAAGCTACCATAAAGAAAAGGGAGTTTGTGTTCATCCCTGCACCGCGTGGCAGCCACCTCACGGTGCCTGTCACACAGTGCAGGGATGAACAGGGGGGCACCATAGGTGCCCCCTCGGCCCCCAACTGGAGGCCGCTGGCTGAAGAGGGCCCTGCTAGGGGCCCACAAAGTCGATTTCCTACAGGCTTTCCATGTCAGAAATACCGGCATGGAAACCCTGCCGAAACCGACATCGTAATCCGGACGGCGTAAAACGCCGTCCATAGGGATTACGTGCCTGTTCCGACTGGCAGACTGGCTCCTTGAGCCCGTCAGAAGCCAGCCGGATTGTCCAGCCGGTTTCAAAACCGACAGCCTCCATTGTAATGAGGGTGTCAGTTTTGAAACCGCGATGAGGCTCGGAAAGCCTCCAAACTGTGTTCAGAGGCTTTCCAAGCCTCATCGTAATGAGGCCCTTGGTCTTGCTCCTGGCAGGAGGAAGCGCCTTTCCAGGTTGGAAGAGGGAACACCCCCATATTCATTAAGGAAGTAGGACGGTTTTTCCACTAGAGAAAATATTTTCTCTGTGAATAAATAAATAGGTTAAGTGAGCTAACACGCATTTACATTTGCAGAATTTCCCACCTGGTGAAAATTCTGCATCAAGATATACACTGGAGTCCAGCAGGAAATTTACACTTGAACGTTTCCTCATTTGCTCCTTGGATTCTGTATGAACACTTTTTTAACTGGAACACAATTTGGCATCCGTGTTTCACGATGACGTCCACAAGTAAGGGAAGACGGTGTCCCCAGAAAGTCCTCTATATACGAAGCAAAGGAGGACAACAGTAATTCATGGTAGTGAGGAGGACAAAGTTCCCTCGGTCTATCTCTCTAGTCCAGTAACAGTGGATCAAAGGGTTAATGGACTTGCATTGAGTCACCATATTTAGGGACTCAGTTGTATCTTGTGGAACCGCAATAAAGGGGAGTCCACAGTTGAAATACTAGTATTAATATACAGGCCCCATCGAGGAACCCTACTTCTCGCCACTGGATGGTTTTTAAAACAAAAAATGTTTTTATTTTTTTTTATCGAGATCTTATTTGTTGTCTTGAAGAAGGTGGTAAAATCATAGAAACCCACCGAGGTAAAAAAAAAGAAAAAAAGAATGGATCAGTAACATATCTGATACGATGATGATTATTAAGTTTAAGTATCATGAATAATGTTAATACAGAGCAGTAATAGAAAACAGACCATTTAGTGTTGTCTTGTGTTTCTCCCAGCATTACACACTTGCCTGCATGATTTATGGATTACGTTTATTCATGTTGCATTGTAATACGGAAAGAATGTATGCGTTTTTTCAATTGCAACACCCTACAAGTGGGAATTGTTTTTAACATTGCAAAGTGATTTAGGTTGTTTTATTGTAGGAATTGATATGTATTTGCTATAGCATGCTCCCTAATCAATCAATCAATCAGGATTTGTAAAGTGCAGCTGCTTCACCTGTATGGGTTCTCGAGGTGCAGTGGGGTTCAAGCTGCTGGATCATTCTGCCTGTGCTTATTGGTAGAACATCCAGGTTTTGAGGTCCTTCCTGAACTGCTGGAGCGATGGCGAGGCTATGAGGTGCAGGGGGAGGGTGTTCTAGGTCTTCGCCGCCAGGTGGGAGAAGGAGCGGCATCTATTGTTTGATCGGCGGAGGCGTTGGCTGGCTGCTAGGGAGAGGGATCCGCAACGGAGTTTCCTGGTAGGTTGGTGGAAATTCACTTGTTTGTTGAGGTACGCCGTTCCTTTGTTGAATAGTGCCTTGTAGGCGTGGGTGAGCATCTTCAACTGGCTTCTCTTTGCCACTGGTAGCCAATGGAGTTTCCTGAGGCAAGGGGTGATGTGTGTCTGTCTGGGGAGGTCAAGGATGAGTCTGGTTGCTATGTTCTGGATGATCTGGAGTTTCCTTATGAGTTGGGTGGTGATTCCTATGTAGAGGGAGTTGCCGTAGTTGAGCCTGTTGGTGACATGGGCTTGTGTGACTGTTCTTTAGAATAAAGTGAAATTGGAGCCAACGTGCACACGTAAGTGTAAACAAAAGTTCCAAACAGGTTATGTTCAAAGTGCTTCAACCACCAGCGCCGTGTCCATTGGCGCTCGAAAGCAATATCTTGGTAAATGTGGAGGAAGGGGATCCCTTCGTGCTGGTGGGAGCGCTATTTTCAATACCACAAGGTATTAATACATTCACACTGAAGAATCCATAATAACCATTCTTACAATGAGTTAATTATCCAACTTTAAGTTGTTTTATTTGTACGGTGCATTAACCATCATGCACATTTATCAAAGTGAATCTACCACAAGATCCATTACTTGTCAGTGACCCCATGCATTTCGGGTCATGAACTGACCCTTCTTCAGGGGTCATTCACTGCATTTCTAGGAAAAAACGGAAACAGGAGGCCATTCAACATCAAACCAGAATATTCCAGTACATAATATTGCAATACGTCGCATGTGCTCAACGTGAAAAACGTGTGTGCATAGTGCCGAATGGTGTTGATTCTGCATTCAAACAAAGAATAGCGCCCAGAAGTCAAACGCTGTGAATAATGGAAAGTTCACAAGCTAGGGTAAAATCCGGCCCTTAATATGTGCACTAACGGAAAAAACTGAAAAAGAAAAGGAAAAACGTGCTGGGAATAAAATGCCGAGTACGTGATCGAAGTCAGTGTGACTCGTGATAGCTGAATCTAATAACGCGTTTGGTCTTTTTAACGGCGTGGGTTAATGATGTGAACTCTCATGCTCGAGTGCAATCATTTGCTCGGGTAAAGTCATTAAACGCTAAAAACAAAGAGCAGTGAACTCCCATGCTCGAGTGCGATTATATGCTCTGGTACAGTCATTAAGCGCTCAAAACAAAGAGCTATTCAGTTTTTGTACACGCTTGCCGGATTTACCTGGATCTCTATCGGTTCCCGCGAAGTGCTGCGTGAAAGTGAGATTGTGCCGTGATCGCGTGTACGCGGTCTAACGTAATGCGTCTTAAAGGCGCAAAGCTTATTAATGTTCAGGAGACACCTTGCGGGGCGTTTTAAAGGCACACAGACAGTAAGTGTTGGGAAACAAACGTGATTAATAAAGTTTAGAAAGAAGTGAAAAGAGGTTGACATATATATCACAAAAAAAACAAATGGCACATGGCAATGTAAGTCAGTATAGTTAACATTTGTGGAATCCACAAACAATATCATTCGATGCCATGTATGTCGCTAGTAATGAGTGATTTCAGAACGAAACCTCAATGGTGAAAATGAAAATTGCTAATTATATAATGTAACCAAAGACTGAAAAGAGAGTGTTCGAAGCCACTCATCCATTATGTCAAAAAACACAGGCTCGTGTGATTACAACATTACAAAAAACGATTAAATTCAATTCTGTCGTTGATCCCTTGAGACTGTAGGGCATGCAGTTTTTTAGTCCAATAGAAATCCGATCTCGCCAATGCTTTAGTTGGATCAATGTCATTTCTCGATTTCAATGCTTCGAGTATGGTAAAACGTAGTTGTGCTATGTTGTGTCTCGCCTCAAGCCAATGTGCTGCTACAGTTGATTTCACATTGTGGTTGCGGATGTTGCTCTTATCTTCTCCTACACGAGTTTTAACTTTCCTCTCGGTCTTACCAACGTAAATTTTGCCACAAGGGAATTTCAGCGCGTAAACAACATTAGCTGTATCACATGTGCTGGAGTGTTTTAACTCGATCGTATTACCTTGTGTAGGATGAATAAACTGATTGCCAACCATAACATTATTACAATGCATGCAGTTCATGCATTTTTGCATGCCTTCATAGTTCTTGTGTATTGTCTCGTACTTTTTGTTCAGAAGCTCTTTCAAATTATGGGAACGCTGCATTGAGAAAGTAGGTTGTGAAGGAAAGATGTTTTTTAGATCTGGTTCAGTCTGAATAATAGTCCAATGTCTCAAGATTATTGACTTAATCAGGTTCGATTGCGAACAAAATTACAAAACACAGGCTATGGTGTTAGACCGTTTGGGACTGTACGTTGTAACAACAGTGGTCTGTCTAAGGCTCCCACTCTCTTTGTAGCTTTATCAAGCACTTCTTCAGGATATCCTCGCTGTTTAAATTTCTCACCAAATTTTTTGATGATGGAGTCAGTTTCTTCCGGGTCGGAAGTAATCCGTTTCAATCTGATAAACTGGGAGTATGGTAGGTGGTGTTTCAGGGATTTTTGATGGAAACTCCGAAAGTGCAAGGAGTTATTCCTATCAGTCTTTTTGGTGTACACACGTGTTTTGATGATTCCTGTCTCAATCTGAATCAATACATCCAAGAAGGCGATGCTGTTTTTCTCAATTTGGTGGGTGAATTTAACCCGATCATGAATAAGGTTTAGTTGAGTGATGTTGGTTTCTAAAAGTTTTACATCCCCTTTCCAAATGACTAAAATGTCATCTACCATACTCCCAGTTTATCAGATTGAAACGGATTACTTCCGACCCGGAAGAAACTGACGCCATCATCAACAAATTTGGTGAGAATTTTAAACAGCGAGGATATCCTGAAGAAGTGCTTGATAAAGCTACAAAGAGAGTGGGAGCCTTAGACAGAACACTGTTGTTACAGCGTACAGTCCCAAAACGGTCTAACACCATAGCCTGTGTTTTGAAATTTTCTCCGCAATCGAACCTGATTAAGTCAATAATCATGAGACATTGGACTATTATTCAGACTGAACCAGATCTAAAAAACATCTTTCCTTCACAACCTACTTTCGCAATGCAGCGTTCCCATAATTTGAAAGAGCTTCTGAACAAAAAGTACGAGACAACACACAAGAACTATAAAGGCATGCAAAAATGCATGAACTGGGTGCATTGTAATAATGTTATGGTTGGCTATCAGTTTTTTCATCCTACACAAGGTAATACGATCGAGTTAAAACACTCCAGCACATGTGATACAGCTAATGTTGTTTATGCGCTGAAATACCCTTGTGGCTAAATGTACGTTGGTAAGACTGAGAGGAAAGTTAAAACTCGTGTAGGAGAACATAAGAGCAACATCCGCAACCACAATGTGAAATCAACTGTAGCAGCACATTGGCTTGAGGCGAGACACAACATAGCACAACTACGTTTTACCATACTCGAAGCATTGAAATCTAGAAATGACATTGATCCAACTAAAGCATTGGCGAGATCGGAATTCTATTGGACAAAAAAACTGCATGCCCTACAGCCTCAAGGGATGAACGACAAAATTGAAGTTAATTGTTTTTTGTAATGTTGTAATCACACGAGCCTGTGTTTTTTGCCATAATGGATGAGTGGCTTCGAACACTCTCTTTTCAGTCTTTGGTTACATTATATAATTAGCAATTTTCATTTTCACCATTGAGGTTTCGTTCTGATATCACTCATTACTAGCGACATACATGGCATCGAATGATGTTGTTTGTGGATTCCACAAATGTTAACTATACTGACTTACATTGCCATGTGCCATTTGTTTTTTTTGTGATATATATGTCAACCTCTTTTCACTTCTTTCTAAACTTTATTAATCACGTTTGTTTCCCAACACTAACTGTCTGTGTGCCTTTAAAACGCCCCCGCAAGGTGTCTCCTTAACATTAATACGCTTTGCGCCTTTAAGACGCATTACGTTAGACCGCGTACATGCGATCACGGCACGATCTCACTTTCACGCAGCACTTCGCGGGAACCGGTAGAGATCCAGGTAAATCCGGCAAGCGTGTACAAAAACTGAATAGCTCTTTGTTTTGAGCGCTTAATGACTGTACCCGAGCATATAATCGCACTCGAGCATGGGAGTTCACTGCTCTATGTTTTTAGCGTTTAATGACTGTACCCGAGCAAATGATTGCACTCGAGCATGGGAGTTCACATCATTAATCCACGCCATTAAAAAGACCAAACGCGTTATTAGATTCAGCTATCACGAGTCACACTGACTTCGATCACGTACTCGGCATTTTATTCCCAGCACATTTTTCCTTTTCTTTTTCTGTTTTTTTCCGTTAGTGCACATATTAAGGGCCGGATTTTACCCTAGCTGGTGAACTTTCCATTATTCACAGCGTTTGACTTCTGGGCACTATTCTTTGTTTGAATGCAGAATCAACACCATTCGGCACTATGCACACACGTTTTTCACATTGAGCACATGCGACGTATTGCAATATTATGTACTGGAATATTTTGGTTTGATGTTGAATGGCCTCCTGTTTCCGTTTTTTCCTAGAAATGCAGTGAATGACCCCTGAAGAAGGGTCAGTTCATGACCCGAAATGCATTGGGTTCACTGACAAGTAATGGATCTTGTGGTAGATTCACTTTGATAAATGTGCATGATGGATAATGCACCGTATGAATAAAACAACTTAAAGTTGGATAATGAACTCATTGTAAGAATGGTTATTATGGATTCTTCAGTGTGAATGTATTGATACCTTGTGGTATTGAAGCACAAGTTACTAACTTGTGTAACGATATATCTGTAAGAGACGGTAGTTAGTGACAGATTCCTTACCTTAGAATATCCCCAGGCGTCAGGCTGGATCCGGAAAGTTTTTGCGTAGCAGTACCCTTGCGCGTCGGTAGGCGGCGTCGTGCGGCTCCGCGTCCGTCGTCGGCGTCGTGATCGCCGGGATGACGTCGCGGGCAGTACTTAGGCGCCGCACCTGCGCGCTGGACGTCAGTTCTGTACACGACTTTCCGCGCAAGGAACGCAGAGCCATGCAAGAAGCTGACATAGGTGTCTGAAAAATACTAGGGCCCTGAAAGGGATGTCCTTAACCCTAGAAATCAGTTCGCAGAACGGGGAGGATGGGTGGGCGGTAAGGAATCTGTCACTAACTACCGTCTCTTACAGATATATCGTTACACAAGTTAGTAACTTGTGCATCTGAAAGAGACACGTTAGTGACAGATTCCTTACCTTAGAATAGATACCCCAGCAATACCAACCCCGGTGGTGGGTCTGCGAACAAAGATCAGACAAGGAAGTCCTGGAGGACAGAACGGCCAAAGAAGCCGTCCCTCCGGACCTGACTGTCAAGGCAGTAATGCTTTGTAAACGTGTGCAGCGAGGCCCACGTAGCTGCCTGACAAATAACCGGCAGCGGAACACCGCGGCCCAAGGACGTGGTAGCAGCCGTTGCCCTGGTGGAATGGGCACGCAGCCCAACAGGAGGCTCCTTCTTAGCCAAAGAATAGCAGGTCTTGATGCACAAGGTAACCCAGCGGGAGATGGTTCGTTTGTGCACCGCCCGACCTTTTTTGGCGCCCACGTAGCCAACAAAGAGCTGGTCATCCACCCGGAAGTGTTTTGTGCGGTCGATATAGAAGGAGAGCGCACGTTTTGGGTCCAGACGGTGGAGCCTCTCTTCCTCTCTGGAAGGATGCGGAGGCGGAAAGAAGGTAGGCAAAGTGATGGTCTGCCCAATGTGGAAGGCAGTAACCACCTTTGGCAAGAAGGACGGACGCGTCCAAAGAACAACCTTGTCTGGATGAACAGACAGAAAGGGAGGTTTGCAAGATAGAGCCTGGAGCTCACTCACCCGCCGAGCGGAGGTGATGGCCACCAGAAAGGCTGTCTTCAGAGTTAGAAGACGAAGAGGACAGTTATGTAGAGGCTCAAAGGGAGCGCACATTAAAAAGGTAAGAACCAAGTTCAAGTCCCACTGAGGCATCACAAACGGAACAGGAGGGAAGAGGTGAGTAATGCCTTTTAATAACCTGTTAACAACAGGGGACTTGAAAAGGGAGGGCTGATCAGGGAGCCTGAGGAAGGCCGAGATAGCACAAAGATAACCCTTGATGGTACCCAGGGCAGAACCCTGTTGGGCCAGTGAAAGGAGGAACAGAAGAACCTCAGAAAGAGGGGCAGAGAGGGTATTCACAGCCTTTGCTGTGCACAATGCCACAAATTAGTTCCACCTGCAGGCGTATACCACCTTAGTGGAGGGACGCCTGGCTGCCAGAATCACATCACAAACTTCGGGAGGCAAGTCGAAAGGAATCAACTGCCGCCGCTCAATCTCCACGCAAGCAGGTGTAGACTGGACAGGTTCGGGTGGAGGACCGTCCCCTGCTGCTGCGACAGAAGATCCTCCCGAAGAGGCAGACGGATCGGGGGATCTACGCTCATATTGAGTAGCTCGGGATACCAAACTCTTCGAGCCCAGTCCGGAGCCACAAGAATGACTTGGGCCCGGTCGTGCCGAATCTTCTTCAACACTCTGGGTAGAAGTGGTATAGGCGGAAAGGCGTACAACAGACCGCAACTCCACTCGCGACGAAAAGCGTCGCCGAGCGAGTGCCGCCTTGGAAATTCCAACGCGCAGAACTGATGACATTGCGCGTTCTCTTCGGTGGCGAATAGATCTAACCAAGGCTCTCCCCACTGTAGAAAGAGTCCTTGCGCCACTTCCGAGTGAAGACGCCATTCATGATCCATCATGCACCTGCGGCTGAGTTCGTCCGCCCTGGCGTTCAGGGAACCTGCCAGGTGTTGAACCATCAGGAACATGCCCTGATGTTCCAGCCATGTCCAGAGGTGCAGAGCCTCCTGACAAAGGGTCCACGACCCCACCCCGCCCTGTTTGTTGCAGTACCACATGGCGGTGGTGTTGTCGGTGAACACCTGCACTACCTTCCCTTTGACAGAGGGAAGGAATGCCTTGAGTGCAAGTCGGATCGCCCGGAGATCCAGAAGGTTGATATGGAGCCGGGACTCCGCCGGAGACCAGAGGACTCTGATCTCCGCCTCTCCCATGTGACCGCCCCATCCCAGAAGGGACGCGTCCGTCACAACTGTGTGCCCTGGCTGGGGAAGGGAGAGGGATCTGCCCATGACCCATTGCCGGTTCGAGAGCCACCACTGCAACTGTTTTGCAGTCCCCTCCGAGATCTGGACGTGATCGGACAGGCTGCCCTGGTGCTGCGCCCACTGGAACTTCAGGTCCCACTGCAGAGCCCGCATATGCCATCTGGCATGAGTGACCAGCAGGATGCAGGAGGCCATGAGGCCCAGCAGCCTCAGGGTCATCCGTACCGAAACCCAGGATAAAGGCTGAAAGATCGGAATCATAGCCTGAATATCCCGGACTCGCCGTTCGGAAGGATAGGCCCGAAACTGCGTCGTGTCCAGAACTGCTCCGATGAAAAGGAGCTGTGGAGAAGGAATCAGATGCGACTTCGGCACATTGATGGAGAACCCCAGCGAGTGCAGGAGTTCGGCCGTAGTCTGGAGGTGGGAGACGACTGCCTGGGACGAGCCCGCCTTCAGCAGCCAGTCGTCGAGGTAGGGGAAGACTGAAACCCCTGCCCGGCGCAGATGAGCTGCGACCACCGCCAACACTTTCGTGAACACCCGAGGGGCACTGGTAAGGCCAAAGGGGAGCACGGTGAACTGAAAATGCTCGGGCCTACCGTGAACCGGAGGTAACGCCGGTGGGCCGGCAGGACGGGGATGTGGAAATATGCGTCCTGCAAGTCCAACGCTACCAACCAGTCTCCAGGGTCGAGGGCAGTCAAGACCTGAGCTAGGGTGAGCATCTTGAACTTCTCCTTCCGGAGGAAGCGATTGACGTTCCGGAGGTCCAAGATAGGACGCATGTCCTCCTTGTCCTTTTTGGGCACCAGGAAGTAGTGGGAGTAGCAACCACGCCCTACTTCTGGGGTCGGAACATGCTCGATGGCCCTCTTGGCCAAGAGGGCCGTGACTTCCTTCTGCAGAAGTACCAAGTGATCCCCTGACATGCGGTGGAATTGAGGTGGCATGGCTGGGGGGTGGTCTCGAAGGGGAGGGAGTAGCCCCTTCGGACAATGTCCAAGACCCACCTGTCCGAGGTGATGGTACGCCAGTGGGGAAGGTGATGGCGGACCCTGCCCCCTACTGGCGTGCTGTGCACCTGAAAGGAGGGACTAGGAGGGCTTGGAGGCCGCGGACGGGTTGGAGGTGGTGGCCTGACCCGCACGCTGGTTGCCCGATCCGCCACGGCGGAATCCACGTCCTCGGCCACGCGAAGACGCCTGCTGCGCGGGCCGGTGGCTGGGCTGCTGACGTGACGGGGCGCCCCTACCGAGGCCACGATAGGGGCGAAAAGCAGAAGTCAGCGGAGGGCGTGTAGCAGAAAGGCCCAGGGACTTGGCAGTAGCCTGTGAGTCCTTAAAGCGCTCCAACGCATGGTCTGCTTTGGACCCAAAAAGACCGACTCCATCAAAGGGCATGTCCATGAGAGTATTCTGGACATCCCCTGAAAACCAGTGGTTCTCAGCCAGGCGTGGCGTCGCAGCGCCACCGTCGTTGCAATAGACCTGCCCAGCGAGTCGGCGGTATCAAGGCCACATCGTATGGTGTATTTGGCCGCATCCCTTCCTTCCGCAATGGCGCGGGAAAGCAGTGTCTGGACCTCCTCAGAACACTGGGGCAAGACAGTCGCCACCGAATCCCACAAGGAGTGGGTATATCGGCCCAAAAGACAAGCGGTGTTGATGGACCGCAAGCCAGCACTGGAGGAAGAAAACCCTTCTTCCCAAACTGATCCAGGCGTTTGGATTCCCTATCCGGTGGGGCGGTAGGGAAGGCGGTTTGGGAAGCGGAGGCTTGGACAACCAAGCTCTCAGGAGTGGGGTGGACAGAGAGAAACAGGGGGTCGCCCGGAGCTGGGCGATGGCGTCGGGACACGTTCCTATCCACAGGAGCCCCTGTGTTGGGCTTGGACCAGGCGCCCAAAAGAACGTCAGTGAGGGCGTCGTTAAACGGCAGCACAGTCTCCGTAGAGGAGGCTGCCGGCTGAAGCACCTCTGTCAAGATATTAGTCTTGACCGCCACAGTAGGGAGTTGGAGACGTAAGGCCCCAGCCGCCCTACGCAACACCGTTGCAAAATTGGCTCCCTCCTCCGTAGCCACGGGAGGAGACAGCATGCCAGTGTCAGGGGAAGTATCTAGACCACTGGCATCCCCTAGACCCTCTGTCCAGTCCTCATCGTACTGACACTGTTGTGTCAGAGGGTCATCAGACCCCTCCCAGTCCTCCTGGTCCTCCTCTGGTTCAAAATAAGGAGGAGGAGGGACATTTGGGACCCAAGGTCCCATCGGCGCCGGAACCGGCGTCGAGCGACATCGGTCCGGGTCCATGTCCGGAGCCGGAAGGAACTGGGGGACGACGCCGCCCGGAGCCCCAGGCGGCGTCGAGAACGGCACCGGAGACATCGGCGCCGGCGGAGGTGTCGTTAGGCCGACCGGCGTCGATGGGGGTTGTGGAGCCGGGATCGAGGCCGGGGCCGGAGCCGTCGGCGACGCCGGAGCAACCCCATCAGGGCCCGCGGGGCCCGAAGGCGCACCGGAGGGACCTTGAGGCCCGAAGAGGCGGGCCATGGCCGACAGGAAGTCCTGTACTTGGGCCGGATCCGCACCCGAACCCGGGAAGGACGGGTATTGCGGGTGCAACTCCTCAGGCATGTCCGGGGCCGCGGGGGCGGGGACGGTGCCGGGAGGGGCCTCAGCCGAGTCGCGAGACCGGCGAGGCGAAGTCCTAGAGCGACGATGCTTTTTGGACTTTTTGTGTTTGGACTTACCGGACGAAGAAGACTTCGATGCCGACGACCGGTGTGGACTCCGCGATCGACCCCTGGACCTCTCACGCGACCGGGGCTTGCGCGGAGCCGAATGCCGGGCCTCGAGGAGCTTTCGAGACCGCTCTCGCAAAGCTTTCGGATTGAGGGCCCGGCAGTCGGAACAAGACTCCGTGTCGTGGCCTCGGCCGAGGCAGAAGAGACACTCCCGATGCGGGTCTGTGATGGACATCATCCGAGCACAGTCACTGCAACGTTTAAACCCGGGCATCCCTACGACACCTTGAAGTCGATTGGAAAAAACAGTGAAAAAATTCACCAAAAAAGTTAGTCAAAAAATGACTAGGGCACTGCTCTTCCCGGATCTGCGCTTGCTGGCGCGGAAAAAGAAGAACTGACGTCAGCGCGCAGGGGCGGCGCCTAAGTACTGCCCGCGACGTCATCCCGGCGATCACGACGCCGACGACGGACGCGGAGCCGCACGACGCCGCCAACCGACGCGCAAGGGTACTGCTACGCAAAAACTTTCCGGATCCAGCCTGACGCCTGGGGATATTCTAAGGTAAGGAATCTGTCACTAACGTGTCTCTTTCAGATAATAGCGCTCCCACCTTGTGTGACAGTTCGCCTGTTGTTAGGTATGAGCCATCTGTAGACTTTCCTGAGCATTCGGAGGGTGAAAAAGCAAGCAGAGGAGACAGTGCTGACCTGCTTCTTCATGGATAGCTGGCTTTCGAGGATGATGCCGAGATTGCAAGAGTGTTCGTGGGTTTGGGGGTAGGGCCCAGCTCAGGTGACCACCATTCGTTGTTCCGTAGGGTGTCCTTACCTTTCCGGAAGATGTGTACTTCTGTCTTATCTGGGTTGAGTTTGAGACAGTGGTTGTTCATCCAGACGGCCACGTCCTTCATGCATTTTTAGAACTCGTCTTTGATGGTTGTTGGGTTGTTTGTCAGGGAGAGGATCAGTTGTGTGCCATTGGCGTAGGAGATGATGTTGAGTCTGTGGCTCGTGACGAAGTTGGCTAGGGGTGTCATGTATATGTTGAAGAGGGTTGGGCTGAGGGATAAGCCTTGAGGTACACTGCAGGTGATGTTCTTAGGAAGCGAGGAGTAGGGAGGGAGGATGATCTTCTGCCTTCTTCCTGAGAGGTAGGATGCGATCCACTTGAGAGGCACTCCTTGGATTCTGACCTGGTGAAGTCTGCTGATCAGTGTGTGGTGGGATATGGTGTCGAAGGCTGCTGAGAGGTCGAGGGGGATGAGGGCTGCTGTTTCTCTGTTGTCTAGCAGCTTTCTGAGGTCATCTGAGGCTGCGACTAGAGCTGTGGTTTGCTCTGAAGCCATCTTGGGAGGTGTCCTGAAGGTTGTGGTTCTCCAGATGTCTGGTTAGCTGGATGTTGATAGCTTTTTCGATGACCTTTGCTGGGAAGGGGAGCAGGGAGATGGGTCGGTAGTACTTGGGATCTCCTGGGTCGGCAGATGGTTTCTTCAGCAGCGGCTTCACATTGGCATGTTTCCATTTCTGGGGGAAGTGGGCCATGTTGATTGAGGAGTTGAGGAGCTTGGTGAGTTCTTTGCTGATGGGTTGATTGCTGAGGTTGAATATGTAGTGGGGGCAGGAGTCAGCTGGGGCTCCGGAGTGGATGGGTCTCATGATGGACGCCGTTTCTTTCTCGGTGAGGGTGTTCCATGAGGTGAGCTGGTGTGGGTAGGTGTCGGATGGCTTGAAGAGGTTGATTTTGTCTGGGGGCTGGGGTGCAAAGTCTTGGTAGATGGTGCTGATTTTGTTGTGAAAGAAGTCCAAGAGGGTGTCGCAGAGAGCTTGTGAGGGTGTGATGATGTTTCCGGTTGCCGAGGGGTTGGCGAACTCCTTGACTATGTTGAACAGTTCCTTGCTGTTGTTGGAGCTGTTGTCGATGCGGGTGGCTAGGGCAGTCTTCTTGATGTTCTTCAGGAGATGGTGTATCGGTTGAGAGCGTCTTTGAATCATTTTCAGTCGTTGAGGGTCTTACTGGCGCGCCATCTTCTATCCTTCTGTCTGCAGTCATGTTTCAGGATTTCCAATTCTGCAGTGAACCAGTTGGGGTGTTGTGTTTGCTTCTTGGGGTTGTTGGGTTTCCTTGGTGTGACTTCATCAGCGATTGCTGTGATCCAGTTCGCAAGGTTTTCTGCTGCTTGTTCTGTGTCTTCGGTGGTGGTGGGTAGGCGGGTGTTGAGGGTGTTGGTCCATCGTTGCTTTGATACATTTGAACAGCTGCGCCTTGTTTCGCTGGCAGTAGAGGTAGGGGGTTTGGGGGTTCAGAGATGACAAAATGAACGCAGTGGTGATTGGTCCAGGTGAACTCCTCAGTGTGAGTGTATTTTACTCTGTGGCTGGCTGAGAAAATGGGGTCGAGCGTGTGTCCTGTGGTGTGGGTGGGGTCAGTGACAAGATGCCTGAGTGTGAGGTTAGCCATGCTTTCTAGGAGGTCGGCCGTGTTGGTGTTTCCGGTGTTCTCAAGGTGAAAGTCGTGGAAGGTTAATATGCAAGAGTTTTAATAGAAAAATAATTCTTTGTGACCTAGTGTCTTTTCAATACTGCAGTGGTACTGTGGTTTGATATATAGAACACATACTTGACAAGTTCTGGCTGGGTGTGGGATTGAATGCTGTATGCATTTGTGGTACTCTATCTCCCAAGTGGAAATCTTATTTTTACCGAATTCCAAAAAACACAAACACGTGCTTCAAATGTGGAAGTAACACAGAGAGCAGATTCCCAATATTTTCTTTTCATGAATTTATTCCAAAATGCTGTGTGCGCAAGGTGTTCAATGCTTATAATATACCTTTTATTATGGAGAGTCCAATTCTTATTTCCTATGTGTGGGAGTCCTCTTAATAAAGCTAAGCTTACGTGCCTGAAGTTGTATACCTGATAGCAGGTACCAACTTTGATAAATGGGTGTTTTGCAGTACCTGAAATTTCACCATAGTTACTCAATGAAGGCGTTTCGCACTGAGTAAATTCAGAGGTATATACTTACAACTACTACTGTAGGTTTCACTTTACTGAACAAGGCTAAGCACGATGCATAAGGATATTGATGGACCATGGCCATGCACCATGAAGGTGAATTGCTTTTTTGCCGATTCTATTTAGCAGCCCCCAAAATTAGAACAGAGTATGCCATGAACTTTATGTTGACAAATCACTTCACTGACCCAACTATTGAATATGGTCACAGTATGATTTAAGTGCAGGCAATACAGAAAATACGTATGTGCTGCGAGCAGAATTTATTCTTCTCCTCTGTTGGTCTGGCGTTTTAGCAACTACTGATTTTGAGCAAACACACCACACAATACACAGAGAGACTCACCGCCATACGCTGCTGTTTCCTCAGATGCTTAACACGAATTTGGTCCAAAATGGCAGCCAGTTCCTTCACGGGTTGTCCTAAATCTTCAGCGTATCTCTCGATGAGAGCTTCAGGTATCCCACAACGTCCGTGCTGTCATTGTTAAAAAAGAAATGGAAACAAATGAAAGGAATGCTTTAAAATATCAGCTGTGTTTGTAATGTAACTCAATGTAAGGGAATATACATTTTTATCACAATTTTTTTTATAGACATATGTTATTGAGTTTTGTAGGGTACATTGTAATGTAACAAGGAAGGTGAACTGTAAACATTAAAAAAGAAAAACCAGGGTGCAAATTCGATAGTCCCTCACTTCCCCCTTCCATGTCAACATATGCAGCAAAACTCTGATCAAGTCCCATCCCACGACAACCCCCTCCCTCACCTCCAAGCCGTACTCTGCATATTTCTGATTTTCAGATTCAAGTATACCTGCACTGGTAGGTCCTGGAAAAAGAACAATCCCTCTGTATTGTGCCCAACCCTCCCATTCTGGGGGCAGCTTTTGGCCGCATAAACAGGTCTTTCCATGTTCATACTGTGATCAAGCCCACCCTTCCACTCCCCGACTACCATGGGGTGCACCTACCTCCATTTGTGTGTGATATCTATTAGGGCCAATGTTAGCCCTAGACAAAGCAGTGTGAGTGTGTTCCTACTGGCATCTAACTCAGAATTCATATGTAGTAAGACCAACTTGGGGTCTAATAGTATCGCCCATCCCAGGATGGACCCCAGGGGCAGGAGAGCACCTGCATCCAGTAGCGTGCTAGGCATGGACAGCTCCAAGTTGTGTATAGGAGGTCACCCCTGAGCTCAGCGTATCAAAGACAGGCCGTGCATTCTATAACCCAAATCCTCCATCATCTATGCCTGATAAGATAGGCTCTATGGAGAAGTTTCATTTGTATTAAGTGTAATCTGGAGGTGATTGCTAAGTGCCGCTGGGCCGCCCTAGCCTCAGTCCACACTTTGTCTGTAAGCGAGCCCAGATTTTGCCCCCTTTGTCACCTGGTGATCTCCCAATTTCCCCAGGAGTAACTTTGCCTCAAGCGGGTTAAACTCTGGGAGATCCTCCAATTTGGCGATGTACGGGGACAAGGCATGCCTAAGGTGAAAGTACTGAAATAATTTGCTGTGATGCAGACCGAATTCATTTTGCAGGGTCTGGTAGGATTAGAGAATCGTCCCCTCCATCACATCCCCAGTGGTGAGATACCTATGGTGTCCTATTTCTTAAACCCTTGTAAGTTAGCCACCTGCCTAAGTTACATGCCTTTCCACAGCGGAGTTTGCTCCGTCAACTTATTCTGCCAACCTAGTTGTCTCAGAGTGGTACTCCACAGATTCAGCACCACCTTAGTTGCTGGCAGGAGGATGGAATGTACTCTCCCTGCATCTAGAAAGTGTCGGATTGGTACTCCTTCGAGAGCCCATTTGTCAGAAGCTAATGCAGGGTTGCTCTACGGCGTTGCCTCACCATTTGTTCATTATCATTAAGTGAGAGGCCCTATAACACGACTCCATGTCTGCAGCTGCTACTCCACCTTCCAATGAAAATTTTAAGCACTTGGCCAGAGATATATGAGGGAGGCCCTCATTCCACAGGAAACTACTTAGTAGAAAATTGATTTTGCTGAAGAATGAAGGTGGGACATCATAAGGATATTTCTGTGGCAGCAACATCATTTTTATAATAGTCAACCTGCCAAGGAGCGATATGGGGAGCATCATCCAGGCGCGTAAATCAGTTGTGAGCCGCTCCATTAATGGCACAATGTTCCAAAGCCAGTTTGGCATCTGAGTGATGTAGACTCCCAGGTATCAGAATACCCTTGTGTCTATCTGTAAGTTGCAAGCCCACGCCTGATCTTGTGGGTGGGTGTTGGCTTCGAATAGAATGGATTTGGACATATTTATGTGAAGACCACATGTCTCCCCAAAAATCTGCAGGAACCGGAATGCCCGTGGCCTAGAATCTTCCGGGGTTGTTAAGATGAGGACATTGCCCACATATGTAGCGATCTGTTCGGAGACTCCCTCTGCTCACTTGAACCCCCCTGATCGGAGCGTCAATGTGGAACTATTTTGATAGAGGCTCTATAGCTGTAGCAAAGAGTACTGGGGACAGTGGGCATCCCTTTCTGGTTCCCCTGTGAATCTGAAAGGGCTCAGATACCGCCTGTCCCACTCGGACTTGGGTGGAGATAGATAGGCCTGTGTACAAATGCTTGACATATTTTGAGAATTTTGGACCGAAACTAAGGCGCTGAAGTAGGAGGAACAAATAATCCCACTCAATAGAGTCGAAAGCTTTTTCGATATCTGCCAGCAGTACCGCCGCTGGCTGATGTAATGCATCTGCCAAGGCTAGCGCAATATGTAGACAACGGATGTTGTGCCTTGTGGCCCTGTGGCATAAACCCACGTGATCTGGATGGATCATTGCGGGCACCACCCCTACTAGGTGCTCCGCCAGAGCCTTCACAATAATGTTGACCTCCACATTAAGGAGGGAAATGAGGCACTAAGAGGGACAACAGTCTGGGAAGTGCCCCAGCTTAAGATCACAACAATCTCCCCCTCTCGCAAATAGGGGGGCAGGCTAGCAATCTCCACTACCTACGCCAGCATGCACTTAAGAGGATCTCTCAGACGTTTCATGTAAGACTCTTAAAATTCCGGGGGGAAGGCATTGATTCCCGGAGCTTTACCAGAATTCAATTTGCTTACAACTGCAGAAAGCTCCCGAGCCATTAGGTCGTTTTCTAGGGATAACCTCTCTAAATTCGAGGGACCCCATTGAGGAAGGTAGTTGAAAAAGCTCCCCATCAACCTGTGTGAGACACAGTCCCGCTTGGCGTATAGATTTGAGAAGTATCGAGCAAATTGATTTTTATCACTATTTTAATTTTACAGAACACACACAAGCCTTGTTTTTTAGCAAGGTGATTTTAGTGTGCTCCCTGTGGACCCACCTGCAGGAGACGCCATGCAGCCCTGTGAGCCATAAAGAACATATTAAGGCCCCGTTGTCAAGAAGGAGGTGCAATGAGTCACATCTCCTGTGAATTGCAGAAAACCTTGCATCTGCCTTGTACATAAGACAGGATCCCATCCTTGGATCTTCCATGTACATAAGAGGATAGAAACTGAAAGCAATATGACCCAACAGTAGTTAAATCACAGGAGATGCTGATATAATGCCACGAAAGGGTAAGAAACGTTTAATAACGAGCACCAAATTTTCTTTACACGATGTGTGAGCACAAAAAGAATATTGATAGCACTGTTTAATACATTTTACGTTGCTATTAACTCTCCCTAAAATAAACATATTAGACCCAGTTCAGGGGTACTCTACAACATTACAAATTAAGTAATTACATTCAACCCTAAGAAAGAGGAACTCTTATTTCGGTGGTGTTTCAAATCAAGGGCAGTTATTTCCATTTATTAAAAAAGTAATGTATGAGGTTAGACAAACCTTCCAGTGGAATCAGTGGTTCATGCCACTTGTGCCCATGGGGAAACAGTCATTACAATGCGCCCATTACTACGCATAATCATTACAATGCGGCATTCATAACGTAGGTACCATTACCACACGTAACCATTGCAACGCAGGATTTTACAGCGCATAAGCCTTTATCACGCATGCCTTTACAACAAATTTCGTTGGAAAGGCATGAATGGCAAAGGCATATGCGTTTTAAAAGTAAGTATATGTATACTTACTTTTAAAACGCATATGCCTTTCCAACAGAAACAAAGCAGGAGGGCCAGACCCCTGGAGCGAAGATATATTTATTACCTACTGGCAGTCGCCAGTAGGTAGTTATAGTTAGGACCTCGTTTCTATTCAAAATGCGTTTTTTGTTTTCCCAATAACTTTGGGGTCGTTTGATGAATCTTCGCGAAATTTTCAAAACTAGTGGCCCCCTCCGGTCAGCTCCTGTCTTGAAAGTTTCGGGGTGATTCGTCAAGTGGGGGCCGAGATAAAAGGGTGGTCCCAAAATGCGTTTTCCCCATGTTAATTTCCATAGGAAACTTTAGACAAAGCTACAGCCCGAACTGCTGAACGGAATTGCACCAAATTTGGCAAAAAGGTAGCCCTTGGTTCAGAAAGGCCAGAAGTGGCCCGGGAGGGGGGCCGTTCGGCCACCTCCCTCAATAAAAAAATAAAATAAAAAATAAATAAAAAAGAGGCTCAGCCCCGGGGGATGGGGTCCCCGGGGCCAATAGAGGCCTCAGGAGGGGGGCCACGCTGCCCCCCTCCTTAAAATATATATATTTTTTTTAATTAAATATCTGGCAATGCCCCGGGGATGGGGTCCCCGGGGCCGAAATTGGCCTTCCCGTTTGTTTTTTTAAACTGGAAAAAACAGGTCAGGCCCTGGGATGGGGTCCCCAGGGCCTCAAATATTGTAAAAGAAGGGGGGCCACACAGCCCCCCTTCTAAAAAACTTTTTTTTTTTTTTTAAAAAGCCAGCATCGCGCCGGAGGCCCCGCTTGCTCCCTGCAGCACTCAGCAAATGCGCCCCCTGGCGTGTTGTAAATTGGGGGATTAAGTCCCCTTGAATCCTGAGGGTCCCTGGGGGCCAACTAGCCCACCAGGTACCTCCAGTATGCGCCACAGAGCTGCGTTGCAGAGAGGTGTTCCAAGGCCAGGCCCCTTTTTACACCTCTCTGCAACGCAGCTCTCTGGCGCTAACTGGAGGTACCTGGTGGGCTAGTTAGCCCACAGGGACCCTCAGGACTCAAGGGGAATTAATCCCCCAATTTACAACGCGCCAAGTGGCGCGTTTGCACAGTGGTGCAGGGAGGGGGCGGGCATGATATAACATTTGAGATGTCATCAGTGATGTCACTGACCATGTCATGAATGATGTAATGTGTGACGTCATCAGCAGTGCATTGCGGGGGCGCGAGTTATAGTTAGCTGAGCTAACTATAACGGCGGAATTTCTCTGGTTTTGTACGAGTGAAATGTCCAACAAACTATAGCGTCCCTGAAACCTATGTTTTTTTCAGTGAATTTCTAAGGTTTTTTAAATGCTAATTTCTAACTAAAACGTGCCTGAAACCTATGATTTTTTCAGTGAATATATAAATATATATTACCTACTGGCGGTCGCCAGTAGGTAGTTATAGTTAGGACCTATTTTCCATAGGAAATTCACAACATTCGATTCCCAATAACTTTGGCGCCGGTCGACGAATCTTTGCGAAATTTTCAAAACTTGTGGGGCGCTCCGGTCCGCTCCTATCTTGAAAGTTTCGGGGTGATTCGGCAAGCGGGGGCCGAGAAAAAAGGGGGTCCCAAAATGTGTTTTCTCCATGTTATTTTCCATAGGAAACTTTAGACAAAGCTACAGCCCGAACTGCTTAACGGAATTACACCAAATTTTGCAAAAAGGTAGCCCTTGGTTCAGAAAGAGCCCTTTTTGTTAAATGGTGTAAATCCGTTCAGTAGTTGCTGAGAAATTAAAAAAAAAAGTCAAAAAATCAATTTTCCATAGGGAAATTTGTGCAAGGCTACAGCGGAAACTACTGAACGGATTTACCCCAAATTTGGCATAAAGGTACTGCTTGGCTCAGAAAGCGACCTTTTCAAAAATGGTGTAAATCCGTTCAGTAGTTTTTTAAATATTAAAGGAAAAAGAACTTTATATATCTGGGCGGAGCCTAACCACACATGTCATCGTGAGATCTGATTGGCTGTCAGCACTTCATCCAAGAAGTGTTGGCAGCCATCTTGGGACCAATATACATGATAGCACCCCAATGAAATGCATTGTAGTGAATAGAAGATTTTGAGGGTCACCAAAAGGAGAACTATAAAGGGTGATAACAGACTTTAGTTACATTAGAATTCATTTGTTGATGGTACCATACTAATTTTAGGAATTGTGGTGTGTTCTAGGGTGATTTTACCCTGTGAAAAACCTTCTGCTGGGATTTCATGAATCATGTTTGAGAGAAAACAATGTTCTCATGCTTGTCCCACAGAGGTTTGGAAGGTGCTCCAGAAGCTAAAATGAGAGCATATTTTCTGTAAATTCACATTATCTTTCTCGGTCATGTGAGAATGAAGTCTGACATTCTCAGTAAAACATGTAAATCCAACAAGGGCAGAGACTGTCAGTTGATTCCTTTGTGTTCTACTGCAGCTTCCCAGAGTGTTCTTAAGAACAACTAGAGCGCTAACATCCTTACCTATAACAAAAGTATGGCACACCTGAAGCCATCTTGATTGGAATAAACTGGTAACACTTAAAACATTTAATTTAAAAAGGAACAAAATGAGGGGGTTCATTTTGTCATAGAAATTATGGTTAGTGCTGTAGAAAGAAAAATTAGGACATGTTTTAAGTGAGATCTCAAATCCTCTTCTATTTCATTAGAAAATTCTGACATGCAGACTGAAACAATCACTTTCAATACCAGCAGTAGACTTCCAGTTAACTCCCTGGTGAGCAGTAGCTTTACTACAGTGATCTAATGAGCAACTAGAGTGCTAACATTCTGTATTTATGGCAAATGTGTGACACATCTGAATGCCTTCTTGATGGAATCAAAGTAAAAAACTGAAAGCATTTCCTACTGAGGAGACTGCAGTAAATGAGGAAATTAGGAAACTTCATAACAAATAAGTATCCCAAGATGGCCACCAGAGAAAAAAAGAGCCCAAATGTAGCACAAATATCACCCAGATGTAGCCCACATATAGCCCAATGACAGAAGTGTGGAAAACACTTTTTATCCTTCGTTTTTTTGCAGTTTTATATAGTGCAGGCTGGTCAGATATTGGAGCGTTGCATCTTACTTGGACCCCTTATTGCGCATTTTGCACGAAGTACATGAGATTGACCTTGCGAAACATTGAACTTTACTATTCTGTTAACCTGAAGTTGCTCTGAACCGGGCTTTGTAACACCCATTTTTACCTACTGGTTTTAATTAATTCTCACTGTATTGTATTAAGAAAGAGGATTTACTGTTTTTATGTACACTTTTATGATCTTTGCTTCTAAATCAGATCGAATAAAGTTTAATGAATGTAATTGAAGTCTCCCAAGATGGCCACCAGAGAAAAATGAGCCCAAATGTAGCACAAATATCACCCAGATGTAGCCCACGTAAAGCCCAATGACAGAAGTGTGGAAAACACTTTTTATCCTTTGTTTTTTTGCAGTTTTATATAGTGCAGGCTGGTCAGATATTGGAGTGCTTTACATGAGCATTGGTTACATCATACAAGGACAAACTCATTTTGGTTGTAGGCATGGGGAGATTAAGTGATTTGACCAGAATCACAGAATGACAAGCTGAAGCAGAAACTCCAACTTGGTAACACCACATTTTCTCCCCTAAGCGTAACATTTAATCAAGTGGTCAACTGGATAAAAAAACATAGAGATAACAAATAATTCAAAAGTGCTTTGTCGCTATTTGAGAACTGCTTGGCTCAGAAAGCGACCTTTTTAAACAAGCATTGGCATAGCCAATAGGTCTCGCCTTTGGGGCCTTATAAGTGTTTAGCCAGAGCTATTGACTTTGCCAATGTCTTCAAGCTGTGCTGTAGAGAAGTGTGGCTGCTGTGCGGCATGCTGAAAAGTTATAATAAAAAAGTGTCAGAAGCATTTTTGTTACTTTATATATGACCAAGAAGGCATTATGTAAAACTGAACGACCATATTAAAAAAAGTATTTACAATAAAAAATGTCCTCAGTTTTCTTTTGTTCTTGCAATGCTGGCAACTTGTTTCTGCCTATTGCAATGGTTGTTTGTTAAAGCTTTTTTTTTGAGGGGGCATAAACAATCGGAGGGTGAAGGTTGGGAACTAGTACCTGTATTATAACACTAGCAGCGGCCAGACGCTAGGGGAGAATCAACAGATGCCAGATTCCAAGAGCAGGCTGAGGTGGTGCTGAGTGATGCTGAGGTGGTAGTGGTGGTGGTGGTGATTGTTGCGGAGACAATGGTGAGGTGAAGCTGAATGATACTCAGGTGTTGCTGAGTGATACTGCTGTGGTGCTGAGTGATGCTGTGGTGGTGCTGAGTGATATTGTCTTGGCGCTGAGTGATGCTGTGGTGGTGCTGAGTGATGCTGTGGCGGCGCTGAGTGATGCAGTGGCGGCGCTGAGCGATGCTGTGGTGGTGCTGAGCGATACTGTGGCGGCGCTGAGCGATGCTGTGGCGGCGCTGAGCGATGCTGTGGCGGCGCTGAGCGATGCTGTGGCGGCGCTGAGCGATGCTGTGGCGACGCTGAGCGATGCTGTGGCGGCGCTGAGCGATGCTGTGGCGGCGCTGAGCGATGCTGTGGTGGCGCTGAGCGATGCTGTGGTGGCGCTGAGCGATGCTGTGGTGGCGCTGAGCGATGCTGTGGTGGCGCTGAGCGATGCTGTGGTGGTGCCGAGTCATCCTGTGGTGGTGCCGAGTCATCCTGTGGTGGTGCCGAGTCATCCTGTGGTGGTGCCGAGTCATCCTGTGGTGGTGCCGAGTCATCCTGTGGTGGTGCTGAGTGATGCAGTGTTGGCCCTGAGTGATGATGTGGTGTCGCTGAGTAAAGCTATGGTGATGCTGTGGTGGCGCTGAGTGATGCTGTTGTGGCGCTAAGTGGTGCTGTGGTTGCGCTGAGTGATGCTGTGGTTGCACTGAGTGATGCTGTGGTTGCACTGAGTGATGCTGTGGTTGCACTGAGTGATGCTGTGGTTGCACTGAGTGATGCTGTGGTTGCACTGAGTGATGCTGTGGTTGCACTGAGTGATGCTGTGGTTGCACTGAGTGATGCTGTGGTTGCACTGAGTGATGCTGTGGTTGCACTGAGTTATGCTGTGGTTGCGTTGAGTGATGCTGTGATGGCGTTGAGTGATGCTGTGATGGCGCTGAGTGATGCTGTGTTGGTGATGAGTGATGCTGTGCTGGCTCTGATTGATGCTGTGGTTGCGCTGAGTGATGCTGTGGTTGCGCTGAGTGATGCTGTGGTTGCGCTGAGTGATGCTGTGGCGTTGCCGAGTGAGAGATAGAGTGAAGATATAATGCCCAATTAGAGAGGGTGGTGAGAGATAAAGAGAGAGAAAGGGTGTACATAGAATAAAGAGTGGAGCGGGATAGAGAGAGAGAAAGAAGGGGAGAGAGAGTGAATGAAGGAGTTTGAAAGAGAAACAGATAAAGGGGTGAGAGAGAATGAAAGGCTAAAAAAGATAGAGAGGGGAGAGTTAATTAAGTAGAGAGAGAATTAGAGAGGGGAGCGAGAGAGAAGGAGAGAGACAATAAGAGTGGGGGGTGTGGAGTTTAAATACAGTGAAGTGACGCGGAAAAAGTAACCTTAAATATAGCTTTGTGCTTTGCGCGAATAAATATTTTTTAAAAAAACAGTGAGAGACAAAAATACTGGTAATTAGGCTGTGACTCCCAATATAAAACAAATAGTGATATAAGGTGAAATCAACCCACCGAAGCAATATTTCTAAGTAGACAAAAAAAAGCTTGCATTTCAATGCTAATCGCTGTTGTTTTTCATGTGACTGTAGTCCAGGGCCCTCAGTTGGTAATGTGAGCTGCTGCTGCGATTGAAACATCAGAGTCCAGAGAGTTAATGAGCCATGACGAGGAAATGAGGAAGAGATAGGAAACCCAGATGGCAGCTGCGCGTGCACGCCATCGTGAACTCAAGCTGGTCGCCAGCCGAAAGCCAGTGTTTGCACTTCCAAAACCCGCTTACTAAAACTCTCGGCCAGACCAGCGCAAGAGCTGGTGCAGGCCGAGACCTAAAAAGGGCTGTAATATTTTCCATTCCTTGCCCTCTCAACAACAAGTAGGATGTGTGCCTTCTTCTATCTTTTGATCTGTAAGTTACTCAAAGTGTCTTAAAAAATATAAAACACGCTTTTATTTTATACAACAAAAGATTATTGGGTGGAAGTTGGAAGCTTGATGTCCAAAGGGGCAGCATGTGTTTGAAGTTAAAAAATTACCATTATCTGTGACGTGGCCTAGGAGACAAGTAGAGAGGGCGATGCTCACTGCACAATATTCACTTTTAAAGCTGGCTTGCACCCTCCGATTACTAAAAGTTATATAGTTAAAAGTGAAATAGGCGCTTTATAAAAACAGAGGAACGAACATATGTGCATGGCATTGGTCTCACCTGAGACAGTCTGCGCTGAACGCTCGGTTCAAGTCACAGTCGATATACCTTGTCCATTCCTGCACAGCTCTCGGGTTGGTAATAAATGGCGTTACCTCCGCGCCATCTCTGTGGAGCTCGCCTTCGTTGGCAAGCCAGTGCTTAACGAGGCACACCCCCGATAGCTCATTGCCGTGCGTGCCTCCGAAGATAGCAACTCTCCGCACTGGGCCGGCACGACTGTCAGCCATGGCGCACTGTAGCTTTAAGGGCGAGGCTGGACTGGAAAGACACCAAAAACAGCCTCGAGCAGGGTAATCCCTCAGGAATGTGTGCTGCTGCGCCCGAGAGTGACTCGAATGTCAGTGGCTGTGCACCAAAGTTGCTTAGAAGTCAGCTAATCAGTATTTACAGCTTTGTGTGCATGGGTGTCACGGAAGTGACACACCTCCTCCAGCCCTGCCCACCTTTTCCCATATTTGGGGGTAGACCGGGTGAAAGATTATCTACTTTAAACTCTCTCGAGCAGTTCACACAGGACTTTGCTACACGTTGGACGGCTAAATAGCCAGTGGTACATCATTAATGTCTAATGAATTTACCATTTTGTAAGCGTATCTCTTTAAAACTGATTTTATTTACGGAGATCTACTTCTAAACGGAAGACATGTGTAATTACGTAAACATAAGTTATTCTTCTTGTTAGAACACGATTTATTGCAGCGAATGACTGTCTCTCCAGAGTGTGGTGAAGCATGTGACATAAGAAGAGGGAAGGAAAGGCGGCCATAAACTCTGAAAACAAGCAGCACAAAAGCCAAAACCGCTGCATTGTCAAACATCACGTGACCGCCTCTCATCACAAGTGCTTATCTTCACGGTGTTTGCACCAGTGCGTTTTTCTTTTTTTTTTTTCAGTTCGGGAGCGAGCGCGGCAGCCTGCTCAGCTGACCAGACGCTCGTGCGTCATGGCCTTTTGCCTGCGATAACCCGCACGGCCGGCATGTGTTTCCAATTATCGTGCCCGCGTCTGTGCACGATAATTGGAAACAGATGTCTGCCGCGCGCGTAACCGCAGGAAAAAGGCCATGACGCACGAGCGTCTGGTCAGCTTTTCAAACCCCCTAACATAAAGTCTTGCCAGAGCAGCGCTTGCGCACTACTCGAGGCTCGACCTAAAAAGGTGTAAATCCGTTCGGTAGTTGCTGAGAAATTGTAAAAAAACAAATATCGATATCTAGAAGCGCGGTGGATCTGCGAACCCTCCCGACCACGAGCTTCATTTTAATTGGCTGCCAACACTCCAAACCAGGAAGTGTTGGCAGCCATCTTGTGATTCGGAACCGAGTCACAAGAAAATAGGGAAACAAAGGTGAAAAAGAAGAAAAGGGGGCAGGGTAGAAACACCCTGACCCCCTAGGCCTGCTCAGGGCCAAAAAAAGCATTTTGTTAAAAAAAAATGGGCGAAATTCGCGCTGGGATCGCGAATCCCGCCGAAATGTAAAAAAAAATGATGCAATTGAGACCCCCGGGTTGGCCAGGTCCCGGGGGCATTGCCAACAAATATATGCAGGGCCCGCGGGAGCCTGCGGGGGCCCCCGCAGCCCCGGGGACCGCCACCTCCCGGGGCTTGTTTTTTTAATGTTTGGGGGGCCTTCAAGGCCCCCCCAAGCCCCGGGGACCGCCACCGCCAGGGCTTTTATCAAATAGGGACCCTCAGGATTCAAGGGGAATTAATCCTCCAACTTACCCTGAGCACTACTGATGCAGTCCAGCCATCGCCCTGTCACTACCCATGCACTCCTCTAATCAACCAGCGAGCGCCATGTACTTATCCAATCACTCCGCCAAAACACAAGCACTTATAAATTCACCATCCACTCTCCTTGCAGTACTCTAATCATCCAGTCAGTACCCATGTACTCATCCAATGACCCAGGCACTAACTCATGGCAAATACAGAGGAGGTCATGCTAATCACAGGGGTACCCCAACGCATAGTGTTCCCTAGTGTATGTAGGTGTTTTCACTGTATTCTAAGTGTCTTTTACCACCAGAGACAGAGTCAGTTACCACCAGTACCCATCAGCAAAAAGTTGGGGGCACAGGAGTACTTTCTACTCCTCTGTTGGTTCTTTCTGCACATCTCTTCCTTCTTCTTGCACTTTTCTTCGTCTTTCTGGACTTCTGTTGCCTCTTTCTGCATTTGTCTTCCTTCTTTCTGCGCTTTTCTTCTTCATTCTTCACATGTCCTAACTCTGTAGGCATAGTTAGAAACTAGCATTTAAAAAACCTTTGAAATTCACTTAAAAAACCATAGGTTTCAGGCATCTTATAGTTAGAAATTAGCATTTAAAAAACCTTTGAAATTCACTGAAAAAACCATAGGTTTCAGGCACGTTATAGTTAGAAATTAGCATTTAAAAAACCTTAGAAATTCACTGAAAAAAACCATAGGTTTTAGGTAAAGTTATAGTTAGTTGGACATTTCACTCGTACAAAACCATAGAAATTCCCCTGTTATAGTTAGTTCAGAAACTATAACTCGCGCCCCCGCAATGCACTGATGATGACGTCACATATGACATCACTCATGACATGGTCAGTGACATCACTGATGACATCTCAAATGACATCACTGATGACATCATCCATGTGATAATTTGATGCATCTTCTCACACCTTAATGTAACCTTTGATACACCAACTCTAAATAACAGACTGCCATTCTCAAAACCATAGACACTCCAGCAGCAATAACTACATACCCACTCACTGATTCTTAGGTCTACACACACATCCACTCACTCATCCGTACAGTCACTCATACTTACAATCACTCAGTACAGGACTATCATATGCACTCATACGCCTATATAGACACTCACACACCACCACTCATCCATAGAGGTACTCACACACCTAGTCAGTCATGCAAATAATTAATCACACTCCCATTTACTCACCTATACAGTTATACACACACCAGCTCACTTACTCATACAAATACTAGGACATTCTTACGCTCTTATACAATCACTGATACAAGCACACACTCATCCATACAGTCTCTCTCATAATCACACACTCTCACTTATAGCTATTTATATATTCCAACACACATATATACTGCCTTTCACATATGTAGTTACTCACACATGTACCACTGAGATATACATTCACTCACTAACACACCCATACACACACACACACACACACACACACCCATACAGTCCATCACAGATGCACTCTTGAAACCATGCACCCAGTGAATCACCCACTCACACATCTATGCACAGAGTCACACACACCCCACCCATACAAACACTCGGGCATCCATACAGATACTCACACAACCAATCAATAACCCATATAGACACTCATGTAGCTATTCACAAACCCATGCAGCCGCTTACACACCAACAGACAGACGGATACAGACATTCACACAGTTTAGTCACTAACCCGTGCATTCAGTAAGATACATTTAATCACTCACTTATAGAGTCAGTCACACACCTACTAAATCATCCATTCAGACACTTATACACCCACTCATTCTTCAATACGCCTTTCACTATATATATTAAACATATTTAAACTTTACAGAAACACACAGTCACTAGATGATGTCATCAGTGATGTCATTTGAGATGTCATCAGTGATGTCACTGACCATGTCATGAGTGATGTCATATGTGACGTCATCAGCAGTGCACTGCGGGGGCGCGAGTTATAGTTAGCTGAACTAACTATAACGGGGGAATTTCTCTGGTTTTGTACGAGTGAAATGTCCAACTAACTATAACTTTCCCTAAAACCTATGGTTTTTTCAGTGAATTTCTAAGGTTTTTTAAATGCAAATTTCTAACTATAACGTGTCTGAAACCTATGGTATTTTCAGTGAATATATATATATATATATATATATATATATTATCTACTGGCGGTCGCCAGTAGATAGTTATAGTTACAACCTATTATCCATAGGAAATCCGCGACATTCTATTTGAAATAACTCTCTTGCCGGTTGACGTATCTTCGCAAAATTTTCAAACTTTGTGGGGCGCTCCGGTCCGCTCCTACCCTGAAAGTCTCGGGGGGATTTGTCAAGCGGGGGCCGAGAAAAAAGGGGGGTCCCAAAACGCGTTTTCCCCATGCAATTTTCCATAGGAAACTTTAGACACGGCTACAGCCCGAACTGCTGAACGGAATTACACCAAATTTGGCAAAGAGGTAGTTCTTGGTTCAGAAAGAACCCTTTTTGTTAAATGGTGTAAATCCGTTCAGTAGTTGCTGAGAAAATCAAAAGTAAAAAGATAGATATATCTATGGCCGAGTAGGGTCCGCGTACCCTCAGCGCACCCTGCGCGCACCGTCCCGATCACGAGCTGCATGTTAATTGGCTGTCAGCTGGCTGTCAACATTCCGATTCAGGAAATGTTGGCAGCCATTTTGTCCCTCGGTAGAACCGAGGGACAGAAACAAGTGCGCAAAGCGCACAAAGGGGGCAGGGTAGAAACACCCTGACCCCCTAGGTTTGCTCAGGGGGTCCCACAAGGACCCCCTGGGCAAAAAAAAAAAAAAAAGAATTTTTTTTAAAATCGGCAGGATGCGCTCAGGGTGCGCGAATCCTGCCGAAAAAAAAAAAAAATTGAAGCGCGGTCTCCCGCGCTTCGATTGCATTTTGCCCCCGGGTGGCCCAAGTCCCGGGGGCATGGTGGGGGTGGGTATATTGTTTGTATGGGGGGCCTCAAAGGGCCCCCCAAGCCCCGGGGACCGCCACCCCCGGGCGTTATAAAAAAATGGTGCAGGAGGGCTCTCCTGCCCTCCCGCAGCCCCGGGGACCGCCACCCCCGGGGCTTCTTTTTTTAAATAAATAAGGTGTGGGGGGCTCCAGCCCCCACACGCCCGGGGACCACCACCTCCCCGGGGCACTTACAAAATAAATGTGGGGATCCATTACGGACCCCCAGAGCCCCGGGGACCACCACCTCCCCGGGGCTGTGCAATTTAAGGGAGGGGGCCGCGCGGCCCCCCTCCTGGAGCCCTTGATGGCCCTGGGGACCGCCACCCCCAGGGCCGGCTCCTGCAGTGTCCCGGGGTGCCTACCCCCGGGACACTGTAGTTTGCTATGGCAGGACGGGAGCCTCGCGGCTCCCGTCCTGCCATAGCAAACTGCTTTGGATATTGGAAGAGAGAGCAGGGAAACCTGCTCTCTCTTCCAATATCCAAAGCCGATTGCTTTCCATATGGGGAGCTGCATCTTAGCAGCTCCCCATGTGGAAAAGCAATGCCGGCTCCCAAGGGACGCGGGGAGCCGGCGGGACTGTGGGGGATTGGGGACTCCCCCACAGTCCCCAACGGAGAGGGCCAGCCCCGGGGATGGGGTCCCCGGGGCAAGTAGTGGCTCGGGAGGGGGGCCACGCGGCCCCCTCCCCAAAAAATAAAAAAAAATTTAAAAAGAAACGGAAAGGCCGGCCCCGGGGATGGGGTCCCCGGGGCCTTAAATGGCCTGAGGAGGGGAGCCACGCAGCCCCCCTCCAAGAGAAAAAAAAAATCGAGGCCATGCCCCGGGGGATGGGGTCCCCGGGGCCAATACAGGCCCAGGGAAGGGGGGCCACGCGGCCCCCTTCCCGTTTAAAAAAAAAAAAATTATTTAAAAAAAGGGGTAAGGCCCTGGGGGATGGGGTCCCCAGGGCCCAAAAACAGGAAAAAGGAAGGGGGCCACACAGCCCCCTTCAGGGACAAAAAAAAAAAAAAAAAACGATCGGGCCCGCAGGCCCCGCCCCTTCCTTCACCACTCTGCAAATGCGCCCCTGGCGCGTTTGCAGAGGGGAACAATTCCCCTTGAATACTGGGGGTCCCTGGGGGCCAACTAGCCCACCAGGAACCTCCAGTATGCGCCAGGGGCTGCGTTGCAGAGAGGTGTACAGAGGCCACGCCCCTTTTACACCTCTCTGCAATGCAGCTCTGTGGCGCTTTTTGGATATACCTGTTGGGCTAGTTGGCCCCCAGGGACCCTCAGGATTCAAGGGAGTTAATCCCCGACTTAAAACGCGCCACGGGGCGCGTTTGCACAGTGGTGAAGGGAGGGGGCGGGGCTTCAGGTGACATGTGTGCAAACAGGCCCCGTGGCGCGTTTTAAGTTGGGGAATTAAATCCCCTTCAATCCTGAGGGTCCCTGGGGGCCAACTAGCCCAACAGGTACATCCAGAAAGCGCCACAGAGCTGCGTTGCAGAGAGGTGTAAAAAGGGGTGTGGCCTCTCTACACGTCTCTGCAACGCAGCCCCTGGCGCATATTGGAGGTTCCTGGTGGGCTAGTTGGCCCCTAGGGACCCTCAGGATTCAAGGGGACTTAATCCCCCAACTTAAAACGCGCCACGGGGCGCGTTTGCACAGATGTCACCTCAGGCCCCGCCCCTCCCTTCACCATTGTGCAAATATTCTTCTAAAATCATCCGAAATACGAATTCCGATTTACTCACCTGTTATAAGGAGAGACCTCAGTGCTGTATCTTTCAGTCCAGTACTGGTCCTGAAAAGTAATTTTAACCGTACTTACCAGTAACTTGAATTTCCTTCCATAGGCTAACATTGACTGGTTTCACTTGGAAATTCTTCTAAGTGTGGAGTTTTGGAACTTTAAATTATTCTTCTAAAATCAGCCGAAATACGAATTCCGATTTACTCACCTGTTATCAGGAGAGAACCCAGTGCTGCATCTTTTAGCCCAGCACTGACCCTGAAAAGTAATTTTAACCGTACTTACCAGTAACTTATCTTTTCTTCCATAGGAATCCATTGTCTGGTTTTCAGCAGAAAAGTTTCAAAGTGTCGATTTTCACAAACTACAAATATTCCTTAAAAATCGCCTGTATGACTTAAACGCATTTTTTCAACTGTTTACAGGAGATGCACCAGTGCTGGATCCAGGATCCAACACTGAGTAAGAAAAAGTAACGATAACAGTTTTTACCTGCTAAGTGAATTTCCTTCCATAGGATAACATTGGTGATTCTATGAGGAAAAGTTTCTAAGTGTCAACTTTTAAAATACAATAATATTCCTTAAAAATCACGACTGTAACCAAAACGCTTTTACTCAACTGTTTACAGGAGATGTCCCAGGACTGAATCTAGGATCCAGTCCTGTGGTTAGAAAAGTAATCCATAAAGTAACTAATTGCATTTAACTAGAAATTCACATTGAGCTGAATGTTGCATTGTGTTTGAAAATGTGTTGCCCATTGCAACAACTGTAACTACTGTACTTAAAAGTCTATTGCCTATGTGCTAAGTATTTAAACTAAAGTAATTCATTCTGAGAAAGTATTTTTTGTAATGTAATGTATAATGTAATTACAATGTAATTTAAAAAATAAAATATGTAAAAGAAATTGTTTCTAAAAATGTAGTAAATCAGTATGAAAAAAATTTATATAAAAATTAATACATTTAAAAAATGTCATTTAAAAAACCTTTGAAATTCACTGAAAAAACCGTAGGTTTCAGGCACGTTATAGTTACAAATTAGCATTTAAAAAACCTTTGAAATTCACTGAAAAAACCATAGGTTTCAGACACGTTATAGTTATAAATTAGCATTTAAAAAACCTTTGAAATTCACTGAAAAAACCATAGGTTTCAGATATCTTATAGTTACAAATTAGCATTTAAAAAACCTTTGAAATTCACTGAAAAAACCATAGGTTTTAGGGACAGTTATAGTTAGTTGGACATTTCACTCGTACAAAACCCGTGAAATTCCCCCGTTATAGTTAGTTCAGCTAACTATAACTCGCGCCCGCAATGCACTGCTGATGACGTCACATATTACATCACTCATGACATGGTCAGTGACATCACTGATGACATCACTGATGACATCTCAAATGACATCATCCACGTGATAATCTGATGCAGCTCCTCACACCCTAATATAACCTTTGATACACCCAATCTAAATTACAGACTGCCATTCGCAAAACTATAGACACTCCAACACCAATAACTACATACCCACTCACTGATTCTTAGGTCTACACACACACATCCACTCACTCACCCGTACAGTCACTCATACTTATGGTCACTCAGTACAGGACTATCATATGCACTCTTACTCCTATATAGACACTCAAACACCGCCACTCATTCATAGAGGTACTCACACACCTAGTCAGTCATGCAAATAATTAAACACACTGCCATTTACTCACCTATACAGTTATACACACACCAGCTCACTTAATCATACAAATACTAGCACATTGTTACGCTCTTATACAATCACTGATACAAGCACACACTCATCCATACAGCCACTATCACAATCACTCACTCTCGCTTATAGCTATTTATATACTCCAACACACATATATACTGGCTTTCACATATGTAGTTACTCACACATGTACCACTGGGACATATATTCACTCACTAACACACTCTTACACACACTTACCCACCCATACAGTCTATCACAGATGCACTCTTGAAACCATCCACCCAGTGAATCACCCACTCACACATCTATGCACAGAGTCGCACACACCCCACCCACACAAACACTCAGGCACCCATACAGATACTCAGACAACCAATCAATAACTCATATAGACACTCATGTAGCTATTCACAAACCCATGCAGCCACTTACACAGCAACAGACAGACGGATACAGACATTCACCCAGTTTAGTCACTAACCCATGCATTCAGTAAGATACGTTAAATCACTCACTTATAGAGTCAGTCACGCACCTACTAAATCATCCATACAGACACTTACACACCCACTCATTCTTCAATACGTCTTTTCCTATATATATTAAAAATATTTAAACTTTACAGAAACACACAGTCACTGGATGATGTCATCAGTGAAGTCATTTGAGATGTCATCAGTGATGTCATCAGTGATGTCACTGACCATGTCATGAGTGATGTAATATGTGACGTCATCAGCAGTGCATTGCGGGGCGCGAGTTATAGTTAGCTGAACTAACTATAACGGGGAATTTCACGGGTTTTGTACGAGTGAAATGTCCAACTAACTATAACTGTCCCTAAAACCTATGGTTTTTTCAGTGAATATATATATATATATATTCACTGAAAAAACCATGTATCTGTATGGGTGCCTGAGTGTTTGTGTGGGTGGGGTGTGTGTGACTCTGTGCATAGATGTGTGAGTTGGTGATTCACTGGGTGCATGGTTTCAAGAGTGCATCTGTGATGGACTGTATGGGTGGGTGAGTGTGTGTATGGGTGTGTTAGTGATTGAATGTATATCTCAGTGGTACATGTGTGAGTAACTACATATGTGAAAGGCAGTATATATGTGTGTTGGAGTATATAAATGGCTATAAGTGAGAGTGTGTGATTGTGAGAGTGGCTGTATGGATGAGTGTGTGCTTGTATCAGTGATTGTATAAGAGCGTAAGAATGTGCTAGTATTTGTATGAGTAAGTGAGCTGGTGTGTGTATAACTGTATAGGTGAGTAAATGGGTGTGTGATTAAGTTTTTTGCATGACTGACTAGGTGTGTGAGTACCTCTATGGATGAGTGGCGGTGTGTGAGTGTTTATATAGGTGTATGAGTGCATATGATAGTCCTGTACTGAGTGACTAAGTATGAGTGACTGTACGGGTGAGTGAGTGGATGTGTGTGTAGACCTAAGAATCAGTGAGTGGGTATGTAGTTTTTGGTGTTGGAGTGTCTATGGTTTTGAGAATGGCAGTCTGTAATTTAGAGTGGGTGTATCAAAAGTTATATTAGGGTGTGAGAAGATGCATGAAATTATCACATGGATGATGTCATCAGTGATGTCATTTGAGATGTCATCAGTGATGTCATCAGTGATGTCACTGACCATGTCATGAGTGATGTAATATGTGACGTCATCAGCAGTGCATTGCGGGGCGCGAGTTATAGTTAGCTGAACTAACTATAACGGGGGAATTTCTATGGTTTTGTACGAGTGAAATGTCCAACTAACTATAACTGTCCCTAAAACCTATGGTTTTTTCAGTGAATTTCAAAGGTTTTTTAAATGCTAATTTCTAACTATAACGTGTCTGAAACCTATGGTTTTTTCAGTGAATTTCAAAGGTTTTTTAAATGCTAATTTCTAACTATAACGTGCCTGAAACCTATGATTTTTAAGTGAATTTCAAAGGTTTTTTTAAATGCTAGTTTCTAACTATGCCTACAGAGGTAGGACATGTGAAGAAAGAAGAAAAAACGCACAGAAAGAAGCAAAAGATGTGCAGAAAGAACCAACAGAGGAGCAGAAAGAGGCCTTGTTGCAAAATCATCCTGTGCCCACAACTTTTTCAGACGGGTACTGGTGGTAACTGACTCTGACTAACCAGAGCCGGTGCTATGCTAAAAGACACTTAGAATACAGTGAAAACACCTACATACACTAGGGAACACTATGCGTTGGGGTACCCCTGTGATTAGCATGACCTCCTCTGCAAGTCCCTAGTACATAATAGGGCAGGGGGATTAAAACTACCTCTTAAAACGCGCTACAGGGCGCGTTTGCACAGTGGTGAAGGGAGGGGGGCCTGAGGTGACATGTGTGCAAACGCACCCCGTGGCGCGTTTTAAGTTGCGGGATTAAGTCCCCTTGAATTCTGAGGGTCCCTGGGGCCCAACTAGCCCCCCAGGTACCTACAGTTAGGACCACAGAGCTGAGTTGCAGAGAGGCGTTCCGAGGCCACGCACCTTTTTTCACCTCTCTGCAACGCAACTCTGTTGTGCTTACTGAAGGTACCTGGTGGGCTAGTTGGCCCCCAGGGTCCCTCAGGATTCAAAGGGAATTAATTCCCCAACTTAAAACGCACCACAGGGCGTGTTTGCGCACGTCACCTGAGGCCCCGCCCCCTCCCTTCACCACTGTGCAAACGCGCCCCGTGGTGCGTTTTAAGTTGGGGGATTAGGTCACCTTGAATCCTGAGGGTCCCTGGGGCCCAACTAGCCCACTAGGTACTTCCAGTAAGCACCACAGGCCTGCGTTGCAACGCCTGTAACAAATTGTGCAGTTGTGTTTAGGTAGTGAAGAGGGTCGTGCTGGGGGTAGTGTTTTAGGGTTTAGGGTAGTGCAGTGGTGTTTGTGTAGTGTAGGGGGTCATGCTGGGGGTAGATTTAGGGTTTAGGGTAGTGCAGTGGTGTTTGGGTAGTGTAGGGAGTCGTGCTGGGGGAGTGTTTTAGGGTTTAGGGTAGTGCAGTGGTGTTTGGGTAGTGTAGGGGGTCGTGCTGGGGGTAGTGTTTTAGGGTTTAGGGTAGTGCAGTGGTGTTTGGGTAGTGTAGGGGGTCGTGCTGGGGGTAGTGATTTAGGGTAGTGCAGTGGTGTTTGGGTAGTGTAGGGGGTACTGCTGGGGGTAGTGTTTCAGGGTTTAGGGCAGTGCAGTGGTGTTCGGGCAGTGTAGGGGGTTGTGCTGTGGCTGGTGTTTCAGGGTTTAGGGCAGTGCAGTGGTGTTCGGGCAGTGTAGGGGGTTGTGCTGTGGCTGGTGTTTCAGGGTTTAGGGCAGTGCAGTGGTGTTCGGGCAGTGTAGGTGGTCGTGCTGGGGCTGGTGTTTCAGGGTTTAGGGCAGTGGTGTTCGGGCAGTGTAGGGGGTCATGCTGGGGCTGGTGTTTCAGGGTTTAGGGCAGTGCAGTGGTGTTCGGGCAGTGTAGGGGTCTTGCTGGGGCTGGTGTTTCAGAGTCTAGGGCAGTGCAGTGGTGTTCGGGCAGTGTAGGGGGTCTTGCTGGGGCTAGTGTTTCAGGATTTAGGGCAGAGCAATGGTGTTCAGGCAGTGTAGGGGGTTTTGCTGGAGGTGGTGTTTCAGGGTTTAGGGCAGTGCAGTGGTGTTCGTGCAGTGTAGGGGGTGGTGTTTCAGGGTTTAGGGCAGTGGTGTTCAGGCAGTGTAGGGGGTCTTGCTGGGGTTGATGTTTCAGGGTTTAGGGCAGTGCAGTGGTGTTCGAGCAGTGTAGGGGGTCGTGCTGGGGGTGGTGTTTCAGGGTTTAGGGCAGTGCAGTGGTGTTCCGGCAGTGTAGGAGGTCGTGCAGGGGGTGGTGTTTCAGGGTTTAGGGCAGTGCAGTGGTGTTTGGGCAGTGTAGGGGGTCGTGCTGGGGGTGGTGTTTCAGGGTTTAGGGCAGTGCAGTGGTGTTCGGGCAGTGTAGGGTGTCGTGCTGAGGGGTGGTGTTTCAGGGTTTAGGGCAGTGCAGTGGTGTTCGGGCAGTGTAGGGGGTCGTGCAGGGGGTGGTGTTTCAGGGTTTAGGGCAGTGCAGTGGTGTTTGGCAGTGTAGGGGGTCGTGCAGGGGTGGTGTTTCAGGGTTTAGGGCAGTGCAGTGGTGTTCGGCCAGTGTAGGTGGTCTTGCTGGGGGTGGTGTTTCAGGCTTTAGTGCAGTGGTGTTCGGGCAGTGTAGGGGGTCTTGCTGGGGGTGGTGTTTCAGGGTTTAGGGCAGTGCAGTGGTGTTCGGGCAGTGTAGGGGGTCTTGCTGGGGCTGGTGTTTCAGGGTTTAGGGCAGTGCAGTGGTTTTTGGGCAGTGTAGGCGGTCGTGCTGGGGCTGGTGTTTCAGGGTTTAGTGCAGTGGTGTTCGGGCAGTGTACGGGTTTGTGCTGGGGCTGGTGTTTCAGGGTTTAGGGCAGTGCAGTGGTGTCCGGGCAGTGTAGGGGTCATGCTGGGGGTGGTGTTTCAGGGTTTAGGGCAGTGCAGTGGTGTTCGGGCAGTGTAGGGGGTCGTGAAGGGGGTGGTGTTTCAGGGTTTAGGGCAGTTCAGTGGTGTTCGGGCAGTGTAGGGGGTCGTGCTAGGGTATGTGTTTCAGGGTTTAGGGCAGTGCAGTGGTGTTCGGGCAGTGAAGGGGGTCGTGCTGGGGGTAGTGTTTTAGGGTTTAAGGTAGTGCAGTGGTGTTTGTGTAGTGTAGGGGGTCGTGCTGGGGGCAGTGTTTTAGGGTAGGTCAGTGGTGCTTGTGTAGTGTAGGGGGTCGTGCTGGGGGTAGTGTTTTAGGGTTTAGGGTAGTGCAGTGGTGTTTGTGTAGTGTAGGGGGTCATGTTTTAGGGTAGTGCAGTGGTGTTTGGGTAGTGTAGGGGGTCATGCTGGGGTAGTGTTTTAGGATTTAGGTTAGTGCAGTGGTGTTGGGGTAGTGTTTTAGGGTTTAGGGTAGTGCAGTGGTGTTTGTGTAGTGTAGGGGGTCATGCTGGGGGTAGTGTTTTAGGGTTTAGGATAGTGCAGTGGTGCTTGTGTAGTGTAGGGGGTCGTGCTGGGGTAGTGTTTTAGGATTTAGGGTAGTGCAGTGGTGTTTTTAAAAATAAAAAGTGTTTTGCACACTTTTGTCATTGGGCTATATGTGGGCTACATCTGGGTAATATTTGTGCTACATTTGGGCTCTTTTTTCACTGGTGGCCATCTTGGAAGACTTCTTTGTTATGAAGTTTCCTAATTTCCTCAATTTCTGCAGTCTCCTCAGTAGGAAATACTTTCAGTTTTTTACTTTGATTCCATCAAGAAGGCATTCAGATGTGTCACACATTTGCCATAAATTCAGAATGTTATTACTCTAGTTGTTCATTAGATCACTGTAGTAAAGCTACTTCTCACCAAGGAGTTAACTGGAAGTCTACTGCTGGTATTGAAAGTGATTGTTTCAGTCTGCATGTCAGAATTTTCTAATGAAATAGAAGAGGATTTGAGATCTCACTTAAAACATGCACTAAATTTTCTTTTTGCAGCACTAACCATAATTTCTATGGCAAAATGAACCCCCTCATTTTGTTCCTTTTTAAATTAAATGTTTTAAGTGTTACCAGTTTATTCCAATCAAGATGGCTTCAGGTGTGCCATACTTTTGTCATAAGTAAGACTGTTAGCGCTCTAGTTGTTCTTTAGAACACTCTGGGAAGCTGCAGTAGAACACAAAGGCATCAACTGACAGGCTGCTCCTGTTGAAATATAACAGGAAGATATTTGAGATCACACTTGAAACATGTCCTAATTTTTCTTTCTACAGCACTAACCATAATTTCTATGACAAAATGAACCCCATCATTTTGTTCCTTTTTAAATTAAATGTTTTAAGTGTTACCAGTTTATTCCAATCAAGATGGCTTCAGGTGTGCCATACTTTTGTCATAAGTAAGACAGTTAGCGCTCTAGTTGTTCTTTAGAACACTCTGGGAAGCTGCAGTAGAACACAAAGGCATCAACTGACAGGCTGCTCCTGTTGAAATATAACAGGAAGATATTTGAGATCACACTTGAAACATGTCCTAATTTTTCTTTCCAGAGCACTAACCATAATTTCTATGACAAGATGAACCCCATCATTTTGTTCCTTTTTAAATTAAATGTTTTAAGTGTTACCAGTTTATTCCAATCAAGATGGCTTCAGGTGTGCCATACTTTTGTCATAAGTAAGGCTGTTAGCACTCTAGTTGTTCTTTATAACACTCTGGGAAGCTGCAGTAGAACACAAAGGAATCAACTGACAGTCTCTGCCCTTGTTGGATGTACATGTTTTACTGAGAATGTCAGACTTCATTCTCACATGACTGAGAAAGATAATGTGAATTTACAGAAAATATGCTCTCATTTTAGCTTCTGGGGCACCTTCCAAAACTGTATGGGACAAGCATGTGAAAATAGTTTTCTCTCAAACATGATTCATGATATCCCAGCAGAAGGTTTTTTACAGGGTAAAATCACCTTAGAACACACCACAATTCCTGAAATTAGTATGGTACCATCAACAAATGAATTCTAATGTAACTAAAGTCTGTTATCACCCTTTATAGTTCTCCTTTTGGTAACCCTCAAAATCTTCGATTCACTACAATGCATTTCAATGGGGTACTATCATTTATATTGGTCCCAAGATGGCTGCCAGCAATTCCAGGATGAAGTGCTGCCAGCCAATGAGATCTCACGATGACATGTGTGGTTAGGCTCCGCCCAGATATATATGTGTTTTTACTTTTGATTTTCTCAGCAACTACTGAACGGATTTACACCATTTAACAAAAAGGGTTCTTTTTGAACCAAGAACTACCTCTTTGCCAAATTTGGTGTAATTCCGTTCAGCAGTTCGGGCTGTAGCCGTGTCTAAAGTTTCCTATGGGAAAATGAATGGGGAAAACACGTTTTGGGACCCCCTTTTTCTTGGCCCCGCTTGACGAATCACCCTGAGACTTTCAGGGTAGGAGAGGACCGGAGCGGGCCATAAAGTTTGAAAATTTCGCTAAGATTCGTCAACCAACGCAAGAGTTATTTCAAATAGAATGTCGCGGATTTCCTATGGAAAATAGGTCCTAACTATAACTATCTACTGGCGACCGCCAGTAGATAATATATATATATATATATATATATACTTTCCTACCAAAACTTCAAAGGTGAACCCCTACTCTCTTAGCTCCAGGGGTCTGGCCCTCCTGCTTTGTTTCTGTGGACCTGGGCTGCCCCATCCCAGATGCAATGTGACAAGTAATCTACAGATGCAGAGTTCCTCCCCACTCCTTCTGCTATTATTGTTGGGGTGAATTGAGTATGCTGGCTTTGACATACAGACGGCAATCACATGTGCATGAACCTCTGCTGTTTGCAGACTAGACCACATCTTATTCTGTCTCATGAGGATGTCATGCCAGGCGCAAATGAACTGCATAAGCAGCAATGTCGCCAAGACCCCAGGGTTACATACTGCTTCCTCTCTACATGTAACTCTTGCACCCAGCGGGGAGCCCAGTTAATACATTAGACAACTTACAGGTTCTTAGGCTCTAGAATGCAGCACTTCAGAATACGACTACAGCTCTGGCAATCTTACTGTTTCTAACTGTAGTAGTCACAAATAAATAAATGCTTTACAGAGAACTGAAGCTATATATAGTACAAGCCCCCTAGGCACTACAAATCGTCACTCTTGTATTTCCAATAGCTTTCAGGGTGTTCACTGGGGCATCTTTGGCTTGCATCCTCTTTATCATCCCTCAGAGAGGGGAATCTCACTTTCCTCAGAGGCCTGGCACACAAGAACACACCTCCTGGCTTGTTGTCTGCAAACAGCCTTTGGGTAGTTGCTTCAATGGGAACGGGATAAGGGGACTACGTGACAAAATATGATTAAAACAGGGTCAGACCTATTTGTCCATTGATGATTTGAATTCACAGTTCATAAGGACAAAATACAAAACCACTGGGGTTTGAAGACTGGGCAAACAGAAAACCAATGAATGTATTGTTTGGGTCTTTTTAACAGAATGTGGTTAGTTACCGACTAGTGCAAATGCTTTAATATCATGACATTTTCATACAATAACACTTCTGGGATCCAACCACTAGATGGCAGAACTAGGCACAGCATGTAAACCTAGAAGACACTTCACACGGCAAAAGTACAATAAACAATCCAGCCGAAGCAGAATCTGACAAAGCTGCTAGAAACCTACACTTTTCATATAAAGTACTAATTGATAAGTTCTGTACACTAAAACAGGGGCAAGTCACTGTGAAAGCTCATATAGCATGACGTGGTGCATAATCTAAGGCGTTCTTCAATAATCGATCATAAGTCTTAAAATAATGTGTTTGACTCCTACCTAGAGTAACTCTTTAGCAGTAAATGAAAATCATTAATTTACATGTTAATACAACTCCCCCCCACATAAACATCTTGTTTCACTTCTACTGTGGAGTTATTGGTTTATTGTTTGTCCACACATATTGCGCGTATATTTTCCAATTCTGGCTTGCCTTTGTTACAAATGACATGATGAAGTTATTTTCAAATAATGGAGCTGAAAGGCCAGTTCCAATGCGCTTTTCAGAAGTAAGTCATTTTGCTAACTTACTCTGTAATTAGTAATAATTTATTTGTTTCCTTTAACTGGCCGTGGTTTTAGGGGCTGTGGTAAAATTGCAGCATGTTGGGCAAATAATCTAGGTAATCCAGTCATCAAGTTAAAAATAAATATATCTCAATCTCAATATGGCAGCATATGACATAAAATGTGAAACTAAACTCCTGTAAAAAGCACTTTAAATAAAATATTGGGGATGATGCATTCCCACTGAGGATCTCAACCACAGGGGCCCAATTTTTAAGGTGTGGGTTTGGGCAGGGCACAGCTGTGCATCTGCTCTTATGCAACTGCAGTTTAAGTGCATACATTTAACTCAAACGTGAGCACATGCTCTGCAGACATCACAGCTCGGAAGCATTAAATCACAGAAAGTACAGTATATATCAACTTATAAATGTCTTGATAAGGAGATTTCATACCTTATCGGAGTACGGCTCCTCTGTGAGATCAATTCCTTCGGTCTGCAATTTGCTTTCTAGGGTGATTTCCTGGTCCATCTCCCTTGAACACAAGATCTTTCTTGCAGAAACAGGGCCAAGTTTCACCACATGGTGGGGTGCACCGATTGTCTCAGACTGGTCTGACAGCCAAGGTGGCTGCGAGTTAGGCGAAATGCAGGGCTCCTGGTCGGAGGAAGGGCTGTAGGTCGGCACAAAGCGGCAGTCTCTAGGGCTCACCAGACTGTTCCTTTTGATGGGCAAGGCTGGCGCCTCTGTGCTGGAGGGGATGTGAATTGAAAGAAGATGTAGTCCATTTGCATGGAACTCCCTGCTCTTCTTAGCTGGGACTGGTGGGGGCTGGGAGGGATTTCTGGGCTGCATTTTGTCCTCAGTCTTTCCAACACCTCTGGAGTCCTGTGGGTTTTTTCCATGACCTTCGATAGGTGTCCTTGCAGAGGGAGCCTGGGACTCAGAGTAATTAGTCACGGACTGAGTATTAAACTCAGTAACAAAACTGTCCTTAACACCTACCTCAGCAGGAACGGGTTGCTCAACAAGATGCTTTTCTAGAAGGTGGCCACCAGGAGGAGCTATTGTACTGGCCTTTTTCGTTCTCTTCTGGGGGAAATAGTGCTGCTTCATGCTGGACTCCTCTCGGTCCTTACCGGATGTTGCTCGCAAGTCCCCCAGGGAGTAGGATCGAGGCCATTTTGTCTTAGCCTTGGTGCCAGACAGGCACTCGCAGCTCCGACAGGCAGCTAACGGAAGGCTTCGGCATCTCATCTTTAACTCCATAATACTAAGTGGGCTGAAGAATACCTTAGGGCCCGGTTGATTTTTTAATCTCTTTTCCTTTTCTGCTTGCTGCAATGTTTCTACCGACTTAGTCAGAGGCAAAATTGGATAATTTGCGCCTTGATTTGCGTTGAAGTCTTGGTCCGTGGAGGATTTTGAAGGCGGGGCACAGTTCCTACGAGTTTTACCTAAATGATAAAACAAACTTTTAATTAGATATAATCTCATCATAGTCCTGTTGATAATTTTCTTTGTGTAATAAGTCTTGCAATAAAAGGTATACATGTTTAGTCACAATCATGGCATTGCTTTGTTAATCTGTTTATAAACCTGATTAAATCTAACAGCAATGATGATGGATTCTATATTCTAGATGCCGCCATCCCTACCTCTATTGAAGCAGCTCGGGATAATTTTTACATCATAATGACAATTTGTTTTAGTGAAATTAGATGAGAAACACAGAGCCATATTTTTCAGTTAAAGAGTGTCCGAAGCTGTTCACATTCCCAAATGATGTCTTTCAATTTCCTAGAAGATCCCAAGCTTCGAGAACTCGTAACTTTTTATCTGAAGAGTTATGATTTAAAAAAGCTCTAACTGCTAGCATTTAGATCAAACTCCCTTTTATGTCAAGTAAACAAACATGGTTTATACAGAGCAACGTGCACTATATAGTTTATTGATGCTTTTGAGAGACAACTCCAAAATGTGCAAAGCGTAGAATTAGCAAACAGAAAACGTGACTTGCGGATCCAGAGGGCGTTTTCAATTAGACTAAACACAAATGAGAGACAGAACCAGTTGGAAAAAGTGAAACCTGCTAAGGATCATTTTCCTGTCTGTTTCCTCCTGTCCGTCGAAAGCTTCACTAGAGTCAGAGAGGTAGGGCCGCTTTTAGAAACTAGGCCTGATGCATATACAGGGCTTTAAGTAAGACTTAAGAACAGATACAGTCAATTAACTATCCTCAATGAAGGAGGATTACAATAAACTTTTTGTGCCACCACGATAAGCCCCATTCTGCACAATTTGTAACTGCAAAAAAAGGAATCCCAGAGCCCAGCCACAATCCTACCAGGGTGGCAAAAGCTGAGATTTGACAGGAAGAGACATGGTAAAACTGTAGCAATTTAAGCTCTTAGAAATAGCTTGATGCTCAGCTGTGATCTGCGGCCCAACGTTCAATCAGCATCCAGGGGTGAACTGGTCATTTATCCTATTGGGCATTCCCCTGGGGGGGTTGCAGTCATTGGAGGCCGATTGTTGAACACCAACCACAGCCTTCTTTAGCTCCCCGATTTTATTGTAGCAAGCACAGTGGGGGTTAAAGAGGAAGGAAAGAAAAAGAGGGAGAGAGAAAATCAAGAAATAGATAGAAAGAGACCAACAGAGAGAAGCCAGCGACCAGGTTTATTTGAAAATTTATTTATGCCTGAGCTACTTTTGGTTCCCAACCTGACCCTCTCAGCACCCACATTTAACAGGGGTTCAGCACTACTTTCACTGGGATGGAGCAAAAGCCAATCTCAGCCACCCAAAAGGTCAATCTCCAAAGGTTACATTGTCACCTACCACAATTACCTCAGTTTCATCAGAGATATTTTAAACCAATGGCTGACCAGCAAACCCTGGACCTTGAACAAACACGCTCTGAGATTCTCCGGATCCATACACAGGGCCTGCCACCCACACAACCGAAAAGGTCCAGGGTGTAATCGGCATGAAAAAGTTGAAGCCACAGGACGAGTTGAGGGTAGCCACAGCTTGTCATAGACAGAGAATAATTCAAAGTGACAGTGAGGACCATTCTGAGTCTTTGTATGTCTACCACCTGGGATCAAATGAACAAGTTACTTACCTTTGATAATGCTTTTACTGGTGGATCCTCTATCTAACCACAGATTCCTCACCAGGAGTCAGACTGGATCCAGAAATTCAAAAAGCAGTGCTCCTGCATGCCTGTAGGTGCCATGCCACGCTGCATCAACTCCATTCAGCTCCAGAAGTTACGCAGCCGCATGTAAGCGCAACCCATGTGCGCTGACGTCAATTTCTTTCACAAGTTTATCGATGCACCCAGACACGGAGCTCATCAGCGAAATGGAAGAACCAGTGTGCAGACCATTTCAGATGGAGAGGAGACCATTCCATGGAACAGGTGGCAGTGAAGAATCTGTGGTTAGATAGAGAATCCACCAGACCACCAGAAAGAGCATTATCGATGGTAAGTAACTTGTTCTTCACATAGATATTTTTAACCGCAGATTCCTTACCTTCTGAACAGATACAAAAGGTACCTCTCAAACTGATAGGTCTGTGAAAAGTCTCAGACTAAAACATCCTGCAGGACCAAGCAGGCAAAAGTGACTGACTGGCTGTCAAGGCAATTGTGCTTCGTGAATGTGTGCACAGATGCCGATGTAGCTGCCTGACAGATATCCAGGACAGGCATTCCCTGTGCCAGTGTAATCGTAAAAGACACACAAATGATGGACGGAATGTGTAACAAATCAAGCATTCACACCCAGTCAAGAGATCAGGGTTAAATCATCGTTCTTTTGCTCACAATGCCACCCCAGTTTAGAGCATGTCATATGCAAATCAGTCTTGACCCTGCTCCTCATAGGAACAGTCCAGCCTGAACTGCCAAGCCAGGTCATCCGTGGACCAGAAAAAAGCATCCTAGGACCGGGTTTGTGGTATCACCCCTCATCAGCCAGGCTAGCTTGAATCCAGTGGCACAGTGGAGCAAAAAAACGATGGATTTAGGCCCAGATCTCTGTACTGGGGTGAATGTTTGATATTGTTCAGCATTCTGTCCCTCAGGTGTTCTTTTTGCATTTGTCACCCCGATTGGGAAGGTTATGCCCAGACGTGGGTCCCGTACTCTCCATGCCACTGGAGTCAAGCTAGCCTGGCTGGTGAGTGGTGATACCCTGAAACTGGTCCCAGGATGCCTGTTTGCGGTCCAGGGAGGACCTGGCTTGGCAGTTCTGGCTGGACTGTTCCCATGGGGAGCAGGGTCAAGACTGATTTGCATATGGCTGGGTTTAAACTGAATTGGCATGGGAAGCAAAAAAATGATTGATTTAGGCCTAGATCTCTGTACTGGGGTGAATGTTTGATATTGTTCAGCATTCTGGCCATCAAGTGTTCTTTTTGCAATCGTAGCAGCCTTACCTTTGGTGGAATGACCCCTCAGCCTTCAGGAGGATACTTGTTAGCCAATACGTAGCTGATCTTAACAGAGGACTATCCAACTTAAGATGGCCCACTTCTACACTGCCTTGCCCTACTTAGCCCGAGAGAACCCTACAAAGGGCTGATCGCCCAACCCTATGTACTTCAGTACAATCGATGTAACAGATTAGGGTCAAACATTGGAGTCTCTCTTCCTCTTTTTGAGGGATGAAGCGGAGCAAATAAGGTGGGAAGAGTGATGGCTTGTCCAACATGAAAAGGCATCACCAGCTTAGGCAGGAACGCAGCTCGAGTACTAAACACCACTTTGTCCAGAAAAAAGGTGGTATAAGGAAGCTGGACGAGGACCTGAAGCTCACTCAAAACAGTATGCTCATGCTATCGCAACAAGAAAGACCATTTTTAAGTTGAGGAGGCACAATTGACAACAGTGCATCAGTTCAAAAGGGGTATATATGAGGAAAGTGCGAACCAAATATAAATCCTACTGTGGCATCACAAAGGGCTTTGGCAGAAACATATGTTACAAACCTTTAAGTAAATGCATCACAACAGGTGATTTGAACAAAGATGGCTGGTGCTGGTACAGCAAATGTAAAGAGGCTGTGGCCTTTAACAGTAGCCACAGCAAGTCCTTGCTGAGGAAAAGACAAAAGAACCAACACTACATCCGAGAGGTTGGCCTGCAATGTGTCCGTTGGGTGCCACACCAAGCCACAAACTTATCTCAGCATACACTGATTTCGTAGAAGGGTGCCTGGCTGCCAGAGTGACATCAACGGCTTCTGCTTCGGTTAACTGTCGCCATACAGGGAAGACAGATTTGTGCAGGGCTGGCTGCAGGACCCTGACCTGCGTCTGCTACAGAAGATTCTCCCAAAGTGGCACCTTGATCAGAGGACACATGCTCAGGCCCAGCAGTTCTTCCGGGAGCCAACTCTCCTGGAACAATCTGGAGCCACTAGGATGACTTGGGCCTGGTCGTTCCTGATCTTCAGAACTCAAGACTGGGGAGGCAGCAGTGGGAAGTGGTACAGGAGTCTGAGCTCCACTCCCTTCGGAACGAGTCTCCGAGGGAGATCCTTCTTAAGATCTGCAGCACGTAAAAGAGTTGGCATTGCACGTTCTCTATTCTGGTGAAAAGTATGAGCCAGTGTTCTCTTCACCGATGGAAGATGCATTGAGCCACCTCCACAGGGTACATGTCAGTAATGATCCACTAGGTGTAATTGGCCTAGTTAGTTTGCCCTAGCATTTAAAGGTCCTGGAAAGTGGTGTACAACCATAGAAATGCCCTGACAATTCAGCTAGTTCCAGAGGCGAAGAGTCTCATGGCGCAGGACCACACCCGCCCTGCTTGTTGCAGTACCATATGGTAGTGGTGCTGTGAATGAGAACCTTCTCCATCCTCCCTTTGACGGTGGGCAGGAAGGCCTTCAGCGACAAGTGAATCGCCTGTAACTCAAGCAAAATGATGTGGAGGCGAGTGTCTGCCGAAGACCAGAGTCCCTAGATCTTCACCTCTCCCAGATGGCCACTCCAAACCAATGGTAATGCTTCTGTCACCACCGTCAACTCTGGGTGGAGTAGGAAGATGGGTCGGACGCTTTTCTATTTGCGGTCGAGCAGCCACCACTGCAGATCTTAGCAGTCTCCTTCGACACATGGATGGAAGCTAACAGGCCCCCCTGGTGCTGGGCCCATTAAGACTTCAGATCTCATTGCAGAGCTAACATGTGGCCTTCGGCGTGGTGTGTGAGAGCAGGATGCAGGAGGATAACAAGTCATGAAGCCTGAGAGCTGTCCTCACTGAGACACAGGACACAGGACAGAGGATGAAATAGAATCATAACCAGAATTCCTGGAATGTCCTGGATTCGGTCTGGAGGAAAGTCCCAAAAGAGCACCATACCCAGAAGGTTCAGATGAAAGGAAGCCTCTGTGAAGGATTTAGATATGAATTCAGCATGTTGAGTGAGACGGTCAATGGAGACGGATAGATGCATGTCACTCTCCTTGCCACTTGATCTACATTACAAGACACCGGCTTGGAGTCTGCAAAGTTAGGACCAGAATATACGGTTAATTTAGAATATACTTACAGGCAGATTGTTTCATGCCGGCTTTGGTTGATGAGATTGGAATCACGATTTAGGATTGGTGGTTGGCTCGGATGAGTTTAAACCACATATAATTAGACTGGGGATGGTGGCCACTCAATTTTGGGAATAAGTCAGACGACAATTGTCCTGAGGAGACCCCGAAACTTAACAGGGGTCGAAAGGTCGACATTTGTTTCGATTGGTTGCTTTAACTATTAATTAATTGGCATGCTGTGTTGCGATACACGCATTCTTTATCAGCCGTACATAGAACCAGTGAACTGTTTGTTTTTGTGTCTTATGTGTATATATTGTATATGTTCTTCACACTAGAGCACTGCGTCACCTGCACGTATGTTATTAACTATACTATCACCTGCATATGAAAAGAAATATGTTCTGACAAATAATACAAAAACCATTGTCATCAGTTTAACTAATTTGTTTCACCCACTGTTACATTAAGGAACCCCAAAGTGTGTAGATACCACTTGGAATTTATGAGTGAATACATTGAATGAGAGCTTCCACAAACGGAGGGAGAGGGTTGCTCATGATTTTGAAAAGAGTCCCACGTTGGACGCTGTTTGCATACAAGTACTAGTAACCCTGGTCCACGTGGGCAGATAAGGGGTTGTCCTTGTGAGAATATATAGCTATGGCCACCAGGCACTTTGTGAATACTCTGGGGTCAATTTTATGAGAAAAGGTAGCACTCTGAATTGTTAGTGTGTTTTGTCTATTATGAAGTGCAGGAACGTTTTGTGCCTTTGATTCATTGGAATGTGCAGATAGGCATCCTTTAAGTCTATGGTTGCCACGTAATCCCCTTGATGGAATTGAGAGATAACCTCCTGTAGAGTTGTCATTTGGAACCTACGTGTTCTTATGAACTTGTTTAGGGCGGAGGTCTAATATGGTTTATAGTGATTTGTCTGGTTTCCGTTTAAGAAAGTATGTTAAGTGGATTCCTTGATTGATAACTTTTAGGGCCACCTTTTCTATTATTTGTTTTTTGTAGCAGTTCTTTTGCTTCCCGCTGAAGATAGGTTTTTTTCTTTCTTTGTGTGCATGTTGTGCTTTGGGCCCCGAGTTGGTGGGTGTTTTTCCAGTTCTATACAATAGCCGTTTTGGATGATGTTAAGAATCCTTTTGTCTGATGTGACCTCTCTCCACTCCTGGAGGAAGTCTCCTATTCTTCCGCCTCCAAGGTGTTGTGTTTGGGTGGAAGTCCAGATTTAGTGAGTCCCTTGTTTGCTGTTGCTGCCTCCCTTGACAGCTGTCCTTTGCCTCTTGCTCACCCTCAAAAGGGCTGTCTCCGTGGTGCCTGAAATTGCCACTGTTGTGGCGGTGTTGGAAGGTTTGATGCGTTGCAATGTTTGAAAACCTCCTCTTCCTGTCGGACTTTGAATGGGGGTAGTTCCCCTTCTCTACTGCCCCATAAACTGTATGGCCCCATCAACTTTACTGTGTTATCTTTTTTCAGTTGTTGCAGCATGTCATGTGCTGCACTACCGAACAGGTGTTCTCCGCTACAAGGGGTGTTGAAAATGTTGGCCTGCACCTCGTTTTTGAATCCTGAGATTCGTAGCCAAGCATGTTGCCTTAGAGTCATTCTTGTCACCAGTTGTCTAGCTGCTGTGTCCAGGGCTGATTTTAAGCATGTGTTGGCTAAATTCTTCACTTCTTCTGCGAGGGCGTCTGTCCTCTTTTTGTATTGTTCTGGCAGGTATTTCATTAGTTCCACCATTTCCTCCCAGTTCTGATGGGCATATCTGTCAAGCAGGGTGTTGGAGTTTGCTATGCGCCACTGTGTTGCTACCTGTCTCTTGAATTTTCCTCCCACCATTTCCATCCTTTTACTTTCTCTATACGGAGGTGGACCAGAGGTGGTTAGTAGATTAGCTCTTTTCCTGGACATGGCTACAATGTCCGCCACCACACTGTCCCGAATGTATGCTGGGTCCTTGGAGGAATTTTTGTATTTTTCTCACCGCAGGGTGTCACTGACCTCAAGGTTGCTGGCTCTTTAAACACCTCTCTCCCCTGGTCTAAGATGCATCTTAAGGAATCAGCTTTTATTTTGTGAGGGTAGTAGTGTCTCTAGTAGGAAGCGTGTTTGTGACTTCTCTTCATCCAGTTGGAACCCATAACGCCCTGCTGCCTTCTTAACCAGCTGGTTGTACATAGTAATGTCATCCATGGGGGGGATGTCCTTGATGGATAAGTGTCTACAGCTTCCTCGGGTGTATATGCCTAAAGGTCTTGCCACTGTTCTTCTATGCTTTCCGACCCCTCAATGTCCTAGTACAGGCCCTGTACCTCTGGGTCGTCCTCCTCATAGTAGAGCTCCTGTACCTCCTCTTCTTGCGACTGACATCAAAGGGGTTCCAGCTTCCCAGAGTCTTTCTCCTCCTGCATGGTTTCCGTCAAAAGGTTTCAATGGTATTTGAAATCCCTGGAGGAAGGTGTTGAATTCCTTCTTTTTTATTGGATTCGGCCATTTTGGCTTTGAACCTTCTTTTTCTTGCACTCGATTTTGAGGGTGTGTTCTTTGGTGTCGATTGTAGTTACTGCTGTCTTTTTAAGCCCTGAACTTCAGCTGCTGTTGACTGAGCTGCTGTCTTCTTGTCTTTTTATCAGCCTCGATCGTCTTCCAACGGTGGGGTCTTCTCCTAGGCTCTTCCACCTGCGCTATTCTTTGTATGGGACCCGAGGGGTTCTTTTTAGCTCAACCTGCCTACAGTCGGCAAGATTTTCAGTACTGAGACAGTCTTATGTAGTCTAGAGTCCGAAAGCTTCAGCTCGATCGCTCTCATCTTTTTTGGGAGTTACCTGTGTGCGTTTCTCCTTCAGTCTCTTGAGTTCTTTTTCATACGTGGATGATGACTCTTTCGGCATCAGAGCCCGGTCCTTCTGCGTCTTCGGTGGTGTTATCCTCTTCTTCACTAGATAGTCCGAGATCTCTGAGTGAAGCGGTTTCCTTCTGCCCCTGCATGGGCGTAGTGTGCCTGCATTTTTTTTTTCTCATGCCTTCAGCATTTATGGTTTGTCAGTCTTATGGTCTCTCGGCAGGCAGAGGTTGACCACATGGTGGTTGTCCCTCTGGGTCAACTTATGGTGGCACTCCGGGAATAAACGCAAAGGTGAGTTCTCCATATCACACAGAGCAGGGAGCCCCTTGTCCATGCATTCTCTGTCCTTCACTCGGTGCAAGTTCCATTTACTTCTATGTTTTTCAGTGTAGTTCGATGGAATCTCTGGGTAAATCTCCCTTACTTTGTTATGGCGATGATCTTCTCAGTTTTCCTGGGCAAAATACTGTATGCCTTACTCTCCTTCCACATGGTGATTGGAGAGCTTCAACAATGCTTCCAGACTCAATGGCGGGAAAAAAGAATCTGGAGATGGTGACCACGTGTGGGGAATTCCAAGGAGGGTGTCTGACGTCAGGGGAGGTTAGAACAAGCACCAAATGGTGGGGACTGTCGAGCCCCAACCAAAAAGAGGAAAGGAAGAAAGGACTACTGTACAAGAGGAGACTTCCAGACCCAACCAATAGACGGCGGAATAATGCACAGCATGTGAATCCAGAAAAGATACACGCTGCAAAACTGTAGAATACAAACATAGCTAGAAAAGGCTAGAAAAGAAATTCCAAGAAAAAGGATAAAGGCTGAAATATAGAAAGAGGAGGAGTAAGCACAAACCAAAGGGACAGTGCTAGTCAGAAAAGAACATAAGAGGGTAAAGTGGTAATTATGAAAACAAGAGAAAAAAGCCAAACTAGGGCAAAAGAGATCAAAAGAAAGATTACAAACAAATAAACACCAACGATTGAAAAGAGGTGCATGCAATGAAAAAAAAAGAAAAATCATAAAATAAAGAAAACTACCATAATAACCACAGGCTCTGCCTTTTTTAGGCTATAATGTGAGTACGGTACCACATGGGATTCATGAGTCTATTTCAGAGTTCTCCCCACAAAGAATAAGTGTGCGTAGTTCAGTGGATAAATATACTGACTGTAGAGATCCAAGTGGATCTAATCGAGTCACAATACCATGTAAAATGTACCAACTGCAGGATTTGTGTAGCTTGCAGGTTCTAATCCAAATGAGAAAGTTTTGTGGGTTGATGCATTTACTGCAAAAATCTATACATAGTATTGGCCACTAATTCCATACTAAGTCAAGTTAGATAATTAGGTCAATGCACCTACTGTAGCTATTGTGTAAATTATGTCACAGGTTTCAATCTTAGTGAGAGAGCACCCTAACAGCAGCACAATGTGAGTGCTATATCAAGAGAGACCTGTGTTTAAACTGACAGAGTAAAGAAACAAACATTTAATTCTAATTTGCACAATCAAGACCACCTAAAACTCCGACCACACCAAGCCTGCCCGCACACTACTCCAGCCCCCACATCCATGGCCCTCTGTGGCTCTTGCTAGCGTGACTCTTTGCCTGAAATCTACCACCCCGAGTGCTACTTGATGACATCTACCTATTTAGTATATATTTGCAAAAATAGGGGTACCCCTGAATAAATTTCCTAAATCAGGGTCGAAGTACTACATGTGAATAAACCATTTAGGAAATGAGTAAAACAGTGGACCTTCAATTAACAGAGACAATATGTGACCAGAATATGTATGATATCAAAAATACATTTTTTATTTAAGAAAACAGTGGTTTTTTTTATATATAAATATTTTATCTTTTTTATACAATAAAAATTGACTAGACAAGAATATCAGCAACAGAATTGATAGACATGTAATTTCTCTATTGGCTTATGTATCAAACACTAGATGAGTCTGTGATTGTTGCTAACAATATTCAAGCATGCTTGCTCATTCATTCAGGGCCTAATGATACATCATGTTTTCTTGGAGCATGTTGCCCATATAGTATATGATATTCTAATTTAGACATAAACTTATACGATGAAATTACTTCAAGACAAAATTTCAGTACAGTTATTGTTTTAAACAAACAGTCTTCTTTATCATGGCTAACGTAATTCGTATCCTCATGGCTAACGTAATTCGTATCCTATGCGCGTTTCGGCGTTACGCCTTCATCAGGTAGCCATGTCGGTCTAATAAAATCTTGTCAAATGTAATACATCATCTGACTATGAGGAATAAGTAGAAATTGGTTACATCGCTAAGTTTGGGGAGAGCACCCAATGATTGCAAGATCTTCGAAGTAGCGTCACAGCTGAAAGCGTGTCTGGGTATTATGATTTTGAGGAATGTGTTATAACTCCGTTAGTTCACCGCAAGTGCTGAGTGGAAAAAGAAGATAATATCCACTATCTATTATAACTTTTTATAGAGTTCCTATTGTTGGACTAATCTCTCTGCCAAGTAGAAAGTTAGATCTTGATAAACACGTGGAGGGATGTAGGAAGGCAAACGGTGAATTCCTTAAAAGGATGTTGATATGCGGGCAGTTGGTGACCCAGGATATCCACTGTGGATGAAGATAGAAGTACGAGGAGCGGCTGGAACGTATTCCTACAATAATGTCCGGACGCCGTCAAACTTCTAATACAGCTCTCAAGATCCGCGGAAAGACTTCCCCGTGATTCATAGCACTGTCTACGTAACAATTAGCTAGACCGCGATGCCCTGTATGAATGAGTAAGTATGCTTGAATATTGTTAGCAACAACCACAGACTCATCTAGTGTTTGATACATAGGCCAATAGAGAAATTACATGTCTATCAATTCTGTTGCTGATATTCTTGTCTAGTCAATTTTTATTATATAAAAAAGATAAAATATTTATATATAAAAAAAACACTGTTTTCTTAAATTAAAAATGTATTTTTGATATCATACATATTCTGGTCACATATTGTCTCTGTTAATTGAAGGTCCACTGTTTTACTCATTTCCTAAATGGTTTATCTACCTATTTAGTTACTTGAAAGGCTACCGAAAACAAAAAGCAAAAGAAGCCCATGGAACGCATTTCTGATTTAATTCTATTTCTGGATTTGAGGAAAATAAGAGGACACTACAGAAAACAGACGAGGCAAAATCTCAGATTTCCAATCAACATGCCACGGTGCAAAAGGAAAATGCTACTTACCAGTATGCATCTGTTCTTGGCATGTAGAGCTGTAGATTCATATACTGTGCATAGATCGCCATCTGGTGTTGGGCTCGGATGTTTGCAGTTTGTTTTGGTTCGAAGAAGTCTTTGTAGTCACTAGATAGGTGACTCCTCCTTACGATGATAGTGCGCATGGGCATCGACTCCATCCCCAGATTGTTTTCACCATAAAGGGTGATGATGGAGTTAGTAAGAAATAGAAATAGATGTCCATGTGTGATGTATCTAAGTAAGATAACACTGCAACAGATAAAGGTACCCGGGGAGGTGGGTGGGCGTATATGAATCTACAGCTCTACATGCCAAGAACAGATGCATACTGGTAAGTAGCATTTTCCGTTCAAGGCATATGAGCTGTAGATCATATACTGTGCATAGACAACACAGCAGTTTTGTTTGTGGTGGTGGCTAACCTGTATCTGTTGCAGTGGTTTGAAAGAGTGTTCTTAAGACAGCCTGGCCCACACTAGCTTGTTGTTTTGCTTGCACATCTACATAATAGTGTTTTGTAAATGTGTGCGGTGTAGACCAATATGCAGCTTTGCAGATGTCATCTAAGGGAATGTTCCCTAAGAAGGCCATAGAACCCCTAGTTTGCGGGTAGAATGAGCCCTAGGGGTAATGGATAATGTACGCTTGGCTTTAAGGTAGCATATTTGGATGCACTTAACAATCCACCGTGCAATACCTGCTTTTGAAATGGGATTGCCTTTATGAGGTGGGGAAAAAGCAACGAAGAGTTTTTTAGTCTTTCTAAAGGACTTAGTTCTTTCAATGTAATAGAGTAGCGCTCTTTTAACGTCTAGCGTGTGAAGAGCCCTTTCTGCCACTGAGTCTGGTTGAGGGAAAAAAACTGGTAGTTCAACTGACTGGTTAAGGTGAAAGGCAGACACAACTTTAGGTAAATATTTTGGATTAGTTCTGAGAACCACTTTGTTGTGATGAATTTGCAAAAAAGGTTCTTGTATGGTTAGTGCCTGAAGCTCACTCACTTTTCTAAGAGATGTGATGGCTATAAGGAAGGGTACTTTCCAAGTGAGGAATTGTAGCTCACATTTGTGCAGGAGTTCAAAAGGTGGGCCCATGAGCCTTGTAAGGACGATATTAAGATTCCACACTGGAGAGGGCAGAACTCTAGGGGGAATTGTTCTTTTAAGTCCTTCCATAAAAGCTTTAATAGCAAGTACTCGAAACAAAGACAAGTGTTGTCTGTTTTGTAGATAAGCTGCTATTGCAGCTAGATGTAGTCTTATAGATGTGTATGCTAGGTTACAGCGTTGTAGGTGTAATAGATAGCAAATAATGTTTTGAGTGGAAGCGTCTAATGGATTGATTTTATTGTTTGTACAGTAAATTACAAATCGTTTCCACTTTGCTGCGTAGCATGCTCTGGTAGTAGGACGTCTAGCCTCTTTAATGATGTTCATGCAGTCTGGCGGGAAATTAAGGTAGCCAAACTCTAAGACTTCAGGTGCCAGATCGCAAGGTTGAGTTGATTGGGATCTGGATGCCTTATCTCTCCATGGTTCTGAGTGAGAAGTTTGGGAGAGAGGTTGATGAGGAACTACTGACATTTCCAGTAGTGTTGTGAACCAGGGTTGTCGAGCCCATGTGGGAGCAACTAGGATTAATGTGAGGGAATGCTGTTTGAGCTTCCGAACCACTAATGGAATGAGTGGGAGAGGCGGAAAAGCGTAAGCAAATTTCCCTGACCAGTTCATCCATATTGCATTGCGTTTGGACAACGGGTGTGGATACCTGGACGCGAAGGTTGGACATTTTGTGTTTTGGTGTGTGGCGAACAGATCTATTTCTGGGTAGCCCCACATTTGAAAGAATGGAAGAAGAACTTGAGGATGAAGTTCCGATTCGTGGATCTGTTGTTGTTGACGACTGAGCAGATCTGCGATTTGATTGTGTACTCCTGGGAGGTGTTCTGCCAGGAGATATATGTTTTGTGATATGGCCCATTTCCATATGCGTTGAGCTAAGTGTGAAAGCTGTAGAGAATGTGTTCCTCCCTCCTTTTGTATGTAGTACATTGCGGTCATGTTGTCTGTACGAACTAAGACAGCTTTGCCTACTAGATGGAGTTGAAAGGATTTCAATGCTAGAAATATTGCCAGTAATTCCAGGTGGTTTATGTGGAATTGTTTTTGTTTTGTAGTCCATATGCCTTGAATGTTAAGGTTTTGGAGATGAGCTCCCCAGCCGGTGAGCGATGCGTCTGTTGTTAGCACTATTTGTGGAACCGGGTCGAGGAATGGCCGCCCTTTGGAAAGGTTTTGTGTGTTCCACCAGTGCAGAGAGCGATATGTGCGGCTGTCTATCAACAACAGATCTGTTAGTTGACCTTGAGCCTGGTTCCATTGACGTGCTAAGCATTCCTGTAGAGGACGCATGTGGAGTTTTGCATAAGGGACGATTAGAATGCAAGAAGCCATCATCCCTATTAATTGCATGAACACTCGAGCTGGTAATGAGTGTTGAGGCTGAAATTGTGATATTAGAGCTTGTATGCTGTGTATTCTGACTGAGTTGGGGTATGCTAGAGCTCTGGAAGTGTCTATTGTAGCTCCTAGATACATTTGTATGTTGGATGGTTGAAGGTGGGACTTGGTGAAATTTAGGGTGAATGGCAAGTTGTGGAGCAACTGAATTGTTTTGCGGGTGTGGTGAACACAGCCGTTGTGTGACTTGGCTTTTATGAGCCAGTCGTCCAGATATGGGAACACGTGAATGTGTTGTCTTCTTAAGTGAGCTGCAACTACTGCGAGGCACTTGGTGAAGACTCTGGGTGATGTGGTCACCCCGAACGGGAGTACTTTGAATTGGTAGTGTTGACCGTCCACCAGGAACCTGAGATATTTTCTGTGAGCTGGATGAATGGGAATATGGAAATAGGCGTCCTTTAAATCCAGAGTGGAAAGAAAGTCGCCTTGTTGAAGCAATGGGAGCACCTGTTGGAGGGTGACCATGTGGAAGTGATCTGACTGAATATAGAGGTTTAATGGTCTGAGGTCCAGTATTGGCCTGAGAGAGCCGTCCTTTTTTGGAATTAGAAAATATAGGGAGTAAACCACTGTGCCCCGATAAGGCAAGGGGACTGGTTCTATTGCATGTTTTTGTAAGAGGGAAAGAACCTCTTGTTTTAGGAGAATCAGATGTTGTGATGACATTGGACATTGTCTGGGAGAGATATTTGGGGGAGTGGAGGTGAGTTCTAGGCAATAACCATACTGGATAATTTGTCTTACCCACTTGTCTGGTGTGACGGAGTTCTAGACAGGTAGGAACTGTGAGAGGCGTACCCCGACAGGAGTGGAATGGTCGGGGGGTAGTGAAGGAAAGTCACTGCTTGGTGTTAGGGTAATGGCGGGTGTTGTTACCTCTGGCTCTTCCCCTATTATTGTTCCCTCTGTATCCTCCCTGAAAATATCCTTTGGGGGACGTAGATTGATTGGGACTTTTGTAAGATGTGGTGGGATTTTCTGACGACATTGTCTTGGAGCCACCCCTGTAAAAGGAGCGGCGAAAGGAAGCCCTGTTGGGAGTTGCAAGGCCCCCATGGACTTAGCAGTCTCGGTATCTTTCTTCATTTTCTCCAATGAAGAATCGACTAGGTCCAAAAAGATGCTCTTGATCGAAGGGCTGATTGAGTATGGTGGTTTGAACTTCTTTTTTTTTTTTTTTTAAGTCCTCATTCAACGAATTATGCTCTAGATTCAAAGAGATAGGGCCTAGCCAAACCAGTAAGAGGCAATGAAAGGCCCGGTCACTCTCCAAGGGAGGAGGGATAAAGATTATCCCCGAGTCAACATAAGATTGTGCCTCCTGGATGGATAATGGCGCCAACTCTTCTACAGGCAAGTGCTGAAAATGGAGTGGCTCTGCCACTAAGACAGCCTGTGTAGCATGTTTGTAAACATTGGACCATGGAGCACAGAATTTTGTATCATACCTAGGCGAAAATTTCAGAGAAGAGAATAAAGAGAGAAAGGAAACGAGGAAGCAAAGACAGGCAGGGAAAAGAAAGGGGGAAAAAAATACACGTGGAGGGAAAAAGGGGAAATTCTGTGGAGGCTATACTCAGTGGGATATGCTAGAAACATACCTCTTAAACCAAACATCCCAAAGCTCCCAGAATTTCGTTTTCTTAACAAGCTTGTTTGCACAATCAAGATGCGAGACCCTCTGTATAGAGCGAATCCATTCACGTTCAGTGGGGAGACAAGGGAGGATCCATTTAACACACAATTCCCTCCGTGCCAGAAGGATCAAAACAAAAAATAGAGCCTTCTGGGTTTTAATAGAGCTCCGATTAGCCACCCCACGTGGAATCACTCCAAAAATCACAGAGGACACAGTCAACTCGATCTCTTGGCCCATAATAACTGAAATGGTCTTACCCACATTCTGCCAGAAAGACTGAATTGAGGGACACTGCCAAAACATATGGACCTCGTTCACGTTGTTTTCACCACATTTCGGACATTTCTTTATCGCACCGCTCCCCATCTTCGACAATTTCAGTGGCGTCCAGCATGCCTTATGGACAGTGAAAAGATGGTTTCTCTTTAATGGGGCTGCTTTCACATATGACCACAAAAGAGACATAGAAACTTGCCCTAAAGTTTCGAGGTCTTCGCCTGGCAGGTCCCTCCTCCAGATCTCTGTAAATGGGTTCGGTGTATCCTCTCCGGTTTGGATTAGCATCCAGTACCATTCTGCTACTTCTTTCCGTACTGTGGACCGTGAACAGATCTTGGGCACCAGATCTCGATTCCCTTCGATCTCCTTCCCTAGTGATTTTACCCAGCTTGAAATTTGGTAATATTTGAATTTTGAAACCGAGTTCTCGGAAGTCACAGAAAGATGTTGCCATGAGATTGAACTTCTTGCTTGAATCCGGAGATTCGAAGCCAAGCGTGCCTACGCAGTAATATGCTGGTGTTAATGGCACGAGATGCTGTATCAGCTGCATCTAGGGCGCATTTTATGGAAGTGATAGTTATTAGTTTTCCTTCCTGAATGAGTTCATTGGCCTTGTTTTTGTGTTCGTCTAGTAAGTACTGCATTAGTTTTTCCAGCTCGTCCTAGTGTGCTCTGTCATAGTGCGCTAAAAGAGCTTGGGCATTGGCGATGCGCCAATGGTTAGCAGCCTGTGACGCAATTCTTTTCCCTGAAGCGTCTAGAAGCTTTGACTCCTTGTCAGGAGGAGGGGCGTCGCCTGTAGCTTGAGAATTAGCCCTCTTGCGTGCGTTAGACACAACAAGAGAGTCTAAAGGTACCTGGCCCTTGATGTACACTGGGTCTGTGGGAGCTGCTTTATATTTTTTATCCACCCTTGGTGTAAGTATTCGGGCTCTACTAGGGTCTTTGAATACTTCTGTAGTGTGTTTCAACATGCCTTTTAACATGGGAAGGGTGTTGGTGGATTTTTGTGAGGGTGCGAATGTTTCAACTAAGAAGTCCTCTTCTAGGGGATCAGTGTGTAGTTGCACCCCAAGGTAGTGAGCAGCCCTACTAATAAGTTGTGCAAACCCAATGTTATCATCAGGCGGTGATGGCCTGGAGGGGTACAGATCAGGGTCATTGTGTAGATCTGGATCTTGATTATAGTCATCCCATGGGTCTGGGTCCTGTGGTATGTTATGGTCGTCATCATCCCCTAGTGTATCCCCATCATCATCACCATCCTGTGGTACAGGTGAGAGTGTATGTGATGGTGAGTTAGCTGGTGAGATAAATAACTTAGAATCAGGAGGAGGAGGAGAGGGAGGTATATAAGGGGGAGAAGGGTTAGTACCAATGTCCTTGCATTTGAGAGGTATTGGAGGATCCTTTGGGAAGTCTAATTTCTGTTTTTTAGGAGGTCTGGTGAGAAGTTGACCAGTTTTGGGGTCAATATGCAGTGTTTTCTGCTTTGGATCCGAAGATTCTTGAGAAGAAGGTCTTTTAGTGGTATGTCTGGTTTCGGCGCCGGAAGCTTGGCCGTAGAGTGTTCTTTAGCTGTGTTAAGCTGTGAAGTTTTTGTATGCGTTTTCGACTCCGAAATCTTTGGTGAGGGAGTTTTCGGATCCGAGATTTTCTTTGGCTCCGAAGCTTTCGGTTTGTCCTGTTTCGGTTCCGAAGCTTTCGGCTTGTCCTGTTTCGGCTCCGAAGCTTTGTGTTTTAGTGGCTTTGGTGTCGGGGTTTTCGGCATCGAAGGTGTCTTCAGTGCCGGCAATGAAGTGTGGGGCCCCGGTTTGGTCTTAGGCTTCGGTGCCGAAGGTGTATGTTCGGTGCCGGAATGGGACCGACTCGAGCCCGAGTTGGAAGGCTTTTGTTTCGGTTTCATAGCCGGGCCCGAGGGCGGGGCGTCTGAAATATGTTCACGGTGTTGACCTGAGCCCGAGGGCGAAAGTGTTACCAGAGCCTTAGGTTTGGGTTTGGTAGCGGGCTGGGTGTTAGTACTCACTGTCTGTTGAGCCAGGGTGAGGTTCTGTTCATCTTCCTCGGAGTCATCGGCTTCGGACACGGAGATATCCTCTTCTGCATGTTGGAGTCCTGAATGGACGTTCAAACCTGCTCCGAAGATGTCTGGAAACGAGCTGCTGCTGCGGGACATTTCGTGTCGTCGAGCCCGACGATCACGGATGGTTTTCTTCGACCGGAAGGAGGTACAGGCCTCGCAGTGCTTTTCCTCGTGCTCGGGGGAGAGACAGAGGTTACACACTTCGTGTAAGTCTGTGTGTGGGAATTTAGCACCACACCTGGGATATTTTTTAAACGGAGTCCGTTCCATCGACGGGCGTTGTGGTCGGCGCGGGTAGGCCAAACGGCCCGCGTCGAAGCTCTTGGGCGAAGATTTGTTGAAGTTGGAGGATGCGTGTCGAAAGGGGAACGCGATCGAGAACAATACCGTCGAGTGGTGAAGGATTGCGCGTAGAAGGGGGTTCGAAGATGATACCGACCCGGAGCGCAGCAAATCACATCCGAACCCGATGGCGGAAAAAAACAATCTGGGGATGGAGTCGATGCCCATGCGCACTATCATCGTAAGGAGGAGTCACCTATCTCGTGACTACAAAGACTTCTTTGAATAAAAACAAACTGCAAACATCCAAGCCCAACACCAGATCTCGATCTTTGCACAGTATATGATCTACAGCTTATATGCCTCGAACTGCTATTGCTCTGTTATACCTACCTGGAACAACTGATGTATGGCTTGGTATTTAGTATAGACTCACATAATCTGCCACATACTGACATCTAGTAGTTTGTTGTAAAATTCTAAGAATTAATGTACAAAATTTCATTATTTCCAGAACCAAGAGGCAAGCTCTTCGAAGCCATACCAACAGCAGATATACGCTGTAGAGTGGTGGCAGCATAGCAAACAATGAGGATGACAAGAGCTCAGAATAATAATGCATTTATCGTGTCTTTCCAATGAAAGATTTCAGTCCTTTTTACACATTAAAAATTCAAAGCAGGATTCCAATAGTGGCCTGGCCACACGAATGGAAGGGGGCACACAGGAAGCAGAGTGTTGGTAACCCGGAAACACAAGAGAATACACCGAACTTCCCGGTAAGTAGACAGCGCGTGTTGCCACTTCACTAGGCATGCGCAGCACGAGAAAAGGATGCACACACCATTACCGTTCTCTTGGTTGTCACTGCTTTCATAGCAGCCTGAATCCCGCGGGGAGCGTCCACTTGAGCCTTGGCCATCTTGTAGCAGCTTCTCCTGAGACCCTGTCTGGTCGCTGTTACCTGGGGGACGGAATAAAGTAAGTCAGGAAATAGAAGGAATTTTTTTGCAGATAAAAATTCATATTGTTTTAAATGACACAAAGCAACGTTACTTTATTGTACTGGAATACAATGGCATCTGAAAATTGAGAAAACGGGGGAAACCACCTTTACAAATCTCTAATTTGCGTAAAACAAAGGAGGTGTTTCGTATTACTGATCACTCCTGAAAACAGGCAGCGACCAGCTGCAATGTTCTAATGTGTAACCTGTTGTACAGTAAGTTTTCGCTTCTGAATAACACTAAGAAAAACGGTCTGGCTTTTTAATCACATCATGCATGTGAGCAGGGTTCAGATTGTGTCTGCATTTCTTTTATAAAAGCTCCTTAACCAGCAGCAATAAAAGGTTCAACAAAGAAATGAGTGAAATAGAACCAATGACAGCACCACCACTGAAATACAAAGAGATAAAGCGTATATAGCACACTAAACCATCACAGCGCTGGAGATACTGCACTGCAGAACACATTCTATTTTACTGCTGCCCTATTTGTGAATATTATGTTATTATTAGTATAGCAGTCAATGAGAGAGCCATTATGTCTTTTTTTGGTTATAAGTCTTTGCATAGATCTTGAATTCTAGCTTTTTTGGTCTCTATTAAGGCCGGTGCTGTTGTGCCGTAGTCATTTGTTAGGCCGTTTTGGTTTATTTTGGCTCCAGGAGTGCATGCCAGCGTCTTACCTTGTGGGTGGCTCATGACTAGTGTTCTTTGGTGTTCATGAGGTCCAGTGTCCGCTTTTGGCAGGGAAAGTTCTAAACCACTCCAGAGAGTAACGAGTCTGCATATGAACATCTTGGAAGAGTGGAATGCAGAACTCTAACCATGTGAGGTGATTAGAAGGGTAGAAGGGATGGGCTTATGGAGAGGACTGGTAAGGTGTGGACGAACAGTAAATATAGCCAGTAAAGGAGCACAGTGATCTAAGGTGCCTACTGCAGGAACATGTGAGCAAACTACAGGTCACTGGCTGAATTCCAAGATGGTCGCCTGGGACTTTCATCCTTTTAAGATCAAATAATGAGTCCAGATGAGCGAGGTAATAATAAGAGCTGATGTTAAGAAACAATCAGTTGTTAACATTAAACTGGCACGGTCTTCTTACCAGTGGGCAAGGGTGACTTGGCATCAAATGCAAAATGGCAGAAGGGACAATTCACATTGCCCGTTTGACTCAGGCAACTGTATATTTTAATACGAACTGTTGCTATATAATGTGGGTGTTTACTTTTATTCTCGGAAAAATAAATGATAAATAAAGGCACACAATCATTACAAAATAAAAATACATTTTTTATATGAAACAAAAAGTGTCAAGACTTCCAGGAACATAAAATCTATAACTTCTGGGAATGACGACTGAACAAAGCCTCAGCGCACTGTGCCGCGGTAACACAACCATGAGTGAGCCATAAGTCTGGTGTGGAAGAGCTGCAGAGACTCTCGCTCGGAATCTGGCCTGCCATGCACAAATCTCAAAAATAGATTTTCATGAAGTGGTTCTTTATGGTATAACAGTGTCTGTACAAAGTGGGGGCCACTATGGGTAAAGCTCTTAGACCAGTCAGTAGGGCCTGGGGGTCTGTGTACATCGCTGTCCTCTAATTGTGTGGTATTAACTGACTACATTGTTCATTAGCCAGCAAATTCTTTAGAGATGACTTAATGTCCCCCACTTGCACGTCAGCAGCCAGTGTGAGCAGTGTATTCAACAAGATTTCAGTATTTCTATACTTTGTGTGAGGAGTATATTATATTGTCAATTTGCTGGAATTTCTTCCACCAAGCAGACAATTTTGAGTACCAAACTACAACATACGCATCCCCTTTATTTTGACCTGCAATTAATTGGTGGTGGCTTTGGTCTGAATTTGGAATTACCATTCAGCCCATAAGACATCAATCAGCTTCCGTAACCATGTATGTATGATCGTTACGTAACACAGGTCACTGAAAAAGGGAAATATATCAAAGTTGCAGGGACCATACTTATAGGGAAATGGTAAAAAGATTACTGGTTATGCTGTAAAAAAAACCACAGAGGCACATACTTGCCATGTCTCGGTCTCAATGTGTTTTGGAATTAGGCAACTTGATCAAAATATGCTTGGAAACTATTTAGCTTGCAAAACATTTAGTTTGAAAAATAAAATTAGAATTTTTATTCTTGACCTTTTCCCCACTTTACCATTAGAACAACTTGGCTCTAGAGTCTAAGGAAGAACTGTGTAATGAGCAATGCAATTATAGCCAGGTAAGGCTGTACAAAAAGTAGTTTTAGCATCTTTTTATTACTTTTTGAACTAAATCTTTTCAAATGAAATGTAGGACTATAGATATTTTTCAATAAAAAGCTGTTTTCCCAAAATGACTTCCCTAATGAACATCTATGTCCAACTATTAAGCCTCCAGTCTAAATAAGGCAACGCAACTTCATTCTATTCCTCAGTCGCATATTTTGTACGCCTAATGCACAAGTTACTAACTTGTGTAACGATATATCTGTAAGAGACAGTAGTTAGTGACAGATTCCTTACCTTAGAATATCCCCAGGCGTCAGGCTGGATCCGGAAAGTTTTTGCGTAGCAGTACCCTTGCGCGCCGGTAGGCGGCGTCGTGCGGCTCCGCGTCCGTCGCCGGCGTGGTGATCGCCGGGATGACGTCGCGGGCAGTACTTAGACGCCGCCCCTGCGCGCTGACGTCAGTTCTGTACACGACTTTCCGCGCCAGGAACGCAGAGCCATGCAAGAAGCTGACATAGGTGTCTGAAAAATACTAGGGCCCTGAAAGGGATGTCCTTAACCCTAGAAATCAGTTCGCAGAACGGGGAGGATGGTGGGCGGTAGGAATCTGTCACTAACTACTGTCTCTTACAGATATATCGTTACACAAGTTAGTAAATTGTGCATCTGAAAGAGACACGTTAGTGACAGATTCCTTACCTTAGAATAGATACCCCAGCAATATCAACCCCGGTGGTGGGTCTGCGAACAAGATCAGACAAGGAAGTCCCGGAGGACAGAACGGCCAAAGAAGCCGTCCCTCCGGACCTGGCTGTCAAGGCAGTAATGCTTGGTAAACGTGTGCAGCGAGGCCCACGTAGCTGCCCGACATATATCCTGCAGCGGAACACCGCGGCCTAAAGCCGTGGTAGCAGCCGTTGCCCTGGTGGAATGGGCACGCAGCCCAACAGGAGGCTCCTTCTTAGCCAAAGAATAGCAGGCTTTGATACACAAGGTGACCCAGCGGGAGATGGTTCTCTTGTACACCGCCCGACCTTTTTTGGCGCCCACGTAGCCAACAAAGAGCTGGTCATCCACCCGGAAGTGTTGTGTGCGGTTGATATAAAAAGAAAGCGCACGTTTTGGGTCCAGACGGTGGAGCCTCTCTTCCTCTCTGGAAGGATGCGGAGGCAGAAAGAAGGTGGGCAAAGTGATGGTCTGCCCAATGTGGAAGGCAGTAACCACCTTTGGCAAGAAGGACGGACGCGTCCTAAGAACAACCTTGTCTGGATGGACAGACAGAAAGGGAGGTTTGCATGATAGAGCCTGGAGCTCACTCACCCGCCGAGCGGAGGTGATGGCCACCAGAAAGGCTGTCTTCAAAGTAAGAAGACGAAGAGGACAGTTATGTAGAGGCTCAAAGGGAGGGCACATTAAAAAGGTAAGAACCAAGTTTAAGTCCCACTGAGGCATGACAAACGGAACAGGAGGGAAGAGGTGTGTAATGCCTTTTAGAAACCGGTTAACAACAGGGGACTTAAAAAGAGAGGGCTGATCAGGGAGCCTGAGGATGGCCGAGATCGCACAAAGATAGCCCTTGATGGTACCCAGGGCAGAACCCTGTTGGGCCAGAGAAAGAAGGAACAGAAGAACCTCAGAAAGAGGGGCAGAGAGGGGATTCACAGCCTTTGCTGTGCACCATGCCACAAACTTGTTCCACCTGCAGGCGTATACCACCTTAGTGGAGGGACGCCTGGCTGCCAGAATCACATCACAAACTTCGGGATGCAAGTCGAAAGTAATCAACTGCCGCCGCTCAATCTCCACCCAAGCAGGTGGAGACTGGACAGGTTCGGGTGGAGGACCGTCCCCTGCTGCTGCGACAGAAGATCCTCCCGAAGAGGCAGACGGATCGGGGGATCTACGCTCATACTGAGTAGCTCAGGATACCAAACTCTTCGAGCCCAGTCCGGAGCCACAAGGATGACTTGGGCCCGGTCGCGCCGAATCTTCTTCAACACTCTGGGTAGAAGTGGTATAGGCGGAAAAGCGTACAACAGACCGCAACTCCACTCGCGACAAAAAGCGTCGCCGAGCGAGTGCCGCCTTGGAAATTCCAACGCGCAGAACTGATGACATTGCGCGTTCTCTTCGGTGGCGAATAGATCTAACCAAGGCTCTCCCCACTGTAGAAAGAGTCCTTGCGCCACTTAAGAGTGAAGACGCCATTCGTGATCCATCATGCACCTGCGGCTGAGTTCGTCCGCCCTGGCGTTCAGGGAACCTGCCAGGTGTTGAACCATCAAGAATATGCCGTGATGTTCCAGCCATGTCCAGAGGTGCAGAGCCTCCTGACATAGGGTCCACGACCCCACCCCGCCTTGTTTGTTGCAGTACCACATGGCGGTGGTGTTGTCGGTGAACACCTGCACTACCTTCCCTTTGACAGAGGGGAGGAATGCCTTGAGTGCAAGTCGGATCGCCCGGAGCTCCAGAAGGTTGATATGGAGCCGGGACTCCGCCGGAGACCAGAGGCCTCTGATCTCCGCCTCTCCCATGTGACCGCCCCATCCCAGAAGGGATGCGTCCGTCACGACTGTGTGCTCTGGCTGGGGAAGGGAGAGGGATCTGCCCATGACCCATTGCCGGTTCGAGAGCCACCACTGCAACTGTTTTGCAGTCCCCTCCGAGATCTGGACATGATCGGACAGGTTGCCCTGGTGCTGCGCCCACTGGAACTTCAGGTCCCACTGCAGAGCCCGCATATGCCATCTGGCATGATCGACCAGCAGGATGCAGGAGGCCATGAGGCCCAGCAGCCTCAGGGTCATCCGTGCACCGAAACCCAGGATAGAGGCTGAAAGATCGGAATCATAGCCTGAATATCCCGGACTCGCCGTTCGGGAGGATAGGCCCGAAACTGCGTCGTGTCCAGAACTGCTCTGATGAAAAGGAGCTGTGGAGAAGGAATCAGGTGCGACTTTGGCACATTGATGGAGAACCCCAGCGAGTGCAGGAGTTCGGCCGTAGTCTGGAGGTGGGAGACGACTGCCTCGGACGAGCCCGCCTTCAGCAGCCAGTCGTCGAGGTAGGGGAAGACTGGAACCCCTGCCTGGCGCAGATGAGCTGCGACCACCGCCATCACTTTCGTGAACACCCGAGGGGCACTTGTGAGGCCAAAGGGGAGCACGGTGAATTGAAAATGCTCGGGGCCCACCATGAACCGCAGGTAACGCCGGTGGGCCGGCAGGACGGGGATGAGGAAATAAGCATCTTGCAAGTCCAACGCTACCATCCAGTCTCCAGGGTCGAGGGCAGTCAAGACCTGAGCTAAGGTGAGCATCTTGAACTTCTCCTTCCGGAGGAAGCGATTGACGTTCCGGAGGTCCAAGATAGGACGCATGTCCTCCTTGTCCTTTTTGGGCACCAGAAAGTAGTGGGAGTAGCAACCACGTCCTACTTCTGGGGTCGGAACGCGCTCGATGACCCTCTTGGCCAAGAGGGCCGCAACTTCCTTCCGAAGAAGCACCAAGTGATCCCCTGACATGCAGTGGAATGGAGGTGGCATGGCTGGGGGAGTGGTCTCGAAGGGGAGGGATTAGCCCCTTCGGACAATGTCCAAGACCCACCTGTCCGAGGAGATGGCACGCCAGTGGTGAAGGTGATGGCGGACCCTGCCCCCTACTGGCGTGCTGTGCACCTGAAAGGAGGGACTAGGAGGGCTTGGAGGCCGCGGACAGGGCGGGTTTGGTGGCCTGACCCGCACGCTGGTTGCCCGATCCGCCACGGCGGAAGCCAGGTCCTCGGCCACGCGAAGACGCTTGCTGCGCGGGCCGGTGGCTGGGCAGCGGACGTGACTGGGCGCCCCTTCCGTGGCCACGAAAGGGGCGAAAAGCAGATGGCTGCAGAGGGCGTACAGCAGAAAGGCCCAGGGACTTGGCCGTTGCCCGTGAGTCCTTAAAACGCTCCAGCGCATGGTCTGCCTTGTTCCCAAAAAGACCGACCCCATCAAAGGGCATGTCCATAAGAGTGTTCTGGACATCACCCGAGAAACCGGTGCTTCTCAGCCAGGCGTGACGGCGCAGCGCCACTGTCATTGCAATAGATCTACCCAGCGAGTCGGCGGTATCAAGGCCACATCGAATGGTGAATTTAGCCGCATCTCTTCCTTCCGCAATGGCGCGGGAAAGCAGTGTCTGGACCTCCTCAGGACACTGGGGCAAAGCTTGCGCCACCGAGTCCCACAGAGAGTGGGAATATCGGCCCAAAAGGCAAGCGGTGTTGACAGACCGCAAGCCAGCACTGGAGGAAGAAAAGACCTTCTTCCCATATTGATCCAGGCGTTTGGATTCCCTATCCGGAGGAGCGGTAGGGAAGGCGGTTTGGGAAGCAGAGGCTTGGACAACCAAGCTCTCAGGAGTGGGGTGTTGGGAGAGGAACAGGGGTCGCCCGGGGCGATGGCGTCGGGCCACGTTCCTATCCACAGGAGCCCCTGTGGCGGGCTTGGACCAGGTGCCCAAAAGAACGTCAGAAAGTGCGTCATTGAACGGCAGCAGTGGCTCCGAGGAGGTAGCCGCCGGCTGAAGCACTTGTGTCAGGAGGTTAGTCCTGACAGCCACTGTAGGCAATTGGAGGTGTAAGGCCCCAGCTGCTCTACGCAACACCATTGCAAAATTTGCTCCCTCCTCCGTTGCCACGGAAGGAGGAGACAGCATGCCAGGGTCAGGGGAGGTGTCCAGCCCACTGGCATCCCCAAGTTCCTCAGCCCAGTCCTGTTCGTACTCACACTGCTGTGTGAGAGGGTCCTCCAACCCCTCCCAGTCCTCTTCGTCCTCCTCAGGTTGAAAATATGGAGAAGGAGGGACACGCGGGACCCAAGGTCTCAACGGCGTCGGAGCCGGCGTCGAGCGACGCTGGTCCGGCGCCGTGTCCGGATCCAGAGAGAACCGGGGAACGACGCCGCCCGGAGTCCCGGGCGGCGTCGGGAACGGCACCGGAGACATCGGCGCCGGCAGAGGCGTAGTTAGGTCAACCGGCGTCGATGGGGGTTGTGGCAGCACCGGAGCCGGGATCGAGGCCGAAGCCGGGGCCAGGACCGAGGCAGGTGTTACAGGCGGCGCCGGGACCGGAGTCGTTGGCGGCGCCGGGGAAACCCCATCAGGGCCCACGGGGCCCGAAGGCGCACCGGGGGGACCTTGAGGCCCGAAGAGGCGGGCCATGGCCGACAGGAATTCCTGTATCTCGGCCGGAGTCGCCCCCGAACCCGGGAAGGACGGGTAATGCGGGGGCGGCTCCACAGGCACTCCCGGAGCCGCGGGGACGGTGCCGACAGGAGCCTTAGCCGAGTCGCGAGACTGGCGAGGCGAAGTCGTGGAGCGATGATGCTTCTTAGACTTTTTGTGCTTCGACTTACCGGAGGAGTGCGAAGACTTGGACCCCGACGACCGATGAGGACTCCGCGACCGGCCCCTCGACCTCTCACGTGACCGGGGCCTGGTGTGGCGCGGAGCCGACTGCCAGACTTCGAGGAGCTTTCGAGACCGCTCTCGCAAAGCCTTCGGGTTCAAGGCCCGGCAGTCGGGGCACGACTTCGTGTCGTGGTCACGGCCGAGACAGTAGAGACACTCTACATGCGGGTCTGTGATCGACATCATACGACCACAGATGTCGCAGGGCTTGAAGCCGGGCATCCCTACCGACACCTTCGGAGTCGAGAGACTCGTGAGAAAAAAGTGAAAAATCACCAAAAAGATAGTCAAAAAATGACTAGGGCACTGCTCTTCCCGGATCTGCGCTTACTGGCGCGGAAAAAGAAGAACTGACGTCAGCGCCCAGGGGCGGCGTCTAAGTACTGCCCGCGACGTCATCCCGGCGATCACGATGCCGACGACGGACGCGGAGCCGCACGACGCCGCCTACCGATGCGCAACGGTACTGCTACGCAAAAACTTTCCGGATCCAGCCTGACGCCTGGGGATATTCTAAGGTAAGAAATCTGTCACTAACGTGTCTCTTTCAGATGTGGAGTCTCTAGACTTGATGGAATACGGAGCACTAAAAAAACCTCTTTAGAAAAATCGGCCGCCCCACCAACATAGAGTAGGGCTAGATATCCAAACTTGATACATTAGCTGCAGTCAAATACATTAACCAGATTTGAAGATGTTCCAACAACTGTCTATTTGTCTGGATATAGAATAAAGTCTCAAAACATTTGTTTGAATATCTTAACACTGAACCTATACTAGTGGTGGCCCAACTCACTGAGGCACCGAATGACTCGAGTTGCTCAATACCATCCTCCAAGCCTCTCGCACAAATGTATTTTTGGTGTAGCGGTCCCATGGAAGATAAAAGGTGAGTTGGTCCATTAAAAACTGGCAATGTTGGAGCACACATTATGATTATATTAAACTAAGGAGCTAATGAACGGGCAAACTATAGCATCAAATTAGATGAATTCATCAAACTGTGTTTTGGGCAAGTAGATATCCTAGAGCACATTAATGTTTGGCCGAGTTGCTCCAGATGTAACATAACGATGATAACAGTTAAACCAGGAGATCTTGTTTCCTCTTGTTACCTCACGCCCAGTTTTAAGACAGCTGTACATCAGCTGTTTATCGAGAACAACAGAATGTTTTAAAGAACAATAATGTTTTTGAGGGAGGCATTAGAACACCTGTTATACGGGATAAAATATGAAAGTTGACAAATTCTTTTAGGTCAGTGATTATCAACTTCTACTTTCTGTGATAACCAACAACGTCAAAGCTCTTTTTGACTTAATAGCATTACTTTCATTCTCAATATTTGGGTGTGGACATATGGTTTTTGGATCCATAAATGATATCATAAGTATGACTGCTAGTTTTTAAAGAGGGATTTTAAATATTCCCTGAGGAGTAAGTAATATACTAAAAAAGCTGATACATTTGACTTGATTTGAGTCTTTGGTTGTCATCTCCAGAAGGCTCACTGACGTCTGGGTGAGATAGAGGAGAAACAGAAGGATTACCAAGTGGTGGGCATGGTGTAGAAGCCACCTGGAGAATGATTAGAGCAGCCATAATGGTCTGGACAATGCCAGTCATTACTCCCTTTACCACCGCCTGTACACTCGGCACCCAACATTCAGAAAATGGGTGCTGTAATTTGAAAGTCCTTTACAGGCAGAGGGCATAAACAAACACTCCTATGACAGCAGAAAAGGGATTGTTTTCAGGCATACACTTTTCCTTTTTTATCATAGGATTATTATATCTTTTTTAACCATCTTTATTGATTTTTATTTTTCACATACAAAGAAAAGTGAACTCAGGAGATACCACACTTTTTCACATGTTACTGGGTATATACTAATTAGTAAGACTGAATACAGTGTTGATCATTCCATTGCTGGAAACATGCCTTGCTTAAAAATAAGGGTATGATGCCACTATCCAAAAAGTCAAAAGGCTCAGCTAGCATCAAAGCATTGACGTGTACAATCAGCCCTCAACACCTCGTTGGAGTGTGTTTTGCCACAAACTTACTGTCATACTCCTGTAACAGCTCCACTGCGGTCAGAAGGACTGCTCTGTGCCGTGGGTCCTGGATGTTCAGTTCATCCAGGTCTTCCTCTTCCAGCAGCTTGAAGGTGTCGAGGTCCTCATAACCATTGAAGAGGAAGGTGGGCATGTGTTCCTGTGTGAGGAGAAGAGGAACCGAGAGATGCATTAAAAACAAAACATCAGTAGCCCTTACATTTGCAAAGATTGCTCTGCAATTCTTACCCGGAATTAAACTAAATGTTAACCAATCGGAATAAAAACTTGTTAACCAATCAGAATTAAAACTTGCTGAAGATGATCAATGTTTCTCTATAGCTAGAAATGTTCAGTCTATCACTTAGAAATTGCTCACTGTGCACTAGGTTTACTAACAACAAAGAAGTGTGAATATAGGAAATTGAATAACTGAAAAATAGAAAGCAGTAGTCGGGTCCCGATTAGAAGCATGAACCCATGTTGTATTCTCAAATCAATTGGATGCAATTTTGAGATGTCTCAGAGCTTAATGCAGTTCAATTGTCCATCAGTTCACGGAAAGCTGACATTTTAAGTTTGATGTAGAGAAGATCACTACTATGTTATGACTTCCCCACGAATTACAGTGTTGAAAATCAGGCAATTCATAGGTGACCAAGTTGGGTTCTTCAGTCTATGGGATTACTACAGAAAGGCATCTATGAATATGTGAACTAGTACTACAGAAGTACTAATTCATGTACTCAAAAATGTCTTTGGGAATTGCTACCAAAATGTCCAACCCTCTATCAGTAAACCTGCAAAGAGGGCAAACAGTCTGTTCTATTTTCTGCTAATTCTAACTGAATATGTCCATTTAAGAAGTTTGGGGTTCAATTCACAAAGACATGAAGTAGGAATACAGGAATGCTATTTCACATACTCATGAATGCCTTTGTGAATTGCCCCCCATGTGTTTCAACTTCTGCCTATGAATTCTGAAGTTCAATTCAACTGTTCTGCACAGTGTGTAAATGTATGCATGTCTTGGGTCCAGTGTTTTTGAAATAAAGCCTACGTGGGCCAGAAATTCAGTTTTCAGCCAAAAATCCTCTTTTTCAGATGAAACAAGAAAAGTGGCCTAGATGACCAACTTACTTACGTTCGGTAAGGCCTTATCTGGTAGCAACTATCTAGCCACAGAATCCCTACCTTAGGGTATTCCCCAGTCGTCAGATTGGATCCGGAAAATCTTGAGCAGTACCTCTGCACGCCAGTAGGTGGCATTGATCAGCTCCGCGTCAGCGTCGCAAAGCCAAAATTGACATGTGCTGTGCTTATGTGGGCTCCTCCTTAGCACGCTTACATCATTTTATTTTCGTGACATTTCCGTGCCACAAGCACGGAACCACATCTGAAGGTTGACTGACCAGTGTGGAGACACTTAGGACATACATGGACCTTTCTAGAGCGAAAAAAAAACAACATTTGCAGACGTGAGGAGGATGGGAGGGTCGGTAAGGAATCTTAAGCTATGAAGAACCTCTACCAGATAAGGCTTTATCGAAGGTAAGTAACTTGTTAAACTGATACAGAGTTCTAGCCACAAATTCCTTGCCTTAGAAAAGATACCCAATCAATGCCTCCGGTCTGCAAATAAATTCAGACCAAGAAGTCCTGGAGGACCGAATGGACAAAGGTCCAGTCATAACAGACCTGACTGTCAAGGCAGCAGTGTTTAGTAAACATGCGCAGTGATGCCCTCACTGCAGTCTGACAGATGTCCAGGACAGGGACTCCACAAGCTAATGCATTGGTCGCAGTCTTGGCTCTTGTGGAATTAGCCTGCAGGGTGTTGCTTATTGGCCAGTGCGTAGCATATCTTAATGCAGAGCACAATCCATCTGGAGATGAGCCGTTTCTGCACAACCTGCCCTTTCTTTGCTCTGGCGAAACGATCCAAGAGTTGAAGATTAATCACTCGCCAGTCGGGCAGGCTTTGGAGTCGTGGCCCGGCTCCAGGCACCAGAGGCAAACCAGGTGGGGGCTCTCACAGACATCTTCTTGTGAGAGGAACCACAGGGTTTAAAAAATTAGTCCAAAAAATGGGTTGAAGTAGCTTTCTCTGGATCTGTGCAGATGGCATGGAAATAAAAGAACTGATGTCAGCACACTGGGGTGGCGGCTATAGAGGCAACGCGCACATCACTTCTGCCGTGGCTGACACAGAGCCAATCAATGCCACCTACCAGCATGCAGAGGTACTGCTCAGGATTTTCAGGATCCAGTCCATAGTCTGAGGAATATTATAAGGTAAGGAATCTGCTGCTAAAAGTCTCTCAGATTTTCCAGGCACTGCAAGAAGCAAGTGGAAATCTGCCTGGAATATCGGCCAGGATTTAGGCATCAATGGGATAAGTGCAGTAACATTGATTTTGGCATGTTATTTGCTGTTCCAGATGTTAAAAGTTATAATGGGCTGTGAATAGTGCAACAATACTTCCCAGTTAGAGTAAGACTGTAAATGGCATAAAAATGCCTTGTTACTGGGCCAACTGTAATGGGGCCCTGTTAGAAACGGGTAGCGTGGTGCAGAGCGGGCGGGCCAAACTCCGGAGGAAATGTGTAAAGCATCTGCGCAGCACACTCACAGGCGACACACCAGGCACACTACAAAAGGAGACCACACCAGGTTAGGTGGAAAAAAACAGCATATGTATTATGCAGAACATGTTAGGATATTATCACAGGTGCAGATAACTGTGCCAACCGGCACCGGGTAGCAGTTCACAGGGGGGACTATTTACAAGGCAGGGCCAATCGGGCCGCTGCCAGAACCATCACCAGGGCAAAGAAAGAATAAATGTAAAGTCCATCAGCATTACGACACATTGGCATCAGACCTGAAAGGAAAACATGCTTGCATGCCATGAGGCGTCACCTGAGGCATAAAGACGTCGTCCGGCATTGGGGAAAAAGCATTAACATTGAATGCAAAACCATCAGCAGTCAGCCTTAGGGGAAAAACATTATCAGTAACATAGAGAATTAGGCCGGAACAACCACAGTAGGCATAGACCTGTGAACATCACATTAAACATGCCCATTAGCATTGGCATCATCATAAGCATAGATGCAACATTAGGCAGGACTCCAACGATATAAGCCTGCGGGGGAAAACATTATCATTAGCATTAGGTATAAAAGCACACTAGGCACATCCTGAGCCTGGGGCATAAAACATGTGAACATAGGGCATAGAAACACATTTAGCAGGTGGCTCCTCCTCCGCAGGAACCCAATAGGCCTACCATCAGCACTGCAAACCTGAGGGAAAAGCTTTAAGTAGCATCCTAGGTACAAATGCATTATGCAACCATATTATGCCATAAATCATATGGGGCAATAGGCCTCGCCAGCATAACCGCAGTTCGCCCCAGTCGGGGGCACAACACTGAGACTGGCCCCAGGCCAACTGGCCTCTCTCGGGGGCTCAAATGCCCAATGTCCCACACAGTCAGGGTTGGCTGCAAGGGCGGCGAAAACAAAGGTGCGCAAAGAGCTAGGGTAGGAGGGTCCCTCACTCCTCTCTCTTTCCCTTCTGGGTAATCCAATGCCCCCAATGCGTGGCAGCTGCCCCCTGTCCTGCGGGGTAGCTGGTTAAACCCAACAAGCACTGGCGCCAACAATGCAGCGATGAGAGCCCCAATCCGGGCTCTAACAGGACTCTGCCCACAAGAACACTGGCACGGTGGAGCCCCTCTTCTGGGACTCCAGAATTTCCCAAAATGCCTCTGTCGTGCAGCTGAGGGAGGAAACAAGTACTGGGCACGTTGTAGCCCCCCTCCTATGGGACTCTAAACACAACCAATGCCCTCCAAAGAATACTGGCACCGGGGGCGGGCACCGACAATGTGCCCAGACATACACCCCAACCACAGGATGACTGAGCCCCACTCACCGGCAGTCTGAGGCCCCTCTGGATGTCTCTGCAGTCTCCGGGCACTGGCAATGTGTCCCGACAGGTCCCGCTTCTGGGACCTCTCCTGGCTTCACCCTCAGCGGAGCCTTCTCCTCGTCAGCAGCGGGGAGGGGCAGGCACCGACAATGTGCCTCGGGCCCCCTCCGCCGCAGGACTCCTCCTTGGCAATTTACATATAGCGCTCACGAGGCGCTAGGCGGCAGGAAAGTTCTTGGGCTGAAATTAAGTTGTAGCGCCCACAAAGCGCTAGGTCCCACACCATAAAGTGGTAACGCTCCCCTTCACTGGCAATGAAATATAGCCCTCCCGAGGAGCTAGGGAGCAGGCAGGAAGGCACAGTCACTGGAAATATAGCGCTCTCGCAGCACAGCGCTGCAGATGTCAGCTCCTCACCTCCTGGGCAATAAGATAAAGCGCTCTTCTTCTCCAGGCGCTAGCCAGCAGGCAGGGATGGTCAGTCACTTCAAATGTAGCGCTCCTCTTCTGCTGGGCACAGTTATAGCGCTCTCGCAGCAAGCAGAGCACAGTCAATGCAAATATGGCACTCCGGCAGCCCAGCACTGCAGGACCCACGCACCTTCTTCTCCTGGGCAGGGCTGGAGGCAGCGCTCTCCTGGTGCAGGAATAAGGTTGTAGCGCTAAGTCCCACAAAATAAAGTTGCAGCGCTCCTCTTCCCCTGTGGCACAGTTATAGCGCTTTAGCAGCACAGCGCTGCAGGCATCAGCTCCTCTCTTCTCCTGGGCAGACCACGTGCTCACAGGGTGCTAGGCAGCAGGCAGCAAGATATAGTGCTCACCAGGTGCTGGGCTTAGGACGGCAGGAGAGTAGGCAGGCAATACTGGGCAAGATCAGCAGGCAGTGGGTACTCATCAGAACAGGACAGCAGCTCCTAGAAGCAGTCATCTCCCATAAAGTGGCACTCCTCCTAACACAGCAGTCTTCACTCCAGTAAAGGGCTCTCACTGGCCCTGTGGACAGCGGAGGGGTGCAGATGGGCACAGGGGCCAGCACACAGGCCCAATGTGGTGGTACCTCCTGGCAGAGTGTCCCCTCTCATTCAGGTCCACGCTCAGTCTGAGCACATGGAGGCACAGCCCCCTCACCCCACCTACCAGAAAGGGCTGGAAGCTTCTGGAAGGTTCCCTGGGAAACCGGTCCCAACTGGTTTAGGGGGAGGTGTAGAGCACCCTGGGTGCCAGGCTTCCTCCAAAAGCTGGGGGTGCTGGGAAACAGACAACTAGACCGCCAACTCACCTCAGACAGGCGGCACATGTGCAGACAGGAAGGGCGTCCATTTTAAAAGTAACATTTTACAAAGGTGCATTTCTACAATGGTGGAAATAAAGGTGCGTACACCATTGCACAGCATTTATTATTTTCAGTTCAGACACACCATGTCAGTAACAAGGCTAGGGGGAAAAGCGAAAAATTCAGGGAAAAAGGGCCAAGTCCAACAGGCCCTATGTGTCTTTCATCATAATATTGGAATCTGGGATCACTTTGATCGGGCATCTGGGATTGCTCACGGAACATGGCATACTGTGGTCTTCTGTTCAGTACAGAATGATGCTATGCTGGAAGTTATACAACTGCATTGTAAGAATTGAAAACTCTTTGACTTGTCCTTTCGATTATTACCATTCTTAATCAAACGCTGTCCTTTCTTTTACCATGAAGAGGGCCTTGATAATCGAACAACAGCAGGCTCCCTTGAGGCCTTGGACTCTCTAGGCACCCCCATATGAGAGAATTAATCTACAATTATCCCCCAACTGGTGAAGCGATCATTATGACTCATCTCCGAACTCAGTAACTACAGGTCCCCAGATTGCACAATTTCAGACACCCACATTTCAAAAGGCCTCAGAAGCAGCACAGTTGAAATGCCATACTTGAATGAAGACACATTCTCTACATGAATGGTAAGCATCATTAGATCATCCCACTACCTGGAGCCCTTTGATGACTGATTAAAAAGCTCTTCTCTCCTAGTTATGCATTTTGACACACCATAGGAGCATTCATTTTGTTGCCGCTTAGATTATAAGCACTGCTTTGACGTGATATATTCTGCCAGTCATAATATATTAAGGCAGTCATAATAAATCTAAAGCAAAGGCAAGAACATCTCTCTCCCACCCCTTAAGTTGTTGTTTATTCAAGAGTTATAAAGATTCACCGCCTCCACAGTAATGACGTGCTGCAACTTGCTCTTCCCTTTCCATTGAAATAATGAAGATAAACACAAAGTGCAGATTCGCAAAAAAAAGGGAAGGTACGGGCATATGTTTACACTTCCACTTGAGCATACTTCTACATTTTACTAGTCACAAACATTCACAGTAGTACTCCAGGAGAGCCGCACCAGGTACAGGTTTTCAGGAGCACTTTGGGGGGAATGTCAAGGGAGTTTTATTGAAGGCTCCAACTTCCCCTTGTGTGGCTTTCTAAGCAGAGGGTACCTCACAGGGAGAAGGCAGCCTCCAGTGCAAAATGCACTTTCTTCTACACCTCACCAAATCTGCGCATGAGCCATTCCTCTTCCCATGATGGAAGGGGAGTTACTCCAGACCTTGGCTGGAATACATCTCTATCCATTTGCAGGGTGAAAAGAGGCCAGAGAATAGTTTTGGAATGCTCACAAATATCCATTTGAGGGCTTTCCTGAATGTCCAAAGCAAACTACGCCTTGGAACTCCCACTTCCTAAGCCTTGAGTGGCATTTAGGAGTGCAGATTTCTAAGCACTTATTGTGGAGAAAGTCACGCTTAAAACCGTTTGTCCCTTTGTGAATTCCTGGCAAAAGTATATTCAGTTGCTAACTTACATTAAAAAAACAAATTTACCTTAGTGAATCGGGCCCATGATTTGTGCTTAAAAATATCCTACTGAAATATAATGCATCAAAATGGTAGAAAGCTGCATTGTTGGTTGCCAAACAAACCAAACATTATGGACATTAATAACTTTCACTTCTAAATAAAAAATAATAATAGAAAAAATCATTGCTATGGTGGCAGAATGGCGGGATTCTTGGAGCCCATAGGTGAGACTTTGCAACTGCACAACACATGAGTATGACTCCAATGGAGAGTGGAATTGTATAGCAAGTTAAAATTATGAGCATGACATCTTGGTCATGTGCTTGTGTTAAAGTATATTTGTTACACAAAGTTTATTAGTGGCAATTAGTAGATCAGTTTTTGATCCAAGTTTGGAACTTAATGAGGTTATGATAACGGGTGTTCCTCTTTTGCTACAAAATATTTTCTTGGTCTCACATTGGAAGATACTTCCAATGAAGGGTAGAATATTAGATTCAGTCTTTGCAATTGCATTCCAACGGATTACAACAAATTGGAAGAAACCTAAAAAAATTGTTATAAACCACGGTGGAATGGTATATGCTATAACCATAGAGTCGATTTGGCCAATTTTAATTTTCCAAATTTAAATATTTAGAGGAGTTTATTATGGCAATCTTTACCTTATATTTATCAATATCTAAACCTGCAAGGATTTGGACTTTAATGGCTACTTGGATTACATAATTTGGTGGACGTCTTTAAACACTCTCTTAATTATCTGTCTTGCTGTATATAATGTGTAGCATTATTTGATGGACATGATGTGTTTTTCTATACATGTAATATTGCATTACTCACATACTCTTGAATATTGCTCCATAAATCCATATACCTATTTATTGACACTCAGATCTTCCCTTTCCCCTCCCTTTTCTTTTCCCATTGACTTAAATAAAATGTTGCCATGCTGCTAATATTAAAGGCATCTAAATTATCTTCAGTATTATTGGTTTAGTCTAATGTAGAGCTTTATAAATTGAATGCACTTTAACTGTGGTAATAATTTCATTCCATTTTGAATATATTTTGAAAATTTGCTATGTTATAAATGTAACATAAAATAAAGCATTCTAAAATTGCTAAAAGGGATCCATCAAATGTTTGCAGACTCCACCCTCTCCATAAGTGTTCCAAGAATGTAACCATGTGAAACAACAACTATGCACGGCATGTGGGATGCTAAGAGCAGCATAACTCCAGTCAAATTTGGTATAAATGAGAAACCATGTGATTGTAAAGGAAATGTCATGGTGTTATCATGGAAGGCATTGAAACTCACCTTTACTTTATTGAATAAATGTACGAGGCTCTGAACAAACACCATAAAACTAACAAAACAATTAAGCATGTGCGCAAATGGATTGCAAAATGTATTAAAATAATTTTACAACAATTTATCATAATTGAAAAATAAATTGCAACAATTCTATTTATCATCCCAATTTCAGACAATCATAAAAAATACTATTATTGATGGGAAAGTAGACTTAGCCCTTCCAAATCATGTCTTTATGCTGACAAGTAGGAAATAAATTTGTAGTTTCGAAATCTAATCTAAAAAGTCCACAAGGATGTTGCTCTCGCTTTAATCCCGCCCATGTGTCACTACATTCTAAGAGAGAGAGAGAGAGTAAGAGAGAGAGAGAGAGTGAGAGAGTGAGAGAGAGTGAGAGAGTGAGAGAGAGTGAGAGAGTGAGAGAGAGTGAGAGAGTGAGAGAGGAGGCCTCTATGTAACAAGTAAAAACTACATCCCAACCCAGGGCTGAAAATATCAACAAGTAAGGTAAGTCTAATTGGCTGGGTCCTCTCAATAAATGAGCAAGATGATATATTCCAAAAGTCTGAAAGGTCTTGTTGAGAAGACTAAACTAACCTTCAAATTGATCCGCTCCAGAAGGTCTTCAACAGACTGAGGCTTTGGTGGTCTTCCTTTCCGTCTCCGTCTAGTGGGTCGTTTGGGCTTCTCTTCCACTTCATTTAAGACATCCACATATATGAACTTGAAGGTGCCAACTTTGTTGTTCAGCAGGCCCATCCACGTGCCCATGGGGGGTTTGCTGATGATATCGATGATGTCTCCTTTCTGAAGCATAAAGAATGTTTATCTCACAAGACCCTTCAAAGCATCTTTAAGGCAGACACAGCAAACGCAAGGAACAGACAATTCATAAAGAGAAAGACCAGCACAATCCTCTTAAGAAGCCTGTTCTGCTTTCTAAGTGACCGATTTCCAGGACTGCGAAGATGAAAATGGGCATCGGACATTTATAGTACAAAAATAAGTACTTCTTTGTAAAGTGTTGACAAAAATCATTGCCTCCATGGTGATGCAAAAGAACACACAACACAAGAAATTCCCTGCATACACCTGCATGTCAGGCAAGGGTTGTCCGACTGTATTTCTGACTCTCCTGAGCAGAAGGGCCAGGTGGAGGTGCTTTCAAGCAAGACATGAAAGTTATGCCTGCCTATTTTCAGTGCAAAAGCAAGAGCATTTTAAAAAAAACATTTTATAATCATACGAACATATGCTAACACTTAAAACATCAAGACAGAGCAAAATATCTTCACTTTAAAGCACAACAAAGTTTTTCAAATCTTAATTACCTTGAGCTTTAGGGAATCGGTGTCATATGGGCTCGGTATGAAATCCGTGTGCACCCTGGCTCTCCCACAAAAAGGGCCTCTGTATGGAGGTTCCTCATCGTCACCATCTTCTGACTTGACACTCTCCCGGTTGCTAGCTGAGGAATCTGTGGTGCTCACTGTCTGACCACCTGAACACACCCAGAAGGTTAGAGAGGTAAACAAAGATGAAGAGGGTCATTTAGAAGAAGAAAAAGAAGGGCATGGCACAAAAGAGGAAGATAGGATGAAAAGATGAATCTGTAAACATTTTCTTTCCACCCTCCCAAGAATTACTCCATCAACATCTCCAATGTACACCATGCACAAAGGTCTGCATTGAGCACAGCAACCATCACACACTTCAAAAGATGAGTATTAAAACATAGGTATCTGGTAATAGTGACACTTGCTGGCAGGATCAAAATAGCATGTCTCTGATGCTATTTTTATGCCAGTTGCTATCATGTGAAGCTGATTGGTAGTCAAATTGGTGTCCATCTTACCTTAAAGGTCTACATCAACGAGCAATGCTTTAAAGCTCTGTTTTGTCCCTTGAAGCAGGCACATAACTGGTTTTCAACTGTCACCATTTAAATAAACGTCCACTGCTTTGAACTGGATTGTAAACATGAAGTTATTTATTGTTCTCTTGAGGTTTTCACACATTCATACCATCAGACTATCTTCTTTTTTATCTGTTGTTTCTATTTATTAGCATGCTCCCCATCCTTCTAGGAGAAAATGGGTGAAGAGGGGTGTTCTCTCCAGCCATATTTGCCAAAACGCATGTTAAGTCTTAAAACACTGTGGCTATACATTAAGTTATACACAGATCTTGCATGCCCATCGACTTGCGTTACAACTGTGCTTTTATCATTTAAGTTGAACTTACTCATCGAACTCTGGCCACTTAAAGAGCTCCGGAGGCTCTCCACTGAGCCACCAGCTTTGAGTTTGGGCTTGTCCAGAGAATTTGTGTCCGGCTTTGGAGTCAGTGGGTAGCTTGGCATCACATCTGGGCTGGAGTCCTGCAACACATTTAAAAAAATACTTCTTCATTCATGCTTAAAGTCCAATTTATAAGCTACCACAATGCACAAGAAAGGGCTATGTGGTCCATGATTTTTTCTCATAATGATCATCAAAAAGTGTAAATGAACTTTTAGTTTAATCACACCTTAACATCAAAATTCATCCTGCTGAATGCAACTGCTGATACAGTATGTTGTAGCCACAAACAGTATTTCATTTTAGTCGTTCAAAAATCATTTTTCTTTAGAAGGGCAGTACTGTTATACTCTTAAAGTTTTGATGAATTTCAGCTTGTTTGGCATACATCGCTGCCCTGAGTAAATTAGCCTTATAATGTATCGAATCAAAATACACATTCTGACACTTAAACATGAAACTGTTAGAAACGCGGACATATTTTGTGCTAAAAAAGGGTATTGGCTTAATGTAAACATTGGTGTTGGTTTGAAGTTTGCTGCCGCATATCTATGCCCTGCACTGTACGTGGCCAACCTTTCCAGTCGTTATAATAGTAACACCTGGGCACTGATTTTGTGTTTGACAGACAGGGTAGTGTACGTCAGGAGGGTAGAGGACAATACCTCTGCCATCCAAATTGTACTCCGTCAGTCAAATTCGAGATGACCGCCTACCCAGTGGTCCTCACTGTACATTGAATGATACCGTAATGCCCAGGGTACTAAGTCACGTTTATGATGATTACCTTCTCCGCCACTAAATCAGGCCCTTAGTTCCCTTATAGAGTTTCTTTACAATTTGTTTTTCTTCAGGGGCTTTAAGTGTTAACTATTTTCCAATTCAGTGGGTCTCCCTACTCAACTCAGGTGCATTCATGATAGAGGCCGACATAGATAGCACGCACCAACACAGCATTAGCACACACCCGTATCATTTGGAAAGGTATGCCCTTAATGGCCTTGCAGGGTTTACTCGCAAAGAACACAATTCAAACATAAGCCTGTTTTCAACGCTGTTTTGCATTCCCAAACTAGCGTAACAGTTAGAACAAGCCTTAGTTAAGGATAATGTCAGTGTAAGCAACAGAAAACGCCCTGCAGTAGAAAACTACAAATATAAATTGCAAATCTAATTGACTACTAGTAGGCATACAAATTAACCAATAATGTACATACGGCAGTAACATCTGAAGTAAAAAAGTTCTCTTTTTGAAAGGATGTCCATGATAGAATTTTACACAACAGTGCTTTTAATATAAGGGCATGTTGATGAGAGAGTTGGTGACAATATGTCTTAGTGACAAATCAAGTAATATAGTAACTTCTTATTCTGTCACAACCACATCAACAAACATTAATTCAAAATTCCCAGGTCAGGGAATGGAAGAAAGTTTTTGCCGCGCTTGAATGGCTCGAGGATGAATTGTATATACACATACATGTTGATTGGACATTATTATCAATTTGTTTATGCCCTCGCCAAGCATAAGCCATGCTCTCAAATACACACTGAATGCCCATATTATCAGTGCTGCGGTATATGAGCAAAGAATATGCATTTTGCACATTTTATGCCCAAGGACTATATAGAACACTTCTCTGATATGAAAGTGGTTGCAGGAGAGTTTCTTATTGGGCTACATTTCCATTAAGTGGAATACAGCATAATGGCATTATCTGGGGACGGCTAGTTTGAGATGCATCTTGTGCTGGTGAATTTTTTTTAATGACATCCTGCTTTTGAAAGCTACTGATGTTTGGGAAGCCAATATAAACATGGCAAGGGTGGCATGCAGGTGAAAAAGGGCATACCACCATCTCTATTGGATGATGGAAATTGGGAAATCTGCTTTAACTCTGCTGCCAACGGCCACCCTAGTAAAAAGGCTCACAATACATTTGGTCATCAAAGATGAACAAATCTCCATGCACACTAAGAAAACCTTCTCATGTGCTAGATTTTATGTCAAACAAGATAAAAGAGCCAAACAGTGTTGCATCCAGAAGCAGCCCATATCAGATTCTGAGCTACTTTACTTAAGGTCATACTAGGATATTCTCTGAGCAGCCCAGTCAAAGGACTCCTTTACCAATTGATAGGCCGTGTGAGCACTAAGTGAGACATAATTTCCCTCCGCTATGGGCCATAACAGGAATTAGAACAGGGGAATTTTGAGAGCTCTGCTGAACACAATGAAGTGGCTCAGGGCCAATAATGGCTAGTATAGACTTCTTCTCTAATGCTCCAATGTTTGACTTTGTGTCGCTCTCTTATTAATTTAGAACATTCTATCCTCCAAGGGTGGAATGGTCTAATAGAATCATAGCTCTTCTGCCTTGGGCTGTATGGGTTGATAAAAGTTCTCTCCCTCGTTTTAGGCCCTCACCTGCAGCTAAGGCCTATAACTCTAGTTCGGGGCCTTTAATAACCTGTATGGCCTTTAACTGCGGGACAGAATGCTACAGCATGTGATACATTCTTATGTGTGTAGTAGAGATGTTCTTCAGTAGAACCGAGTCAGTGCAGAGAACAACAGGATTCTAGAGTGTGTAATCAAAGAGTCCTTTCTTCAAAAGCAGCAACCATGGGGGACAACTGGACATCTGATCATAATCTCTGAGCATGTATCTGCCCAGCCGCTAAGTTAGACTCATTTCAAATTGCATTAATTTTCACCATGCCCAATTGCATTAATTTTTACCATGCCCAATTGCATTAATTTTTACCATGGCCAAAGTAAAACACAAGCAATTCAGAATTTATGTTTGGGCTATTCAGACACATCTGTATCAAGGTTCTCTACTCTGTGCTGGGACCTGTGCCCTCATACGCAAACACATTTTCGCAGATAAGCTGAACACTGCATGGGAAGAGCAAGTGAGTAAATTTGTCTAACACAACACAGCAAACAGACTCCCTGTAAGCTTATGCAAACTGAACAGAAAGGTACAGCATTTTGATGCAGCAACTGGTGCTGGTTTTCCTTTGGCTTCTAAGCGCTCACAATTATGTCCGCTTAGGAACTTTGGGCCTTACAATTTGGCGGACAGAATGTAAAAAGCTGGCTCTTTATATAGTGGACCAAAATGAGGTACACTCTGTAAAGAGTCCCGGCAAACCCCAGTGGTTCACAGAGGCACAAATGATAACTTAAATGCTCTCTTTTGTGGTAGTGTGGACGAGCAGTTAGGCTTATCAGAGGGTATTGCTAAGCATTTATTGCACACACAAAGGCAGTAAGTGAGATTCACACTCAAAGAAATTCAACACCAATTTATAATGATAACACATTTTTATATGAATTTAGATACCAAGATCATCTGAATCAGGTAAGTACTTTTGGAGTTAAGATTTTTACAGGTTTCAAAAGTTCACACTTAGTGCAATTTCTTGAGCGGTAATGTTATCCTATGGGGGAAAAACATATACTGCATTCGGGAACTTATCAGCGACTTATGGGACCCTTCTCCGGGACTTAAGGTGTATTTGGGGCAAAGTCCAAGGCAACACCAATAGGTCACCTCAGGCGGCACTGGGGCAGCTGGGTGCAGAGGTGTGTTTCAGCATCGGGTGCCCCATTCAATTCAATGGGGAATGCTCCGGTTGAAAAGAGGCTGCAGGCTGGAACTGGGGGGCCAGTCCGGGTAAACCTACAGGGGGGCTCGGTCCTTGAGATGCTCTGGCTCATAGGGACACCATTGGTCCACTTCTCCTCGGGCTGTAAGGCTCAGGTGAAGTGGTGCTTTTAGGCATTGGGTTCGTGCTGCAGAGACAGTCGCGGTTGAGGGGACCTGCACAAAGGCGCTGCAGGCGGAGACTGCAAGTCCAGTCTGGGAAAACCCAAGGGTGGGCTTTGCCTTTGAGGGTCTCAGGACCCTGCTGGCACCATCACCTGCCTCAGACTCAGGCTGTGGGGCGCAGGTGCAGAGGTACTTTGAGGTGGGGGGGGGTCAGAGGCTCACTCTTGTATTCATTCTGCAGAAAAGGGGCAAACAGGGCAGCTGGGCCAATCTTGATGTGGGTCTCACTGTCCCTGAAGTTCCTCGACGTACAGGTGGCTCTTCCTCGGTGTTGGTTTCCGGTCTGGACACAACAAGCCTTGGTTGTTGCAAGGGGCCTGGCACCCCAGGCATTGGTGCTATGCGGCTCCGGTTGGTCATGGCGTCGCCACACTTGGAGGGAGGACAGATCTGACCTGTGGGAGCATGGTGATCTCTTCCTGGGCGGCTGCAGCATCGGTAGTCCTGATAAGCGGCAGGAGGGTGTATAGGACCTTCCTTCTTTGGTGCCTGCAGCTGCAGGTGAGTAGCTCCTCTACTCCAAGGGAGTTCTCTAGAAATTTGCGAAGCCCGGGCAGCCCTCTGGGTTTCTTGGAATCTGCACAGCGGCAGGATGAGTCTGTTTCTCCAAAAGGGTCGGGTGCAACAGACAGGCCGGTAGAGTTGGTGCCAAGTTAGTCACTGCTCCTCTGTTCTTGTATCAGCAATCTTCATGGTCCGCTACTTCTTTGTGTCCATCGAATCTGAGGTCCTTGCACCAGGGGTGCCACCTAAATACTGTATTTAGGGATGATACATGGAGTGTCAGGTAGTAGCCAATGGGCTAGCTACCTTTAGGGTGACTATACCCTCTATATTACCACTTCCTGTGGGAAGTGGGCATAACCCTGACCCAGAGGACCTAATTCTACCAAAAACGAAGACGGTAACATTTTCCTAGTTGTGTTCACTTCAGGTAGCCCACCTTCGGGGCGATACTAGCCTGAGGGTGAACACACCTCCTGACTAACTAATTTTCCTGCCTGTCGCTGTGCCAGATGGGTCCCGGGCAGGGGGTGGTGTTCCCCCTGTCTGGGGGAAGCCAGAGTTGCATTTCAAAGGCGGTGGAGGCCTTTGAAGCCTTCTGCCTTGATATGCTGATTACCATTCATCCTGCTTGGAGGAGGAGACAACACCTCGTGGCAGAGCAGGCATTGTTTCCGACCTCAGAGAGCGTGGGCTCTCACCTCCAGGGGGTCAGAAATGCATCTGTGGTGACAGGCTGGACAGGACCAGTCAGCCAATACACTAGAGGTCAGTATGTTTTCAAGGGGTACCGCTATGGTACCCTCTGGGTACATGCATTAATAAATCCATCACTGGAATCAGTGTGGGTTTATTAATATAAGATGAACGATACCAAACACCAAAGGTTTCAGTGAAGCCATTAGGTAGCTGGGAACATGTTTTGACCAGTGCCCAGTACATATCTTAAGATGGATTCCCTGTTCACTTGTACTGTCAGTAATTGAACTGGCCAGCACAGGAGCATATCTGCCCATGAAGATATGTCCTCACATGTAATATAAGGCACCCTGTCTTAGAGCTGTAAGGCTTGCTGAAGGGGTGACTTACAAATATTACATGCAGTGTTAGATAGCATGTCGTATTTTCACTTTTTTAGAGCACCTTGTCATGCAGCCTGCAGTGGCAGTCTCCCCGAGTATGGTGCTGGGTCCCTTCGAGTGCCACAAGATATGCTGCAGCTCTTAGGGGCCCACTTTAGTACCTATGCCCTAGGTACCAGTGGTACCACTTACTAGGGACTTACAGAGGTGCTAAAAGTCTGGACAATTTGGGATCAATTGACAAGTAACCTTGTTTTGGGGAAAGAATACTGGCACTGGGGACCTGGTTAGCAGGAACCCAGTGCACTCCAGTCAAAGTTGCATCAAATACCAGGCAAAAAGTGGGAGTCTGCTGCAACAAAAACCCAGTTTCCTACACAGGGTTGTCCACAAAGAAAGGTAACTGTGTGCATAAAACTCCCAGGTCACCCCCTCTATTTACAGTCAGGCTAACCATAATGTCTCCACCAGTGGAGCCTCCTCTTATTCCGCCACCAAAACCGTACACGGATGGTCCCAGAATACATCGAGCCACCAATCCAAGTACCTCAGACTGTGCACCTTAGTTAGGGCAGGTGTCTTGATAGAATTTTTTTCCTATTCTGAACCACTAGGAAAAGCCTTCAGTGGAGTCCGCAAGACGGCAGCTCCTCGGATAGCCAGAGATTGCTGCCACGGAGACGGAATCTCTACATATGGCGAGCTGTAGTCCACCACAGCAGCAGAGAACATCCTAAATGCTCTGGCAGAATGAAGTACAGGCCACCTTGGTTTACAGAAGGCCATCAGTGACATTATTGCCTAGAACCTGACAGTTTGCAGGAAATGAAGAAGCCACAAATTAGGACTCCGTTTGCGCTTAGCTTGCACAAAAAAAAAAAAACTTTGTGCCCATGCCTCCTTCCACGATGCACTTTATCCCGGCTGACTCTCATCACTATTTTTGTATTTTTTTCTTCCTTCATCTTTCTCCCTTTTCTGTCTTTCGCTCTCTTCCTCTGGGTCAAAGCCAGATAAAGAAAAAAATGACCTGGCCTTCAAAATAAGTGTTGGCGTGCATCACATGCAACTAGGGCACAAAGTAAGCACTGACTGCTCAGCCATGTAGTTCCAAAGATAGTGACTTAGCCACTCGATTACACCTCAGAGGTAGGAGAAGGTTAACAATTAGGTAACCAAATTTAACATTTTTGATTTGGTGTTTTTTTTCTTTCTCCAAATCTCCCACAGCCTAAATATCACTGTTTAGCAGGTGTGCAGGCCATTGGTTAAATATCACTTGGAGGGGCCACTGATAAATTTGAACTATTCGAGACCCTCGAAACTTAATATCAAGGTTTCAAATACGTGTTTGAACAGAGATTTGAATGGAGAACGAATGACGCTGAGATCTAGTGGAGGAAGAGGACGCCCATTTAGGTCACCCTTGTAGAGGCAAGTATGCACCATTGCGGGTCAGCACTGTAGTCTGAAACACTACTTGCTTTGGATCGATCAGCAAGCCTTCATATCGGAATGTACCAACTTCAGGACTAATGTGTTCCTGTGTGTGAGCCGTGCATGTCTGGTCGCAGATAGCAATAATTAGTACAACAGGCTATAGATGATGCCCATAAAAAGCAAATTGAAATATAATATTTCCTTGAGGATCAGAAGGAAGATTGAAAGTTGCTATACAACAAAGAACTAAGGGGCTTATTTACAAGCCCCTTGCGCCGCCGGTCCGTCACTTTTTATATGGGAAAAAGTGGCGCAACGACGGCGCATGGGGCTTGTAAATAAGCCCCTAGGGGCCAGATGTACGACCCATTTTTGCATGCGAAAACGGGTTAGCGACCCGTTTGCGCATGCAAAAACTAATAGGGCCATGTACAAACCCCATTTAGCGAGTCGCAATTTATTTGCGACTCGCTAAATAGGATTTGCGACTCGCAATTAGGAAGGGACGTTCCAAGGGCGTCCCTTCCTAATTGCGACTTGCTACCCTATGTAATAATGTTTTGCGACCGCAATTGCAGGGGAAAATTTTTTTTAGGGGCAGGCCCAGGGACCACTACTTGCCCTCAAAAAATTAAACGAAAACGTTTCATTTTTTTAAAAAATGCATCCTGAAAACGGGCTGCATTTTTTTTTTTAAAACTGCTTTATTGAAAGGCAGTCCCAGACATGGAAGTCTGCTGAGCCCAGCAGGCCACCATACCTGGGAGGGCCTTCCATTCCTAATGGGGTCACAAATAGCGAGTGCCTCATGAATATTGATGAGGCATGCAATTTGCGACCCCATTGGGAATCGCAAACCTGGTCTCTGACACTGTTGTACATGGCATTTAGTGACTCGCAAATTACGACTAGCAATTGAGCACAATTTGCGAGTCGCTAAATACCCCGGTCGTACATCTGGCCGTAAGAGCCTTATCGTGTACCAGTAACAACAATACTCTGGACAAAAGTGATGTAGTGGTGTCTATGCTGATGAGGCCTGGGGCTCAGTTAAACTACACCAGTTTGAATGTATTAAGCTAAAAGCACATCTTTTACACCTTCATCTGGATTTGTCACGAGCAACATAATCCTACTGAACCTGTTCTCAATACATTTCTTACATGTAAGTTTCTGAATTGTCCAATTACAATTCTCTCTCTCTCGAATGCTCGGTTCATCAAATTGTACAACACAATTAATCATGTTTCATTTAAAGTGTGCTAATGAACTCTGAACAGCAGCACTGTAGTAAAACGTTAATTTTTTTTAAATAACGATTATGAATTGAGCCATTATCTTCCATTTAATAATACGTGTCATTCGATCCAAAAACAAATGGCTTGACAATTAATAGGAATATCAGAGCTAATGGCTTTAATTAGACTACCCCAGCCTTATGCTACACAGATCATTATAGATATGCAAGAACAGCAGCACAAGGTTCACCATGCACGAGAAATATGCCAAACACAAGCATTTGCAATGCAATAGGTCTCGCATTTGCAAGAATTTGAGCTATTGGCATTGTAAATGACAATGCCTTTTATTTATGTGTTGGTTTTGAAAACAGATAAATTTAAGGCATTTTACAATGGCAATAGCCTAAACTCTCGTACATGAATCTGAATAGGTAACTGATTTGATTGTTGACAACAGTATTGATCTTATATTTAATGTGCAATTCGTTTTATAAAACAAGTTTGAATGAAATATCCTGCTTGTAAACCTTATGAGTTAATTATATGTTGGCAGGTGTTGCCCATGATGTAGAGTAATAACTCAAAATGTAGTGAGCAAAAGAAAGGTTTCGGTTACGTGGACAAATGTTTTGAAGACACATATTGCGAAATTAGAATAGTGTGAAGATTTTGGTTCAGAAGAATTACGGTCAATAAAATGACTTTTTACCTAATATAGACTTTTCGGTCACAGTACAGACCGAGTGCCGTGAGGATAGAGGTCTACGCTACAAACACACTGATTGTGCCGCTCCTGGAGGCAGTGTCACACACCAGCACCGGCAGAGTTCGGAAAGGGTTAAAATATTTCTAAAAAATGTAAAACACTGACTAGTAGACAATAATGAACACTTTGAATGAAACTCGAGTTACAGCAGACTTTTAGAAAGAGAAAATGAAACATAAGTTAAAACTGCACAAAAAGAGAAGGCCCTTTCTATTCACCGCTGCAAATTGTTTATTCAGCCAGGATGCCAGGTGCAAGTCACTGTGCCCAGGCACATGTTTCTACAACTAACATGTTTGATGGCCTAAGGCTGAGCATATGAAGACGGCAGGAAACATGGAGGAGGGATGGTGGCATGAAGGGGGGAATTGTGGAGTAAACCTCCACCATAACAAAGGTGATAAACTGCCCAGGGAGAAGCAATCTCAGAGCAGGGCAGCTCAGCTGGTAACCTCAAGCCATGAATGGTGTGGGGTACCAAAGAGTGGAGAGCAAACCGAGAGGAAAAAAACGGCATTTAAGTAGTACCCACACTGTATAATGTAACCAGTAGGTGGTACACAAAGTGCCATACAGGCTTTCAATAACATCAAGACGAGAGCAGAAGAGATTCCTGCAACAGACATGGTAAAACCGAAATTACAAATACAGGAAATTTTATGAGCGTCCAAGCAGCACCTTGGTGAAAGAGAGCAACGAAACAGCAAAAACAAATGACAGGTGAGCAGGAGACCCTTTTGAGTAAACTGGAAACCACGGACCAAGAGCACAGGCTGCAACAGAAGATGGAGCTGATCTGAAATACCAAGCCGAAACTAGAGGCCATTGGAGGATGGTAAGAACAAGCTTGGAAAGAGGAATAAAGAAATAGAAACAGCATGAGAGGCTACAAGAATTCAACTACTGCAATGTTAGTTCCATTATACAGCCTAACGCAAGGAAGGAGACGTTTGAGAATTGAAATAGGGCACCAGATGTATGCATGCTGGATGTGCCTGTATTTTGTACCATGAGAATGACAAGTAAAAGTCGGGAAAGTTATACAACTATCAACAAAGAGGAAAAGCATCAGAGTGATGCGAAAGGGAACAGCCTTGTGGTGCTCTGAAAGCTGACACTTAAATGGTTCGCTCATTGACTAAATTGACTACTTAAAATGTAAAATTACAAATGAAACACTATAATGGAGAAATATATTTTTAGATCAACAGTACAGATATAAGACCAAAACAATGAGAGTGTTTGAAAATCCCTCGAAAGCCACGTCTTCTCTTTCCACGAGATCAGTGAAAAGCAAATAATTTGGAGGATATACAGCATAGGCAGTTGAAACTCCGTGCACGCACTGACATGCATCCTCCGGCAGAGCAGTGGTCTGCCTGTTCATTCTACCCCTTACCACATTTTACTACCCAAGCTAACCCTCCTCTCTTCCCAAACAACTGTAGAGCATATAAGGAAGGCCACACTCCTTTGAGAACATAGGAGGAGATGAGGTCCAACAGCCAGACCTGCCGATTTTGGAACATGTTCGAGCCCAGTGTTGGCTCAACATCCTGTGATCCGGGGCAAATTACTTTGGCCTAAAAAAGACTAACCTTTTGTAATGTACTCTGGTGTTCATGTAAAGCAACCTAATGCCCTCGAGCCGACTCCACGCTATATAAAACTGAAAATAAAATACGACACATTTCACTACGATACATTACTAAATGACATTATTAGGGGACAAGTGAAAGAGCAGAGTACACGTCTCTAGGCTATACTCCAAATCCCACCTCAAGATGTTCTTATAGTACCAATAGAGAGGTCAGCTGGCCATAATAACATCAACAACATGCGGGAATACTGGGTGTAAAACAAAATACGACGATAGCACAACGATGACCATTGTAAAGCATTTTAGCAGCCTAAAAATTAAATCGCTGTGATTACTTTGGAGCGCCACGGCGAGCAGTTGGCAGCGAGCCCCGCAGCCTCAGCTCGGCGATCCGCGAGTGCAGGGCCATGTGCGGGGGCGCGCCAGGCTTCCTTCTGCTGGGGGTGGGCGGTGGGTTTGGCCTCAGCAGGGAGCGTGTCTGCGCAATCTTGTACCTGCCTACCAGAGCGAGTCGCATCAGCGTGCCATGCTCGCAACCTTTGATGAATAGCTGTGCAGGAGAGTAGAAGAACAAAAACATGCATGCGGGAATACTGTGTGTAAAACAAAATACGACGATAGCACAACGATGACCATTGTAAAGCATTTTAGCAGCCTAAAAATTAAATCGCTGTGATTACTTTGGAGCGCCACGGGCACAGTGCTTAATTTGTAAAATATGAAGTGCAGGTGCTCAAATGTTTGTCGGAGGCCACACCCACTTTTCTCCGGCTCCACCCACTCCCTCAACTGGCTCCACCCACTTACTCACACACCCATCTCTTGCTCCATCATCTCTCTCGATATCTGACCTCAGGGCTCAGGCTCACCCAGTGAGCCAGGACTGGGCTCACCACTCTTTACCTGTCTGCCTCTCTCTGCTTTCTACCCTTGTTGGGTAGTCTTTATTATGTCCCTCCCTCAAGCTATCCACCCTCTTATGCAGTTCAGAAACTGCCTGGGCTCTGAACCATTTTGTTTCCAATCCATGTAATTTAAGGACCTAGAACATTCATCCAGTGCAGAGAGAAGCATAGACACAAAGGAGGGACAATGACATGAAAGCAGTCAAAAGATTTTAATATTAGATGTGACGCTTGTCCAGGTCTGACTCTAAAGGTTGAAGTTTGAACTGATCGATTGAAGCTATTTATAATTAATGCTTGCTACACAGCACACAGGGACAAGGGCGTTGTTCTATTTGGGTGGATTGGGATCCTTGTTCAGAAGAGAAATAAAACTGCCCCATTGCACCCAATAGCATGGACCGTGGTATAAGGGGAAAGCTTGTGATAGAGGTTTTCTAGTGTGACCAACGCGGCTCCAGCAATGCTCAGGGGCGCCCTATGCCTAACATGCTGCGTCACTCGGTTTTGACGTAGCATGGACGTAAAAGTGACTCCGTGAAATCTTGTAGATTTCACTGCGTCACTTTTTCGAGGCATTCCTGCGCCGGAACGCCCACATGAAACCTAACGCAGGTTTCATATGGCGCAGGGCTTTACAACGTGACGCATCTCCCTAGATGAGTCACGTTGTAAATAAGGCGCAACGTGGCGCATGGTTTACGCCGCCGCTGCGTCACAGAAGTGACGCAACGGAGGCGTAAATGTGGCGCATGGGGCTTGTAAATCTGCCCCGTGGAATTTTATCATTAGAAGATTTCGCATTTAGCAAGTAAATATACTGAATCAGCAGTTCAGAAGAGCAGATTTCTAGGACAGCAAAGAGAAGGTACACAGCCATGAATAATATCGGAGTCAGACCTGAAACAAGATCTCAGCTTAGCTACTTTCGGGGTAAAGACAAGTGGGGCATAAGTGCACAGCCCTGGGCCCCCACCAACAGAGCGCTGATTACCAGCCCCCCACTCACGCTCCTGGAATCTAAGAAGTTCAGTGAAGGGCGTGACCCGGCAGCCTCCTCCAGACCCCCCCCCCCCACCAACAGCTCTAGCCACCCTTCTCAATCCTCAGCGCCTGGAGGGATACAGCCCCTCTCGGAGCACTATACTAAAGTCTGCAACAGCGCAGCCCCCCTGGGAGGCAGGAAATAACCGAGAGGGTAATACCGACCGTAGCTCGGTGGGTTAATGCTCCTCTTGCAGAGAGGAGTGCACTGTTCACTAGTGAGAGCACTAATATTTGTGGGTTTGTTGTGGCACGAAAAAGGCCAAAGAGCGTGTCACAGCGCTTCGTGCAGGTGCAATGGTTTAGGAGCTACAATACTGGTTTGGGTACATAATGGGGAGCTCGCGCTCAGTATATTATAACAGTAGTGTAAGCGTTGGCAACAAAGCAGAGACCTTATAATAACCAAGACCACTGGGAATATGCGGCAGGGGAAGTCCAAATCATGCGACAGGGTTGAGAAAATTATGCAACACATTTTATGATAGTATTAACTCACTATTTTGTCATTTTTACAGTTGTTAACACTGTCTGGGCATTGGTTGCACCTTACTGGTTTCAGTTCAACACTCAAATATAGCTGTATCAACAGAAAGGTGACCAGTCAAGCTATGCAAAGGGCAATCCACTGCGCAGTAACTTGTGTCCCTGCACGTTTAGTAACTTCAGAAACGTTTGAGCAGAAAAACATTTTTTTTGTTAAAATCTGCAAATGATGAATTATGTGTCAAATATATAATTATGCGAAAAACGCAGCAGCATCAGAATTGTCGCATAATTCCAGTGGCCTTGATGACAACAGACATGGTGGGCTGCCGTATTCAGCGTGCAGTAGACGGAGGACAGAAGTGCTGTTGGGAGAGGAATGAATGTGCCCTGCCCTGCCTGGTATTTATCGACGTGCGCTCTGCCCCGAGTGACCCCTGCCGTAGGTTACCTGGTCACCAGATTTTTGGAATAATGGTAACCGTCAGCTTGCTATTCCTGGGTCTTGCTGACAACAGCACGAGGAGGAGGTGGGGTTGTACAAGAGATGTGCAGAGGATCATGGAACAGAAAAGAAAAGAGGAAAGGAGCGAAGGTAAGTACAGAAAGAGAGGGAGGAGCCTTAGAGAGGAAAGAAGAGAGCAGCAGGGATCTCAGGGGGCGAGGAGGTCGGACTCAAAGGGGACTTGAAGAGGAGAGGCTGGGGGGAGAAAAAAAGAGGGTTTTAAGGGGAAGGAGAGGAAACATCACCCAAGACAAGAAAATACGTAAAGACAAGAAAAAGGAGAGGGCCTTGAGCCCTTTGTCCTTAAAGTGACTCGGAAAGAGAAAAATGGGGAAAAAGAGGGAACTAAAGGAAGGGCATTAAAAAAAGAAAGAAATCAAAAACTAGCCTGATAGTGATTATTGGTAGTTAAGAAGGTCATTCACTAAGTTGGTTTTGTTGTCTGGTCAATGCCTTTCTTTGTGAAACATTCCTCATAGCAGGTTCAATGAAAATGATTTGTCAGAACCAGAGCTAGATGTACTGAAAACTGGTCGCAAAGAGTAGCCACAAATTGCCCACCAACCTTTTGTGATGATTAACGTATGTTGCAAACCAAACTATAGTATTATGGGACTAGTAGTTTACTTATGGTCTACAAGACCGTGCGTGCTGAGGCCAGGGGCGGGGTTAGATTTAGAAGTTGAAGTAATCGGTAATCCTAAACCCACAAGAACAGACTTTAGCTACTTTTTAAAAATTTTACTTACAGCTTCTCTGCTGCCATCCCCGGGCCGAGAGCGGGTATTCAAAGACTGCGAGAGCGAGAAACAGTCAGAGACGAGCCCGTTTTTTGCCACCCTCCACAGATTTAGCCCAGTACTCTCTCTGAAGCAGGGGAAGGGCGATACTTCAAAGGCAGGGGACGGCGGGCAGGACTTTAACTTAATCCCGGCCGGGCCCGCCCCAATCATAATATAAGTGTACGGTCACTAGACCAGGCTGTGCAGTGCAATGCAATGAGTGCAGTGCATCAGTCTGTCTGCATCATATTCATGATAATGGAATTTTGTGGAGCTGGACTCAGCTACCACCACCACGGTGACCTGACAACCGTCACGCCACCACGCTCCAAAAAGAAAAGCAGCGTTGGTTTGGCATGGTGATGAGACTTAACTTAGTACTTAATTTACCTGCTGTACTGGTGGTGGGCCAGGCGCCTGCCGGGACAAAAACTGCGCACTCACTGCCTCCCTTTATTGACCGACTGGTTCCGTAACCGTTAGGCGGGACTGGGCCTGGTATTGCTCAGTAACTGGCTGTGCCTGTGCCTTGCTTTGAACGGATGACTCGCGGTGGGGTGCGCGTGCGTGTATGTTGGGGCGTGGCAGCAATCTAGAAAAAATCTGCGCACGCTGCCGCAGTAGCCCCTGCCCCGCCCGCAGAACCAAATCCAGTCTGCCCAAATCATATTATTGGCATCATGGCTACTGGCAGTGGCTACTACTTAACTTAGTACTTAAAGTGAATTTACCTGTGCTGTACCCGAAGAGGGCCAGGCTCCAGCAGCCGGCCGGGACACTCACTGGCTTATTGACTGAATGACTCAGTGGTTCCTGTTAGGCGGGAGTTGGGACTGGGCCCCTGGTGGTATTGCTCAGTAACTGGCTGTGCCTGTGTCTTGCCTAACGGATGAGTCTCCCGGTGGGGTGCGCGTGCAGGTATGCTGGGGCGTGGCAAATCAATCTAGAAAAAATCTGCGCACGCTGCCGCACAGCCCCTTCCCCCGCATAACTAAAATCAAGCCCAATGAATCAGTGTCCCGCGGCTCCCGAGTCCCGCCCACCGGCAACAATGACTGAAATAAGGGCCCAATCAACATTCAAGTAACATCTGACTCACACGGGAGACACAAATTAAGCACTGCACGGCCAGCAGTTAGCAGCGAGCCCCGCAGCCTCAGCTCGGCGATCCGGGAGTGCAGGGCCATGTGCGAGGGCGGGGGCGCGCCGGGCTTCCTTCTGCTGGGGGTAAGCGGTGGGTTTGGCCTCAGCGGGGAGTGTGTCTGCGCAGCCTTGTACCTGCCTACCAGAGCGAGCAGCGCGTGGTGCACATCTCCTGTCCAGGCACGCGGTACACGTGCACATCTCCTGTCTTGCCTACGCGTGCACATGTCCTGTCCCCTTTCGGCCAAGAAACCGACAACAATAGATCTCGCCAAGGCGAGCAGCGCATGCGTTGCGTCGCTAGGCGAGACCTAATAAAAAGTAGCACACAGAAATCGCTTTATGTTCAGCGGTCATCAGCTTTTTGCACTGAAAATAGTGCAAACCTGCCAATTAAACTGTAGATGGCGCAAACGAACCAGAAAATACAGCGAACACTCAAGTTTCTTTCTCAGTCGCTAGTATTGCTGATTTGATTTCTGAAGGGAGTCTCTGGAACAAGTCAAGAGGAAAGAAGGATTAATTAAAGTATAAAAGGGAGTTCTCATTTTCCTTTGGGAGGGGAGAGGCTGCAAAACCCGCTGAATCCAACTACACAAATCAGCCTTTGACAACATTTCCTGTTAACGAGAAAGCTTCGTCAGACAAAGTTAGGTTCTCTGGAATCCCAGGTCACGGGATTCAGCATACTGGCCTAACTATTCAAAATACAGAGGACGCATGCGTTGAGCACCGCCAATCACATGCCAAGCGAAAGCGTCTCCTTCCACATGGCCATTGGGGAATATGGGGAGCAGCACAGACCACTGACACCGAAATAGTGTGTAAAAGGCCGCTATTATTGAAACAGGTGCACATCACAATTAATAGGCCCTTGGCCTGATGCCTTACAAAACTACAACCTCACTATACAAGCTGTTACCTAAGTTACGCTACCCCCACCCCTAAGGTTCCCCCACACAACATTTAAAACCTGCAATTCAGTACACCCTACTGTGACCTTTTAGCTTTTGACCTTTACCCTTTCACCCCTACTGTGACCTTTGCCTTTGAACTTTACCCTTTCGCCTTTGACCTTTCAACCTTAACCTTTACGACTATTAACCTGTCACTAACCTAACTTCCTAAAGCACCTTAAAGATCCTACCTCGTGAACTTGTCTACCCGTTTCCTTTCAGCCTGGATTGCCTCTGTCAATAGCGAATAAACTTGGCTAAAACATGCCAACTTGACAGCCAACCGCCACCCAGAAAAAGGGGGGGCACTACCCCTTTTTCTGCCCCCCAAACCTAGGTCCCGACAGAGCCTCCGCAAGGGAAAACTGCCCCTGACAAAACCAACCCATGAGAAAAAGGAAACCCCAGAGAATCCCCCACAAATACCTCCGAGTCATAAGATAAAGCCAGCTGCATGAACTTCATGAAAAGACGTCCTGACACCCTAGACCCTTTCCATGCCTTCCTATTGCCTCCATGCGTACAGCCCCCATGCCACACCCCGCGTGGCCAGAACTCAACCCACCTAGCACCACTTGACCATTGGCGAAACTCCAACCGCAACCCCCTCCCCCCCAAACAACCTATCTTAAGAGGGTAGCAGCTACCCCGCCCCTCCCCCCAGGCCCCCTTCTCCTATACGACCCCATATGCTACGGTACAGAGCGGATCCCAAGAGACCCAGAGTTTGCCTCTTTCCTTTGTCGGTCTTCCCATATTAACAAAGAATCCTCCAGTATCGAGACCGATACACCGGAGACCTTCCTCTAAAGCCGAACCTGAAAACAACATTAACATTTCCGAAACAAAATATCTTAGCACCCTTCCTCCCCTACCTGTACACATTGCTAACCACATTACATGTCCTACTTCCCAAAAACCTCATGCCCGCCATGCACTGACCCCATGGCAAGCCTCCCAAGACTTTGTGTGGCTGCAGCTACCCAGCTATTCGGAGAACGGTGGAAAAGTCGCCCCTTTGTCCCCCATTGTGACATAACAAGCCTCTGCCCGGTGCCACCTTTCTCACAGAGAAGTGTCACAAGTCCCCAGGCAACATAAAAATAGATACCTACGCCCTACAGCCCTGCCAAGACCTCTCCGATCTGTCGAACCTTTATAAAATTTGAATGCATGCTGTCCTAGGCGGCATTCCCCTAAACTAAACCCTCTTTACCATACCAATTCATATCCTAAAAATATCCCCCCAAAACCTCCCAGATGGGCGGGACAAGGACCACAGGTATAGTGGTCTCCAGAGCCACATACGCGTAACTTATTGAATAACCTCAGTACCTATGCCCCAGTCACTGTCGTCATTAAAGGGGTGGGGTCCCACTCCTAAAAACCCCCACCCCAACCCCCTAAAACCTGTACCCCACTTGTCTGCCAACGGGGAGTACCCCTGCCTAAAAACTACCCTCGGCTGCGGACCTTTCCGCTGTCCTACATACTAGTGACTATCCCTGTTCCAACAGATGCCAAATCCCCTGTGCCCAACTTCAATCCTCACTCTGGTCTTTTCGTCTCCCTTGCTCCCTGCTAAGCAGGACAGCACCACAAGCCTGGGAACCGTGTACATCTTACCAGAACTCGCCCAACTGTGAGCCGGGAAAAACATTAGCGATGTCCTAGCCCTCCCCCGTCGCCTGACGCGCTGATAACATGCCCTCAAATTTCGACCTGTGCATACCAGCCCAGCAACCAATTCAGCCCCGTACAGGGGCCCACTGTCCGCCCTTTTGGTAACGGGCCCATGGGCCAGGCCCTAGCTGACCAAAACACTGTCCCACCCCTTCTGGCAGCCCATGGAATTGGGCTCTGTAGATCCATCCCCTTGCTAAGTATGCCCCCTTTGGCCACGGTATCAATTACAATGCCCATGAGTGGCAACACCGTACTGGGTCCAGCTGCTTTCCTTGTTTCCAAAAGTACTCTGAATGTGCCCCTGAGCTCCCCGCACTGTCCAGCCTCCTCTGGCAGACAGTGGAACCGGGCTTATCCTCTCTAATCCCTACCCGTACACAGGACCTCCATGGTCTCAGACCTCAATGTCATACCCCAAGAATGACCGTGCCGTGCTGCTCAGGCTGTCTTCCATGCTGTGAACTATTCTCCAGGTTCACCCATGCCTCCCATAACTGTCAAGCCTCCTCTGGCACCGCGTAACAGACTTGTCAGCTCCAATCACCCTCAACCAGCCGTGCCTCCATGGCCACAGTATCATTTTTGATTAAAGGTACACGTAGCCCCTATTATCTACCACTATACCATGTGCTCTGCTCCTGAATGCCAGTGCCGTTCTGGGCTACTTGACTTATATGTTGCCAGGGGTACCCTAAATCATAAACACAAACTCCTCCAGCATGTGTTATTGCCGTTCTAAGCCACCTGTCTGTTGTGTTGCTAATGGTACCCCAAAGGTCCACTCTGAGCTCCTCGAGCCTGCCCAGCAACCTCTGGCAGCCCTTGGAACCAGTGCTAAAACCGTTCCGGGTCATGTAACTATAAAGTTGCCAATGCTACCGCAAAGGTCAACTCCAAGCTCCTCAAGCCTGTGCTATGGCCGTTCTGGGCCCTGTGTCTTTTAGGTTGCCAATGCTACCGCAAAGGTCAACTCCGTCGGGCATGTGCCAGTGCCGTACTGGGTCACTTGTCTTTTATGTTGCCAATGGAACTAAACCTGTTCGCTCTTATCACCATTAGTAACCAAGCCACCATGGCCTCAGGGTCCATCTCACCGGCCTGTATTGACAGCCCCCGACCTGGTCCAGCTGTCTGCTCTGGTGCCCAATGCACACCAAAGGTCAACTCCGACCTCCTCAAGCCTGTGCCATGGCGGTTCTGGGCCAAGTATCTTTTAGGTTGCCAATGCTACCGCAAAGGTCCACTCCAAGCTCCTCAAGCCTGTGCTATGGCCGTTCTGGGCCACGTATCTTTTACGTTGCCAATGGTACCCCAAAGGTCAACTCTGAGCTCATCGTGCATGTCACAGTGCCGTACTGGGCCACTTGTCTTTTATGTATCACCATTAGTAACCAGGCCGCCATGGCCTCCGGCTCCATCTCACCGGCCTGTATTGACAGCCCCCGACCTGGGTCCAGCTGTCTGCTCTGGTGCCCAATGCACATCAAAGCTTTATCACCACCATAACCAGGCCTCCGTGGCCACAGGGTAGATCTCAATGTCCTAAGATTACAGCCCCAAAACGTGTCCAGCTGTTTGCTCTTGTGCTCCCTTGAACTCAAATCACCCCTGACCCCAATCGTGTCGGCTGTAACACCATGTTAACTAGGCCTCACTGGGCACTGAATCCGTCGTAATGGCTCAGACGCCACACGGAAAAAACCCCCACGACCCAACTTATCGCCCCAAAATATCCAGCCACCCGTGGAAACAGGCCACCCCACAAGGACAACTTTTCCCCCAGTGGCCTGTTATCTCCAAATGACCCGTCCTTCATGACATTCAACTTTGAAAATTAAGCAAAACAGGCCTCTTCCTCCAATGCGATACGTCCAAGCGAGCTGCCCTCTGCTGAATAACCTTGGCTGGAAAACCAACTCCGACTCTTCCACTCTGGAGAATCCCCCGCCTACTCGTGAGCAGTTTCCCTTAACCCCCTGGTCATTGACGACGTTTTTGGTAGTATACCTCCACTCTCCAAATTATTTAAAGGACCAAATTACTAGGTGTATTAGAAATTGCTCCCCGTCCACATGCCTGCTGAATTTACCTGGAAAAATGTCATGAACCAATTGGTTAGATCACCCACCCCTCCCACCCCCCTTCAGTACCTCCTGCTAATTATCCTCTACTAAACACTCCCTCGTAGGTCGGGTCGGGACAATCCATGTGTCCACCCCCATGCCCGGCAACCTCTTCTGCCTACCCCCGTGCTTAACTGCACATCCTCAAAGTACTTCGACAGCATCAACAGGAAACAAACTCTTATCCTTTGAACCTGTGACCCAAAAACGGCACAACACCTACTCTTTGTGCCAGTGCTCCCTCCAAAGCGCTTCACCTTTATCCGTATTTCTGAGACAATTGCCACCAGGGGGAGTACTATCCGCCTTGGCCTGGTGCACCGCCGAAGCCGTACGGGGCCTACGTGGGGCAGTGATCTTGTGGTCCACCACCTACTAGCCATACCATACCCTAGAAGCTGCTTTCCAAGTTGATTTCCGCCAGGGGGAGTACCGTCCCCCTTGGCCTGGTGCACCGCCGAAGCCGTACGGGGCCTACGTGGGCCAGTGATCTTGTGGTCCACCACCACCAGCCATACCATACCCTAGAAGCTGCTTTCCAAGTCGATTTCCGCCAGGGGTAGTACCGTCCCCCTTGGCCTGGTGCACCGCCGAAGCCGTACGGGGCCTACGTGGGGCAGTGATCTTGTGGTCCACCACCTTCCAACCATACCATACCATAGAAGCTGCTTTCCAAGTCGATTTCCGCCAGGGGGAGTACCGTCCCTCTTGGCCTGGTGCACCGCCGAAGCCGTACGGGGCCTACGTGGGGCAGTGATCTTGTGGGCCCCCGATGCTCCAGCCTGGCCGTACTGGGCCCAGCCTTCTCTTCACCACGGGGTAATGGAGCCGTACCGTGCCCTCCCGTGTCGGGAACGTTGCAGAAGTGAACCCGCCGCAAATATATGGTCCGGTGTGCTGGTCCCTGCCTGTATCCCGCTGTGTCCCTTTCCCGGCATACCGTGTGCAGAAACATACCCCCCTCCCTAAATACCTTAACCCAAATTATACGCCTATTTCCCAATGTCATCTCTAAGCCCCCCTGGCCTGTGGTCCCAGTATCTCGCCTAACATCTATACCCTCCCCTGCCTTTATTCGTTTCACCCGTGCCCTGGCTGCTTCTGCCTTCTCACGGGCTTCGCACATAGCGAATCTGCGCGCCTCTGTCTCTTGGACTAGCCGGCACTGCCCCCCCACTGTGCCTCGATATCCACCTGTGCCCATCTATTGGCTTACCCTTCCGTCCCCCGAACATTGATGGCTCCGGCTCCACCTGTTCCTGCATACTCCCATGGCCTACTGGCACGGTCTTGTTATGTCCCCCCCCCCCCTCCAGGCCTCTTATCTTTTTGAGGGGGGGGCCTTGTTCCCCAGCCCTTTCGTGCTGGGGTGGAGGTGGTTGCGCTCTTTCTACTCTCCGCTGGACTGCACCACGTGGGGGCTCACCCTGCCTCCTACCGTTACGTGTTGGGCCTCCACCTTACTTACTGCGTCACGCACCTGCCGGGCCCCAGCCCCGCCCGCTTCCGACTCATAGTCACCGGGGCCGGGGGGGGGGCTATTGGTCAGCATGTTCTAAGCGGGCTGGGAGGCAAGAGCGCCTGCCTCCCTTGCTTGCGCCGGTGTCCCCAGGTCTACCTCCCCTCCCCCGCCCGCGCTGTCCTACCTTATTTCTCGCTTTGCTGCCCTTCAGGAGGCCGGCTGCCACAGCAGCAGCAACCCCGCTTTCGTCCCGGTGCGCAGGGCACGCCATGCCCACTCACGCTTCGTCAAGCACTCCAGGTCGCAGGATGTCATGTCGGCCCACCGCTCCCAACGTCTGGAGCGCGGCCGTGATCTTGTCGGCAGAGTGGGAAGTCATGTACACCTCCTCGCCGCTGGAATAAAGCACTCGCTAGCTACCTCTGAACCAATTTACCTGAAACAAAAGAAATCTCAACTTACTATAACGAATCCTCAACCCCTCTACCCAGAAAAATCTGTCCTGCCTACGACCAGCCACCGGGAATACCACAAAATGGTGGCTGGTAGCACCAAAATGGCGAAGTAAATAACCTTTGGGCTAAAAATAGCCCAAACAGCCCAATAAGCCCAAAAGGGGCGGAGCAGACGCCTGAGCCGCTCCCGTTCCCCAAACATCCCGGGAGGCAGACCTCGCTGCGCTCGGCTGCCCCCCAAGACCCCCTTCCCCTAGCTGCCAAGGTTCCAGATTGCAATGTGTGACACTTTCACGATATCAGTGTAATTAGGAGTGCCATTTCAACGACTACGAGTGACACTTTCTCGCGAGTAAAATCAAGCAATGAAAGTGTCTCAGGCTAGCTCCAGCCCCGGCCGCAAACTGCACTGGGCATTATGCAAGCCTCAGGAGAGTGAGGCTGAGGCACACGTAGTTGTTATTAAATTAAAAGAAAAGTGTGTGTGCTCATGATCAAAAAGTCTATTGCGCGTTATTTTGAGTAAATAATAAACGCTGCACTCTGTGCAGACACGTGGCACACTTGAATGAACTGGTTTTAATTATTAGAATCGACCTGAAAAGTGAAGTCACCACTCCCTCCGACCAGCGCTCCTTTCATCATTCATGCGCACCGCTGAATAGTAGGCACTTGCAGGCTCCGACCGAATACATTTTGTAGATGATCATTCATTCATGCACATTGGCGGCCTGCACACGACACCGGAGAGCTCGACTGTCTGTTAGCTGCAGCACACAAGTGTGTGTCTGAAGTCAAGTGAAGTGTGTGTGTGGCTGCGAGTGCGTGTGTCGTGTGTGCATGGAACTTACTTGGAGGAAGGCAAGCTGAAGCAGCACATTAATTTGAACTTTATTACCCATAACTAACTTGCACTTAGAGTGATTTTAATGCCCCTGGCCTGACTTAGACTCTGCCTAGGCACATACCTGCTAGTATTTGCGACTGCCGCCGGCAGCCGTGCCAGCGAGAGCAGCTGCAATTCCACGTACACACCGGCCACCTGGCTTGCCTCTCTCTGTGCGGGCCGCCCGCATCAGGCTCGCTCGGGCCGGCTCTCAGCTGCAGGGGTCCCGGTCATGACCATCATGGCACCGCAAGCTCATGATGCAGCCTTCTGAACTGCCGCCCACTCGCGCCATGGAGGGTGGCAGCCTTCGCAACAACACATAACTGTGAGTCTGACCGAACTCACTGTCTGACTCCTGACCTCACTCATGTTTTTGAGGTACCCATTGGCAGGCACGTCAGTCAAATATGCTGCGGTGATGAAATGAAAATCCAGTGTTACATTATAGCGAGGTGAGTTCAGCCCGGCCCTGCCCCCCCCCCCCAAGAAGTCTACTGAACAGCGCACACTGTGCGCTGAATGCCTGTGCCACTGACTGTGTTATAATAACAGCCAGCACTCTGGCTGATAGCGCTTGAGTCAGGTACAGGCGCTAATATGCGTGAATTCGCATTTCAGTGGGGGGATGTGGATCACCACAATGAAATGCGTTAGTCTAACACCTGATACGTGGCACTTGGCAGGGCTGAATTCAGGGGGAAAAACGATATCAAACAGTGGTACTAAAGGTCAGCTGGAACCCCAGCACAACGCGCACGGCCGGACTAGGAACCCAAAGGACCCTGTCAAATTTTGTTATACCAGTCCCCCTACGGAGCGCAGCAAGCGAGCCTGACCGCTACAAAGGGGGACTTTGATGGTTCTCCCCCCAAGCAAATTTGGGGAAAATTGGTGCATTCCACAACACATTTGTCATTATATATTCAATTGTATTCGCTTTTAAAGCATAGTAAATGATGACCTTAAGGTGCACCAGGATAAGGCAATCTTTACTGGGGCTCTTCAATGATTCCCTCTCTATCACCCTCCAACAGTAACTCTCATCTCTCCATAGCCCCTCTCTCACATGTATTTCATTTGTTTTATAGCGCTTCTCATACCAGCGTAGGGTGTCGGAGCACTTCACATCACACACATACAGAGACAATAAATCATACGTGTGTAAATAAGTGTACAGAAAATGTTACATAAGGCAAAGGGGACTACAAAGTGGAGGATTCACATGTCATCCATACTAGTGGGCATTTTTTAAGAGTGCTTGGTCTGGAGATGCACAAACTCAGGATTCAGAACAAAACACAGAGGTTAGGGTTGGCTTTTATAATAAGAATTAATTTCTACCCAAACAAACTGTTTTAGCAACATCAGGATAATGAAAGACTGGGGGGAAAAAAATACCTTTCTAACCTGTACCATGCATTTTGCATGCAGCTCTTTGATGGCAGTTCATAGCTCACTGTGCTAGATTACGATTGTAACTTATGAACTGCACAGTAACAAAAAAATCTCAGGGTAGTTTTGGGTGATGGGGACGGTCGGGATAGTTTTCAGGGCTGGGGGGGGTCGGGAGTTTTAGGGCTCATGGCAGGGGATGGGGGGTAGTTTGTTTGGGTTGGGGGTAGCTTTGGGGGGGGTCGGGGCGTTTTCAGGGCTGGGGGTCGGGGTAATTTTCAGGGATGGGGTCAGGAGTTTTAGGGCTCAGGGCAGGGGACGGGGGTGGGGGGGTAGTCTGTTTGGGTTGGGGTAGTTTTGGGGGCTGAGGGGTCGGGAATTTTAGGGCTCAGGGCAGGGGGAAGGAAAGGGGCAGTTTATAGGCTAAGTGGGATGCTGGGCTGGGGCAGGGAGTAGGTTGGGGTTGATTTTAGGGGGTGGGGTTGGTTGTAGGGCTCAGGGAGGGGACTGGGGTCGGAGTAGGTTTTAGGAGGCTAAGTTTTAGGGCTCAAGGCAGGGGACAGGAAAGGGGCAGTTTTCAGGTCGAGGGGGCAGTGGGCTGGGGCAGGGGGAAGTGAGGGTAGGTTTTAGGAGGTGAGGGCTGGTTTTAGTGCTCAGGGAGGGGGGCTGTGGTCGGAGTACTTTTTAGAGGCTGGGGGGTCGAGTATTAAGGTTCAGGATAGGGAGTCGGAGAAGTTTATAGGGCTGGGGCGGGTAGACCTCAGGAGGGCCAAATTTTAGGGCTCAGGGCGGAGGGGGCAGGAGTGTGATCTTTATATACCAATCATGTCTTTACTATGAAATTGCGTGGTAAAGGCATGCATGGTAAAGGCATGCCTGGTAAAAACGCGGTCGTGGTTAAGACCGCGTGGTTCAGGCATGCGTTGTTCCATCACTCAACCAAACCCAGGTATTCAATGATCTGACAACAAAGCAACAAATCGCCCGGCTGTGAAGCCCAACTCTCACTGATTTGGTCTGTGGTCTTCCCTGGGTCTTGAGAGATTCAAGAGAGGCAGAGAAATGATGACACTCGTAAGACTACCTAGAATCTCTCATGTTAATCTTGGGTCTACTCAGATGCATGCACACAAGCATGATCAGCTGCATCAGTCCTATGCTTTCAATGAAAGCGGAGAGACGGCTTCAAAGTTGGAGAGGAAGGGAATGCACCGAGGGTGGTGCAGGAAGGTGACAGAATGCCAAAAAGAGTGGTTTTTGTGTGGGGAGCAGTGAGAAAAGAGAACATTTAGGTGGTGTCAAGGGTGCATTTGGATGGTGGCAGGATGCCAGATGGTTGTTTGCTACTCTTTGCGATCTTCTTCCTGCCGGCTGCTGTCTCAATTGCCTTCCTTTTCCCCATTATGCTACCAGCAAGCCGCTCAAACTTTCTGCTAGGATGATTTTCTAAGGTTGGGAAAACTATCAGCCTTTGCAGCAACCACAGGACAGATGTGTAGAAATGCAACAGCTATATAACAAGTGTATTGTCTTTACAGAGTCCTTTAAACAAGATATCAGGGTCCAAGTCTCAGTTGTTAATACCAGCCTAGTGGGAAAAAGTTCACGTCTTTCAAAAATGCATTGGGCAGTGCTTACCCATTACCTGCCACCTCTGTGCTGCTCATCTCATCATGGGAAGAAGGTGTGATAGAAGGGGTCCATACATAAATTTCTACATGTGTAACTGTGAATAAATGAGATATTTTTCACCCTGAGTTTCCGAGTGACTCTGTAGACAACTCAAGCTTCACTCTGGCTGTCTATCTGATGTCACTCAGAATCCGTTGGTGAAAAACACCCTCATTATTCACACTTACCAAACTTACATTCTACATTATTGCTCAAAAGGGAAAACATTGTCAGTGGAGAAACCCTTCCCTTAAATCCCCCGAAAACGTCCTAGAGACATTTGAGGAACTCTTCCACCCTTTCCAGATACTTACTGTAATAATTTTGGGAGTCATTTTCAGCTCTCTCTAGTGACTGTCAATCGACATTATGGGACTTTGCGCAAAATAAATAAATAATAGCTAAACAAGGCAGAAAACTGCAGTTCAAATGTTAGCGATTACATGCCAATTTACAGCTGTCTGAATGTTTACAACATTATCAGGGGGTCTTCCGTTCGTACTCCTATATATACTCACCCTGACACTAAACCCATGATGACAGAAAATCTTTCATACCGGCCGAAATGCAATATGAAGTCATACAATTCCAAATCTTGATTCGGTTATATTTGTTTGTACGCCAAAATAGCCTTTAGCTGTGCGAGTAGATTGTCAATCTAGCCCTTTCAACATAATGCTCGAAGGAGCAGAGTATGTCTTATCAGTGTCACAGTACATCTGGCTCTTTTTGTGACATAATGTTTTGTCATTGTATGCCCATGTATCAACAAAGGAGCAGACTGTGACCAGTGGGTTAAAATGGGGCAGTAGAAGAGGCTGAGAGGGGGGTTCTTCATAGGAGATGAAATATTTAATGCCTCACAGCTCAACAGGAGTACAAGTGAAACAATTCAAAGCGACTAGGAGACAGAATTCTAGTGCAAAGAGGCATGCTTAAACTGTAAAAATAAAGTGCCAGATCTGTGAAAAATGTTCTAAAGTTTAATGGAACCATTTAAGAGTACTACTAAAAGCAGTGAAAATAATTTATTAGAACATTGGAATGTTGAGCGCTCCATTGAAGACAAAGGAGTGCTCCAGGCTTCTAATGTCTGGTAGTAGCCCAGAGCATCAACATTCCAATGTTTAACTAAGGCTTCACAGAGTCCGAGGGGATTTCAACCCCCTCAGGCTCTGTAAGGTCTTTTTTTACAAATTAGATCATTTTGCCCTCTAGGGATGGAATGTTATAATAGCCTTAGAGCACTCCGTAGCGGGCTCCACCAGCCATTAAAAGCTGCTCACTTGTTAAAGGCCCTTGCACGCCTTTAATGTCCGATAGAGCCTGCTACGGCGGGCTCTAAAGCTATAATAGTTCCTGCTCACTTCAATGTCTGCTGCTATTGCACATTACCATATTTTTTTAGCCACAAAGTCCTTGATTCCTGATGGGAATATTTGCTATAACTGAATCAGCTTATTCAGGCTTACCTGTTCTGACAAGGAGCTGCTGTATTTTTTGGACATCCTTTTCCTCATGGTTTCTTTCACAGACTTCACCTTTTTGCCAAGCGACATGCGGGAGGTAGAGGGCGACTTGATGACTTCTTTGTAAATAACTTCCCCTTCATTGCCCTAGAAGTGAAAAAATGAAGTTGAGAGCCCTTTCTGCTGGCATAACCACTACTTCTGCTAATCGTAAAACTTTGCAAATGCTTTCGGCCTTCCAAATGCTGTAAATCCAAGGTGCTACCAAAAAGCAAAACAAATGCAGAGCAGCCAAAATCTGAAACAGAAGCAATGCAGGGACAGAGAGCTGAAGCCGAACCATGTGCTGGAAGCACCAACCCATCAGACTGGTAAAGAGCTTGCCTTTGTCCAAGTGCACATGTCAAGTATATTATAACATAAAATCTTCAAACTGCATAGACTTTCCAAGATGGCTATTTTGTGTCTTTCCTGTTCTATTTAGATCTCCCTTTCCTTTATTCCTACAAAAATTAAAAGATTACAAAATGTTTATAAAAAACCAATGCCAATGAGTCCGGATTATGAAAGTGCCTCGTTATGTTATGGAAACTTGACATAGCACTGCAACTCACCCTGAGGGGGCATCTCGGCGCTAGGGTAACAGATCACAGACCACTGCGCTAGGGTAACAGACCACTGTGTGCCTCTGATGGGTTTAGTCACTATATAACCCATTATATATGCAGTGTTACTCACCTTTGCAGTCAAGCATCCATTCATTCATCCATCCACTAACATATTCTTACATTCACCCTCTGACACAACCACAATAAAACACATACAAACTCAACAACATTTGCAAGATACATACCTGCCAACTCACACGGTGCCACCGTGTGTCACACGATTTCGGCTCTGTTCACACGGTCACCAGGTGAGGAGCCGAAATCAGATAGTGGCAGAGAGAACGAGCTGAAAACCACTATAAACAGTTGATTTCTAGCTCGTTTTCAGAGGCTGTAAGCAGTCAATGTCCATTAAAAGGTGTAAAAACACCCCAGGACATCGGCGACATTGGTTATTTTTGGGAGGGGGTGGGGGCTTGGTGAGAGACTGAGTGTCTCTTCGATAGCTCTCAGCACCAGGCCCCGCCCCCTCCTCACACGGTGAAGTGATTTTGTAAGTTGGCGGTATGAAGATAAATTAAAAGAATAAAAGTGGAAAAATAAAATTTGACGTCTAAATACGGTGGGCATATGACTGCAATAACGATCCTAAACAAAGCAGCGGCTGTCCGTCTCTTAGTGGTATTGTACAGTCTATTGTTGTTTTGAAGGTCCAGTACGGTTACCATGTTTAAAACCAATAGATTTGCCATCTGGAATGGTAAAACAATGATACACTACGTGCAGCATTCCATAATGGTCGTCTGGTTTAGAGGAAGTGAACACGCAGGATGCAGCTCACTACAGATTAAATGAGCAGCAATCAAGTGATCAGTTAGCCCTGCTCCGAGAGCTGTAGTTATCCTCTTAAGAAAAATGAACAGAGAAGCAAAAAAATAAAAGGGGAACTATAAAATGAGAAAATTGAAAACTAAAGGACTGTCCAAACAGCCCGACACAAAGCGCACTCATTTTGAGGTGGATGTGCACATGGGATCAGAAAATGCCACCATTAACAGGGCAAGCGACAAGAGAGACAATGACTGGTGTGAACTGAACCATTACCCCATGCAGTATGCTGTCATGGATGGAGGTCAACTGCAAATGACAGAAAGACCAATGCCAGAAGAGATTCAATGTAAGAAAATACCTGCCTATAGGCTTTAGCACAGTGTAATAACAACCCATCCTTAAATACCTACCACATTCAACGCATGCTATTCACAATAACTAAGTCTGGCCTACTGGCTTTGTAATAAAGTTTCATAATAAACAGATTGTACCTATGGAATCTGGCATAACTTTTCCCAATGAACAGATGGGGCCTAAATCATATGCTTTACATAACAGCCAACATAGGCTATCCCATTGTAAGCTTTGTACTTTGTGTGTTAGTGAGCCCTCACTAGGCAGCTATACTGATCCGGGCTCAGGCAGCTGGGTAAACAAACAAAATTATCACAGCTGTGTGGAGAGGAAGCACTTTTTCTGTGGAAGAACACAACTACTTCCCCAATCAAACATTAACCCCTGTCCATAAACATGTGGCGAGACCCCAAGCGTCTCTCTGCAGTACTCCTAAAAGCTCTTTTTTAGATTGAGCACATAAGTTCAGGCAACAGCTGCGCTATCAAGCCAGACCTTATAAGGGGGTATAACTGTTGTGGCTAATGTCAATTTAGGGTGCCACTAACATTATATAGTTTAAGAGTGTTCTTTTTCAGTATACAACACCTAATAATGTTAATGATGAGAATGATTAAAAAAATTGTTAAAAAAAGAAAACAAAATGGTTTGTCCTAATGGAGTATCTGGTCACATGGGTAAGATACGCACGGGCTGTCTTTGAGCATGACAATTAATGCCTTCAACTGTCCTGTATTAAACAGCTGTGCAGTAATGCAATGCCTGGTGCTTCAAAATTACTTTAATGCCTTCCACTGACTTACAGACGACAAGAGAGAAACTTGTCAATTGTCTTTAAACATAATTTTATGTTGACGTCATTATAGATTCACATACTGTGCATAATATTGCCCTCTGATGGTTGTGTTTGGAATAACAGTTTTTGTACACAACCCAGATAATGTTATCAAACATCTCTCCATTTTATTCCATTTTCTGGGTACAAAAAAGGCAAACGTAACAGTGCCATACAAAGTGCTCCTATGCTTTCTTACACATTTTGGTCAGCTTTCGCAAACTTTCTCAAAGGGAATCAACACCATTTTGAGGCATCACACAAACATAAAAAGGTTGTGTGACCTGCCTCATTCTATTCGGTCTTCCACAAAATGTGAAATGGACTACATAAGGCATCCATTCCATCATCTACTTGACCCATTACATTTCTCCTTGTATACAATGATTACAAATATTCAAGTGAATTTTTAATAAATAAAATGACCACAGAAATTACTTGCAACTCATCTCATTATTTCATCAGAATGGTAGTCTCAAAACCTGCAATGGATCCCTAAAATGCACATCTTATTTTTTCATTACCAAGGATTATTGATGACCTCATCTGTGCAGCATTGCTAAAAATGAAAAAATAATATGATGTGGCTGGCTGCGTAATTTTTAGGCACATGCTGGACACATGTGCGTGCCTACAAAATGAAGCAGCACATTTTTTTCTTTTTATTTACAGATCCAAGTTGGAACGTTAAATAATAAGAAAAAAGTAGGGCGAAAGTGATTTAAAGTGAATGGGGGGATGGAGAAGTAACACAGAGGGTGGGGATGAGGGGAAACAACATGGAACTGCAGGGACAGAAGCAACACGGAGGGTGCTGGTGGGGAAAGCAACAGAGAAAGAGCCGGGTGGGGGAGAAGATAAGCTCACAGGCGAGAGAAAGCAAAGTGGAGCTGTGTGGGACAGCCACATGGTCAACAAGGCAAAACGGGGGCAGGAGAGACTCAAGAGAGCATCATGGGGGTCAGCGGGGGGAAGCACATGGGCGAGAGAGAGAAACACATCGCTGCGGAGGAGGCAGGAGAAATACACGAGGAAGACAGCTGGAAAACAAACTCTCATGGAGTGCTTAAACAAAAATAAAAAAGTAGTGCTTGAAATGTTAGCAGTGGAAGGACACAAGTAATAAGGCCATGCTCTGGTTCAGGGGAATGGGGGTGGGGGTGAACGCAAGAAGAAAAGGAATGAAAGCACACACACGACGAAGAAACAAAAGCAAGCGAATAAGAGAGACAATAAAGCCAACCAACCGAATGCAATGGGTGCGGTTCTAAGCCCCCTGCAAGCTGATAGTGCATCATATCACCAACAGACTGCTTGCACTGTCTGGTAGGAGCGACCTACTAGACAGAGGTCCTGCATAAGGAAGGGAGGGAGGGGAGTTGGAGAGGTCCTGCATAAGGGAGTTGGGGAGGGGAGGGGAGTTGGAGATGGAGAGGTCCTGCATAAGGGAGTTGGGGAGTGGAGGGGAGTTGGAGATGGAGAGGTCCTGCATAAGGGAGTCGGGGAGGGGAGTTGGAGATGGAGAGGTCCTGCATAAGGGAGTTGGGGAGGGGAGGGGAGTTGGAGATGGAGAGGTCCTGCATAAGGGAGTTGGGGAGGGGAGTTGGAGATGTCCTGCATAAGGGAGTTGGGGAGTGGAGGGGAGTTGGAGATGGAGAGGTCCTGCATAAGGGAGTTGGGGAGTGGAGGGGAGTTGGAGATGGAGAGGTCCTGCATAAGGGAGTCGGGGAGGGGAGTTGGAGATGGAGAGGTCCTGCATAAGGGAGTTGGAGAACTGAGATTGTGAGTTAGTAGAATGAATTAAGTACTCGTGCAACGTTCTGAGTGAAGAGCTGCAAGTTGTGGACACTAAGTAAGGTCATGATGGAGCAAGGTTTCAAAAATGCAACTTGCTTGTACGCAATCCTCCTCATAGTATTAATTTATTAAACTTGTATTGTCAAAACTAACCTTTGCATTCACAAACACAAGAGGGACAGAAGCTTGCCTATGTGTTTTACTAATGAATAACGCTGGTCTGTAATCCAAAATGTCCGCTAAAGCGCGGGAACCTCAATGCGCATGTCGCAACCTGATCACATGGTGTGACGTCTTTCTTTGCTTGGTGGGAAACTTCTGCTTCTGCGCAGTGTGCGCTAAAATGGCCGCTAAATGTTTTCACATGCTTAAGCTTGCTCTCATGTCATTATTAAATTGTCGTTTTCTTAATGCTACTAATGCAGGATAGTATTATAATTAATTGGGAATAGAGTAGGGAAAGTGGGTATACAGTGAAACATTTTATTTGTGATTTTAATATTTTTTTCTTGCACTTTTAGTAATTCGTAAACTTGGGCCTGGGTTGGTGACTTGAAACTCGAGAGACAGATGGTTCTGCGCATGTGTCCTGTGTGCCTGCCAAGTGAAGTCAACTTGGACGTCTTCCAAGGCCATGACCCATTGGCCGAAGATGATGTACTTCATGTTTCCGGAGGACAAAATGATACTTTTCCCCTGTAAAGTGTATCACATTTGTCGTGAGACGGGTGGGAAATAAAGTGAATGTATTAATTTGAAGGGGCGGGAACGTAAAGACAATAGGCTTTACAATTTAGGCCAAATCGGTATGGTGCGAGAATCCACCCCCTGTCCCTGTCCAATCAGAAGTAGTGATCCCATATTTTAGCAACATTAAGGGGAGGTACATGGGCGTAGAAGGGTATAACAGATATAGAATTAGCTAATTAGCTAGAGCTGACTCTCAGAACACACAGAAGAGCTCCAGACTGCCATGCTGATCGGTTGCTGACTGAATTCCTGTCCAGAAGAGGTCCTGAGGAGGGGGCGGTGGAGTCCATTAGAAGGAAGGCACGGGAGAATCGAGAGAAGTCGAGTATCAGAGAGGGGAACGGCGCAGGCGTCGTTGTAGAGAGGTCACCGGTCCTGTCCTGATCCTGGAAGAAGTCTTTGCTCTTCATCCTTCCTGGGTCCTATCTTTTCCAACTCCTTGGCCAAGGGGCTTGGTGCTCGCATTTAGGTAACTATACTGCAACCTTTAGTTGCGCTGCTGTCTCTATCTTCTCCTCTTCCTTAAACACCGTCATTTATTAGCAAAATCATTTCTATGCTTTTTCTTGGGTATTTCAATCAAGTACCGTGTTTTCTGTATTTTACTCTGCTAAAACTTTAGATAAACATTTTAAAACTTCCTGACTCAGTGGTTATTTCAGGATTATGTACTATAATGAATGTCACTAATTTTAAACTTCCCAATTAGCAAAGGATCCATTGGTAAGTTATTACTCTTCAATCAGAAGGTAATTGGTAGCAGGGACTTTGATAAAAGAGTACATCTGACACCCAGCGTAAGTATTAGTGTAGTGTGAATGTATATGGCCCAAGTGAGTATATGGTGTATGAATGCTGTTGGCTAATATTGCGCTGGATCAGTTTTCTGGTAAGCAGAGGACGGTTATGGTTACTCTTTGTTAATTGGGTAATGAGAATTTTTATTTGTATTTTTATGAACTAACATCCGCTTAAATTTTGAGTTTTGTTATATGTTGTCCAGAATACCCCGGGGTAAAAAGAATAGTGGGTGGCAAGTGGAAGCCATACTGCAGTGAGGTTATCTGTCAGGCAGAAATAGTACTGAGAAGTTAAGCAGGACTTTCAGTACTCGTTAGGGACTCTATGCGTGTGAGTAATAGCAAAAAGGGTACGCTGATAAAAATTTGATGTTATATCACCTAGTAAGGGTAACATTGGAGAAGTAACAGGTACTTCTGGAGCTTGTGTGAAGAGTAGACGGAAGTGTTTTACTCGTAGAGTATGTTTTAGTAAACGGAAAGGTTTTACTAAAGTGTGGAAGAAACTATCCTTTTCAAAATTAGTGGAAACTGGCACGATAGCGAATGTTTTATGTTGTTACTGAAATTTAATTAAGATTTATAGAGAAAATAAGTTTGCGTAAATTTTTGTAAAGGGAGGGTCAGTTGCCGGAGAGGGAGCTGACGTCACAAAACGCCGCGCTGTGGTAGGTTGAAACAGCGGGTGTGGAGAGACACTTGTAAAGGAGGGGTCAGTAGTCAGGAGTAGTACTGACGTCACAGGTGCAGCGAGGACAGAAAAGAGCAGATTGTAAAGGAGGGGTTGACAGAGAAACGTCACCAAAAGGCCGCGCAAGGATTGGCTCGGAAATAAAAGATAGCAGACATTTGATTGGTCGAAATTCTAGAAGCAAAATTCTTAGTGGATAAGGATTGCATGTCAAAACGCGATCCGACTTTAACAGGAACTCGTCCGGATAGGAGATTCCTAGGTTTTGCAGAATATAATTTTGTACACAGAAGATTAGATAGAATGTACGGAGAAAGGAGAAAAATGTCATTTTTGCAAAAGATTAAAAATTATTTTAAAATGGACAAACCAATCAAAACTAGAGAAGGAATTATTATTCCACCAGCTAAAACGCCAGCATCATTCATGATGATGGAGAGAGGTTATCATACTTGGGTATGGATGGAGAATTGGATAGAATACACCAAAAATGATGGAATATTAGCATTTCCCGAGAATGGCACGTTCAATGGGCGAATTCTTCAGAACTTGAGATTGAGGATGAATGACTTAGAACCCAGACCTAGATTAACTCAGTACGAAGCACTAGAGGAATGGGAAACCGAGGCATTTGAGCGGGATAGATCTAGAAGTAATAGGAGTTACCCAGGATTTTTCCCTAGATATTTACGTGAGTCGAGAGAGGGTCAGATGAAACAATGGAGAAGGGCAATGATTACAGAGGGACTGTATCCATTATTCACAGAAGGAGAGAAATGAGGAGGCAAATGTACAGAAAAGACAAAACATTTAATGAGAAATGAGGAGTCTGAAGACGATTTTATGGAGGAAATGTTAAGAAACCCCCCACCATATCAGGAAGGGACAAGTGGATGCACCCCAAGTGCACCACCAAAAACTCCATTAGTGCCACAGGTAATGCATGAGTTCACCCCGAGTAGAATGCTACATGATAAAGAAAAAGAAGCCCTAGAAAAGCCCAGAACAGAATTAATACAGAAAATAACTCAGATAAAAGTACATCCTGATTCGTTGACCATACCTGTAACAATTGGTCCAGTAGTTCCATTATATGGTACTCAGGGAAATTGTCCTCAACCCATACTTGCACCTACTCCTGTGAATAACCCCAAACCTGAAGCTCCAGTTATAATTGAGGATTGAGTGACTGTGAATTAACAATATCACTTATGGACTTGCCCATTCGAGGTTCTATAAATAGTACTCCAAGAAAAGATGTACCTGGAGGTTCAAAAGATGTAAGTTTAGTAACTTCATCGGGAGCAAATAGTGTTACCATAGTAACACCTGAAGATCTAGAAAGATGGGTACAAGGGTCAGTTAAACAGTGCACACCTCCGAAAATAATGGACATTCATAAATTAAAAGTCGAATTAGAAGAAATAATAGCAGGAAATGTAGGACTAGAACGCTTAAATACCTATGATGAAGAAGAATTATTATTCCTGTGCAGGAGTATCACTAGAAATGTGAGGTTATTTCATGAAAAATTGTCCAATTTAGCATTACAGATGGGAATAGAAATAGGGAGATCAAAGGTACTACAGAAACCCTATAGAGCAGAATTTTCAGACAAAGATTTAGAAAATATGAATGCCTCTGGAAAAAGACTACAAATCAGAGAATTAATGTTAGTTTTGCAAAAATGGGGAGACCTAGATAAATGGAAAACTAGGTGGGCCAAGAAAAAGGAAGAAGCACGAACAAGTAGAACAGCATCAGAATATGTGATGAAAGAAACAGGGAAAGCAGACCAAATGTATCCAATGCGAGAAGTTGCGGGAGGAGGATATGTACATGTCCCATGGAGCAGACAGGATATTTTATCATTTACGAATGATTTTCCAAAGCTGAGGGAAAAGCCAATTGAATGGTACAAGCAGGTTGAAAGGTTTGTGAAGGTGTCAAAGGTATTGTTCAAGGATTTAGATGGTTTGTTTGACATAGTGGTACCTGCCGATTTATGGACAGATTGTAAGATGACAGTGGATTGGCCAAGTGATGAGTATCCCAGAGATCCGAAGACAGGTGCCCCGTCAAATGATGTAATGAAAAAGTATCAGCAGGTGATAACATACCTGAAAGGGAAAATACCCCCGAAAGAAACAGATTGGGTGAAAATAGATCGAACCACCCAAGAAGCCAGTGAAACAGTACATTCCTATTATGAGCGTCTATTGCAGGTATTTAAACAGTATAGTGGATTTGAGGACATTGGAGACAAAAACATGAGTCAGTTTGTGTATCGGTTTGTTTACGGTCTGAAGCCAGAGATTTGCCAGATGATTAAACAACACATGCTGTGTTGGCAGGGAAAGCCCATAGATGAGATTCTGATATATGCGAAATATTGTGGAGACGATATTGAGGATAGACACAAGAAATTACAAGAAAAGGTGATGTGGGCTCAGGTGAAAATGGCAGAGAAACAAGGAATTAATTTGGAAAATCCGAGTGAAAATCAAGGAAAAGATTCTGGAACGAGTGGTGATACTGGGAATGGTGGAAAATTTAGAGGACGAATGAGTAGAGAAGAAGCTAAAAAGAAATTTCCTTGTCATGGATGCGGAAAATTGGGGCATTGGAAGGACGAATGTAAAAAGATTCGGAATAATAATGGCCCAAATCAAAACTTAAATCCAGACGCAGAATGACTCACAGCAGGGTGTAAATCCCCAGAGTCAATTACCACCTCCACCTGTTCAGGGTAATGTAAGCAGAGCAAAGCATGGTACAGACATTGGATAGCCAGGAGGGAGTGGTAAGAATGATTATATGACATAACAATTTCTTTTGCAGGACAATTACTGTGAATTCAACTCATGACGGTGCCTAGGAGAGGGGAAGAAGGAGTGCGTACTTGGCGCATCCTTACAGGTAGATCAGTCTGGTCCATATGTTGAAGGAAATGTGAAAGGTAATGATATTACTTTCCTTTTGGACACTGGTGCTACCAGGTCTACGGTGAGATCAGCAGATATCCCAGACCTTCCTCTCTCTGGTGAAGATATCCAAGTAGTAGGGGTAGCTAATCAAAGAATTAGAACGCCTCTTACAGAACCAATGGAAGTCAAAATAGGAAACTTCAGAGAAATGCATCAATTTGTAGTGTGCGATTCTAGCCCAGTGAATTTATTAGGTAGGGATTTATTGTGCAAAATGAACTGTACAATTTTCTGCACACCAGATGGTGTGGCAGTTCAGACACCAGATGAGGACCATGTATATAAAATTATGGTTGCAAAACAAGGTACAGAAATAGACGAAATGTTTTCGTTAATAACAAGAGATGAGTTACCAGAAGAATTAAAAGGTACAGTAAACCCAATAGTATGGGATTTCACCGGAAAAGAAGTAGGACTTATGGCAAAAATAGATCCAGTTCAAATTACGGTAAAAGAAGGTGCAATTTTCCCAAATACCAGACAGTACAAAATGAGTGCAGAAGTAAAAGCAGGAGTCATTGACGAAATAAAACGAATGGTAGAACAAAACATCCTAAAAGAAGTAATGAGTAGCCCATGTAATTCACCAATCATGGGACTAAAGAAACCTAGTGGAAAATATAGGATTGTTCAGGACCTTCGTAAAATAAACAAGATTGTGGAACCATGTTGTCCCATAGTACCAAATCCTGCAGTAATCCTATTCCAGATCCCTTGGAATGCAGGATGGTTCACAGTAATTGATTTGTGTCAAGCATTTTTTTCAATTCCATTGCATCCAGACAGCCAGTATCTTTTCTCATTTAAATTTGAGAACAAAGTCTATGTGTGGAATCGTGTTCCTCAGGGGTACACAGAAAGTCCTTCCATCTTCAACCAGATACTGAAAAAGTGCCTGGAAAAACTAGTGATGCCAGGAAGCTCAGTCTTAGTCCAATATATCGACGACTTATTGGTGGCGTCGACCACCAGAGAAGACTGTGTTGTTGACTCCATAGCATTATTAAATCTTTTGGCAGAAGAAGGACATAAAGTCTCACCTGAAAAGTTACAGTTTTGCAGGACAGCTGTTAAATATCTGGGACATCAAATTGAGAGGGGAAAAAGAAGAGTAACCTCTGAAAGAGTAGAATTAATAAAGAGAATGCAAATGCCTGTAACCCAAAGACAAGTGCGAATGTTCCTAGGAATAGTAGGCTACTGTCGACAATGGATACCAAATTTTTCCATGTTAGCTAAGCCCTTAATTAACATGACGAAAAAGAAAGCAAAGGACCCTGTTGAGTGGGAGGATGAAAGTGTAGAAGCTTTTGTAAAATTGAGAAACGCACTTTGTTCAGCACCTGCCTTAGGCATGCCTGATTATAAAAGAGAATTCGCATTATTCTGTCAAGAGAGAGAAAATTGTGCACTTTCTGTCCTAACTCAGAGACATGGACTAGACAGACGTCCTATAGCGTACTTTTCTGCTACATTGGACCCAGTAGCAGCTGCGTTGCCAGGATGCTTAAAAGCAGTGGCAGCAACTTGTTTGAGCATTGAACAAAGTGAGTCAATTGTGATGGGACATCCTGTAAAAGTGTATGTTCCACATGCAGTTGTCATTCTGTTGACAAGAACCCGAACTCAGCATCTTACTCCTAGTCGGCTGACTAAATATGAGAGGATAATAATGGGTGCTGAAAATGTGACCATGGTAAGGTGTACGATAATAAATCCAGCAACTTTGTTGCCGGACCCATATCATGAAACAAATAAAGATGACGAAGAAGATGAACATGATTGTGTACAAATTACAGAATTATGTACAAAACCACGCCCAGACATAGAGGAACAGCCTCTTAAAAAGCCAAACAGGGAGCTATTTGTCGATGGTTCATGTCAAAGACATGAAGATGGTAAACTAACTGCTGCATATGCGATATGTGAATTAACTGGAATAGTTGAAGCATCCTATTTACCAGGAGTAAAATCTGCACAAGTAGCTGAATTGATTGCTTTGATAAAAGCTTGCAAAATTGGGAGGAATCAGAGAGTAACTATATTTACTGATAGTCAATATGGTTACGGGGTTGTGCATGATTTTGGCAAACTGTGGATGCAGAGGGATTTCATGACTTCTTCAGGATCCCCCATTAAAAATGGACAATTTGTAAGGGAATTGCTAGAAGCAATACAATCACCAAAAGAATTGGCTGTGGTGAAATGTGCCGCACACCAGTCAGGAGATGACTGGGTGGTAGTCGGCAACAGATATGCAGACTTGGTGGCTCAACATTGTGCCAAAACCAGAACGTCAGTCAATAAGAGGGTGGAAAGAATGGGAATCAGCTGCCAACTTATGCTGTATATGCCACCTGAAACTTGGAATGAGGTGAAGAAATTGCAAGATGAGGTTGATGAAAGTGAGAAAAATTTGTGGAGCAAAGTGGGTTGCTCCCAAAGAGGAGAAGATGAAGTGTGGATCAGTGCAGATGGCAGACCAGTCATGCCAGACTGTTTACTCTCACAAATGGCCAGAATGCATCATGGAGACACACACATAGGGAGAGATGCAATGATTAGGCTGTTCAGACAAAATTGGTACAATCCCAAATTCAGGGCTGTTGCAGAGAGTCTTTGCCAGAGATGTCTAACTTGCCAAATGCATAATCCAGGCAGGAAAACGATAATTGGGTTTGGAAAGATTGGAAAGGCAGAGGGCCCATTTATAAGACTCTAGTTCGACTTCATACAGTTACCACCATGTAGAGGGCTAAAATATGTACTAGTCATAGTGTGTCTGTTTTCAAAGTGGGTGGGGCTTACCCTACTAGGAGAAATGACAGTATTACAGACGCAAAACTGTTGTTACGTGAGCTCATACCTAGGTTTGGTTTCCCAGTATCTTTGGAATCAGATAGAGGAAAACATTTTAACAGTGAAGTAATCAAACTAATTTGTGAAGCATTTCAAATTAAACAGAAATTGCACTGTGCATATCGCCCAGAGGCTTCTGGAGTGGTTGAACAATTAAATGGCACTATCAAGTCAAGATTGGGAAAAATGTGTGCATCAACATCATTAGAGTGGCCAGACGCATTGCCACTTGTCTTGATGGGAATAAGAAGCATACCTGACAGAACGACAGGATTGAGCCCCCATGAAATAATGATGGGAAGAGCAATGAGACAAACACATGTTCCCACAAACAAATTAGTAAATATATCTGATGATATGGTTCTGGATTATTGCAAAGGATTAGCTGACCTAGTGCGTTCTGTCTCTCATCAGGTTGGAGAAGACGCAGTTTCCAGGCAGCCTGAACTAGAACATGATCTGAATCCTGGTGATTGGGTGGTAGTGAAGAATCACACCAGAGAAATGTGTTTATCACCCAGGTGGAGCAGACCTTGTCAAGTTATATTGACCACCAGTACAGCAGTGAAGTGTGCAAGATTTCCTAATTGGATTCACGTAAGCCACACAAAGAGAGTACCAGACCCTGAAGAGGAGAATTCACAGACAACACTAATCACTGAAGCTGAAGGATGCCCAGCTGAGGAATCTCAGGCTAGAGGTTCAAGAGAAGCTGACGGAGAACAACCGAGCAAAAGTCAGGATTGGATACCAGTGGTAGAAATTCCTGAAGTATACCACAGAACAAGAAGTCAAGCGAAATTGGAAGAAATAGAAGAAGATCAATAAGAGAATCTGAGCAAGGTCAGATAGGGAAAGAAAATTGGACTCAAAACAGTGACGATTTAATTGACTTTACACAGGGAAAGACAGGTTTAGAAGAATCCGGTCAGGCTGCAGAAGTTCACAGTGCAATAAGCCCTGATCAGAAGCAGTTAGATCAAGAAGAATTCACTAAAGAAAAAGGGGTTGATACAAATGAACATAAAGAAATAAAAAGGGAACAAGGTCAACATCTTGAAAGTCATTGTGGAGCTACTGAAGAAAAACCAATCAGACCTGAAAAAGAACAAAAAAAAGGCAGTAATCAAAGAAAACAAAACAGTATTGAGTAGTGAAAATAACGAGATCTCTGAAGACAAACAGAGAAACAGTGCCAACCAAGAAAACAAGAAAAGGAGATCATTGGCCAAGTGTCATTAAAAGAGTAAAATACCACATAACAACCAGAAGTGAAGATCCAGAACAAGTACCTGAAGTGACAAGTCAAACTGAACAAGAGAAAAAGTAAGGAAAAAGAAAAAGTAAAAGACTGAGACTTGTGAATAACAAATTCAAGGGTCCTGACTGGACTTATATTATTCTGGAAGATTTTGAAAGCTCAGAGTCAAGTGACAGTGGTGGCGAAGGAACAAGTGCAGAACTAACATACGAAGAAGAAACAAGACCACCCTGACTAAACAAAAGAATCCTCTAAAGAAAAGAAGAAGAGATAAGAAGAGCAATCTTCCTTGTCGAAAAATGCCTGATGATAGAGTTACTGGGAGACCAAAACGAAATTGTTGTAGGAGATGCTGTGCAATCTGCATATGTAGTCTAGTATTGGTGCTTATAGTATGGTTAGTCCTGATTGTAGCAGTTCCTTACCTTATGATAATAGATAAGAAGATTAATAATGAAACTAAAGGGAGGACAGCAAACATGAAGGGCAATAGAGTAGAATTAATGACAGAAGATGAGGCAGAAATTCATCATGAAATAGCTGATAACGACACTAGTTTAAATGTTTTCACAAAGTTATTGTTTCAGTATGTAGACACAATGGAAGTTAGAAATTGTTATGTCTGTATGAAGTTACCTGAATCAGTAGCGGAAGGATTAACATACCATCATTTACCACTGACATATGGCATCTCATGTAGTGTATTAACAAGTTTATTTTATAGAACAGGTAGGCTACAGTATTATTATTCAAACTTAGATGTGATATTTTCAGAGGTTCCGATTCGCAAGAGTATGAACCCAGTGCTTAGTAGTCAAGACGCACAGTTTATGGGAGAGTTTTTCTTAACTATGAAATCGATAGACATAACACATGCACATAGACACAATCTAACATGTTCTTTACTAGAAGAAGAAAAGATTTTTGAATTTAGTAGAAGATAGAAGACAAGATTTTCAAAAGAAAGCTTCTGAGCATAAGGCTCATTTACCACCTTGGGCTGAGAAAGAAGGTAGTTACACACCTGGCAAGGCTCAAGCTGCAATGGCTCTGGATTTCGTAAAGACAGGGAAAATTTGTCTTCATAGGTTAAAGACTGATTATAACAATGTTTTCATCGGTACCAGTGAATGTGAACACAATTTTTTAATTCTTGGAGGTTGGGGACTCAAAGGAGGAACAGATTCAGTTTTTCCTGGAATTTATTATGTATGCGGGAATAAGGCTTACTTTAGGCTTCCTGCACGGTGGTATGGAAGTTGTTATTTTGGAATAGTTTTTCCAAAGATATACCACGTAAAAAGAAACACTGGAAGCAATGAAAACAATAATGAATTAATACATAGTAAAAGAGCTAGTTTTTCAGAAATTGTAGGTGATATATTTGGTGCATTGATACCTTCAGTGGGAATAATTCTGAACTCAAGGAAAATATGTAAATTGTCTACAGTAGTTGATCGTTTATCAACGGATACTGCTGGAGGTTTTCTAATGATTAATACGGAGATGGTTGCGATTAGATCTATGGTGATGCAAAATCGACTTGCTCTTGACATTCTATTGGCAAAAGAGGGAGGAGTCTGTAAATTATTGAAGACGAAACATTGTTGCACTTATATTCCTGATAAGAGTGCAGAAATTGGAACGTATATTCAGAACATAACTAAACTTGAGAAAGGACTTAAACCACTGGAAGTTGATAGTGTATGGGAAAGATTGACAAATAGTATTGCGTCAATTGGAACCTGGTTTGCTAATGTAGGGAAAGGACTTATAGGTCAAATATTAGTACCCTTAGCAGGGATAGCAATAATACTATTGACAATAACAATATGGTGCAAATGCTGTAGAAAGAATGGAACATATAAAGTGACAGGAAAAGGAAAGAAGTGAAAACTAGATGAAATAGAACTTGAAGAATGGAGAAGTGACTTATACAAAAAGTTGAAAGGGGATGTGAAAAACAGAAAATGTAAAATTGAGAATGAAACAAATTGCTAGAAGTTGGCATCTGATTGAGGGTAGTATTTTGATGGCTCAGAAACGCCATCAGAGAGGGGATTGATGGAGCAAGGTTTCAAAAATGAAACTTGCTTGTACGCAATCCTTCTCATAGTATTAATTTATTAAACTTACATTCACAAACACAAGAGGGACAGAAGCTTGCCTATGTGTTTTACTAATGAATAACGCTTGTCTGTAATCCAAAATGTCCGCTAAAGCGCGGGAACCTCAATGCGCATGTCGCAACCTGATCACATGGTGTGACGTCTTTCTTTGCTTGGTGGGAAACTTCTGCTTCTGCGCAGTGTGCGCTAAAATGGCCGCTAAATGTTTTCACATGCTTAAGCTTGCTCTCATGTCATTATTAAATTGTCGTTTTCTTAATGCTACTAATGCAGGATAGTATTATAATTAATTGGGAATAGAGTAGGGAAAGTGGGTATACAGTGAAACATTTTATTTGTGATTTTAATATTTTTTTCTTGCACTTTTAGTAATTCGTAAACTTGGGCCTGGGTTGGTGACTTGAAACTCGAGAGACAGATGGTTCTGCGCATGTGTCCTGTGTGCCTGCCAAGTGAAGTCAACTTGGATGTCTTCCAAGGCCATGACCCATTGGCCGAAGATGCTGTACTTCATGTTTCCGGAGGACAAAATTATACTTTTCCCCTGTAAAATGTATAACATTTGTCGTGAGACGGGTGGGAAATAAAGTGAATGTATTAATTTGAAGGGGCGGGAACGTAAAGACAATAGGCTTTACAATTTAGGCCAAATCGGTATGGTGCAAGAATCCACCCCCTGTCCCTCTCCAATCAGAAGTAGTGGTCCCATATTTTAGCAACATTAAGGGGAGGTACATGGGCGTAGAAGGGTATAACAGATATAGAATTAGCTAGAGCTGACTCTCAGAACACACAGAAGAGCTCCAGATTGCCATGCTGATCGGTTGCTGACTGAATTCCTGTCCAGAAGAGGTCCTGAGGAGGGGGCGGTGGAGTCCATTAGAAGGAAGGCACGGGAGAATCGAGAGAAGTCGAGTATCAGAGAGGGGAACGGCGCAGGCGTCGTTGTAGAGAGGTCACCGGTCCTGTCCTGATCCTGGAAGAAGTCTTTGCTCTTCATCCTTCCTGGGTCCTATCTTTTCCAACTCCTTGGCCAAGGGGCTTGGTTCTCGCATTTAGGTAACTATACTGCAACCTTTAGTTGCGCTGCTGTCTCTATCTTCTCCTCTTCCTTAAACACCGTCATTTATTAGCAAAATCATTTCTATGCTTTTTCTTGGGTATTTCAATCAAGTACCGTGTTTTCTGTATTTTACTCTGCTAAAACTTTAGATAAACATTTTAAAACTTCCTGACTCAGTGGTTATTTCAGGATTATGTACTATAATGAATGTTACTCATTTTAAACTTCCCAATTAGCAAAGGATCCATTGGTAAGTTATTACTCTTCAATCAGAAGGTAATTGGTAGCAGGGACTTTGATAAAAGAGTACATCTGACACCCAGCGTAAATATTAGTGTAGTGTGAATGTATGGGCCCAAGTGAGTATATGGTGTATGAATGCTGTTGGCTAATATTGCGCTGGATCAGTCACATAAGTCTATAAAGAGCCAGCGATTCTGAAAAGGGCAGATTTAAAGATGCTTGATTAAGCCCTCAGCTTGGAGTGACATCTAACAACTGCGAGTGAAAACTAAAGGAAATCTAGGAAGAAGTATTATACATCCATATGTCTCCAGCTCAGGAGGTAAGCCTGTGAAAACACTGGAAGCAATCCTTAAACGTGTCCATAAACATGAGTAAGAAAAGGGAATTTAAAAGTGTCAGGGAAATTGAGAAAGGGTCTTGCTTAGCCAGTCATTAAAATGCTTGCATGAAAGCCCACTGCAAATTGGTGGTGAATCAAACAACTTCTTAGAAATGCGAGACCTGTGTAATCTTTTCAAGCAGATACAGGCGATGCGAGCCAAAGATGTATTCATCATACAATAGGTATGTCATGGTATCATCCCAGATCTTCTGAGGGAAGGATTGCGCTTTGTATTATTTCTTACGGGTCTCTCCAACCCAAGTCTTAAGTACTATTGGTTCTCTGAATATTATGATCACAGGTCTACCATCTGCAACCCTACATGCAGGTGAAGACATGGAGCTCCTGTTTAAGATATGATCATGGGAGAGAAGCGGCAAATCATTCTCGAACATGGCACATGCATGACCTTGCTGGTCTAATGTCTGTGACACTGCTTGAAAAAGGAAAGAACTGCCCGTGTTACAGCACCTGATTCCTTCTAAAAAGTGACAGTATAGAATGCTGGATGACAAATTCTACCACACCATTTCTTTAAATGTTCAATTTACTGGCATATAGCACATCTCTTGATGTTTTATCTGTTTAACATCCACCAAAATACTTCCTTAAATATTTTTTCTCTTTGGAAAGGTGCCTCCATTTTGGCAACTGAACTTTACTTCAGGATCCTGGGCATCAGATAGAGAGGTGTTTATTTCTGTAGTGAGGGCAGCAGTATTATGATGGTGGGCAGCAGCCAACATTTTATCAGCAATAACCTAAAATGAAGGATTTTCCTAACAGAAAAGAGTGCCTAGCAAAGAAAGTAGGGTAATAACGAATGAAGTATTACCAATAGTACACGCTGTTACCACACCTGTACTGGACCAATAGGAGATGAACATCTGTAATGAGGTATATGTGATAATCAGTGTGTCTGTGCTGTTTCTCCTATGATCGGTCCTATTTTCAACCATATTTTCACTCCGACATTTTGTTTACTTCCATTACAGAAAGTGCCTGAATTCTAAAACACTCCCAACATGCAGTGTTCCCTCGAGACTGGTCATCCCACAGGTGATGTTTATTACCGGTACCAGTCCTATCAGGGTTAATGGGCCATTTGTAATGAGGGCCTCAGAAATCTGAATTATGAAGCCATAGAGTCGGACTTGAATTCCGACCGGGACCGCATTATGGATGCAGCGCATTTTCCCTTGTTCTGCCTTGGCGCACTTTTCAAAATGTGCGCTGGGCAAAAAGAGGGACAGTGCGCTGTATTACAAAGAAGCGAGTTTACGGCTGCCCTGGACGCAGCCCATTTAAGTGAAATACAGAGAAGCCATTTAAAAGCTGCCCGCATTACAAAGTGCGGGTGGCAACCTGCCTGCACTTTCAAGAGAGGAGAGAGATCCTGTTGCAGTCAGGTGCAGGGAGTGACTGCACCTGCCTGAAGTAGAATGTATAAGGGTTTCATGGGACACCCTTTCTCCCCTACAGAGGGGTTACCTTTAGGAGGTAAACTGAAAGTGTGCCACCTTTTTGTAGTGCACTTTCAGTGCACCTCCTAAAGGCATAGTTGCCTCTGCGCCCACGTCCATAATACGGCGCAGGCCTAGCAGCAAAGTGATTTCCTCATTTGCGTAGGACCACGCCCCATGCAAATGAGGGAACACCCTCTTATGATTGTGCTGGCGCAACATGTGCACCAGTACTATCAGTATTACAGAAGGGGACACACAAGCGTCCGAGGCCCTCTCTGTGATACCATTGTGCCACAGGGGCACACAAAGTTGGTGCACAAGCCCGTTGCGCCCTCGCGCCACTATGTATAATACGGCTCCAGGTACATACCTTCATAAATGTTGTATTTTGTTTTGGTTACCCACTATCAAGTGTACCACAGCCCCTTGTGCTCATTCTCTAAACTAGCTGTATGTCGCCCTTGTTGATGCCAGCTGCAGTAAAGCCACAAAACAGTATAACGGATTTCTGAAAAGTTTTGAGCTGCCATCTTTCTCTAAACTCACCATCTGGTCCGTGTTGTTGCCCCCAACGTGCAAGGATCGATTTGTCAAATCAAACCCACCAAAGCTGCAGGTTCTCTGTGGAGAAGAAAAATAGTGTGAGTAGGGGAAGGAGTTAAACATGCAAAAAAAAAAAAAAACACAATCTTCAACTGCAATGCTTCATTAATGACATATGAGCATTCAAGATGGAAAAGTAAAAACTAATAAAAGGAAACAAAGTATGATGTCTCTCTAGACCCAGTGATTTATGAAGGTGATGGAGCCAGGCAAAAAGAAATTGTGCTATGGGCGTGCCCTATCTACTTCTTGTACCAATCAGCCCACACCTCTGCCAAGTTTTTCTAAACTCTGATCTCAAAATTAGGCTCAGGCAAGTGTGTGAGCCCATGCTCTGTCCCTCCCCAGCCTAATGCTTCTAGGCCACATGCCCCCAGTTTCTCTACTAGCGAAAGAAACTCCATCCTATCTAATCACGTAATACAAAACCCTTCTTCCTGTATAGCGTTAGCACTTCCAAGAAATTCCAGTCATGAGTATGCAATTTTTACAGGGAACACCCATATGTTTCTTTCCAGTCCACTTCATTGCTACAGTCCCAGTGTGAGGCACATCTGGATAAATACAACTCTGAAGACAAAAAGGAGAAACAGCTTCCATTCCAGTGCTAACGCTGTAGGCAGGTGCCTAGCTTCAGGGGGGTGTTATACTCCCCTAATAAATGTATTTTGTTGTAAATAGTTGGGTACAGGTGATTTCAGTCGGGTTTGGTGAGGTGTCTGTCGGATTTTTACATACACACAGAAACAAGCATCTGCAATGCAATAGGTCTCGCATTTACGCGAGTTTGGGCTATTGCCATTGTACATAACAATGTCTTTTATTTATGTTTTGGTTTTTAAAACATAAATAAAAGGCATTGTCATTTACAATGCCAATAGCTTAAACTCTGGCAAATGCGAGTCCTATTGCATTCCAAATGCTTGAAGGCATCCCTGAGTTGCCCCCTTCAGTCTCCCATGGCCCCTGAAGAGCTCCCCGTTTGCTACAAGTTAAATAAATAAGCCGGTGGTCGCAACTGCGCACGAGAGACCCTCCTGCAGTAAGATAAACTCATTAAAGAAAATAGTGCTTACAGACTAAAGAAGACGTACCGTGCAACAACCGAAGTAAAAGGGCCAGTCTTCATGGGAGGTTACAAATGAAGACAAGGCGGTACTAAGGAGGGACTAACAAGCCTAATAACAAATAAGAAGCCAGCATTTAAGAAGGACAATGACACAAGCCAATGACAAACATGGGCGGAGAGTGGGCAGGGCTTCAAGTACATAGTTCAACACAGCATGGCTTGCAGAGCAGCGCATGCACATGCGCAGCCCAGGCTCGGCCTAAAAACGCACACACACTCTCTCCCTCTCTTTGCTTTGAAAGTGTTCAAAAATGTTATTTTACAAAATATTGTGTTTTCGCTCACTTAATACTTCTACCAAACCGCATTCCTCTCCCTTTTCATTGCCCTTTAATCCCTTCTCATGCGCCCTGCTTGTCGTATAATGAATTTTAACATTATATGGCAACCTGATTGTTGGAAAATCTGACTCTCACTCCCGCCTCCCCCAATCTTACTGACCAAGTTGTACCCATGGCTATTGGCAACCCGCCACCGCATTCCATGGCAACATCCGCAAGACCAGAAAAAGCTATTAAAGATGCATACAAGAACCACAGGAAGTTCAGTTGCATGATCTTTACTCGGCTCCCTATGCAGCTGGATTTGAAATCCACGGCTGCTTTGATAAGCGTGTTCAGTTTCAAAACATAGCACCTCAGGTGAGACAGTATGGAGGCACAGATTGGCCTGCAGTTTCATTTGATGATAGGAAACTTATTTATTTATATATTGTGGTATCATGTGCGACACGTCCCTTTACACCTGCTTGGTTGTAACAGGGGTGATTCTTTAATATACTGGTTCTCATGGATGGGGAAATGGCTCAGAGATCAGTTATCATGAGCTTGCAAGACTAGTTGGAAGCAAACTGGTGTATACACAACAGGTTCCTTGAAGATTAACCAGTAGCTAGGACATGATGGTCCTAGATAGGTGTTTGTTGACTGCTGGAGCTTGGTCCCTGGGTTGGGGGAAGAGGGTCCTGTTCAGGCAATGGTGTACCAAAATAATACATCAGAATCTCTTATATAGTTCCCTTCAAAAGACTACAATATGTTAACACTGCCAAGATGCCACTAAATTAGCTATAGCGTACACAAAATTCTAAGTTAATGGAAGGGAATGTAGAGTGTGGTTACTACCTCCTCAAACATAGTGCTCTCCTGAGATAATGGAAGAAAATTACAAGTTACTTAGGTACAACTTCCTGACCCAACCTCTAGATGGTAGAATATTGCACAGCATGTGAATCCAGAAGAGATTTCCACTACTACAGCGGAAATAAGACGGCCAACCCTGAAAAGTGAAACCGGCAATGAAAAAATAGGCTTTTATTCATTTTCCACCAGCTATTAAGGAGTTCACTTTTGCAGCAAATATTACACACTAAAGTAGCTTAAACGGAGACGGCTTCTGCTCGCTAGGCAACAGGGTAAGCATGAGGCTTCCCTTCAAAAGGTCCTTATGAATAAAATATATAGAACCTCCAAACAACTTTGGGACAAAGGGTGTTAAAGCTCACACGTGGTTTTATAGAAGATGGTTTATGGTCTGTTACGATTGAGAGCCATGGCCCCTTCTCTTCAACCGAAAAGTAAGCAGGATATCAAGTTCTCCACTAAGTGCAACTTCCCAATAGAATACTAGGACAATCCAATGAGTAGTGAAATCTGGTATTGCACCTGACAGGATTATGTTGGCAATCAATGAAAACATTTCTACGAGATTTAGAAAGGAAAGACACTTGGGGAAGGCACACATTGAAAATTGCACTTCTGATGATCATCTGAGCTTCAAAATAGCGATTTTCATAACCCAAAGGTATTTTATTTTTAGCATTGGGCGAGAAGACAGAAAGATACTGGCCATTGAGTATGCATTAACTGAGGGGCCGGCCTGCTGTATAGCCTCTGCATAGGTGCAAGGTTCCATCCAAATAGCATGCTCCAGAAGCATGACTGCACACTGTACTGACATACACATGGCCAACATTTGGACTAAAAGCGACTTCAGTGTCCAGAATATACAAGCAAAATATATGACATGCCTTCTCGGAGAATCACCCAGGGTACCTAGAGTATCGGAGAAAAGTATTTGCCGCTTTAAAAAAAAACAAAAAAACTCTGTAATCAGAATTCAAATGTGGCAGTCGGACCAGTCTACAAAGTTAGTTTTTTTGGGGGGGAAGACTAAAAACGCACGCCAAATGCAGATGAATATGATGAACAAGTTACTTGGTTGAAGTGCAGCAACAGAACTCAAAGATCTCCCTCGACATTGACACCAGGAAAACAGCCAATGTACTGAAAATCATCCAAATATGTGAATATCCATTTGGGAAGGAAGTAGTCTAGCACGGGCCAAATGTTTAAACAATAGACATGAGAACTAGTGAATTTAATTAAAAGAACCATATGGAGAGATTTTCATATAATAAAACTGCTTTTTTAATTGGTTCGGATTGAATTATGTAAAACTCTTTGAAATCTTTGTGAATAATTGTACATTTATACGTTAGATTTTATTTCACACAACGGGGATAATTTATGATGATGAAGTTTGTATTTGATTATCATTTTTGTTCCTTTAAATATACATGAATCGGTTAATTATATGCTAGCGGCAGAATTGACTTTTTCTGTACTAATTCCACTGTTTGATTCTTAAATGTGTGGGTAGGTGACTTTGCAGTATTGAAGAGTTCCATTTATTCGCATTTCCAGTAAATAAGACATCTGGAAATTAAAGAATAAATCCTAGGGGTTTTACACAATGACTCTGGCAGACAATGTCAGTGCCTCACCAGTGGCACGACAGGCGTTAACGTTTTGTACTGTGTAACACAAGTTTACTTTCACAATGGCATGACGCTTCTGAAAACTTGTGACTTTTGGCTAAGCTAGCCTTCCCGAAGGACAACGCAGATTTGCACCACACCCCTGCCAAAGGATTCCTTTGCCAGAAAGTAGACACCCTCTTCATACAAATAGTACCCATAGCAACAAAAAACAGGGCCGTTTCTTAACAGTAAAATGGCTCTTTCGTTCCAAATCTCAGCTGTGTAAGAGGCATGGATTCTTGCAGACTCTTGAGAAAGCTCAGCTTTCAGTTTCTTGGATCAGAAATAAAGCTGATGCAGTCCAGAGTGACTTTACGTCAACAATACAGTGCACCCCCAAGCCTGTGCAACACAAAAAACTGCACGAGGCACTCCGAGACTGGTTTGGTTGATCAAACAAGCAGGACAGTTACAGGTTTATCGTACGTGAATTGAAAGGAGTGTCAGCCATATTCAACAAGCATTTGCAATGCAATAGGTCTCGCATTTGCGAGAGATTAAGCTATTAGCATTGTAAATGATAATGCCTTTTATTTATGTTTTGATAATTAACACAAATAAAAGGCATTGTCATTTACAATCCCAATAGCTCAAACTCTTGTAAATGCGAGACCTATTTCACTTCAAAGAAGCGTCCGCACTGTCTCGGGCTGCTTGGAAAGTGAAAGCGCGCATGGCGCTCTTAATTTTGCAGGAAAGCATGTCGTGCCTGCAGTAGGAGAAATTCATTAAAGAAAATAGGGCTTTCAGACTAAATAAGACGTACCGTGTAACAACAGAAGTAAAAGGTCCAGTCCTCGTGGGAGGTTACAAATGAAGACAAGGCGATACTAAGGAGGAACTAACAAGCCTATTAACGAATCAGAAGCCAGCATTTACGAAGGACAATGACACAGGCCAATGTAAAATATGGGCGGAGAGTGGGCGGAGTTTCAAGTTCATAATCGAATACAGCATGCCTCACAGAGCAGTGAACACACTGCCCAGGCTCGACCTAAAAAGTTAAGTTTTCAGTACAGAGCTTCAGTCAATGAGTTTTTGGTATGAGTTGATGGCCGGCCATGAGAAAAATGTATTCCAGTCCTCACTTCCACTCCACACAACCTGCCTCATATTTAGTAGAAGGGTGAGAAATTTGTATAATTTGCTTTCACGTATTTACGTGAAACTACATCAAAATTATACACAAGTAAGAAGAATGCAAATCCATAATTTTATCCTAGATTTCACTGCGAAATGCATCCTTGCGTCAGTTTTTGACGTGAGATGCATTTAAACAAGAGCATCGTGAAAAACAGCCACTCGCGTTCTGTTGTTCCCGTGTGTTGAATTACTGTGAATTACGCCATTCGCTGTAAATTTTTATCATGAATGGCGAATAACTACGTGAAGTGGCGTAAAGGTGTAATTTTGGAATTTGGCATAACAAGAAAAACTAGAATTTACTCGAAATATGCCAGAGTAATTAAAATATCGCCCAGGCCTAATATTTAGCCTTGAACCAATGTAGTGAGCGACAAGTGATGCCTGATGGAATATTCTTCAACCTCTCCTTGCATGATGCATGGTTCTCAGCGCCTCAAAAGCAAATTGAAAACGTAACCGATCCCTCATTACATTCACAGATTAAATCTTTTAGCCCTATGCCCAATATAACAGGAATCACAGTATGGCCTTCATTCACCTACTAATGCATGTAAATAGAGATTGTTTACCAAAAGTAACGACAACCTAAACCCTGAAGCAAGCAGAAACCAAAAGTGGGCTTTCAGACAGAAAAATTGATCTACACCATGATACATCAAATTACATTCTCACTACTGCCGTTGTACAAGCCACTTTGCAACAAACATGACTTAGGGCTTGACTTAAGAGTTTTGGTGTACGGGTGACTCCATCACAAACCTGACAAATATCCAGGCCACCTTTTATTACAACTCCATCATATCCTATAGCACTTGCAATAAGGCTGACAGGATATCCATAATTTTGAGACATAGTAACCCTCTGTCAAACTTAAGTCCTAAGTGTCAGTATGCTACATATACCAGAAAAAGGGCAACATAGTGCCTATTGTGGTGGCTATGACCAGAATGCGTTACGCTCTCAGAAGCTGCTATTTCAACTTAACTTCATGCGGACTTCAACTCATGCACCAGTGAATCATATAGCAAAAAGCGATCAATATGCAAAGTGGAATAGAAGCAGAACATTGTTAAACGTTAATCACAGCCTGTATACCTATAACACAGAAGTTTAGTGTTAGGTAAATGTTTTAACATTTAGGAATAAGAAAGTGTCTCTCTCACAGGCAACGGGCTATCTTGCCTAACTGTACTGCATATACTGTGTTCAAACAACTGCAAGAATGCATCTCCTAACTTGAACGCCACTGTGTCTGATAAAGTTGGACAACTGAAATCATAATCCTGTGCAACACATGGAAATAACCATTTATTGGAATGAAACTTAAAATTAGGAGCTAATACCCAGCAGTAGTATTTTCGCTGCTACTAGGTATCTTAGCCCCGGATTTTGTTCAGGACTCTAAATGAACATTCTAGTATTAGCAGAAATCATTGGGAAATATGTATGTACATGAAACAATTAACTGGTAAATTTGAAACATCTGTATATGAATTTGAGTATGGTGTCTCCTGCTTGCTTACAAAAAGGTTCACAAAGCTTACCAGAATTTAAATAGTAACTATATCCCATTTCGCTTTACCTCTAGTATAATCGGTTGCATAAAGATACGATTGGATGGAATAGCCATGCAACAAAAATAAATAAAACCACATTTGAAATCAATGTCAAAAAAATATGATTTTTTTAAAAACGGCATGCATACTAGACTTTTCACTGAAACACCAAACCAATGGCAATGCATAGCAAGATGACCATTTGTGGTGAATACAAAGGCATTGCTTTTCCCTTGAGATTGCAGCAAGACAATACTTCCACTTCAAGGATGTGGGGAGGGGAGAATATTTGTGTCACTGGATCAGAGGCTGTCCAACAAAAGTAAATCGAGAACTTTACGTCATCTTTAGAAAATGAATATTTTGAATGTATTTCAAATTCTTCTCTCTTCATTTCGCTCTCTTCTTTTTTTCTGTGAAGCCCAGGGGCCAAAGATTTGCTGTTGTGTTTAATGGTGGATCTAAATCAGTTAGTATGTGCTTGAAACACGCATCATATGTGCTACTATGCAGCAAATGGACAGATTCCAAGAACGTGACAGTGAACAGTGCTTTTCTGTTTCTCTCACTGAGGCTTGTATATCAAGTATTTCTTGCACACAGCGTGTTCTCTAGAAATATATCTCAACTGAAAGGCATTTTTTACCCAGGTAATCTAGGCATATAATGGTAGGAAATAAGTAAATATTATCCGACGCCCATCCTCTTTTTGCACAAAGAACCAAAAAATTGAAAAAAACCTGTAACCACACAACTTGTCCATTTTAGGCACCTAGTATACCTTACAGCACCCTGGAAAGTCTAGTGCTCCACATAAGAACATATACCAGGCGCCTTGAGTCCCTTGCTCTTGGGTGTCTTTATCTAGGTAACAGCAGCTACTGGGGATCACATGTCCTCTCAATCTGCACCTAGTCACGGGTTTCCCGCCCACAGCCACCATCGAGAAAGGATCCACAAAAGAATGATCAGAATAGATCATCTAAATTCTGCAATGGCTCACAAGAAATCCACGTGGGTTACAACATGCTGGAACTGTACGACTCTGAAAATGACAATCGCCCTTATCTGCCCTAGTGCACACATTTTCACCAGTTCCCACACTTAAAGCAATGATGACTCAATAGCCATTCATGTTGCAGATGGTCCTGAAATTCACACTACTGCTATTTCATACCTTTCAGAACATGAGCCTTATCCATCCCTAGAAATGTAGCCACTATTCTTTTTTCACTGCAAAAGCTGACAACCATGCCTCTATATTTTCACTACAACCAACAAACAAGGTGTCCTGAGAGATCCTCTTCTTTTTACCGATTTTAAGAATGCCACCATGGTGTTTCTCATTGAACTTATGCACATAAGAAAAAGCTTTGAAACTAAGCATAAGGGTTAAAATCACCACTAGCTTTGCCCTGTGCGAGTGAATGCCCTGAGTGAGCGGGATACTCTCCTTTGGCTTTGGCAGGAAAGGCAAATGTGGAGAGGGTTTTCCATGCCCAAAAGAACACTTACAAAAATTAATACACAAGGTGCACAATTTGGCACAATGTTTAAAATATGGTGGCTTGGAGCTCTCAGGTCTTAAATAGGCATTTCCATTCAACATTAAAATCAGCCTCAAAGTTGCAACTCAAGGAGCAGTGCCAGAATGCTCATATGGCGAGCCGGATACTGCTACCGAAATCAGCTCCCAGCATCGAGCCAAACAAGGTACCACGGTAACACCCCAGCCGGCGAAATGGTCTTCCCCGTGATCTGTTATTGAGGTGTTTATAACACAAGCACAAATAATGGCTATGTCAGAAACACAAAACATTACACGCCTCCTTCCTGAATTGATGACAAGAATAGGAAATAAAAATAATCTATAACTATACTTCTTTTTATTTTGAACAGCACCTCAACACTGTACAATACAGATGAAATTGTGCTCATACCTCGCTAAAAATGAAAAGAAATTCTTGGCAATAGGTCTAGCAGCGAGTAGCTCTTGCTTTCTTTCAAGGCTTCCAAATTAGTCAAACGGTCAAAATTAATTAATTTTGACATATAAAAAAAAATTGAAACCTATAAAAACAATATAAATGTCACAATTTAGAACAAAAACAATCATAGGAACAAATAATAGTCTGAATTTTTAAAATGAAGAGTTACGTTTAATGTTTTCAACTGTAGCTACATCTGTAGCAGGACGATGAATTTGTAAAAAAAAAACAGGATTGACAAAAATGCCCCAACGAGTGACCCTTGGGACAATGTACTGATTTTAGAAGTGTAGGTATTGAGAAGAGTGTGGTGTATTCATGACTAGACTGGGGGTGTCCACTTTTCTCAATAATCTTTCCCATTCAGATACCATCCTAACATGAACCTCACATCCACTACCCCAGACCTCGTGTCTTACGGTCCAATACACATCAACAAAAGACCAGATTGTACACATCTTTGCCCTAGACCGAAGCCAGCAAAGTGAAAAAAAATGAATTAACATTTTTCAGTGGAGCCACTGCAAATGCAAAAGGCAAACATCAGAAACCCAAGCAGCACCGCAGGACATTTATAATCCTGCAGAGCTCTTTTTGTTACTGTAGGGTCATACATGAACAATGTTTATAAGTAACAAACCACGTAAGAGCAGGCTCAATGGATAACACACAGGAGGCTCTATTTTCTGAACAGCTATAAAAGCTCTGCTGCTTTCACTCTGACACTTACTCAATGATAAGCCAACTGGATCAGCATGAATCTGTAAGGTGTAATGTGATAGAAAGAGTCTTGCCTGAATCCTTCAAACAAAATCTTGGAACATTGGGAGGTGTTTAATGTTCTTTGCGTCTACATGTTAATAACTGAATGGTGTGCAGGATATTTAATACAAATTGTGTGTCCTTATAGAAATAAGAGCCTTTAGCTTTCCAGGGAATCTTAATAATACCAAGCAATGGTGATCATTCTCTAGGCTTCTGTGATTTTTTTTGCATGACTTAAGATTGTTTTGTCTCCCATATCTCGTCAGCTCAAATTCTGAGCACGGGTATATGACAGAGGTATATCAACGATTTACTCAAAATAGTTGCCATTTTTGTTTACTAGAGACACAAGAGAAGAAAACAAATCTAATTCATGGGAAAAATGCACAAAACCCACAGTGCAGGGGGAGGGTAGGACAGAAAGAAGTATTACCTTGTCTGCAACCCCATGGGGAAATGAAAGGCCACTCTCACAACACCTGATTGACTCACAGACTTTTGATGGATTCTCAAGAGAACCCTTTTAGTACAGCGGTCCACTGTGGCAGCCCACTTCCGCTCAGCTGCCTGATCTTCCTCCAGCAGGCATCGTCTCAGGTCTTGTTTGTCGGCCTTGTTGAGGGTCCTGTCCATGACCGGGCGCACCAGATGGGATAGGTTGAGGTGACTATAGAGGCTTTTCTCCACCACATAGGTGATGTTGAACTCACTCACTGAAGAGCGTGGCCTTGGCCTTCTATTAGGAAAGCTGTAGCCTGCCCATTTGGCCTTCTGCCGAAGAAGCTGCTGCTCGCATGTGCTTGTTGATGATCCTTTCCTGCTGGGACGCTGGCAGAAAAAAGCTCTGGTACAGGAGTAATTAGAATCCATTTTCTTGAGCCTGATCTGCTTCCGGACACTCTGAACCTCCTCCAAAGACACAAGAAAGTGGTGCTTATGCCTGTTGCTGTCATAAAAGCAAACACTCTCTGTACTTACCCCATGGTTTATAGCACCCAGGCCCTTTTTCACTTCGCCTTCTGTAAGCGAACGTGAAACCTTCTGGCCTTTGTCTTCATCAGGGAAGGAGAAAACTGAGCCGGTCTTCTTGGCTGGCTTAATAAGATTACGGCCATCTGCTTTGCCAAGTGACTTGACCAGCTTCTTGTTAACACTCCACATATCCAAGCTGCCAGAAGAAGGGGACGGGGCGAGGGAGTCTGAGTCTTCTTCGTGATGCTTGTCAGGTGAATGCTCAAAGTGGACTGGCTTCTTGTGCACCCCGGAGTAAAGGGCAGATTTATCATCTGCAATGGGAGTGCTGATCCCCGTGTGCTCTTCTACACCTGCAAGGTGAACAAAAGCCGAAATTTACAATTTGAAGAGCATCACAATTGTGACTTTACACTTGAAACCACCACCTGTCAATGGTGGTCTTTAATTTTATTATTTGCAATAAATCACTAGTCACTAAACCAATCACAATAATTCTAACCAGTAGTGGCAAATGCTGACATTAAATTATCTGATTCTACGCTATAAAAGATCAAATAAATCAAATAGTCATTATTTAAAATGTCATTAACACCCCCTCCATCCCAAGATCTCTTTCAGTAGGAAATAATGAACCTCTCAAGTCAGTGCTGATGGAGCTCCACCATCATATTTTAGATTTTGGGACCTCTGTATTACCATAAGCCATTACATCTCAAATAAACCACCCTCCCACTAAGTCAAGCCATTTACAAATTAAGGAGACAGAATTTTTCTTCACATCATTTGACGACTACATAGCAAAATTCAAATTAGAAAACCAAGTGATGCCTTGAAAACTTGTTAACACAGGGCCTTCTTTCAGACACAGTGCTGTGACAGCAAGGGCTTAAGTCTAGGTGCATATGACAGTGACATGTTTTCTTGGGACATTTATTGAATGAATGTCAATAGTTTAAGCTTCAAACATAGCCTCATGTTTCACATTTGAAAAAAGTTTTAATTAGTACTGCCCATTGTTTATTGCATAAACAGCGAAAATGTCCACAAACATACGTGTTCCAAGTCTTTTTAATTTTAATGAGACCATGAATGCGTAAAATGGATAGTGAGGAGGCGCGGAAGGTGAGTGATGGTAGAATATAGACATTGCAAAATCCCATTTGCCAGGTTTTCCTGGTGATAAGGATTTGTTCTTCCTGTGATTCGGATCTATTGTAATTTCCCTGGGGCATAATATAGTAAGGGAGAGAATGGACTAACGAGTGCAGTTATCTATTTTTCATATTTTAAGTTCTGATGGGGTGGGCAGGCCACCAAAGGAAATGCCTTTTTTTAAGTGGTATACAATTTTCTGCATTCAGCATCTAAAAGATGAAGACACAGAAGATGGTCCCCTTTGTAACTAAATAAAACAGCTGAGGCGAAAATGAAAGAGATACTGCACTGCTGGACGTTCTCTCACACAGCTGAAGAAAAAATGTGACACTGCTCTGTGGGACGTGTCCTCGTCTGCAGGGCTTCAAACTAAACGACACAAGGCCACTGAGTGGAGCTAGTTGGCCTGTGGATGCCAGCTTCCCTTTCTTTACAGAAGCAATTTCCTTTCCAATATTTCTACAAATTCACCAGCACACATGCTTAAACTGAGATGTGCATGCAACATGTAAGCCATGAAGCTCAAGACATGGTGTTTAGAAACCATTGCTAGCACACTCTGACAACAATGTAATCTAGTCTACGTCTATTATACGGGTGAAATATTTTGGGTCCAATGTTGAAATCCCCAAGGGTCGACTCTGCCATTCAATTCTGCAAGATCAGCAAAATGATAAGTATTAAGTTAGGCAACAGCATAACCCACAATACGAAAAATATAACTTACCTGTAACAATCACTGATTTGGTTCCGAAGCAGTTGCCAGTCATAGGGCAGAAGCACCAAGACCGCACAGGTGGGAGTTATCTGTCCAATATCTCAATATCGAAGTACTTGAGTTTCTCAGCTTCTGTAGCACAATGGTCCCACAGAACTCGAAGATACATCTAGACCCGATGGCGGAAAAAAACTTCGAAAATGTAATGTCATCATTGAAGAAAAACAACTTGCAACGTCCACGCCCAGCACTTGATGGCAAGAGCGTGGACAGCATGTGATCTACAGGAGCACATGCTGCAAACCTGTTTCTATCAAAAGCTATAGGAACAGCCAATGTTTCTATCAACGAGTCATACAACAGTAGCCGCTCTAATACCTGTGGAGATGCTATGATTACCATTGGTGCTGCTATATTCTAACTCTTTGGGAAGGGATGACGCCCCTGGTTAGAAAGGCAATACACAATAGCTGCAATGTGCCGGAAGGAAAGAAAATGTTTCATAGACAAAGACAATGCTGAGTAATGCATTTTTACCAAGTCAATTCACAAAGGTTTTGTAGAAAACTCAAAAAATCTATGTAATGGAGATTTATGCCTATGAATTGCACAGGCTTCTGTCATTTCCAGAAGTCACAAACATCCCCTGGAATATGCGATTATCCACATTGCAGACAGTCATCTGGAGGATGCAAAGCGAAATATACCTTTGAAAATGTATTTTTTGGTTTACTTTTATCTTCAGGAAAAATATTTTTCCTTTGAGGGTACAGCTTTTACCAGAGAAAACAATGAAATATTGGTGTGCTCCCCTATCCTGTCTTCGAATGCGCTTACCATTGGTTGTATAGTAGTATTACGCAGCTTTCGAGTTATAGAGACAATCTGCAAAATGTTTGTGAATATCCACTAATGTTTGTGGGTGAGTACTACATTATGAATTGTCAACCCACATGTAGCCAAAGTAATTATTTCCCAGTGTTAAGGAAGTTTCAATTTGATGCTTTTAAACTTAAAGGAACACTCCAGATAATCGCCCTGTAATCCCATACCGTAAATCAAAAATCATATGTTGCTGGAGTTCACCTTTTATTTCATTCAAATTAAATAAAAATCCATTTCAAACTTTCTGAAAAACTTTTAGATGTCAAATTTACGAGTCTCTATGCACTTCGGGCAACACAGGCCCTTCAACAGGGGAAAAAATTCAAAGTCCTTCAAATGTGCAGTTCAACAACCTGTGGGCAACAGTTCACACCACAGAGACAATCCGGCATCCTTTGTTGCCCTATAAATAAACTTAGTACTAAGGACAATCCACCACACATCACTGAATGTCATCAACGAAAAAAAGTACCCTTAGATCTGATTGTCACTTAGGACCTCATCATTAATACCCACAATCCTTTTGTTTTCACATCTACGTTTTTTTTAGTTATACAAAATGTTTGTGAATGAGGTTAAGTGTCCTTTATGCTGGCATATAGAGCGATGCCTGCATTGCTAGCAGTCTTGGTGCACAATAAATTAATATGCAACCAATATGCAATTATTACCTAGTTAAGTAACAATCAAAATATAAAAATAAATGAAAACGAGTGTTGCTGCCTGAACCTCGGTTTCCTGCCACTGCTAGACCTTATGGACTCACTGCAGGCACACTGGGGGCAGTCGTGCTCAGGACTGTCTGGAAAGAAGAAAGTCTTACAGCAAAGACATGTTTTCCCATTTTAAACGTTAAGACGTGGTTTATATTTTAGCTTTACTTGGACAGACGGTTGCAAATAAAAATCAAACATTCAGGTCATCAGTGGCTAGCGGGATAGATACCTTTAGATCTCAATCCGTTCATTTTGGTTAAGTAGTGAATGAGAGTGGTTATTCAACGGAAAAAGGTTTAAAAAAAATATTCCTAGCGAGACACGACATTCGATGCACCCCATATTGCACTCAACGATTTCGTAGAAAAACACGACTACAGCAAAACTTCAGATTCATAACATATGGCATGGCCGGAGTCATTTTAGGGAAAATATGACATAATCCGTCTCCAAGGAAAATGTGAAATATCTTGCTAGTAAGCAAAAAAGAATCTAGATTCTGAAATTTTAACATTTAGCACACTTTTGAAAGAAAACTATTTGTATGAGTGCTCAGTTATTGTTGAAAAGAAAACGAACTTTACATGTATTTCAAGCCAAAAAGGCTGCTTCATGAGGGGTCAGGAGGTTACTTGAGGAATCTATCAATAGTGGCTCCCGCCAATACCCAACTAACATGCACCAAGGGCATCTGCGTTTCTCACAGGACTGTCTTCTGGTGTCGGATATATCACTTTGTTCCTCTGAAATATTCTTTTTGTAAGCAACCACTGTGCTTTAAATTCATAATAATAAGTGGAGACAAACAAAAGATGGAGCCAAGACATGCTTGAGACTAAAATCTATATTTCTGTGAACAAACAGCAGGGCTTTCAAGATCTTGTACATGGAATTGGTCTAATGGCAGGCGGTAGAAAAATCGTGCGAAAGTGAGAGAGCGGTGAAGTGTTCGAGAGAGACCATGTGGTATGCAAATAAGAGAGCAGAGGACAGAGCAAGAGGCAGCAGTAGAGAGCGAGAGGCAGTGAGCGAGAAAGAGGGTAAGTAAGAGAGAGAACACACAGTAGAAAGCGTGTAAGGGAGAACAAAAGAGGGGAAAAAGGGAAAACTTGTGCACATGTTTTTGTACTTCCAGACTGCTGCTGAGGCTTCTTCTTGATAATCTTAGACTGAAGAGGAACTGTGGTGCTGGAACTGAACTTAATTTCTCAAAGCATGAAGCACTGACGACTTTAGCAAAGTGCCTCTTTTTGACAGTCATCCCCACTTTTTGCCCGGTATTTGATGTGATTTTGACTGGAAATACACTGGGTTCCTGATAACCAGGTCCCCAGTGCCAGATCTCTTTCCCAAAACTGCAATTGTACCCCAAATTGTTAGTACCTTTAGCGCCCTGTGTAAGTCACTAGTAAATGGTACCCCAGGTGCTGGAGGTACTAATGAGGGCCCCTAAGGGCTGCAGCACCTATTGTGCCACCCTGAGAGACCCCTCATCAAGCACAGCCGGACTGCCATTGCAGGATGCGTGTCTTGATGCAGACAAAAGTGAAAACACAACATGACACACATCCCTGTGGGCCATGTCCCCAAACACTACATGTAATATTTGTAAGTCACCCCTAGAGCAGGCCTTACGGCCCTAAGGCAGGGTGTATTATATTACATGTGAGGACACAGCTGCATGAGCAGATATGCCCCTGTGAAGGTAAGTTCCATTGCTGCCAGTACAAGTGACCAGGGAAGCCATTTTAACAACATTTTCTGGCCACTGGTAAAAAAAAAAATAGTTCCCCAGCTACATGATGGCTTCACTGACAATAGAGATGTTTGGTATCAAACATCTCGTATTAATAAACCCACACTGATTCTAGTGTTCGATGTGTTAATACATGCACGCAGAGGGCACCTTTGAGGTGCCCCCTGAAAACCTACCAACTACTGGTATGCTAGCTGACTGGTCTTAGCCAGCCTGCCACCAGAGAGGAGTTTCTGACCCCCAAAGGTGAGGCTCTCAGGAGGTCAGAAACAAAGCACCCCCAACAGGATGACCTGCGTATTAGCATTCCAAGGCAGGGAGTTTCAAAGAGCGCACCACCCTTGGTATGCAAATCTGGCTTCTCTCACAGGAGAGGATGCCGATCCCCCCCCCCCTGTCCAGGGTATATTTGGCACCAGGACAGGGGAGAAAAATAGTAGTCAGGTTAGCATGTTCACCTTCAGGCTAGTACCACCCCTAAGGTGGGCTACCTGAAATAAACACGACTTTTCAGAGTCTGCCATCTTTGTGGTGGCAAACTTAGGAACTCTGGGACAGGGTTATGCCCACTTCCCACAGGAAGTGGTCATATAGGGGGTGTAGGGACCCCAGGGGTAAGTAGCCCATTGGCTACCACCCTACACTCCACCAAATGCCCCTAAAGCTAGTATTTAGGTGAGCCCCTGGCACCAGGAAATAACATCCTGCCAACCTAAAAGAAGACGACTGACATGAAGAGTCGCAAGAAGCAAGAACAGAAGAACCAACAACTGACTTGGCACTAACCCTGCCAGGCCAGTCAGCTGACTTTGACAATTGCGCCAAAGATGACTTGTCCTGCAGCTGCTGTGTCTCCAAAGCCTAGGAGAACTGCCAGCACTTCGCCCAAGAACCAGGATCTCCCGAGGAACAGCAGAGCTGCTCCCCTGCATCCTGCAGGTACCAAAGGCTGAGCTGTGAGGCTCCAAGACCGCGAAAACCTGATGACGGAAAGCACCACAGCACCCGAGCCACCTTGCCCGAGCTGAAGTGGGCCAAAGGTGCCAAAGTGGTCCTCAGACCCTTCAGACTCAAAGCCCACCTTAGGTTTCCCCGCTGTGGACTTCTCAACGCTACCTGCAGCCCCTCTTTGCAGGACTCCTCTACCGCAACCACTTTCAGTGACAAAAACCCGACGCCTAGAGACACCTCTGCACCCGTCGCCCCTGCTGGCCCATGGAGAAGAGGACCAGAGGTGTCCCCATATCCCTGAGCATTGTGAGGCCTGAGCCCCCCTGTTGGTTCAGCCTGACTGGCCTCCCTGTCCAAAACCTGCAGTCTCTTTTCACAAAGACCAATCCCATAGACTAACATTGGGCACCCGACGCTGTATTACACCACTGCACCCGGCCGCCCTGGTGCCGCTGGTGGTGTCCTGCTGCCGCTGACTTGGACCTTACCCCATACTCACCTTAGGTTCAGGTGATTGGTCTTATAAGACCTGTATGCGGTATTTGGTTTTCCTCCCATAGGATAACATTGCAGTCTCTAAAAAAGGCACTAAGTGTTGACTTTTGAAAACCTAAAGTATATCTATCTCGAAACGTACTTACCTAATCGTATTGATTCTGGTGTCTGGTGCCTAAATATATATAAAGATGTGTTATTTCATAAACTGGTGTGGATCTCCTTATTGGGTTGTGTGCTTCATTTGTGGACTGTGTGTGTATTTTACAGCTGTCTAACACTCCTCTCTGATAAGCCCAAGACTTCTCGACTGCACTAGCCCCTAGAAGAGCGCCTTGGGATTGTTACAGCAAGCCCCTGTCCACTCATAAGGGAATACCTGGACTCTTTGCACGGTATACTTATTTTTGGTATACCATATAAAGAGCCAGCAACCTACAGTTACAAGCCTCAAGTCATATTCAATGGTACATCAAAAGCTATGGAGGAGGTTGTAAGGTGGGGGTGGAGGCAGCTGATCCTTTAATTGTAAAACTGAGCCCAGGTGGGCGTTAACATTGTGAAGGGACTAATTTGGAGAACTTTACATGCTGCCTGAAGGAGGAACCTCTGCTGACTAGTCGAGTTTCAAGATGATGTGAAGAGCAGGCGCGGTGCGTCCATTCGGGCGTTGGGGCGTAGCCCCCCCGCCCGCAGCTTCTGGCGTCTTTGAACTTCAGTAAACTGAATCAGTTTACTGAAGTTCAAAGACGCCGAGGGAGAACTGACAATCATGTCAGTCAGCATGACGTCGGACCGCCCACCCCCTTCAGAGTCTGAAGGGGGTGGGCGGTCCTGCGTCATGTTGACTGACATGACTGAGAGGGACCAGGGGCAGCAGGCAGCACTGCAGCACAAGTGCGCATGAGTGGGCAAGGGCACCGAATTTTCGCGCCGTGCCCAGTCATGCGCACTTGTGTGTGCACTGGCTTGCGCATGCCCATTAGGAGAGCGAGGCTGAGCAAAGGCTCAAACCTCGGTCTCCTAATGGGCAGGCGGGCGAGGGGTAACCGTACCTTAAGCCAATCCTGACGCTGCCAGCAGCGCCAGGATTGGCTGAGAGGGGCTGTAGGCGCCAGTCGCGCCAACGGACCCGAGGCAGAGCGGACGGCAGACCTGCTGCTCAGGTAGGATTAAGGATTTATTTATTTTAAATATTTTAAAGCTTAACACCCCCACCCCCGCGCGACACCCCCCCCCCCCGCGAGCCGCGACTGGGACATCATGGTTTCCGCACTGAGCGCTTTTGTTTTCTAGCTGTTGTCCAAACATCCCAAGGTTAGGCCGCTTCCTCCGGCTGCGTGCTAAAGTGGTTACTTTCTGTCACCTCACTTCACCTCCCCCCACCCCTTTCGCTTCTGTCCTTGTCTACATGTTACTTCTTTCTCCATCGTTTCTATTTTTTGTAATGCTTATTTTCGCCTTCTCTAACTTTCTTTTCCCACCCTCGATGCTTGCTTCTCTTTCGTGTTCTTTATTTGCTTTCTTCCTTCATCACGTCCCATATGCCCCCTGCAAGTGTCTTTGAATATTTCCCCCTGCCGCCTTCCTCTCCTTAAGTTACATTTTCTTTGCTTGTTGTTTGCCTCTCCTCGTCGTCGGTGCTGGAAATGGGAAAATGACACACCGGGAACCGACAACTTTGTGGGCAGAAAAGGGGTGGAATCATGGAGGACCATAGTCAGGAGGGACAGCGGTGTCACGCGCAGCAGGGAGTCTGTGGAAACCCGCCTATCTGAAAGTGCACGTGCACTATTTGTACACTCTCTGACCCTAACTAAATCGCCTGCAAGCTAAAACGTCAGGGACTTAAATCGCAAGCCGCAGAGGTATCTGTGCACCTATGGATCACCGGTAATAAAACTAGTAAGATCGTTTAGGGGCTAATGCACCTTGAAGCGTTCTCCGAGGTACCTGTTTGTGCACTCGAAGTCTCGCTTTGCGAGCACCCCAGCTCTCGTGCACAGTAGTCAGTTGTGCACAGACCACAGGGGAGCTCTGGTACACACACACACACACTACACAGGGTCGCATCGGCAGTACAGAGTCCGGGAGGGACTCAATACACACGGGGTCTAGAGAGACCCTCAGTACATTCTCAGGGGAACGATCATATACACAAAGGCGTAGGGTGCCCTACAGTTGATCGCCTAACAGGCTGCTCAGCACTATGAAATAAATGAGCACCGCCTCATTGATTTCCACCGCGCGCGCTCATTTGGCGAAGGCTCTAATTTGGAATGGCTGGCGAATGTATTGATTTCAATATAGTGTTTTGCTGCTGAAATTACTACCTCGAGCTGCTGCAGGTGAAGGACGAGTCCTTCGCTCTGGTCGCTTTCCCAGTCTCTTCCTTGTAGTGCACTGCGACAGTACATTAATCTGCCCACTTTCAAACTCTCCTCCCCTGCATATGTATCACAAACATTGTTTTCGTCTTTAAGCGCGCGCTGGTCGGATTCGTTCTAGCCATTTCACCGCCAAGTGTCCTGAGAGGACCTTATGTAACCTCTTGGTTGTTGGCTGATTGGGCTCTGCACGCTTGTCTGGAGTGCTACTTTTTGGGGAATGCCCTGCATCCACCAAAATCTAAATCAGAAGTATTTCTGTTTAGCCACATAACGGACGGCTTTTTTGACCATCATGCAAAACTCGGGTGCACAAACATTTCAGTGAAATATAGTCATTGCATGGTATTGGTCTGTTTTTGCACCCAATTAGACGTTTTCCCACATGCCCTTAGGAATAAAATGTGGCAACAGTTTTAGCATCTGGTTCTAACACACAGTATTCACCTCTATGCAGAGCTGCAGCTCCGGCGCCAAAGTCTTAAAGTTCACATCAAAGTTCGGCGATAAGGGCAAGACTGTAACTCTCACCAGGGAATGAGGATGTACAGCTACCTATACATGATAACACTATATATAGTCTTTTGGTGCTGGTGCTGTTTGAGAGGTGCAAGGGATGGCGAGTCGTGACGTATGCCATCCCATGGAGGAGTGAGAAGAGGGAGCAGGAGGCTACCCTTGGAGGGTGACGGGGAGTCTCCACTGACTCAGTGATTTCGCATCCCAAGGTATGCTGTGGTGGAGTCTTCTGGCCCACTGTCCCTGTACGCACTGCTCTAGGGTTGGTATGGGGTGGTCTCCCAGTTTTGCCAGTCACTGTCTTTGTTAGAACTGATTCACAATTGCTTTATTAACCTTCCTGCTTTCTCAAATTTGCTTGAAAATGCACCATTTGTCCACACTTTTTTCAAAATTTTCTTGGGGGAGAACTGCCCCGTTCCCCCCTCGCCACAGTGCAGTACAACTATTATTTTACGCCCCACCACTTTCAAATGTCACCAGCCACCACTGGTGAAGAGGCGTGAAAGAAACCATGGGTGGCTGATGTATCTTCTTACCTTAAGTTTCAGTCCTGGTATAATGTACTTATGACTATGTTCATGGATGCGAGGACAGCCCTCATTGTTTGTAAGTCATGTAGAACACTCATAACCAACATAACTTATCTTCTCTTGGTTATGGATCAGTGGAAGGCTAAAAAAAAGACTGTCTTTCATATAAAAAAGGTGAAATGTGTGTCAAGAATTAAAAGTAATGTGTGTGTACTATGAAAAACGTGATAAATATCTAAGGGAGAGAGAGGAAAAGTACTGGAGCCAGTTCACTTCCCCTAGTATGTATGTAGAAATCAAAAGGAACTAGCTCTGGAGTAGGTGCTCCTAGCGTTTGTATGTGTTGAGAGGAAAACACATTATGTTTTGAAAAAAGCCCTCACTCACCAACCTAGTTGGTGACATGCTTCATCATCGGGCCCCACCCAAGGTGCCGAGTGCACCTCGGGTGTGCTACGACGCCTGGATACAGCGGAGCTGGTATTGTGACGTGAGAGTGCAGTGATAGTGGGTGAGTGGATGTTAAAAGGACTGTCCTAAGGGTCCCACTGGACAAAAAAATGACTATTTTAATATGTGGAAAAACAACAATTGATGGACAGAATGCAGAACAATGTCATACATTCACCCCAGTACAAAGATCTGGGCCTGGATTCAAGCTAGCCTGGCTGAAGAAGGGTGACATACCCTGAAACTGGTCCCAGGATGCTTGTTTCCGGTCCAGGGAGGACCTGGCCTGGGAGTTCGGTCTGGACTGTTCCCATGGGGCACAGGGTCAAGGCTGATTTGCATATGGCTGGGTCCAAACTGGGGTGGCGTAGTGGGCAAAAAAACTATGGATTTAACCCAGATCTTTTGACTGGGGGAGAATGTTTGCATTGTCAGCATTCCGTCCATCATTTGTTTGCTGTAATATTTTAATATGTGGGCCGTTGGCAGAGGATAAAAACGAGAGGTGGATATTATGGGAGATCTAAGGTAACTCCAATATCCTAGTCGGTCAACATGTTTCAGCCATGCTCCCTTTATTGATATGGCTTTCTTCAGGACCTATGTGTAGTGCAAGGTGAGTGGTCTAAAAAATATGTTTAGAAGACCAATTATGTGATACACGCGCTAAGGTGTACTATATGGTAGAGGATAGTTTCCTCTAACGGCGCATTCTCAGATAATTATTGAGAAATGCCCCATGAGTTCCATGTGGGGGCCCGACCTGTAGTCACACTTTCATCAAGGTCTGGTGCCCTGCTTCGTACCTGGTGCGGCCGCCATGGAGCTCCGACGCCAAAAACATAATGTGTTTTCCTCTCAAAATAGGTAAAGTGAACTGGTGTACTATGAAAAACGTACCTTTCTTTAGAATACGAGTTCATTTAATATTCCAAAATGCCTGAAGACTACTGTGTGGACAGCTGGTTGGTGTCTTTATGAACAGTAATACATCAAGTTGCTACATTTACTGCACTACACATAACCAAGACAACAAAATGGAGACACTTTTTTGTTTTTATACTCTCTGTAAGAGAAGGTCTGGTGAAAGTAGCAATTACAGTTAGATGTAGACATTAAAGAATTCAGAGAACTGGATACAGGAGTGCTGAAGAAAGAAGACATATAACTCGTTTAGAGGTGAAGCATCTAATAAACTAAAGAGAATGGGGATCGTCTGGCAAAATTGTGGGGCATAGATCGGTGACCACATCTGTGTTTTCATAAAAAAATGGGATGGAGTGTGGGTTGTCCGAATGCCCTTATCTGACCTTTTCATTGTGTTGGGCTACCCCTACTTGACCAAGACGTCCTCCACAGTTCACACTGCCTGGGCCACTGCCTCCCACCACGTTACCCCTCCCCATACCAACTGCTAATTATTTTAGCATTTCATGCTATACCACAGCTTGCTCATTCCCCCATATTTTTATTAAGAGAAAATGGAATAGCTTTAAAGATGCATCTCTTGCAATGAAATTATAGCATACTTGCTTTCTGCAGATTGCAAACTACACAGAGCTACTAATAAACTAAAAACAGTGAAAAATGTGTTAATTACATAGTTTGGCAGAATAGAATACTGTATGCATTTATTTCCATTATTGACGGATATCCTTTGAGTTTCTCGGTAAATTATTTTGTGGTCTATTCTATGTAGAAAACATGGATTTCTGAAATATTTAGTACAACATTGGATAATTGTTGGTCTTTCATACTGCTTGAGACCCAATTGACAAAGTGCATGCATTTAGCATTAATAAGTAAAATGCATAGATAACAATAGTATACTAAGTCAATATACACTAAAGGTGAATTCAGCACTAGGTAAAGTACAGCCAAGCTTGTAATTCCGAGAACTTATTTCCTTTCTGTTTTTTAAAGCAGACACTTCCCAATTGTGCTTACCTTCTGTGCTGGGCTTTTTCATGTCCTCCACTCGAATAAGTTTCTTGCGGACTCTGCGAGTCGAGTTCACCAGTTTGTGAAGCCTCTTAAACTTCACTGACTCTTCAGTTTCATCGTCTGATTGTTCTCTGGACTAGACCAAATAAAACATGGAAGAGATACTTAATGACCGACTATTGATAATTAGCTTAGCACAGTAGTTGTTTTCCTGGGAGAATTTGCAGTTAATTTTGTCAATATTGTGCCACCAAAACGTCAGCAACCTTGGTATAGATTTCGTAACATGTTAAATAGGAACTATTTCGGGTTACATGGAAAACAAATGTCCCATCAGCACAGCATTTTTGCCATTTTATGTTTAATAACTGGAAAAGCGTTAACATCTTCCACAGCGTTGGCATCAAATTGGTACAACAAATGCGTGAAATAGGTGTAAAAACAATGCTATCTAGCAACACCTCAGGATCCTCAGGAGGCTCCTCTCCGACTACTGTCTTTACTTGCAACTAAGAGAATCACAAAGATTCTGAGAACAGGCATGTAAGGGGTGAGTTGGAGTGTGGTGGTGGAATGTCACGCCGAAAATGAGCCAAGTTGTTGGTGTGGGAGCACACTCGGTAGATAGATTTTTTCTATTATGTATAAATTTAGAAGACCTTGGATGGCTTGAAAAAACTCAATAGGTTCCCTACATTTAGTTCATATTGTACTTGTTTGATTTTTAAGGAGCAAACTTTGCTGTAGAAATCTCCGTTTCTCCTGCTCGCCAAGGGATAGGCAATACTGTGAACTTAGGATTTAATGAAAACCTTTCAACTGACCAAAGCGGAAGCCATTATGTTGATGAATTTACTCCATATTTACAGGCTCGCCAGAGGGCCTATTACAACATGCGTATTCAGGAGGAAAAGTAATTCCCGTTTCAGACATCATGGCTAAGATAACGCTGGTGTGCGCTTTAATATTATATTATCATAAACATTGAGAGAGTTATAGGAAAAACTGTCTCTGAGGCCGGCCAGGAAAGATTCCACCACTATACATACTAGCCCCGTCCTTTACTACCGGTTCAACAATTGGCAGTGCACAACAGATACAATTGGTATCACATTATGAAACATTTCAAGACTAGACACTTGCTAGACTAGACAAAAGTCTCTAAGACAACAGCTGTATTCCTTGCTTTTCCATGTTCTCAACACACACGCTCTTTCTTCGAGAACATCACATACGACTTTGTTCCTCAATTTGTTCCTAGTTGCGAGAACAGGCTCCACGTGCCCCAGGGCAGTGGAAGCACAATGTCACAAACAGGATTTATTTCTGCTATTAGACAAAAGCCCCAAAATATGCAAAAAGAAAACACAGAAGTTTAGTGAGGGAAACAAACGTCACCATTGTTTTCGGAGATTTGCAGCCCCACAAAACTTTTGCTACAGTGCACCATGGTACAATGGGAATGTGTAGACATATACACAATAAACTTCACCAGTGGCTCCAAAGTCTACATGACACAGGGCATCCCACTGAAAAAGCACCTTTACAGTTTCCTACAATTTGGAACTTAGAATTATGCTCTCCAAGAGTTGCACAGGTAATATTTCAGCAGCAAATGGTGTGGACGAAACAGAATTTCATTTGAGATGCCAGCTATTAAGGGAAAATGACAGATGTTAGTTCAGGTTTCAGATCAGCAACGGGGCAACACTGGCAGTATATGAACACAAATTTGGGGGAAATTCCACCATACTGAGGATCAGAATGTGAATTCTGAAATTTTTGCTTGGTATAGATTTAGAATCATTAATGGTTCAACAGTAGTTGACACGTTCCCTTCTTCAATTTTGTATTGTGCGTTTTTGTTTTTTAAGAGGATAGTAGCAGATTGGGCCAACTCACCCATTATGATGTTGTCTGTGAATACTGTGCTAGTGCTCAGCAGTAGTAGTGTCATCGCCATGATGTGTTACTGCTTTATGTAGAGGTTTGTGGATAAATATGAGCAATCCCAAGATGCAACAACATTACTACTGGTAAATATCTTGTCTATACAAGAGTATTTTACATCATCCTTTAGCATGGCCAGTAACTACTGTGAGGTACCATGGTAGATACCGTCAATATTTAAATAGAATGGAGTAGTAAAGCTGTACAGCCTTACAGTTGCTGGGCATTTTAACCACCGTGCAGCAATATCAGCAGCTCTTAAATGTATGCTTTATTGACAAAACAAAAATAGGCATCTTTGCAATGAATATATTTTGAGAAGATCAAGAAATGTAATGTTGGTAGGTTACTCCACTAGGAAATATTTGGTCAGAATTGGTCCCACTGAAAAAGGGTTATTAAATGGATCAGATCTGCCTCAAGCCCTACTGGGGGACTCTTGACTACCTATCCTCTGGCCCTGGTACAATAGTGATTTCCCAGATTCATTTTTAGGTCGAGCCTGGCGGCAGCGCGCATGCGCTGCTCGCTCTGCGAGTCATGCCGTATTAGGGTATGTTGTTGAAGCGTCTCCCACTCTCCGCCCATATTTGTCATGGGTTTTGTGTCATTGTCCTTCTTAAATGCTGGCTTCTGATTCGTAAATGGGCTTGTTAGTCCTGCCTTGTCTCCATTTATTACGGCCCATAACGACTGGCCCTTTTACTTGGCTGGTTACACAGCCTGCTTTATCTAAGGGGTGAGCACTATTTTTGTTATTGGCACTGATGGGGACAATGGCAGCTGCTTTTTGGCTAATTTGCATAATGATCGCGGTGCCCGCTTTAGGGACACCGCAATCATTTTCAATTTGAATTTTATTCATTTTTCATGCTGAGCGCGGTGTCCGCTTCAGGGACACCACACACTGTTTGTTTATTTTTATTTTTTTTACTTCAAAACTGAGCGCGGCGCCGCTTCAAGGACACCGCACTCGGTTTCTTTATTTATTTTTTTAACTTTAAAACTCAGCACGGCACCCGCTTCAAGGACACTGCGCTCAGTGTTAAAGTAAATTTTAAAAAAAGAAACCAAGCGCGGTGTCCTTGTAGCGGCGCCGCTCTTAGTTTTAAAGTTAAGCAAACATTTGCAATGCAATAGATCTTGCATTTACGTGAGTTTAAGCTATTGGCATTGTCATTTACAATGCCTACAGCTTAAACTCGCGTAAATGGGAGACCTATTGTATTGCAAATGCTTGTTTAGCATTTTCATCAGTAGTTATGGCTGTTTCGGTAGCGCAGCAAGCTCAGGCCGTTCTAACGGCTCAGGCAGATCCAGTTACCGGAGACCAATGACACTAAGATACTAGCCTGGATGAGGCAGGGTCAGTCACATTCTAGTCACTTCTGAAAAGCCAGCAGAGCTGAAGCAAAGTAAATTGAACGCCAGGCTCTTTATTAAAGGCTCTTAGAGATGCAGAAGTGTGAAGTACAGGTCTAGAGTTTGACTCCAAAACAAATTAGGGAAAATAATAGCTTTGTCTGGATCGATATTCTAAAATCCTGAAAGAGCAAGTGAAAAGTGGCGGTGCGTCCATTGGGGCGTTGCCCCACTAATGCCACATGGCCACAGCATGGCCACATTCTTGAAGTTAACGAGGAAGAATGTCGTTAACTTCACCGTCCTGACTCGAAATCGGGCCGGCCGGAGTCAGTCGGGACGCGTCGCTGAAGGGGGTGGGGCAGCACTGCAGAGTTGGGTTTGTTACTTTGTTCCTTGTTTGACTGACAGCAGCTGAGCAGCAGGGCAGGCCCAGTGCGAATGTTCGGGTTTGGGCTGGTCATTTTTCTGACCAGCCCGAACATGCGCACTAGTACTAGCCTGCAGTGCCCCTTGCATTAGGAGAGCGAGCGAGGGCGAGGGTTTCTACTGGCCAGTGGCCGCAGCCCCCGGTCTCCTATGGGCGGGGACAGTCCCTGCTCAAGCCAATCCTGGCGCTGCTGGAGCAGCGTCTGGATTGGCTGAGAGGGGTTGCCGTTGCCACCAGCCACTCACAAACAAGGCGCCAACGCGGACCCCGGCCTGGAGCACACAGCAGAGGCAGCACGGACCGTCACGTCAGGTAAGCTTTCAATGTTTTTTTTAAACTTAATTTTTGAAACACCCCCCCTCGCCCCCCGGTCCCCCACCCCCGCGCGACCCCCCCCCGCGATTAGCCCACCTGCTTCACTCGGAGCCCGCCTGTGCTTTGATGGGCAGGTGCAAGGCCGTTCACAGCTTTGTGTGTACTCTACAAGCCATTTTGTACTCCGCTGTCTGCTTACCTTGTAATCGGACTGGAGAAGCAGCAGCTCAAAATGGATGATGTGTTCAGTTTTTTAAACATAGAAACGAGTATGTCGCATAGTTATGCCTCGTTTGCTGTCTAACATTTTGACTGGAAGGCTTTGCTGGATGGCAGCTGCACTACTGGTGATGTAGCTATAGAACGCACATTCACAAGGGGTTTCTTGGCGCTATTGACAATTAATCTGGTTATTGTTATCCATCGCTATGATACTCATTCTATCGATCTGAAAACTGAATGTCCCCACCTTCATTGGGCACTATGAGCTCAGAGTCAAACAGTGATCCTTACGGTGGATGCATGTAGTCTGTTGCACCACCAGAATCAGGCGATCTGGAAAGGCAGTAATTACATAGGGGGGATGCAAAGCATAGTGAAGATCTCAAGGGGTGGGGGTGCAGTGGTTAAAGAATGCTGCTTTGACTACATTGTAATGTTCACCTGAGTGATAAGACAGCTTGCTGTCGAAACTGACCTCCGGACTCTAAATCAGTTGCCACGTTATAGAAAATGTGCGCTGGTGCACAAAAGCAGTGCAAACTCATCATACTCGTCATTTGCTGCTTCAGCAATAGTGAACGGTGCAAACAGATGTCGATCTAGTCCATATATCGTTTTGATACTTGTGAAAAATTTTTTTTTTAAAACCAAGGGATTGTGAATCTCTATATCAGACAAGAATTGCTTATAATTCATTTTTAAATGCGTGCTAGAATGCTAGATGAACAATCTTTTGTAATAGAAACATAGAGCAAACTGTTTTGCACTTTATTTTGCACCTCTTATTAGATAACATAACAGAATAGTGTGTAAATGGATTGCGTCATTACCTGTTATGCAGGCAGCAAAAGTGATTTAAATTGGATTTGTCCAGTTGATTTAAGAGCAGTGCAAAGTTTCAGTAATATAGCACCTAGTGTGATTGAGAGAGGGACGCTCGTGCTGTATGGGCAATTGAAGAGCATCAGGGCGGGTAGCCGGACTCCGGTGGCAAATCAGTGATGTTTGAGACAATTGGACTGAGCTGATTAGACGTCATGAATCGTAGAACATGTCACGAGCAGCCTGTGGCCTGATGACATATCTCCGGACCCTCTGAGATCCTGGTTAGTAGCAGGCAGCATGCCATCTCCATCTGTAAAGTAGACTAAAGTGTGGCTGACGAACCTGTGCGAGTGGCAACATACCATGCCCAGTGTCACTGAAGATCTTGCACAGTAGGCTTCCATTTGATTTTAGGCACTGTGTTAAAAAAAAGCCCTTATTTTGGGTCAGGGTAGCCGGAACCATTGCTCTACTGCTGCGGTCTCCTCCCAGGCAACTTAAAAGCACGTGCTGCCAGAGCCCTGGCTCCTAAATCTCACAGCACCAGTCCCAAGCTACATTCCACGTCCTTAGTAGTGGAAGAGGGGAGGAGAAAAAGTGTGAACACTTGGAGGAGAGAGAAATATATGGAAAGAGTGACGGGAAGATACAGAGGGAAAAGAAAAGACAAACCACAAAGAAAGGAGAAAGGGGCCGACTAGAGTGAGGAAGCAGAGAGAGTAAGCAAGAGCAAGACAGGTAAATAATGGGAGGTGGAGAAAGAGAGAGAAAGAACGAAAGAGGAAGGAGGAAGAGAGGAGAGAGACAGAAGTGTTAAAGAGAAAGAATAGAAGATGAAGATAGAGCAGGAGAGAGGAGCATAAAGAAAGACAGAAAGAAAGAGGAGAGTTAGAAGGATAGGTGAAGAGAGAAGAGGAGTCAGGGAAGACGAGAGAGAGAGAGAGAGAGAGAGAGACCAAGTGCTGCGATTTCTGTGATAAACACAAGATGATGGACGGAGTGCTGAAACTTTTCAACTACTCACCCCCAGTCAAGACATCTGGGTTTAATCCATTGTTCTTTTGCTCACCATGCCACCCTAGTTTGGACCCAGTCATATGCATATCAGTCTTGACCCTGCTCCTCATGGGAACAGTCCAGCACAAACTGCCAGTTTGCTATGTTTGCCCTAAGTGGGACGGGTATGCCCAGACGTGGGTCCCGTGTTCACTACCCCCACCAGATACAAGCTAGCCTGGCTGATGAGGGATGATACCCCAAAACTGGTTCTAGGGTGCTTGTTTCAGGTCCAGAGAAGACCGGGACTGGCAGTTCTGGCTGGACTGTTCCCATGGGGAGCAGCGTCAAGACTGATTTGCATATGGCTGGGTCTAACCTGGAATGGCGTGGCATGCAAAAAAAATGGATTTAACTGAGATCTGTGACTGGAGGTGAATGTTTGATTTGTTCAGCATGAAGACTGAAGGTGGGGAGCTGGTTTCTGGTGTGTTAAACATGTAATACTCTCCTGTGTTTGGTTTCCAGTTCCCTGGGCGAGGCAGGTATGCCCGTTAAACATGTGGGTGCTGCTGAGCTCATGTCCTGGGCTGGGAAGCTTATGTTCAAGGCTATTTTTCAGCACCTTGATCCTTTTTCATGTTTCCATATTGCCTCTTGGAGTCTTGGTACAGCACTGTGGCTAATAAAAAAATGCTTCCTTTGATATTACTCAGCAATGCATTGTATCTCGAAGTCCGTTATGAAGCTCTGTGGTTATACTGAATAAGCAGCTGCCTATGTTATATGACATCTCTTTATTAATGTAATAACTGCACTTTCACAATTGCTTTATTAACCTTCTTGCTTTCTCAAATTTGCTTGAAAATGCACCATTTGTCCACTCTTTTTTCAAACTTTTCTCGGGGGGAAAACCCCCCCGAACCCTCATTAGGTTGTTTGGGCTCGCTCGCTACGCTCGCTCGCTGCGGTGCAGTATGACAATTTTATGCCTCACCACTTTCAAATGTCACCAGCCGCCACTGCAAGTGAAGAAAAGAAGTACAGTGGGTGAGAAGAGCGAAGAACGATGGGGTACTGGCAGGGTAACACTGAGGAAAAAGGAAAAGGCAGTAAACAGCAGAGACGAAGCCTGACAGAGAGTGAAGAGGATAAAATATGGGACAATAGCAGGGGGAAGTGCAGGAAAAAGAGAGGAGAGGCGAGGGACAACGATCCGGAAACTCATACTGCGGTGGAAGAAAAGAGGGAAGTTGAAGCGAGAGATGGGAGGAAGGAAAGGTATTGTTTTGACAGAGAAGATTAAGTATGCAGTGAGGCAGGAAGGGGTGTGTATTGAGTTTCTTCTGGAACTGGAGGAAGCCCTCAATAATCCAAGTTCATCCGACAGCTGGTTCCAAAGGGCAAGTGATATACCGGGGAATGACTGATTAGCACCGAAATGGGTGTCTGGATTTTTGGGACACTAGACAGTGTGTCTATGCATCTGCCAGAAATGTTCAGGGAGTTGTTGAAATATTATTTTTGTTGTCAGTGAAGATCTTTGAATATTATGCAAGATGACACTGAATTAGTATTAAAGAGTTAGGGAGAGCCTAGCTCGATTTAAACCCTTTTCAGCCCCTTACATGAAAAATTACTTCTATAACTCTGCACAAAAAATCTTTAATTTCTCGAACATGAAATCACCTGAGATTTTCTACTCGGAATATGTAAACAAGTCAGAGCCAAATGTATATAATAAACCAGCTAGATCAGCTAAAGGTCCAACATGCATCCTTCCTTTAAGGTTAAAACTGTAACAATGTTTACCAGGAGGATTAACGGCAATCACTTTTTTGGGAACAATAGAGAATTAATGAAAAACACGGTCACATACAATGAAGCAATGCACAAGCTAAAACATATTTATACCGCTTGCATTAAAAGCCAAGACTGTTTAGGTTTTGTGCTAATGCAAAATTGTGGAAATTTTAACCCAGAAAGTGTCTTTTGAACATTACATACATGATTATTAGTGGCTTATAATATAGATAAAGAAATATCAGAAAATTATGTATTCTATTTTACAAAAACAATGGTCTCTGTGGGTAATGAGTAGATCGTGCTATAAAAGAATGGAACTGTGATAGACAGACACTAAGGATGTGGCCATACCCATTTGTGATTCCTCCTCCGACAAATAAAGTCTCTAGCCAATAAACGTTTGTTAGCGTTTTGATTAGGCCGGGGTGATATTTATTACACCAATGTAATTTGTGGAATTTTGCATTACTCTTGTTACATGAAATTCAGGCATTATGCCGCATCGCATAATTACAAGCCATTCATAGTAAAAATTTACTGCGAACGCACAGGAACAACTGAAAGCAAACGGCTCTTGTTAGCAGTGCTTTTGTTGTTTTTGCACTTTTTTGTTCAAAATGTGTTCTCACTACAAAAATTAACATGAAGACACATTTTGCATGAAAATACAGCACTATATGACAATATGCATTTTGCATAGTTACACATAGTTTTGTGTATCTTTGTTGAAATTTCAGATAATTACATGAATCTCGCACACCCCTTATTTGGATATCACCATACCTCTTTGTTATCACCAAATGGGCTTGCATATTTATAACTCTTTAGGTCATCTGGTGGTAATTAATGTAAATGTAAAGTCAATGATTTCTTTCCAGATGTTCAGTGGTGTTCCAGTAGAAGCCTTACACTGAGGAATGTGAAATATCTGTCAACCACACATCAAGTCAGTCACACAGCACAGTCCTAGAAATTAAAAACATTATGCTGTGACTTAATATTTTTTTGTTCCTGGCTTACATCTCAATTGCAGGAGAAAGCCAAATGGAAGCGCAGAGTACTACAAGCGCATATCAGAACGAATAGTTTCTTACCTGTCGATGTAGTTTTGCAAACTTGAAGACTTTCTGGATTCACTATGCTGTGCATTATTCCGCCATCTCGTGGTTGGGTCCGGAATCGTAGTCTTTTCCTTTTTTTTTTTTTTTTTGGTTGGCCCAGGTGGGCGGTGACGCCCCCACCATTTGGTGTCCTCGGTGACGTCGTCGCGCTTCCTGCGGAAGCTCCCACCTTTGGTCGCCATCTTCGGATTCTTTTTTCTTTTCCTCTTATTGTTTTTGTCGTCTATGTCTTTCTCTTTTATCCTCCCATTTTCCTTTTTGATCCCTCTAAACTCTGTATGTAGTCTAGTTTTACCCTTAACCTCCTATGTTATCTTCCTGGCGGAGGCGGGTGGGATCGCTAGTGAATCCAGAAAGTCTTCAAGCTGCAAAACTACACCGACAGGTAAGAAACTATTCGTTTTGCAGCGTGAATCTTTCTGGATTCACTATGCTGTGCATAGACTTTGTAGCGGTTTTCTGTCATTGCAGTGGTTGGGTGGAAGATGAGCATTGGTTGCTGAAAATGTGCTGTAAGACCCTCTGTCCTACTTGTGCCTCTTTGTTCATCTGGATATCCACACAGTAGTGTTTGGTGAACGTGTGCACGGAAGACCATGTTGCCGCTTGGCAAATGTCTTGGATAGGTGTGTTCGCTAGGAACGCAACCGTTGCTCCTTTCTTCCTTGTTGAGTGAGCCTGGGCGGCTCCCTGTAATTCTTGTCCTGCCTGCTTGTGGCAGAGTTGTATTGCCTGCGCAATCCATCGTGCGATGGTATTTTTGGTTACTGGTCGTCCCAAGAAACTGCTTGCGAAGGAAACGAAGAGTTGTTTTGTTTTCCTGCATTCCTTTGTCCTTTCTATGTAGTGCATCACTGCCCTTCTGGCGTCCAGCGTGTGTAGCGCCTTCTCTGTGGGCGTTGATGGTTTTTGGAAGAAACTTGGTATCTGTATTGTCTGGTTAATATGGAACCGCGACACCACCTTTGGCAGGAAGTGTGGGTCCGTCCTCATGACATTTCTGTCCTTGTGTATTTGCAAGTAGGGCTCTTGTAGTGTAAGAGCCTGCAGTTCACTGACCCTTCGCAGTGACATGATAGCCACCAAGAATGCCGTCTTTAGTGTGAGCATGTGCAGTGTAGTTTTGTGTATGGGCTCAAACGGTGATTTCATCAACTGTGTTAGCACAGTGTTGAGGTTCCAGCTCGGAGCTGGCATCCTTTTTGGGGGGGCTATTCTTTTAGCTCCCTCCAGGAATCTCTTGACCACCTGGGAGGTGAAGAAACTTTTTCCCCGCTTCTCCCCTGGTGTAGGCCACTATGGCTGCTAAGTGAACCCTTAGTGACGAGTAGCTCAGCCCGCTGTGTAGTAGGTGCGTTAAGTATTTTAGTACCGTTGATTCTTTTGTGACCTTTCGTTGCAGTCCCTCTTTAAGGCACCATTGCGAGAACCTTTTCCACTTTGCAATGTAGCACTTCCTTGTAGTGGGTCTCCTTGCTTCTCTGAGTACTGCCATAGTGCTTGGTGGCAGCTTGAGGTGTGCGAATTCTAGGGCCTCAGGAGCCATGCTGCTAGGCTGAGGCTCTCTGGTTCTGGGTGGAGCACTTTTCCGTCTTGCATTGTGGGGAGGTCTTTCCTTCTGCTGAACCTGTGCGCTAGTTCCTGCGCCATTTCCATTATTTGTGAGAACCATGACTGTCTGGCCCACTGAGGTGCCACCAGTATGAGTGTCATGCTGCTGCTCCTGCATTTGCTGAGTACCTTGTGTAACAGTGGTATCGGGGGAAAAGCGTATGCAAATTCGTTCGACCAACTTATCCATAGCGCATTCCCTAGGGACCCTTGGTCCGGTTGTCTGGATGCGTAATGTTGGCATTTTGCATTCTGGAGTGTTGCAAACAGGTCTATCCGTGGTGTACCCCATTTTTGGAACAGCCGCTGCGCTTCCTGTTGGTTGAGCTCCCATTCGTGGGATGCCGACGTCTGCCTGCTGAGTCGGTCTGCTTCTACATTGTCTATTCCTGGAAGGTGTATTGCCAGTAGGTCTATCCTTAGAGGGATGGCCCATCTCCAAATCTCTTGTGCCAGGCTTGATAGCGGTGCTGACTGTGTTCCACCTTGTTTGTTGATGTAGAACATGGTGGTTGTGTTGTCTGTTTGTATCAGCACTTTCTGGCCGTAAAGCTGCTTCTGAAAGGCTCTTAAGGCTAGGAACACAGTTTTTAGTTCTAGGTAGTTGATGTGTCTCACTGCATCTCGTTGTGACCACAGCCCCCTGACGCGGAGTCTGTCCATGTGCGCGCCCCAGCCCTGCTGTGAGGCGTCTGTTGTGATGGTCACTGTTGGAGTTGGCTGTGTGAATGGCTTCCCCTGTAATATGTTCTCTTCCTTCCACCACGCTATTTCTTGCTGCACTGCGTGTGTGACAACCACTAGATCTTCCCAACTCCCTGTTGCTTGTGACCACTGTTGCTGGATCCATTCTTGGAACGGTCTCATGTGCAGCTTGACATTTGGGACCAGGTGGATGCATGATGCCATCATCCCCATTAGTCTGCTCACCGTCCTCACTGTCAGAACTTGCCCCTTGCGGTAATGACGTGTTTCCCTCAGGAGTGCTATAGTTCTCTTCTCGCTGGGGAACACTTTGGACTGTGTGCTGTTGATCTGTGCCCCTAAGAATATCTTGATCTGCTGCGGTTCTGTTGATGATTTCTCCCAATGTATTGAGAAACCTAGTCTGGACAGTGTTTGTATGACTTGTTTGATGTGATCTTTGCAGTGCCTGTATGATCCTGCTTTCACAAGTCAGTCGTCGAGGTAGGGGTATACATGTATGTCCTTTCTCCGTAGGTGCGCTGCCACTGCTGCTAGGCATTTTGTGAACACCCATGGTGCGGACTTGAGCCCGAAGGCTAGCACTGTGAACTGGTAGTGATTCTGGCCTATCACGAATCTTAGTAGACGTTTGTGTTTGTGTTTGACGGGGATGTGCAGATATGCGTCTTTCATGTCTATGGTCGCCATGTAGTCCCCTTGTTGGATTTGGGGTATTACTTCCTGAAGTGACGTCATTTTGAATTTTTGCGTTCTTACGAACTTGTTCAGGAATCTGAGGTCCAGTATTGGCCTTAGTGTTTCGTCTACCTTTGGTACCAGGAAATACGTTGAGTAGACTCCCTTGTTCCTTTCGTTGATTGGAACTGCCTCTATTGCTCTTTTTTTGAGCAGCTCTTCTGCTTCTAGACGTAGGAGGGCGAGCTCCCTTGCGGGGAGTGGGCGGTGTCTTGGTTTTCTGCCCGGGGGGTGGTTTTGGAGTTCTATGCAGTATTTGTGCTGTATGATGTTCAGTATCCACTTGTCCGTGGTAATCTTTCTCCATTGTGTGAGGAAGTTTCCTATTCGGCCCCCCACCGGGGTGGTATGCTCGGTGGTTAATTGTTTGCTGTGGGTGTTTCTTAGTTTTTCCTTCTGTTGACTTCTCCTCTCACTTGGTGGTGATAGGGGAGGGTTTGGTTTCTTTGCGGAGTCACTTTGAGGTGGGCTGCTGACCCCCTCTTCGGGACTGTCCCCGTCCGTACCCGCGTCCTCGAAAGGACCGTCCTCTGGATTGATACTGCCAATTTTGCTGTTGTTGTCCCTGTTGGCTTTGGCCCTTGTTGTTCCCCTGGTATCCTTGTTGGGGAGATTGGTGGGAAGTGGCGGGCGCATTGCCCCCTCTACCACTGGGCCGCAAAGAGGGGGTTCCTCTTCTCATCCCCCTGAACTGCAGTGCTCCCATGGACCTCGCAGTTTCGTTGTCCTTCTTAAGCTGCGTCAGCTTCTCGTCGACTGGGGCTCCAAACAGTTTCTGGCCGTCGACTGGCGTGTTTAGGATATTACTTTGTACCTCCGGTTTGAAACCCGAGATCCTGAGCCATGCGTGTCTCCTTTCAGGTCACCCCTATCATCATCTGCCTGCTGGAGTTCTCTGCTGCGTCCAAGGCTGATTTTAGGCAAGTGTTTGCGATAGCCTTGCCCTCTTCCACTAGGTGATTAGCCCTTTGTTGGTGTTGTTGTGGCAGGTGTGTTACGAGCTGGCTCATTTCATCCCAATGCTGGTATGCATGTCTGCTGATGAGGGCGTTGGAGTTGGCGATGCGCCAGTGTATGGCTGCGTTCCTCTCCACCTTTTGTCCTGTGAGGTCTATTCGTTTGCTCTCCTTGTCTGGAGGTGGACCTGTGTTAGTGGGCACATTGGCCCTTTTCCTGGCCGTTGCCGTGATAATGGAGTCTGCTGGCACTGACCCTTGGATGTACGCAGGGTCTTTTGAGGAGTGTTTGTACTTCTTTGCGCTCCTAGGTGTAACGGCTTTGCAGACTGCCGGTTCTTTGAAGGCCTCCCTTCCCTGGTCCAGGACGCTAGGAAGCATGGGTAGGAACTGGGACCTGGTTTGTTGAGGAAGTAGGGTTTCCAAAAGGAAACATGCTTTCACCTTCTCCTCTTGCATTTCGACCCCATATGTTGCTGCGGCCTTTTGGACGACCACATTGTAGACTCCAATGTCGTCTGGCGGCGAAGGCCTCGAGGGATAAGAGTCTACCCCTTCTTCTGGTGATTCTGCGTCGAGGTCTTGCCAGTCTAAGTCTTGTGCTTCCGAGGACGTCGAGTCCCGGTAAGACTGCAGCTCTTCTTCGCCTTCGGCTTCGAAGTAGTAGTCCTCTTCGCCCTGCTCGTCGAGCGGTTCGGGGGTTTTCGGGGGTTCGATGTCTTCGGTGTCGCCCTCCCAGAGTGCTTCGCGTGTTGGCTTCGACGGAATGGCGTATAGCTTCATCTTTTCGTCGAAGTCTTTTTCCGTTGCAGGATGCTCGCCATCTCTGCTTCGAGCCTTCTCTTTTTTTTCTCCATCTCGTGGGCCTTTTCGGCGTTGATGGATGAAGCGCCTCTCTTCGCGGTCTCGGACGTCGAGGATGACGCCGGGCCTTCTTTTCTCGGCGTCGAGGCTTACTTTTCGGAGGTTACCTTCGACGCCCTTGGTTTTTCGGAGGCTTTTGCCGATTGGGAGTCCTTCCCGAAGGATCCGCTCGGCTGTTTGTCCTTGGATGCTGTTGCTTTCGTCGAGGGTTTCGGCGGCAACGCTCCCTTCGAGGACTTGGCTTCACTTCTAAGAGTGTCGCTCGGGGCCTTGGCTTCACTCTTTCGAGCGTCGCTTGGGTGCTGCGGGGTCGACGCCTCCCTTACCTCCTTTGACGTTTTCTTGTGGACCTCCACGACTGAGCAGTCCTCCGGTCCCTCTGCGATGTTGTCTTCCTCTCCACTCGAGAGGCCCAGGTCTCGGAGCAATGGAGCTGGTCCCTGGCCCTGCATGTTGTAGTTAGCCCTTCTTTGCCTCTCTCTCACCCGGAGGGTTTTCGGGGTGAACGCCGAACACGCGTTGCAGTTTTCGCTGATGTGGTCGAGCGGCAAGCAGAGGTTGCAGACTGGGTGCTGGTCCTTCTGGGCGTACGTGTGGTGACAGTTTTGGCAAAACTTAAACGGTGTCTTGTCCATAACCGCGCTCAGGGGGCCCCCTGTGAGCGCATTCTCTGTAGGCGTCGAGATTTTGGTCTTGGACCTTCTACCTCGTCGTCCTTCTCGTCGCCTCCGGTACTCGTCTCCTCGTCCGGTGTCTCAGGAAACTATCCTCTGTGGTGATGATTGAATTTTCGAGATTCTTCGTCCAAAGTTTCTGGAACTTCTCGTCAACGATCCAGACCCCACGGCGGAAAAAAGAATCTGAAGATGGCGACCAAAGGTGGGAGCTTCCGCAGGAAGCGCGACGCCGTCACCGAGGACACCAAATGGTGGGGGCGTCGCCGCCCACCTGGGCCAACAAAAAAAAAAAAAAAGAAAGAAAGAAAAGACTGATTCCGGACCCAACCACGAGATGGCGGAATAATGCACAGCATAGTGAATCCAGAAAGATTCACGCTGCAAAACTACTCGGATGCAAACTGCTAGTGATTCGACCCATGATTACAGTAATTTCCAGACCTCAGGCAGCAACATAAACATTGGAATGGTATGGATGTATTAGAACTCATTTATGTAGGTATGTTCAAATTTCTTATCTATACACTCTATGTTGGAAAAGCTATGTCGGATATATATATATATATATTCACTGAAAAAAACCATAGGTTTCGGACATGTTATAATTAGGAATTAGCATTTAAAAAACCTTTGAAATTTACTGAAAAAAACCATAGGTTTTAGGCACGTTATAGTTAGAAATTAGCATTTAAAAAACCTTACAAATTCACTGAAAAAAACCATAGGTTTTAGGGACAGTTATAGTTAGTTGGACATTTCACTCGTACAAAACCCGTGAAATTCCCCCGTTATAGTTAGTTCAGCTAACTATAACTCGCGCCCCCGCAATGCACTGCTGATGACGTCACATATTACATCACTCATGACATGGTCAGTGACATCACTGATGACATCACTGATGACATCTCAAATGACATCACTGATGACATCATCCAGTGACTGTGTGTTTCTGTAAAGTTTAAATATTTTTAATATATATAGGGAAAGGCGTATTGAAGAATGAGTGGGTGTATAAGTGTCTGTATGGATGATTTCGTAGGTGCGTGACTAACTCTATAAGTGAGTGATTAAACGTATCTTACTGAATGTATGGGTTAGTGACTAAACTGGGTGAATGTCTGTATCCGTCTGTCTGTTGCTGTGTAAGTGGCTGCATGGGTTTGTGAATAGCTACATGATTGTCTATATGAGTTATTGATTGGTTGTCTGAGTATCTGTATGGGTGCCTGAGTGTTTGTGTGGGTGGGGTGTGTGCGACTCTGTGCATAGATGTGTGAGTGGGTGATTCACTGGGTGGATGGTTTCAAGAGTGCATCTGTGATAGACTGTATGGGTAGGTAAGTGTGTGTAAGAGTGTGTTAGTGAGTGAATGTATGTCCCAGTGGTACATGTGTGAGTAACTACATATGTGAAAGGCAGTATATATGTGTGTTGGAGTATATAAATATACAATATATAAGCGAGAGTGTGTGATTGTGAGAGTGACTGTATGGATGAGTGTGTGCTTGTATCAGTGATTGTATAAGAGCGTAAGAATGTGCTAGTATTTGTATGAGTAAGTGAGCTGGTGTGTGTATAACTGTATAGGTGAGTAAATGGCAGTGTGTTTAATTATTTGCATGACTGACTAGGTGTGTGAGTACCTCTATGGATGAGTGGCGGTGTTTGAGTGTCTATATAGGAGTATGAGTGCATATGATAGTCCTTTACTGAGTGACCGTAAGTATGAGTGACTGTACGGGTGAGTGAGTGGATGTGTGTCTGTAGACCTAAGAATCAGTGAGTGGGTATGTAGTTATTGGTGTTGGAGTGTCTATGGTTTTGCGAATGGCAGTCTGTAATTTAGAGTGGGTGTATCAAAGGTTATATTAGGGTGTGAGGAGGTGCATCAGATTATCACGTGGATGATGTCATCAGTGATGTCATTTGAGATGTCATCAGTGATGTCACTGACCATGTCATGAGTGATGTAATATGTGACGTCATCAGCAGTGCATTGTAGGGCGCGAGTTATAGTTAGCTGAACTAACTATAACGGGGAATTTTACGGGTTTTGTACGAGTGCAATGTCCAACTAACTATAACTGTCCCTAAAACCTATGGTTTTTTCAGTGAATTTGTAAGGTTTTTTAAATGCTAATTCCTAACTATAACATGTCTGAAACCTATGGTTTTTTCAGTAAATTTCAAAGGTTTTTTAAATGCTAATTCCTAACTATAACATGTCTAAAACCTATGGTTTTTTTCAGTGAATTTCAAAGGTTTTGTAAATGACAATTTTTAAATGTATTAATTGTTATATTAATTTTTTTGATACTGATTTACTACATTTTTTTAAACTATTTATTTTTAGATATTTTATTTTTTAAATTACATTGTAATTACATTATACATTACATTACAAAATATACTTTCTCAGAATGAATTACTTTAGTTTAAATACTTTGCAAATAGGCAATAGACTTTTAAGTACAGTAGTTACAGTTGTTGCAATGGGCTACAATTTCAAACACAATGCAACATTGAGCTCAATGTGAATTTCTAGTTAAATGCAATTAGTTACTTTATGGATTACTTTTCTAACCACAGGACTGGATCCTAGATTCAGTCCTGGGACATCTCCTGTAAACAGTTGAGTAAAAGCGTTTTGGTTACAGTAGTGATTTTTAAGGAATATTATTGTATTTTAAAAGTTGACACTTAGAAACTTTTTCACATAGAATCACCAATGTTATCCTATGGGAGGAAATTCACTTAGCAGGTAAGTAGTGTTATCGTTACTTTTTCTTACTCAGTGGTGGATCCTGGATCCAGCACTGGCGCATCTCCTGTAAACAGTTGAAAGAATGCGTTTAAGTCATACAGGCGATTTTTAAGGAATATTTGTAGTTTGTGAAAATCGACACTTTGAAACTTTTCTGCTGAAAACCAGACAATGGATTCCTATGGAAGGAAATACAAGTTACTGGTAAGTACGGTTAGAATTACTTTTCAGGGTCAGTGCTGGGCTAAAAGATGCAGCACTGGGTTCTCTCCTGATAACAGGTGAGTAAATCGGAATTCGTAATTCGGCTGATTTTAGAGGAATATTTGTATGTTTCAAAAATCGACAGAAACTTTTGCAGCAAAAAGCAGGCAATGATATCCTATGGAAGGAAATTCAAGTTACTGGTAAGTACGGTTAAAATTACTTTTCAGGATCAGTACTGGGCTCAAAGATGCAGCACTGGGTTCTCTCCTGATAACAGGTGAGTAAATCGGAATTCGTAGTTCGGCTGATTTTAGAGGAATATTATAAAGTTCCAAAACTCCACACTTAGAAGAATTTCCAAGTGAAACCAGTCAATGTTAGCCTATGGAAGGAAATTCAAGTTACTGGTAAGTACGGTTAGAATTACTTTTCAGGATCAGTACTGGGCTCAAAGATGCAGCACTGAAGTCTCTCCTGATTAACAGGTGAGTAAATCGGAATTCGTAGTTCTGCTGATTTTAGAGGAATATTTGTATGTTTCAAAAATCGACACAAACTTTTTCAGCAAAAAGCAGGCAATGATATCCTATGGAAGGAAATTCAAGTTACTGGTAAGTACGGTTAAAATTACTTTTCAGGATCAGTACTGGGCTCAAAGATGCAGCACTGAGGTCTCTCCTGATAACAGGTGAGTACATCGGAATTCATAGTCCGGCTGATTTTAGAGGAATATTTGCACAATGGTGAAGGAAGGGGGTGGAGCCTGAGGTGACATGTCTGCAAACACGCCCTGTGGCGCGTTGTAAGTTGGAGAATTAATTCCTCCTCAATCCCGAGGGTCCCTAGGGGCCAACTAGCCCACCAGATACCTCCAGTATGCGCCAGAGAGCTGCGTTGCAAAGAGGTGTTCAGCGGTCACGCCCCTTTTTACAACACTCTGCAACGCAGCTCCGTGGCGCTTTCTGGACGTACCTGGTGGGCTAGTTGGCCCCCAGGGACCCTCAGGATTGAAGGGGATTTAATTCCCCATCTTAAAACGCGCCACGGGCCTGTTTGCACACATGTCACCTCAAGCCCCGCCCCCTTCCTTCACCACTGTGCAAACGCGCCCCGTGGGGGATTTGGGGGATTAAGTCCCCTTGAATCCTGAGGGTCCCTGGAGTCCAACTAGCCCACCATGTACCTCCAAAAAGCACCACAGAGCTGCGTTGCAGAGAGGTGTAAAAAGGGGCGTGGCCTCTGGACACCTCTCTGCAGCGGCCCCCTGGCGCATATTGGAGGTTCCTGGTGGGCTAGTTGGCCCCCAGGGACCCCCAGTATTCAAGGGGAATTCGTTCCCCCTCTGCAAACGCATTTGCAGAGTGCTGCCAAGGAGGGGGCGTGGCCTCCGGCGCGATCCCGCTCTTTTTTTTTTTATTTAAAGGGGGCTGTGTGGAACACCTTCTTTTTAATTATTTTGGGCCCTGGGGACCCCATCCCCCAGGGCCTGACCCCCTTTTATTTTATTTTTTTAAAAATGGAACGGGAAGGGGACCGTGTGGGCCCCTCTCCCGTGGCCAATTTCGGCCCGGGGACCCCATCCCCCGGGTCATTCCACATATATTTTTTTTCTTTTTCATGGAGGGGGGCTGCGTTGCCCCCCTCCTCAGGCCTCCTTAGGCCCCGGGGACCCCATCCCCCGGGGCCGGCATTTAAAAAAAGAAAAAAATCCATAATTTGGGGGAGGGGGGCCGCGTGGCCCCCCTCCCGGGCCACTACTTGCCCCGGGGACCCCATCCCCCAGGGCTGGCCCTATCCTTTGGGGTCAGTGGGGGACCCCAACTCCCCCACGGACCCTGCCGGCTCCCCGCCTCCTGCGGGAGCCGGCATTGCTTTTCCACATGGGAGCTGCTAACATGCAGCTCCCCGTGTGGAAAAGCAATGTGCTTTGGATATTGGAAGCGAGAGCAGGTTTCCTGCTCTCGCTCTAATATCCAAAGCAGTTTGCAATGACAGGACGGGAGCCGCGAGGCTCCCGTCCTGTGATTGCAAACAGCAGTGTCCCGGGGTAGGCACCCCGGGACACTGTAGGAGCCGGCCCTAGGGGGTGGCGGTCCCCAGGGCCATGGAGGGCTCCAGGAGGGGGGCCGCGCGGCCCCCCTTCCAACCTTTGCACAGCCCCGGGGAGGTGGTGGTCACCGGGGCTCGAGGGTCCTAAACGGACCCCCCCATTTTATTATTTAGTGCCCCGGGGAGGTGGCGGTCCCCGGGGCGTGTGGGGGGGCTCGAGCCCCCACACAGGTAATGTAAAAAAGAAGCCCCGGGGAGGTGGCGTCCCCGGGGCTGCGGGGGGCCGTGTGCCCCCCGCCCCACCATTTTTTTTATAAAGTCCCGGGCGGTGGCGGTCCCCGTGGCTTGGGGGGGCTTAGAGGCCCCCCCATGTCATTATTCAATAAACCCCCGCATGCCCCCGGGACTTGGCCCACCCGGGGGCCAATTAACCAGGAAGCGCGGGAGTCCGCGTTTCGTTTTTTTTGTGTTTTTTTTTTTGTTTTTTTTATCGGCAGGATCCGCGCACCCAGCGCGTTTTTTGCCGATTTTTTTAACCCCTTCGATGCTTATGACGAGCTGGACTCGTCATGGCACACAGTGGTCGTGTGCTCAAGACGAGTCCAGCTCGTCATAAGACCACCCACGGGGGAAGCGCTGGCGCTCCCCCCGTGGGAATCCGATCGTTGTTTTTTTTGGGGGGGAGGCAGGGGAAGGGCTTCCCCTGCCTCCCCCCACCCCCCATCAATGACGTCTGCGCGTGAGGCGCGCTGACGTCATTGAGGGTTTCCCTTTCTTCCCTGACGCGCTGGAAGCCATTTGCTTCCAGCGCGTCGGGGAAATCAGGTGAGTTTTGGCTCCGGGGAGGGGGGGTTTGAATCAAAAGAGGCATCGAGGTCCCCGATGCCTCTTTTGTGCATTCCTGCTGCACGATCATGCGATCGTGCAGCAGCAATGTCCACTAGGCACCAGGGATTTTTTTTTTTTTTAAATGCGCATCAAAATACTGTTTGGGGGAGCGGCCCCTTGGGCAAGGGTCGCTCCCCTTTTGGGGGCCATATGTTTTTGTGCTTTGCCCCCCTGGGGGGGGGGGCAGTTTTTCGTATTGTGCCCACTAGACCACCAGGGAGAAACGGTGGGGAGTGGCCCCTTGGGCAAGGGTCACTCCCCTTTGGGGGCTTTGTTTGTGGCCGATCGGCCAAAGGATAGTGCCCTTTATTTATTTATTTATTTTAATTAATGCCTGCGTGGACTGTACCCGAAGGTGTCAGAGCGCTTCACAGTAGGACAGTAACATTACATGAGGAGAAGGTTACAAGTGAGCATAATACAAAAGGAAACGTTACATTACATGAGGAAAAAGTGACAATTGTGCAAATAAAAAAACAACCAAGATACAAAAAGAGGTATGCGTTACAAGAGGAAAAAGTGACACGTGTGCATACATGAGATAGAAAATACAAATAGAGGTATAATACTGCAATAAGTGTCAGTCACTCAGAACACACTGGGAAGGCACTTCTATAGGCATGGAGTACAGATTTTCCTATAGTAGAAGAACTTCTTTGAGGGAGTAGAGAGGGCGTGAATTAAACAGGAGACTTAAAATGAAGGGTACACAAACATAAAATCCAACACAGCACGCAAGGGTGAGGAATGTACAGGAAAAAGTACAAATTTACAATGAAGAGCGAACTTCCTAGAGGGGCTGAGAGTGAAAGTATTAGTTCTGAAAGTGTCTTTGGAAGAGAAGAGATTTGAGGTCAGCTTTGAAGATCCGGGTAGAGGAGGTGGCACGGAGCAATGGGGGAAGCGAGTTCCAGATTCTCACCGCATTTCCTGAGAAGGATTGCGCCATCGATCTTTCCCTTTTTGAAGACGGGGGGCTCAAGCAGAAGCTTTTCCGCATTGCGAGAAGGGCGAGAGCCACCGGACAATTTCAATTTATTTGCCAGGTAACGAGGGGAGGAGGTGTGTAAGGCTGTGTGTGTGATGCAGGCAGTTTTGTAAATAGATCTTGCCTCGATCGGAAGCCATCGAAGAGAGGACAGGATAGGAGTGACGTGGTCGCTTCGTTTAGACCCTGAAATGAAGCGAGCTGCTGAATGGAGGATGGATTTGAGAGGGGAGAGGTGGGATTTGGGTATGCCCGTCAGAAGAGAATTGCAATAATCCAGTCTTGAGAGAACCAGAGATTGTACCAAGGTTTTTAAGTCTTTCTCCGGGAAGAACCGACGGATCCCCCGTAGAAGGCGCAACTGGTAACGTGCGTTCTTAGCAATAGAGTTGATGTGGGAGATTATTTTGAGTCTTTTGTCAAGAATGACACCTAGGGATTTAGCGCTGTCGACAATGATGGGTTTGTTGTTGAGTAGGTTCAGCTGATCCATCCAAGATTGAACAGGAGGAGGTGAGAGAGAGGTAGAGAGGAGGAGGAATTCAGTTTTGGCGGGATTCAGAATGAGTTGGTGATCTAACATCCAGTTGTGAATAGAGTTGAGAGTAGAGTTGAGTAGTGAGAGATCGTGTGCACCAGGCATTTATTTGTGGAGAGTGACCCCTTGGGCAAGGGTCACTCTCCTTTGGGGGCAATATTTGTGGCTGTGTCTGCCCCCCAGGAGGGCAGATCGCCATGTTTTTTTCAAAAATTGGGCCCAGTAGACCACCAGGGATTTGTTTGAGGGGAGTGGCCCCTTGGGCAAGTGTTGCTCCCCTTTGGGGAGCATTAATTTGGCCGTTTCTGCCATCCTGAGGAGCAGATTGGCTGATTTGTTTTTTTGTAGGTCCACTAGGCCACCAGGGTTTTTTTATGTTGGGGAGCGGCCCCTTGGGCAAGGGTCGCTCCCCTTTATGGGAGGATGATTGTGGCCATTTCTGCCCTCTTTGGGTGGCAGAATAGCAGTATGTTTTTAGGCCCATCTGCCCCCAAGGAGGGCAGAAGCCAGTAGTCACCAGGGTTTTTTTAATTTTTGTGTTGGGGAGTGGCCAAAATGGCAAGGGTTGCTCCCCTTTTACGGGGGTGAATATTGTATTTATACTCTTTGGACCACCTACCCCTTAGCTTGGCTGGTGGATTGCGTGTGGACTGGTGCATTATTTGCAATTTATGATTGTAATGTTTTTTTTCTCCTTTTTATTCTAGTGTAAAGCTTTTGATTCCTGTTTGCGGTTTCGGCAGTGGTTGTTCTGCAGTTTTGCGTAATTGCATTTATTTGGTAAGAAAAATATTTTTGTTGTGTGTACTCCAAATGAGTATTATTGTCATGCATGAATACATTTTTTTGTAAGTGGTGTCATAATGGCAGCATATTTGTTAGTGTTCAGAGCATGAAATTCTTTGCGATGTTTTGCATTGTCTTATGTGTAATTTTTTTTTTCTTCTTTTTTAGTGGGATATTGTTGATCTTCACTGTCTGTGCAGAGTAGGTGGTGGTGAGTCTAGCTGCTTCTGTCACGTGAGTGGTATAGTGTTGGACTATATATATGGGTCTTTGTGATAAAGCTACATTTTGTTTATTTCTTTTTTACAAAGGGTTTGTTGTTGTTGACTTGTTTGACAAGTAACCTTTATTAGTAAGCATTATGGCTAGCCGTAGAATGACCGCTCAGCAGGTGGTTGGTTTGCTTCTTGAATCTTCCTCTGAGCAGGATTATGAGACTGACAGTGCGTCTGAGGGAGAGGAGGGAGGGGAAGATTCAGGCAGTGAGTTTTCTCTCCACATGGAATCATCGGATGATGAAGGTACTCTCAGTGCAGATGAAGGTACTCTCGGTGTGGATGAATCTACTCTCAGTGCGGATGAAGTGCCTGTTTTAGAGGAGGATACTACTGTGCCGATGGTGCAAGAGGCATCTGGATTGCAGCGTGGGGCTGCTAGGCTTCCTACTGGAAGAGCTGGACTCTGGGTTGATCCAAACATGGTGCAGCCGGTGTTGCCTGCCTTTAGTGGTTATGCAGGGTGTAGAGTGGATTGTGAACATTATTTGCCTATACAGTATTTTCAGTTGTTTATGGATGATGTATTTTTGGGTGAGATTGTTGAGCAGACTAATTTGTATGCTGAACAGTTTTTGAGGGACAACAGTGCCAGACTTAGGCCCCATTCTAGAGCTACCCGGTGGAGTCCCACAAATCTGGAAGAGATGAAGAAGTTTTTGGGTTTGACTTTTTGATGGGTTTGATAAGGAAGCCGTCCATGGGTTCATATTGGTCTACCAGTCCCTTGATGGCAACTGCCATATTTCCTGCAGTTATGACTCGTGATCGGTATTTACTTTTGCTTCGGATGCTGCATTTTGTTGATAATGGTTTGGCGTTGCCACGAGATCACCCTGACTGTGACCGTCTTTTTAAGATTCGGCCTGTTCTTGATCACTTTGTAGATCGATTTTCAGAGATCTATACTCCAGGGAAAGAAATATCTATTGATGAGTCTTTGGTCCTGTTCAAGGGCCGTTTGGTTTTTAGGCAGTACATTCCTAGCAAGAGGGCACGCTATGGAATTAAGCTGTAAATGTTGTCTGAGAGTAGGACAGGATATGTTTTTAATTTGCGTGTGTACACTGGTAGGGATTCCACTATTGACCCCCTGGTTGTCCGTCCACTTTTGGAGTTTCAGAGAAAATTGTGTGGGATCTTGCTAGAGGACTGTTTAACAGAGGCCACCATTTGTACCTTGATAACTTCTACACTGCTGTGCAATTGTTTAAGGAATTGTTCAAAGTGGACACTTTTGCTTGTGGCACAATCCGCTCTAACCGTAAAGGTTATCCAAAAGAGCTTGTTTGCAAAAAACTTCAGAGGGGACAGTGCAGTTCCTTGCGTAGTGATGAACTACTAGCTGTGAAATTTGTGGACAGGAGGGATGTGTACATGCTGCCTACCATCCATAATGAGAGTACTTCACCTGTGGCTGTTTGGGGTCAGATTGCTGAAGTGCGCAAACCTGTGTGCATTTTAGACTACAATAAGCACATGGGTCGTGTTGATAGAGTAGATCAGAGGTTGGAACCTTACACTGCTATTCGTAAGGCTTACATTTGGTATAAGAAGTTGGCCATCCATCTCTTCAATTTAGCAACTTTCAATGCTTTTGTTGTGTTCAAGGAGTGTTCTCCGGCGTCAAAGTTGACTTTTGTTCAGTTTCAGCAGTCTGTCATAGGCAGCCTTGTTGTTGTGGAACAGGCAAGTGTTCCTAGAGTTAGAGTGGTGGAGGATGTGGCTCGATTGAAAGATCGCCACTTTCCTGATCACATTCCTCCTACACCCTCCAAAGACTTTCCCACTAGGAGATGTAGAGTCTGTTGGCGAAGAGGTACGCGGAAGGAGACTCGTATGTACTGCCCGGAGTGTCCTTCTAACCCTGGGCTGTGTGTGCCTGCTTGTTATAGAGCGTACCACAAGCAAAAGAATTACTGGGAGCAACCATGAGTGGTAAAGTGAACTGCCTGGTCTGTAATGTTTAAGAATTGTTGTTCTGTTTCAAGGTTGGCATTAGTGTAATGTATTTAGTTTCTGATTTTGTGTTAGTAGATTTGTATCTATTTGCAATTTGTTTGTGTTTTCTTTTTTGTATAAAAAAATCCTAAATGTGATGGTGGTGTGTGTAGACTGGTGCTTGGCTGGCGGTGTGCGTGGAGTGGCGCTTGGCTGGCGGTGTGCGTGGAGTGGCTCTTGGCTGGCGGTGTGCGTGGAGTGGCGCTTGGCTGGCGGTGTGCGTGGAGTGGCGCTTGGCTGGCGGTGTGCGTGGAGTGGCGCTTGGCTGGCGGTGTGCGTGGAGTGGCGCTTGGCTGGCGGTGTGCGTGGAGTGGTGCTTGGCTGGCGGTGTGCGTGGAGTGGCGCTTGGCTGGCGGTGTGCGTGGAGTGGCGCTTGGCTGGCGGTGTGCGTGGAGTGGCGCTTGGCTGGCGGTGTGCGTGGAGTAGCGCTTGGCTGGCGGTGTGCGTGGAGTGGCGCTTGGCTGGCGGTGTGCGTGGAGTGGCGCTTGGCTGGCGGTGCATGCAAGGACATAAAACGTTTTGAGGCAACATCAACATTGCCTATCAAAAAATGTTTTGGGCCCTTGACTGTTGCGGTTACTTGGGCCTCCCACACGAGTGAGGCATCATTTTTATCGGGAGACCCGGGGGATCGCTGGGTGGTAGGAAATTTGTGTGAGCCCGGTGATGCCACACTTTCCCACACAAAAATGTGTGAAAAAAGTGATTTTTTCAGCTAAAATTGAGGTTTGCAAGGGATTCTGGGTAAGGAAACGTTGGGGGATCCACGCAAGCCATACCTCCTTGGAAGCCCCCGGGTGTCTAGTTTTCAGAAATGTGTGGGTTTGGTAGATTTCCCTAGATGGCCGCCGAGCACGGGGACAAAAACCCAGGTGACCCCCCTTGCAAAACCAGGTGGTTTTGAGATAGGCAATTTTGATGTCGCCTCACTACGTTTTGGGCCCTTGCCTGTCGCGGGTACTTGGGCCTCCCCCACAAGTGAGGCACCATTTTTATCGGGAGACCTAGGGGAACGCTGGGTGGTAGGAAATTTGTGTGAGCCCGGTGATGCCACACTTCCCCACACAAAAATGTGTGAAAAAAGTGATTTTTTCAACTAAAATTGAAGTTTGCAGGGGATTCTGGGTAAGGAAACGTTGGGGGATCCACGCAAGCCATACCTCCCTGGAAGCCCCCAGGTGTCTACTTTTCAGAAATGTGTGTGTTTGGTAGGTTTCCCTAGGTGCCGGCAGAGCTAGGGTTCACAAACTACAGCTAGGCACTTTGCCAAAAAAGGGTCATTTTTCACTGCGAAATTGAGGTGTGACCACGTTGCGTTTTGCGCCGTTTCCTGTTGCGGGCACTACGCCGACCCACACAAGTGAGGTACCATTTTTCTCGTAAGACTTTGGGGAACGCGGGGTGGGTGCAAATTTGTGGATCCACGCAGATTCCAGAACTTTCCACCACAGAAATGTGGGGAAAATGTGGTTTTTTTGATAATTTTTTAGGTTTGCAAGGGATTCTGGGTAACAGAACCTGGTGGGAGGCAGTCAAGTCACCCCATCCTGGATTCCCCTGGATGTCTGGTTTTCAAAAATGTATAGGTTTGCTAGGTTTCCCTAGGTGCCCGCAGAGCTAGGGTTCAAAAACTACAGCTAGGCACTTTGCCAAAAAAGGGTCATTTTTCACTGCGAAATTGAGGTGTGACCACGTTGCGTTTTGCGCCATTTCCTGTTGCAGGCACTAGGCCGACCCACACAAGTGAGGTACCATTTTTCTCGTAAGACTTTGGGGAACGCGGGGTGGGTGCAAATTTGTGGATCCACGCAGATTCCAGAACTTTCCACCACAGAAATGTGGGGAAAATGTGTTTTTTTTGACAATTTTTTAAGTTTGCGAGGGATTCTGGGTAACAGAACCTGGTGGGAGGCAGTCAAGTCACCCCATCCTGGATTCCCCTGGGTGCCTAGTTTTCAAAAATGTATAGGTTTGCTAGGTTTCCCTAGGTGCCGGCAGAGCTAGGGTTCAAAAACTACAGCTAGGCACTTTGCCAAAAAAGGGTCATTTTTCACTGCGAAATTGAGGTGTGACCACGTTGAATTTTGCGCAGTTTCCTGTCGCAGGCACTAGGCCGATCCACACAAGTGAGGTACCATTTTTCTCGTAAGACTTTGGGGAACGCGGGGTGGGTGGAAATTTGTGGATCCACGCAGATTACAGAACTTTCCACCACAGAAATGTGGGGAAAATGTGGTTTTTTTGACAATTTTTTAGGTTTGCAGGGGATTCTGGGTAACAGAACCTGGTGGGAGGCAGTCAAGTCACCCCATCCTGGATTCCCCTGGGTGTCTAGTTTTCAAAAATGTATAGGTTTGCTAGGTTTCCCTAAGTGCCCGCTGAGCTAGGGTTCAAAAACTACAGCTAGGCACTGTGCAAAAAAAGGGTAATTTTTCATTGTGAAAATGTGGTGCGTCCACGTTGCATTTTGAGCCATTTCCTGTTGTGGGCACAAGGCCTACCCACACAAGTGAGGTACCATTTTTATCGGGAGACTTAGGGTAACACAGAATTGTAGAGCAACTGTTATTACCTATTGACTTTCGATGCATTTCTGCCTTCCAAATGAAAGACAATGTCTAAAAAATAAGTCATTTTGAAAAATGACCTATAATTCTCATGCTAGTATGGGTACTCCCAATTTCGGAAATGTGCAAATATCTGTTTCTAAAATCTACATTTTGTTCCCATTTCAGAAATACATAGGTGTCTTTCATAACAATTTTTCCATGTATACATTTTCCCAAAATAATTGCTATATACCCGGTACATAATAAAAAACCATTGCAAGATGCTGCTCAGTTATTGGCTCTGGGTTCGTCGGGTTCTTGGTGAACCTACAAGTCCTATATATCCCCACAACCAGAAAGGTCCAGCGGATATAAAGGTATATTGCTTTCAAATAGCTGTCATAATTAGAAGAAGTTACAGGTGAAAACGTTGACACAAATGGCTGTTTTTTTCAACTAATTTTCAATTTTTCCTTCATTTAACTGTTAGTTTCTATAAGGAAAACTTTAAGGATCTACACAAATGACCCCTTGCTGAATTCAGGATTTTGTCTACTTTTCAGAAATGTATGGCTTTTCAGGATCCATTATTGGTTTCATACCCATTTCTACCATTAACTGGAAGGAGGTTGAAAGCACAAAAAATAGCAAAAATAGGCTATGTCCCAGAAAAATGCCAAGACTGTGTAAAAAAGTTGGTTTTCTGACAAAAGTCTGCTTGTCCCTGAAAGCTGGGAAGATGGTGATTTCAGCACCACAACCCCTTTTTGATGCCATTTGCAGGGAAAAAACAAGACGCTTTCATCTGTAGCCCTTTTTTGCATTTTTCCCAAAAAAACAAAATGTTGCTGTATTTTGGCTAATTTCTGGGTCCCCTCCAGGGGAATCCACAAACCCTGGGTACCTTTACAATCCCCATGATGTTAGAAAAACAGGACGCAAATTTGGCGTGGATACCTTATGTGGTCAAAAAGTTACAGGGGCCTAAGCGCGCACTACCCCAAATAGCCAAAAAAGGCTTAGCACAGGGGGAAAAGGCCTAGCAGCGAAGGGCCCCCTGAAGGACCCCTGAGCAGGCCTAGGGGTCAGGGTGTTTCTACCCTGCCCCCTTTTTGCGTTTTGCGCCCTTGTTTTTGTCTTTTCTTGTGCCTCGGTTCTACCGAGGCACAAGATGGCTGCCAACACTTCATGGTTTGGAGTGTTGACAGCCAATTAGCATACAGCTCGTGGTCGGGAGGGTGCGCGGATCCACCGCGGCCATAGATATCGAAACTTTTATTTTGGATTTTCTCAGCAACTACTGAACGGATTTCAACCATTTTTAAAAATGGTGCTTTCTGAACCAAGCACTACCTTTTTGCCAAATTTGGTGTAATTCCGTTCAGCAGTTTTTGCTGTAGCTTTGCATAAAGTTTCCTATGGGAAATTGATTTTTTCACTCTTATTTTTTGAATTTCTCCGCAACTACTGAACGGATTTACACCATTTAAAAAAGGTCGCTTTCTGAACCAAGCGCTACCTTTTTGCAAAATTTGGTGTAATTCCGTTCAGCAGTTCAGGCTGTAGCCGTGGCTAAAATTTCCTATGGGAATTAACACGGAGAAAACACGTTTTGGGACCCCACTTTTTTCTCGGCCCCCGCTTGATGAATCACCCCGAAACGTTCAAGACAGGAGCGGACCGGAGCGCCCCACTAGTTTTGAAAATTTCGCGATGATTCGTCAAACGACGCCAAAGTTATTGGGAATAGAATGTTATGAATTTCCTATGGATAATAGGTCCTAACTATAACTATCTACCGGCGACCGCTAGTAGATAATATATATATATATATATATATATATATCCTACTGGCGGTCGCCAGTAGGTAGTTATAGTTAGGACCTTGTTTCTATTCAAAAGCGTTTTTCTTTTGCCAATATCTTTGGTGACGTTTGATAAATGTTCGCGAAATTTTCAAAACTAATGGGGCGCTCTGGTCAGCTCCTGTCTTGCACGTTTCGTCAAGCGGGGGCCGAGAAAAAAGGGGGGTCCCAAAACGCGTTTTCCACATGTTCATTTCCATAGGAAACTTTAGACAAGGCTACAGCCCAAACTGCTGAACGGAATTACACCAAATTTGGCAAAAGGGTAGCTCTTGGTTCTGAAAGTGCCCTTTTTTTTTTAAATGGTGTAAATCCGTTCAGTAGTTTTTTTAAATATTAAAGGAAAAAGAAATGTATATATCTGGGCGGAGCCTAACCACACATCTCATCGTGAGATCTGATTGGCTGTCAGCACTTCATCCAAAAAGTGTTGGCAGCCATCTTGGGACCAATATACATGATAGCACCACATTAAAATGCATTGTAGTGAATGGAAGGTTTTGAGGGTCACCAAAAGGAGAACGTATAAAGGGTGATAAGACTTTAGTTACATTATAAATCATTTGTTGATGGTACCATCCAAATTTTAGGAATTGTGGTGTGTTCTAAGGTGATTTTACCCTGTGAAAAAGCCTTCTGCTGGGATATCATGAATCATGTTTGAGAGAAAACTATTTTCTCATACTTTTCCCATAGAGGTTTGGAAGGTGATCTAGAAGCTAAAATGAGAGCATATTTTCTGTAAATTCACATTATCTTTCTTAGTCATGTGAGAATGAAGTCTGACATTCTCAGTAAAACATGTACATCCAACAAGGGCAGAGACTGTCAGTTGATTCCTTTGTATTCTACTGCAGCTTCCCAGAGTGTTCTAAAGAACAACTAGAGCGCTAACAGTCTTACTTATGACAAAAGTATGGCACACCTGAAGCCATCTTGATTGGAATAAACTGGTAACACTTAAAACATTTAATTTAAAAAGGAACAAACTGAGGGGATTCATTTTGCCATAGAAATTATGATTAGTGCTGAAGAAAGAAAAATTAGGGCACATTTTGAGTGACTTCTCAAATTCTCTTCTATTTCATTAAAAAATTCTGACATGCAGACTGAAACATGCACTTTCAATACCAGCAGCAGACTTCCCTAGTAAGCAGTAGCTTTACTACAGTGATCTAATGAGCAACTAGAGTGCTAACGTTCAGAATTTATGGCGAATGTGTGACACATCTGATGCCTTCTTGATGGAATCAAAGTAAAAAACTGAAAGCATTTCCTTCTGAGGAGACTGCAGTAAATGAGGAAATTAGGAAACTTCATAACAAATAAAGCTCCCAAGATTGCCACCAGAGACAAAAGAGCCCAAATGTAGCACAAATACCACCCAGATGTAGCCCACGTATAGCCCAATGACAGAAATGTGCAAAACACTTTTTATTTTTTGTTTTTTTGCAGTTTTATATAGTGCAGACTGGTCAAGTATTGGAGTGCTTTACATGAGCATTGGTTACATCACACAAGATCAAATTCATGTTGGTTGTAGACATGGGGAGATTAAGTGATTTGACCAGAATCACAGAATGTCGAGCTGAAGCAGAAACTCCAACCTGGTTCCCCAGTTGCAAAGTCTGCAGCTCTGGAGTAATACCACATCCTCTCCCCTAAGTGCAACATTTAATCAAGTGGTCAACTGGATAAAAAAACAAAGATAACAAATAATTTAAAAGTGCTTTGTCGCTATTTGAAAACTCAGAAAATATGTCCTCATTTTAGTTTTTTACAGCACTAACCATAATTTCGATGCAAATAAGACCCTCTCATTTCTGTAATTTGTAAAGGAAATGCTCTAGGTATTACAGTTTTGATTACATCAAGATGACGTCAGGCGTGCCACACTTTTGTAATAAATATAGAATGTTAGCAATCTATTTGTTCATTAGGATACTGTTGAGAGGCAGAGGCCAAGGGCACGAACTCAGAAAATTGAAGGCAGGTAGGAGGGTGCAGAGGCAACAATTTGACCACACTGGGCAGGCAGGAAGGGCAGTGGCAGCACAACAGACTATGGAGGGCAGTGGAAAGGGGGGCAGGGGCGCCAAACCAACAATGCAGGACATGCAAGAGAGGCTGTGGCAATATAATAGACCATTGTGGGCAGAAGGAAGAGGCAGTGGTAGTACAATCATACATGCCAACAGACCCGATTCAGCCAGGAAACGCCCAATGTTTTTAAGCCCAAATGGGCTTTATTTGATCTGTCTCCTGTCTACAATCTCCTCTTTTTCAATGTAAGTCAATAGGGAAAATCAATACCCCAGTTTTTTTTCAAAATCTCCCTCTTACCAAGTTCAAAATGTTAGCAAGTATGGTACATTGGATCATGGAAGGCAGGTGGAATTGGGGTAGGGACATGGACTCGGATAACAGAGGACAGGAGGGACATGGACAGGTGCACCAAACTGACCTTACAGGACAGGCATCAGGGTTTGCAGCAGCACAATACACCACACAGGGCATGCGGGACGGGAGTGCAGCACAACAATCCATGGAAAGTAATAGGGAGGGGACAGGACCATGCACATGGACAACAGAGAACAGAGGGGAAAGAGGCAATGGCAGCTAGCTGACCATAATGGACAGACAGGAGAGAAAGCTGCAGCATAACGGACCATAAAGGGCAGGAGGTAGGGATCAGGGGCATTACAATGGAACAGACAAGCAAGGGGGGAGGGAATAGGGGTCTGCACATGGAAAACAGAGGGCAGGGGGCAAGGGGGCAGGGCAGGAGCAGCAAGCTGACAATGGAAGTCAGGCAGGATGGGCACTAGAAGCAAGACACACCATGGAGAGCAACAGTGAGACTATAATGGCATACACACAGACCATGGAGGGAAGGTGGGAGGGGGTCAGGGGCAGCTAGCTGACCACACAGGGAAGGTGGGAGGGGCCGTGGCAGCACAGAAGACCATGCATGGCAAGCGGGAGGGTTAGTGGCAGCACAATGGCCATGATGGGCGAGAAGGAGGGGGCAGGTGCATGCAGAAAGGACCATGGAGGAGAGGAGGGAGGGGTAGGAGCTGGGCACAGACAAGAGAGTTCAGGGGAAGGGGCCTCACAACAGACCACGCGGGCAGGCAGGAGGAGCAGTTGCAGCACAACAGACCAGGGAGGGCAGAAGGGTGTGGCAGTAAAATGGACCATGCAGGACAGGAGGAAAGGGATAGGGGCATGGAACGTGGACAGGCAGGGTGGCAGGGACAGGTTACAGTCATCTGACAATGCTAGGCAGGTGGGAGGGGAGTGGCAGCTCAACAGAACACTCAGATTAGATAGGAGGGGCAGGTCCATGGAACATGGTGTGCAAAAAGGATGGAGCAGGGGCATGCACACAGACATCGGAGGACAGGGGGAAGGAGAGTAGGGGCAGCAAGCTGAGCACAGAGGCTAAGCAGGAGGTCAATGATGGGGCATAGAATTGTGCAATGGAGGGCAGGAGGAGTGGACTGGGACATCATGCTAAATGGAGGTAAGTGGCAGCACATCAGACCATGCATGGCAGGAGGGAGAAGGCTAGTGCATGGATTCAGACAACAGAGGATAGGGAGGAGGTGGATGGGGCCGCAAGCTAACTGTTCAGAGAAGGCGGGAAGGCCAGTGGCAGAACAACGGCCACACAGGGCTGTAATGAGGGAGCAAGGGCATGGACTTGGACAATGGATGGCAAGGAGGAGAGGAGGCAGGAGCAGCAAGCTTGGGTGGGGGCAGCACAATGCCAGGCCCTGCTTCCAACCCCCCACCATCCATTGTGATAGGCATCTTACTTAACGTTAAAAAAAAACTAGAAATTCGCTGAAAAAAACAAAGATTACAGGGACGTTATAGTTAGACTCAGATTTCACTCGTACAAAACCAGTGAAATTCAGCAGTTATAGTTGCCTGAGCGAACTATAACTTACACCCCCGCAATGCACTGCTTATGACCGCAGACATTACATCATTGATGACATGGTCAGTGACATCACTCATGACATCTCAAATGAGCTGTGAATGGAACTATAATCGCTAGACCTTTATTTATGGATAGTGTGTGTATATTAACACCCCTTTTTTTCTTTTCTTTCGTATAAGAACCATTATAATACGCAACGTGCCCAGATCAATATGGCCGATAGCCTTTCACTTTAAAGTAATGTGTAGTCCATTGTTTATGTTGATGTTTGCAATCCTAAGTATGTTTATTATGAACAAGTCATGTTGACGAACATACAGGTACGGCGGTCATGGGGCAAGATATGCTGAAATGACATTGTGTGCATATTAACACTTGTTTTCTTTTCTTTATTGTATCAATTCCTGAATTTTCACATTGTGACCAGGCCAATATGGCCGCCAGCTTTTTGGATTAAAGTAATATGTAGTCCTTTGTTAATGTTGGCAACTGGAGGCATTTGTACATTTAAATAAGGAAGCTACAATGACGTCTTGTATCGTTATCAAGGTTCGGACGAGCCGAAAAGCGTGGATCGCATTTCGCATTTGAGATGTCATGAGTGATGTCACTGATCATGTCATGAGTGATGTCACTGATCATGTCATGAGTGATGTAATATGTGACGTCATCAGCAGTGCATTGCGGGGGCGTGAGATATATATATATATATATATTCACTGAAAAAACCATAGGTTTCAGGTACGTTATAGTTAGAAATTATCATTTAAAAAACCTTAGAAATTCACTGAAAAAACCAAAGGTTTCAGGGACGTTATAGTTAGTTGGACATTTCACTCGTACAAAACCAGAGAAATTCCGCCGTTGTAGTTAGTTCAGCTAACTATAACTCGCCCCCCCGCAATGCACTGCTGATGACGTCACATATTACATCATTCATGACATGGTCAGTGACATCACTGATGACATCTCAAATGGCATCACTGATGACATCATCCACGTGAAAATCTAATGCACCTCCTCACACCCTAATATAACCTTTGATACACCCAATGTAAAATACAGACTACCATTTTTGAAACCATCGACACACCAATACCAGTTACTACATACGCACTCAATGATTCCTAGGTCCTCGCGCACATCCACTCATTTGGTTCTGCCAAAAGTTTTCAACAGGGCAAAGACCAAAAAAACTTGTGTCAAACATACTGGACACAAGTCGTCAACTGTCACAAGCACACAGAATTACTCCTGAATACAAAGATTTATAGCATGTTCAATACCTCTACACACCTAAGATGCATTAGGAGTGCATATGTTTTGCAAACACTTACACCCATTAGCTGGACACAGGCTGCATAAAATTTGGTAGACAAGTAATATGGTACTTACCCCCATTATGTAATCTATGAAACAAACTAACACACTCATTGGTTGATATCATCAATGATGTAATTTGAGATATCTTCAGTGAGGTCATAAATGATGTCATAAAACGTCATGAGTGATGTGAGGTCATAAGCAGTGCATGACAGTGGCGCAAGTTATAGTTAGCTCTGCTAATTATAACTGGTGAATTTCTGTGTTTTTTTAGTTCAAAAAGTTAAGTTGGCACTGAAATGTTCACCTAATTATAACATCAGCTTACCCATTGATTTATTCTGTGAATTTTGAAGATTTTTTAATGTAAAGTCATATTTTATTACCATACGTAAAAACAACCCCTCGAAGTCAAGGAACCCCCACGACACACATGGCCTTTGGCTGTTTGCGGCGTGGGATAGGCTTTTTCAGAAATGGGAGGGAGTATGCACAGCCGTCCTCCCCAACCCCTGGGGCCAAAAAATAAATTATTAGGAGCGGGGGGGACGTGTGGTGCCCCTCCCCAAACCTTAAGAAACCCTGAGGATACCATCCACAGAGGCCAAATACATTAACATTAGGGGAGGGCGGCACATGCTCCCCCCACCCCTCAAGCCCAAATGGACTCGAGGACCCCTTCCTCCGGTGCCATATTTGAATTATAGGGGAGGAGGGTGTGTGGCCCCCCCTCTCTGAGTCTTTTTAGGCCCCAGGGCTGAATTCAATACAAAAGGGGTGGGGGTCACGTTCAAACCCCCCACTCCCCGATCCTAGTAGGCCACAGGGACCACATCCCCCGGGGGCCAAAAGCAATAAAACAAAGGGAGAGGCCCCCTGTTTAAGTTATTTTATGGCCACGGGGGAATGGGGGCCCAGGGGCCTTTTTAGGCTTGGAGAGGAAGGCCCCCCTCTTCCTCTTTTTTATGATTTCAGCGACTGAGGATGGGGTCCCCGGAGTCTAACAAGGCTCGGGGAGGGAGGCTGCACACCCCTTCCCATTAGTTAATGCATTGGGCCCCGGGGATGGGTTCCCTGGGGCTGCAACCGGCTTGGAGTGGGGGGCTGTGTGCCCCCTCCCCTTAAGGTACTCTGCCCCAGGAGATGGGGCCCCAGGGGCCCAAAATGGGTTCGGGTAGGGGGACCCCACTCCTGCCCCCGTCCCCACGCATTTATTTATTTTTTTAAATGGCAGGAAGACAATTTTCTTTTTTGTTTTGCTGCGAAACTCACCAATCTTTTTTTTTGCTTTGGTCCCAGTTGGGGGTCCCTCTGGGTCTTCCCCACAGGGCCTGGGGAGGAGTGGGGGGCAGCATATCCCTGCCCTGCCCCCTTATATCATTTATAAACTTCAGGACAAGGGACTAAGTCCGTAAGTCCTGTAATGACTTCCAGCAACAATTTTCTCATGTTCCTGGCAGCCAGCCAGAGCGATGCTCTCGCTGGAGTCTGACTTCCGCGGAAGTGAATTAGCCCAAGGGAAAAAAAATCTCCCTTTGGCCTTAAGCCTCTATTCTTTTTTTTTTTTTACTGAGGTCTAACCGTCCAGATATACAAATATTTTTGAGACTTAATATCTCAATAAGGACTAAATGGTTTTACACCAAATCACAAAAAAGCACGCTTTCTGGACCAAGATGTAGCTTCCTGCCAAATCTGGGATAATTCAGTTCAGCAGTTTTTGCGGTAGTGCTTCTTAAAAAAAGTCTATGGAAAATGCATGGGGATTTTCTGTTTTGGGACCCCCACTTTTTTTTGCCCCAGCTTGACAGATCCCTGAAACTTTGCAGGAGGAAAAGGAGCTGACGTGGATGACCTTTTTATTTGGAAAGTTTTGTGAAGATTCGTCAAACAGAGCCCAAGTTATTAGCAAACAAAAAGGCACTCTGTCTATGAAGAAGAATACCTAACTATACATATATATCTGTGTGTATGTATGTTTGTATGTATATATCTATCTATCTATCTATCGATCGATAGATACAAACATGCATACACACACAGACACACATCTTGTCTTTCTTCCTTTCAGTGGGTCGGAGTTAACTTAAGGATGAAACTGAATTAAATCACAGTCTTTATCAGTCATGGTGGATCCTCTGTTGAGGCACACGCTAATCAACAAATCAGGCAGTACCACACATGGCATTTCTACTGGCTTCCAACATGTAAACTTAAGCATCCCTTTTCCCATAAATAACACTGATCTCTTTCAAATATTATAGAGCACAGATTCAGTAACATTCCTTCTGCATATGTTCTGTACAGCTCGGGTCATGTTCACTCCCAGCTGTTTCCCCACCAGTCTCCAATCCTTTTGGGAAAAAAAACATCTCCCGTTCCAGCAGCAATGACACCAGCTGGAACAATCCCTGCATTGTGGAAGGAGATCAGGTTTTGCTTTGGAGCCAGCCCTCATATTCAATATGTGACTTCTCTGATTCAGCTTCTTGAACTGCAGAACATAAAAATGTATACATCTGTGTGCAGACATTGCCAACCAGCCCTAACAAGACTGCACTCCCACGCACAACAAACACCCACCCACTGGCCCCAGCCAGTGCAGATTCCACCAATAATACAGCAGAATGAATTCTCCTGTACTTATGTGCAGCCCGGCTACCAGGAGAAGTTTAGAAAAGAGCACCTGGTCAATTTCCTGTTTATCACATCTTCATCACTGGAGCATCTAGGATCATTCTCAAGTAATATGCAAAGAGTCTGTCTGACTTTCTATTTACTCATTCAGTAATCGCTGAAGACTCCAGAGGAAGCCGTATGGCCTAGCATCTGTGGGAATGAAATATCACAAGTAGTTCACTGAGGGATAAAAAAACACCATACAGCAACAAATTCTTTTTGAATAAGCTAATATCCAACACATGGAGACCAGGCACTCCTATCACAAACTAAACTAAATCAACAAAATACTTTTTTGCGTACTATAACTAATGGCAGGATTATTTAGTTTTTTTTAATTGAGAGGTACCATACAGCGATAAATGAGGTATTGATGATTACCCTTTACCAACAGCACTGCTTGATTCTACCAGAGACTAGACTATTTTCTGTTTGAGCATCTGTAGAGTAGAGTTGGTTAGTATTATATTCTGTGTTTATGTTTGGTTATTGGTATGTTGTTGTTTGCTACCATTAGCTTGAGATATTCACCAATGTATGTTCCATCAGAAGTATTGGTATGTGCATTACCTGGTTTGAGCTATGTGCATACAGTAACTGAGACAATGGTGTCTTGTTAGTGAGCACAGTATCCCTTTAAATCAGCCTACTTGGGAGGTGGTGAGTAGGAGTTGGTTTAGTGTAGCATTGGAGAAGTATATTGCTTTATGAAAAGTGGAGTGCGGTTGTGAGCTCACTGAGGTCCAACTATATGGTGCCTCCGAACTGTGTCAGATCAACTGACTAATGTGTTTTGCTGGTGGTTTGTTACAGTTTATTACTATTGTGGGTACTGCTGTGTGCTTTGTGATAACCAGCTATATGGATTATATGAGCTGTATTGTATCTATGCTCAGTATTTTCTTTAGTGTGTTCTTTTGGATGTTGCCTCATACACAGTGCAACACACTGTGGGTTGCACAAAACTATTAAGTAGCTACTGCTTCCATGCGGCTCTAAATTCCCAAGTGTAGCTCTGGAAGACTGCACAGTTGCGTGCATCATTTATTATTTGTGAGCTTATTGATACTCAGCTATATGTAATATCTGATCTGTGCTGGAAGGGTCTGCAGGCTCCTGACTAATTGTTGATGATTAGTGTTTGATTGTTACTGCTTGGAGTGCCCACCTGTAGAGTCTATCTGAAATGCGTTGGATGTGTGGTAGGATTTCTGTCTAATGTTTACTGTTGGATACAGGGGGTCGGTGTATATATGATCTGTCAACCCTTCTATACTTACTTAGGTGGGAGTCACATTCAGGTCTATCACTCCCCCTTCTCCTGGTTGTTACAGCAGCTTCATTTTCTCATTCTAGTTGGAGCAGCACTATTTTCTTTTGACCGTCATTATTCACTCTACTACCACCCACTGAACAACTCTACTCAAGGGTCATTAGACTCACATTCAATCCTTAACCACTCTATTTTGAAGTGCAAACAAGGCATTGGGAAAGACAGAATTTTGTCAAGTGTGCAAACAAGGGACAAATGCAGGGTCTGGCTGAACTAGGGTCCCTTCTAAATTTGGCTGTCATAACCAGTACCCGATTAAAGGACATGTGGAAACGAAATGGCTATAAGGAAAGGTGTTTTTGTCCCCTATACACAAAAAACCTAAGTTTATAGTTATATGCACCGTGATTGAGGCTAAAAGAGGAGCACTGCCATTTTATTGATTTAATTTAGCTGCATACTACACAGAGGACCAAAACCTCCTAAAGGAAATGTCAGGCTTATCACCCAAGCTAATTAAAACAGAAGAAACATGGGAGAAAAACTGAAGATATAGAGTCTACCCTGCAACCCCATTCTCCAAGAAAGAGCTCTAAACGATATCATTCAAGGAGGATTTTTCCCCAATTGTCAAACATCAGCAGCAATCACCAGCAAGCACAGACCAACATACACGCAATGGACCCCACAAACCCATAAAGAAGAAACATATCATGGTGCTTCTAGGCAAGAGCAGAAAGCAGCGTTGGAGGATTTCAATCTTGAAATTGTTGAAGACTAGCTTACTCTATCTCATTCAACAAAATTATACCCCCAAGAGTATTGTTGGGCTGGGACAGAATCCTTACACAGTCTCTCAAGATAGAACACCACCTGGGTTTCATTGGTATACATCCAGAACTCCAGATTATGTATCCTGATGACCCACCTCAAGTAAGATAATTCAAGGGCTGAAGAGGAGGTGGGATAAGTATAACCCTTGCAGGCTCCCATACTTCTATGGCTTCCACGTTGCCTATTGTGACTTTCGCCTGGGGGCGGAGGCAAAACAGGTTCCACAGTCACCACCAGGCCCATCCTCTCCTCCAGCTTATTCAACAGACATAGATAATGCAACATATCAAAGGCAGATGACAATTTTAAAAAAACATTCAACACAACAGTTGCCCTTGACATCCATCTCAATGGAGCATGCCTTTTATTTCTTCCATTTTGTTTGATAGAGGAACTACTACTGCTTGACATCCGACAACCTTTTGTCACCCAGATGGTCATGCAAATGACCCTAAACAAAGCACCCTACAACTTTATCAAAAATGGGTAAATGGGACAATAGTCAGATGTTTTATATGCCCTCTTTTAGAGATATATTCGTAAAATCAAATCTGCAGAGGTCCTGCTGGTACTTGATGTTTAACTACAAACACCAGGCAAGGCTCCACCAGGCAGGATGTATCAAGAATTGGTGTCCAACAGTGGAGTTTTTCATAGCCCTGGCCCTTGAATTAAGGAAGACTGGGACTCATTTCTCAAAGTTAATCTGAAATAAATTTGCATATATATGTACTAGCCTGACTGGGGGAACCTCTCTTGTTCCCAAATAAGTCTGGTGGGTGATTCTGCCTAATAAATGAGTCTGTAAAGTAACTTTAAGCCTAACAAATCACCTTATTGGGTTCCCTTTATGCTCATATGCTAGATGTTTTGTCCTTGGGAACCCTAATTTTGTGCCACTTCCTTTCTCTCTGCCTTCATCCCTTCTTATGTTCTCCCATCTTTGATGAAAACCACAGGTTGAACGGAGGAAGTAGTCGGATCAGCTAGCAATACTAAGAGCTTAAAGACATTTTCCAGTGTTAAATAAAATGCAGCCAGCATAACTTCAAAGGGCCCGAACTCTACCTGGTTATCCCCTCAAGCCTGAACATGACCATGAAACATCTTTGGTTGACGTGGGCAATTTCCACATGTTGTACCATGTTAACTTTTGACTCGTGCAGAAGGTACATGGTGCAGCTGATAGTGACACTCCCAAAAGTCATGGTTTGACAAAGATATCTTGTTGTAAGAAAGTGGCAGTGGTTTTAGTTTAGCATCTTTTGTGGCAGGGAGAGAAAGGGACATGCAGGATAAAGTGCAGATCCTCTGTAATTTCGCTGGCTTATCTTTCCAAGATGATCATCACATATTTTTTCCAGTCCATGAAGAGATTGGGACTACTGATGTACCCATCAGTTATTCCAGGGAGACATGAATTTGCTCAATTGATTTCCTTGTAAAGATAAACTACTCCAAGTTGCAACAAAAGCAACTCTTGCACACCTGACAGCAAGGCTTCAAACTTTCCTTAAAAAAGACAAGTTTTAAGCATTATCTTTCAGGAAACAACTATTGGCCCAATTCTTCTCCATCCTCTTCTTGCAGATCACCATCATCAATCGCAAGCACAACTCCACCCTCACACAACAATTTAAAGCATTGGTATCTTTAAAGAGAAGTGTAACTCAATGCAGGTATACTGTCTCTTTCACAATGTACAGCACAGTGACAACATCCAAATGGTCAAAACCATAGATATGAATAAATAGAAAAACAATTAAACCTTCAACAAGCGTCTTCATATGTACTGGGATTTTGTGGTACCTTTCTATTGATGTTCTCCACGTACATGTAAGGGAGTGCACCCATGTTTTAGCCGATAAATTAATGTGAAAGAAAGGTGGAGAAATGGGTAGAAATACAGCAATACAGCATGTGGCTATGAATGCTGAAGACATGAAGTGCACACTCCTCTGTGAGCACATGTAGACGTAAGGTTGTACAGGCATTGAATGATTCAAAGGGATCCAAACAGCCCCATCAACATCAAGGACTTCTTTTAGATCTTAGTGGCAACAGGAATACAGTATGTGTCTGTGAATGCTGAAGACATGAAGTGCACACTCCTCTGTGAGCACATGTAGACGTACGGTTGTACAGGCATTGAATGATTCAAAGGGATCCAAACAGCCCCATCAACATCAAGGACTTCTTTTAGATCTTAGTGGCAACAGGAAGTCCTCTAACAGCTCAAAAGTGTTTAAGCTGTAGGAAACTGTGGAGGTGAAATTTCTCCCACCATGCTATTCAATGGTATAGGAAATTCAACCATTGCAGTGTTGCCACACTTCATCAGAAAAAGTTTATCTTAAATTCACTATCCTGCCAGTGGAATGCCTAGTCACCATGTCAACCGGAGTGAAGACCAGTGTAACTGTTCCCATGTGCAGTCAGCATTGCTGGTAACTAAAAATGTTCAGACAAGCGCATCATATTTCAAATGTGTATGAGAGGCAGCATCACATGAGCACCAGCCAGTATTACTCCCGGAACCTGGCATTAACAGTCAACATCGTTACATCAGGGCCAATATCCTGATGCAGCCTTGAGTAAGCCATCTGAGTTAAAGAGGGAGGAGGAAGCAGAGTCAAAGAAAAGTGTGATGTTGTATCATAAACAATGAGTCAATGAGGGCTCTTTTGCAATGTTAGGAGTGGGAAATAATCATAACCTACTGAAGTCTGCAGAACACATGCCCTTCCATTCCAATCACTTTATTTTAAAGAGAAAAAGAATTTCATGTATTATAGGAGAATCTACGCCAATACTTTGTTAAACTGTGTCCTATTCCATCTGTTTAAGCTCAGTCTTGTCAGGACGATTAAGAAAGAGGAGCTAATTTTTGTTTTATTTTTTTCTCTAGTATGCAGCTGGCCACAAGTGTGTTAATCGATCTTTCTACATAACTGCTAGATTATAAACATTTGCAAACATGGGACAATTGTGCATATGGAAGGCAAATGATGAATTACGTCCATGCTGTGCTGTTCCAAAATGCAGTCACTGATTTGAAGGTATCGCTAAATGGTGCTGAATTAATAAGTACCTACAAGCTGCCCTAATGTATGTGGGACAGTGTTGATGTTCACATCTACAAAATTGTCATACATTATTTTACTTCTATATCCCTTCTAAACTCTATTCTGCCCGACTATTGGGTACTCTCTAACCTCTACCTCAGATTTAACACTTAGATCTCAGTGGGCTTTTGGACGATTGTCTTGGCACCTCAGATACTATACATAATCTTGCTCTCTATTCTACTAATGATTTGGATGCAACTGGTATCTCACAACAGGTGTCTCTTCCATATATTTTGTCACTCTAGTCAGGTAAATCAGTATTCACTGCACGCAAAGTCATAAGATGGCCCAGGTGACATTTTTCCAATTCTGTCCTTATCTCTTTACCAGTTCAGTTGAGCAGCTTGCTGTCCCTTGCAGGAAATGTAGGTTCATGCTTAACTCTCTCAAGCTGTTGATATGTTTTATGGCATCATTATGCCCTTGCTGGTTTAGAAAATAACCTGTACTTCTCTTGTAGGTCTAGCAAATTCATTGTGTACACCTATCCAGTCTAGAAAATGGTGAACCAGTGCCACGATCTCACAGGATTAAAAAGGAAAGCAAACTTTCAAATGTCAAAGAAATTATCCAAAATATTGCCCCCTCATACTGGCAACTGAGTAACTAACATTTGCCATCATGTTGCTCTCTTCTGCAGACTCGTCCCTTCTCTAGGCTTTCTCTTGATCATCCAGTATCAAGCAGCTCTGCACACTACAGCCTCCCTCTAGCGGAATTCCATATTTCTTTAATGCACAAGTTACTAACTTGTGTAACGATATATCTGTAAGAGACAGTAGTTAGTGACAGATTCCTTACCTTAGAATATCCCCAGGCGTCAGGCTGGATCCGGAAAGTTTTTGCGTAGCAGTACCCTTGCGCGTCGGTAGGCGGCGTCGTGCGGCTCCACGTCCGTCGTCGGCGTCGTGATCGCCGGGATGACGTCGCGGTCAGTACTTAGACGCCGCCCCTGCGCGCTGACGTCAGTTCTGTACACGACTTTCCGCGCCAGGAACGCAGAGCCATGCAAGAAGCTGACATAGGTGTCTGAAAAATACTAGGGCCCTGAAAGGGATGTCCTTAACCCTAGAAATCAGTTCGCAGAACGGGGAGGATGGGTGGGCGGTAAGGAATCTGTCACTAACTACTGTCTCTTACAGATATATCGTTACACAAGTTAGTAACTTGTGCATCTGAAAGAGACACGTTAGTGACAGATTCCTTACCTTAGAATAGATACCCCAGCAATACCAACCCCGGTGGTGGGTCTGCGAACAAAGATCAGACAAGGAAGTCCTGGAGGACAGAACGGCCAAAGAAGCCGTCCCTCCGGACCTGACTGTCAAGGCAGTAATGTTTTGTAAACGTGTGCAGCGAGGCCCACGTAGCTGCCTGACAGATAACCGGCAGCGGAACACCGCGACCCAAGGCCGTGGTAGCAGCCGTTGCCCTAGTGGAATGGGCACGCAGCCCAACAGGAGGCTCCTTCTTAGCCAAAGAATAGCAGGTCTTGATGCACAAGGTAACCCAGTGGGAGATGGTTCGTTTGTGCACCGCCCGACCTTTTTTGGCGCCCACGTAGCCAACAAAGAGCTGGTCATCCACCCGGAAGTGTTTCGTGCGGTCGATATAGAAGGAGAGCGCACGTTTTGGGTCCAGACGGTGGAGCCTCTCTTCCTCTCTGGAAGGATGCGGAGGCGGAAAGAAGGTAGGCAAAGTGATGGTCTGCCCAATGTGGAAGGCAGTAACCACCTTTGGCAAGAAGGACGGACGCGTCCGAAGAACAACCTTGTCTGGATGAACAGACAGAAAGGGAGGTTTGCAAGATAGAGCCTGGAGCTCACTCACCCGCCGAGCGGAGGTGATGGCCACCAGAAAGGCTGTCTTCAGAGTCAGAAGACGAAGAGGACAGTTATGTAGAGGCTCAAAGGGAGCGCACATTAAAAAGGTAAGAACCAAGTTCAAGTCCCACTGAGGCATTACAAACGGAACAGGAGGGAAAAGGTGTGTAATGCCTTTTAAGAACCTGTTAACAACAGGGGACTTGAAAAGGGAGGGCTGATCAGGGAGCCTGAGGAAGGCCGAGATAGCACAAAGATAACCCTTGATGGTACCCAGGGCAGAACCCTGTTGGGCCAGAGAAAGAAGGAACAGAAGGACCTCAGAAAGAGGGGCAGAAAGGGGATCCACAGCCTTTGCTGTGCACCATGCCACAAATTTGTTCCACCTGCAGGCGTATACCATCTTAGTGGAGGGACGCCTGGCTGCCAGAATCACATCACAAACTTCGGGAGGCAAGTCGAAAGGAATCAACTGCCGCCGCTCAATCTCCACGCAAGCAGGTGTAGACTGGACAGGTTCGGGTGGAGGACCGTCCCCTGCTGCTGCGACAGAAGATCCTCCCGAAGAGGCAGACGGATCGGGGGATCTACGCTCATACTGAGTAGCTCGGGATACCAAACTCTTCGAGCCCAGTCCGGAGCCACAAGAATGACTTGGGCCCGGTCGTGTCGAATCTTCTTCAACACTCTGGGTAGAAGTGGTATAGGCGGAAAGGCGTACAATAGACCGCAACTCCACTCGTGACGAAAAGCGTCGCCGAGCGAGTGCCGCCTTGGAAATTCCAACGCGCAGAACTGATGACATTGCGCGTTCTCTTCGGTGGCGAATAGATCTAACCAAGGCTCTCCCCACTGTAGAAAGAGTCCTTGCGCCACTTCCGAGTGAAGACGCCATTCGTGATCCATCATGCACCTGCGGCTGAGTTCGTCCGCCCTGGCGTTCAGGGAACCTGCCAGGTGTTGAACCATCAGGAACATGCCCTGATGTTCCAGCCATGTCCAGAGGCGCAGAGCCTCCTGACAGAGGGTCCACGACCCCACCGCGCCCTGTTTGTTGCAGTACCACATGGCGGTGGTGTTGTCTGTGAACACCTGCACTACCTTCCCTTTGACAGAGGGAAGGAATGCCTTCAGTGCAAGTCGGATCGCCCGGAGCTCCAGAAGGTTGATATGGAGCCGGGACTCCGCCGGAGACCAGAGGCCTCTGATCTCCGCCTCTCCCATGTGACCGCCCCATCCCAGAAGGGACGCGTCCGTCACAACTGTGTGCTCTGGCTGGGGAAGGGAGAGGGATCTGCCCATGACCCATTGCCGGTTCGAGAGCCACCACTGCAACTGTTTTGCAGTCCCCTCCGAGATCTGGACGTGATCGGACAGGTTGCCCTGGTGCTGCGCCCACTGGAACTTCAGGTCCCACTGCAGAGCCCGCATATGCCATCTGGCATGATCGACCAGCAGGATGCAGGAGGCCATGAGGCCCAGCAGCCTCAGGGTCATCCGTACCGAAACCCAGGATAAAGGCTGAAAGATCGGAATCATAGCCTGAATATCCCCGACTCGCCGTTCGGGAGGATAGGCCCGAAACTGCGTCGTGTCCAGAACTGCTCCGATGAAAAGGAGCTGTGGAGAAGGAATCAGATGCGACTTCGGCACATTGATGGAGAACCCCAGCGAGTGCAGGAGTTCGGCCGTAGTCTGGAGGTGGGAGACGACTGCCTGGGACGAGCCCGCCTTCAGCAGCCAGTCGTCGAGGTAGGGGAAGACTGAAACCCCTGCCCGGCGCAGATGAGCTGCGACCACCGCCATCACTTTCGTGAACACCCGAGGGGCACTGGTAAGGCCAAAGGGGAGCACGGTGAACTGAAAATGCTCGAGGCCTACCGTGAACCGAAGGTAACGCCGGTGGGCCGGCAGGACGGGGATGTGGAAATAGGCGTCCTGCAAGTCCAACGCTACCAACCAGTCTCCAGGGTCTAGGGCAGTCAAGACCTGAGCTAGGGTGAGCATCTTGAACTTCTCCTTCCGGAGGAAGCGATTGACGTTCCGGAGGTCCAAGATAGGACGCATGTACTCCTTGTCCTTTTTGGGCACCAGAAAGTAGTGGGAGTAGCAACCACGCCCTACTTCTGGGGTCGGAACATGCTCGATGGCCCTCTTGGCCAAGAGGGCCGTGACTTCCTTCTGCAGAAGTACCAAGTGATCCCCTGACATGCGGTGGAATTGAGGTGGCATGGCTGGGGGGGTGGTCTCGAAGGGGAGGGAGTAGCCCCTTTGGACAATGTCCAAGACCCACCTGTCCGAGGTGATGGGACGCCAGTGGTGAAGGTGATGGCGGACCCTGCCCCCTACTGGCGTGCTGTGCAGCGGAAAGGAGGGACTAGGAGGGCTTGGAGGCCGCGGACGGGTTGGAGGTGGTGGCCTGACCCGCACGCTGGTTGCCCGAACCGCCACGGCGGTATCCACGTCCTCGGCCACGCGAAGACGCCTGCTGCGCGGGCCGGTGGCTGGGCTGCTGACGTGACTGGGCGCCCCTTCCGTGGCCACGATAGGGGCAAAAAGCAGAAGTTAGCGGAGGGCGTGTAGCAGAAAGGCCCAGGGACTTGGCAGTAGCCCGTGAGTCCTTAAAGCGCTCCAACGCATGGTCTGCTTTGGACCCAAAAAGACCGACTCCATCAAAGGGCATGTCCATGAGAGAATTATGGACATCCCCTGAAAAACCAGTGGTTCTCAGCCACCGTCGTTGCAATAGACCTGCCCAGCGAGTCGGCGGTGTCAAGGCCACATCGAATTGTGTATTTGGCCGCATCCCTTCCTTCCGCAATGGCGCGAGAAAGCAGTGTCTGGACCTCCTCAGAACACTGGGGCAAAACAGTCGCCACCGAATCCCACAAGGAGTGGGTATATCGGCCCAAAAGACAAGCGGTGTTGATGGACCGCAAGCCCGCACTGGAGGAAGAAAAACCCTTCTTCCCAAATTGATCCAGGCGTTTGGATTCCCTATCCGGAGGGGCGGTTTGGGAAGCGGAGGCTTGGACAACCAAGCTCTCAGGAGTGGGGTGGACAGAGAGAAATAGGGGGTCGCCCGGAGCTGGGCGATGGCGTCGGGACACGTTCCTATCCACAGGAGCCCCTGTGTTGGGCTTGGACCAGGCGCCCAAAAGAACGTCAGTGAGGGCATCGTTAAACGGCAGCACAGTCTCCGTAGAGGAGGCTGCCGGCTGAAGCACCTCTGTCAAGAGATTAGTCTTGACTGCCACAGTAGGGAGTTGGAGATGTAAGGCTCCAGCCGCCCTACGCAACACCGTTGCAAAATTGGCTCCCTCCTCCGTAGCCACGGGAGGAGACAGCATGCCAGTGTCAGGGGAAGTATCTAGACCACTGGCATCCCCTAGACCCTCTGTCCAGTCCTCATCATACTGACACTGTTGTGCCAGAGGGTCATCAGACCCCTCCCAGTCCTCCTGGTCCTCCTCTGGTTCAAAATAAGGAGGAGGAGGGACATTTGGGATCCAAGGCCCCATCGGCGCCGGAACCGGCGTCGAGCGACGTCGGTCCGGTTCCATGTCCGGAGCCGGAAGGAACTGGGGGACGACGCCGCCCGGAGCCCCAGGCGGCGTCGTGAACGGCACCGGAGACATCGGCGGAGGCGTGGTTAGGTCGACCGGCGTCGATGGGGGTTGCGGAGCCGGGATCGAGGCCGGGGCCGGGATCGAGGCTGGAGGCACGGGCGACGCCGGGGCCGGAGCCGTCGGCGACGCCGGGGCAACCCCATCAGGGCCCGCGGGGCCCGAAGGCGCACCGGAGGGACCTTGAGGCCCGAAGAGGCGGGCCATGGCCGACAGGAATTCCTGTATTTGGGCCGGATCCGCCCCCGAACCCGGGAAGGACGGGTATTGCGGGGGCGACTCCACAGGCATGTCCGGGGCCGCGGGGACGGTGCCGGGAGGGGCCTCAGCCGAGTCGCGAGACCGGCGAGGCGAAGTCCTAGAGCGACGATGCTTTTGGACTTTTTGTGCTTGGACTTACCGGACGAAGAAGACTTCGATGCCGACGACCGGTGAGGACTCCGCGACCGACCCCTCGACCTCTCACGCGACCGGGGCGTGGCGCGGAGCCGAATGCCGGGCCTCGAGGAGCTTTCGAGACCGCTCTCGCAAAGCTTTCGGGTTGAGGGCCCGGCAGTCGGAACACGACTCCGTGTCGTGGCCTCGGCCGAGGCAGAAGAGACGCTCCCAATGCGGGTCTGTGATGGACATCATCCGAGCACAGGCGCCGCAACGTTTAAAGCCGGGCATCCCTACGACACCTTGAAGTCGATTCGAAGAAACAGTGAAAAAATTCACCAAAAAAGTTAGTCAAAAAATGACTAGGGCACTGCTCTTCCCGGATCTGCGCTTGCTGGCGCGGAAAAAGAAGAACTGACGTCAGCGCGCAGGGGCGGCGTCTAAGTACTGCCCGCGATGTCATCCCGGCGATCTCGACGCCGACGACGGACGCGGAGCCGCACGCCGCCGCCTACCGACGCGCAAGGGTACTGCTACGCAAAAACTTTCCGGATCCAGCCTGACGCCTGGGGATATTCTAAGGTAAGGAATCTGTCACTAACGTGTCTCTTTCAGATACATGATGCAGCATAAGATCTTCTCTTGGTCCAGTTCTGTGGCTACTAGTTATGTTTCATAGGGTACCCCAATATAGGCTTGAGTAGTCTCCTAACCCTTCACCTACATTTCCTGTACCATTACACTACATAACAGGTTTTTGGTATTGACCTTTTACCTAGTTAAGTGCTGCCTAAAATATCGTGTGGTTTTCCCCCGAAAACTAGCCTCATTAATTATGCATGAGGATTATCAGAATCACAGCAAGATTACCATCTTCTGCATAATAACTATGTAGAAGAGTCATCCCTTCCGTCATCCTCGGCCGACATGACACAGCAAGGTAGAACCCCTGAGGGTACCTTTCGGGTATATATACACCATATCTTTACCGGGACAGGCAGAGGAGAAAGACTTCCATGTGCACACACTGAAGAGAGATTCTGAGGTTCCTGCACGCAGACACTCCAGCACGCAGTGGTCTGACATCCCTTGCGGGGTGTCCATCTCAAGACCAAGACGGGGTCCCACAGTCTCTCACTTCAGGTAATGGGGTTGGCTTCAGCCTAGGGGGATTCTTGGCTCTACACCTACAGACACGCTAGGTACACTTAGGTACATCTAGTTAGGGTTGCATCGTAGGAGTACGCATTATTACGGTCATATATTTATATGCTTGAATATATTTATTGTTTTAGCACTATGGTAGAACTCTACCATCCACTTACTCTGTTGGTGCTTATAATCGTTTATAGCTGTTTCTGTCTTATGGTTGTTTCAGCACACCTATTTTACACTAGAATGACGCTGGCTTAATAAATACTTATTGAAAACGTCCCCACTATTTATTCTGTGTATCTCTCTGAGACAAAGTGAGCACGAGTGACTGAGCAAAAGGTACTGTACGGTTTCCACGATCCCTGATGGGACAGAGTTGTCATGTTCGATAGTTGCCAAGAACTATTCTCTCCTTGGTAAGAGGAGTTTACAGTGGCACTGTGAGCTAGCTGGTATACAGGCGAACATAACCGGTTGGGGTGTCTGGAATCAGTCTGGCCACCAATCCCACAGTCTATGTTGTCTAAACGCGCAGATCCTATATAGGTTTGTAGGAACTACATGACCCGGCGCCGCCAACGTTGGTTTGGTTCTTATTTAAAGGTAAAATGGGAGTAGTTCAGTCGTGCTTTTCTCAAGAGACCCCTACTCACATCTATCCAGAGACGTCTGGAGTGGGAAGGGAAAAATCCACCACAGCTGAATAGGCATATCCTATGTATTGGCTGTAGGTTTATTCAAGCTTGAAGGACAAATAGTTCTTATTGTGCATAAAACCTTCTCTCTGTTTCCTTGAAACTCTTTCAACAATGACTGAAGAAGACAACGCTGCAGAGTTATTACGTATGAATGCAGCGAGGGAGGAAGAGCAGGAAGGAGCATAAACATTTCAGAAAATGTTAGAACTGCCCTTACTTTAAAACTAGCAGACTATGGAGTCACATCTAGAGGTGCGACAGTAACTTTCGTGATTGAGGCACACGAGTCCTACAGAAGAGAGGTATTCTATTCATGGGTAAAATTTCCACCAGCAGATGCATGCACACTCACATTTCACTTCTATACTGAAGACGAAGTACCAGAGGAATAATGTCCATAGGAGGACAATGAAATTCCGCTCACCTACCAGGAGCACATAAACTGGTTTAAAGGCACCCTCCCACACACAACAGAAAAAGTAAGACTCGGTCCGCTCGGTAGAGACGGAGTGACTTCGCCAGTCCTAGCGGCTTACACACCGCATCCAGACATTGACACAATGCCAGTAGCAGACTCATGTCCACCACACAAAGAAATAATAAAACTTTACAGAAACCTGACACAGTTCGTGATGAGAACACTCACACTTCAGCCAACAAGAGCTACACCAGCAGGACATATTCAGGGGTCTACAACTAAAATAACTCCACAAACGCTACAAGCAGTCATGGGTAAAATGCCCATTAAGCGTGAACAAATGTCATTCCGGATAGATCAGAAAATAACACAAGCCATCAAGAAAAACACAGAATGTAAACAAACTGCTTGCCAATGGGGATAGCTCCCCAGATAGAGGATAGTACCTCTTGAGGTACAGTTTTCGCTGCCATATATACCAGAACTCATGGTATTCCCTCAATAGCAGTGATACCAGATGTATTGAGACAAATACAGAATGATTACGGAGCAGAACCTGCTCTGAGCTTAGGGATGAAATTGTTAGGAAATTTCACCCAGCTCTCAACTATTATTTAAGGCAATATAAAAGGGGCGGCAGCAGCAGTGGCAATACGCCAACACCTGAGGGGCTTCACTCCTTTACAACAGGAGTGTGAGTTACCTAAAATTATCGAAGATACATATGCCGAACTAGGTAGAGATAATTTGGGAGCTAGAGCGACAAAATCTCAACTCATGGGTAGCCCTGAAAAAGGATAATACCAAGCAAGTACCTGATTCTTCCAAAAATAAATGGAATAATAAACAACAAAAGAATAGAGAGAATAGGTCACAGTCCAGGGGTGGGTCTCCTCAACAGGAGCCCTCCGAAAGGAGGTACAAACGTTGGAATCGTGATAACATTAAATAAAACTGAAAGGTATCAGGATACTGATACACGTTCCTCTCAGGATTCATCAAAAAACTCCAAGAGGGAAGGACGGTCAGAAAACGGACAAGAAGAACGAACAAAGTCCAGAGGCACACAGCGTACTTCGGACTATAAAATCAAAAAAGAAAATAAACCAAAATCAAAACCTCAATTTAAAAAGAAGAAGGTAGCAGGTCTCAAAGTTAAACATGCCCAGAATTCTGAGGACTCAACTCCGAAACGGGGAATGGGCTCTGACGATGCTAGACAGAGCAGCAGAAGTAACAATAGCTCGCCAGAACCTGATGGAATTTCTGGTGACAGCGGCGTTGAATGAGCATATCACGGTGGAAACACCTGATACCAGGGGAAGTGTCCCACAGCCGTTATATGAAATAACACTCCAAATGAAGGGGGACAAACCAAGAAAAATTAAGGGTCTCTTTTGGGAGAACCTGACTTATGGGCATGACATCCTTTTGGCTGAAAAAGATTGGCCGTCTGAAATTGTTATGAAGTGCCCCAAGGGAGAAACAGTAATTTTACCGGCCTTTTCCGACCTCGTTCCAATATACTTAAAACATACATACGCGCAGGAGTGGGCGATATTGCTTGCTCCAGCATTATATCGCCACCATGTTGGATGGGATGCTGAGTCACCTCACCATGTAATCCCAGTAAAAACTACTCCAAATCCACAGAGACAGTACCCGATAAAACAAGAAGCGAACAAACAAGTCAGGGAGATCTTAGATCAACTTGAGTACCAGGGTGTAATTGAGATTGCACCTCTTCAATATATAATCCTTTGTTTCCCGTGATGAAACCCGATAATTCATACCATCTAGTTTTAGACTACAGACATCTGAACACTTGAAAAAGATATTTGCAGTACAGAACGCACACAGTGCCGCACTAATGAATAACATTGTGCGGAAAAAATGCAAAACAACACTAGACATCTCAAATGGATTTTTCTGCCATAATATAGCACCTGAGAGCAGATATTTGACAGCATTCTCAGCCCTCGGCTCTCAGCGTCAAATCAGTTGACTTCCCCAAGGGTATAAGAATAGCCCCGGGTTGTTCTCAGCTAGGGTAACAGAGTTATTTCACAATTTTGATGAAGAGGCATTGTCCTATGTAGATGACATTTATCTGACGGATGATGATTTAATGGATCATTTGTAAAGGGTGAGCCACATAATTTTGGGGTTCGCCTCTGAGGGCTATCAATTCAACTTTAAAAAATCTAAAATAGCCCACCTCAAGGTCCTATTTTTGGGATAGGAGTTATCAAGTGAGGGAAAAGCCTAGCAGCTATTTTTTTTTTGTGAAAAATGTGTGCTGCTGCAACCTCCAAAAAGTCTAAAAAACTTACAATCCATATTGGGATTCCTACATTTTGGCAGAACATACATTTTGCCAGGAAGAGTGGGCAACTGTGCCTTTGGCCCACACCAGAATGAAGTGGGCAGACTCAGTCATGCCTAAAGTTCAGCCGCCAGCTCCTCAGGACTGAAACTCGTTGTAAAATAGACCACTATTTCTAGCTATAATAAGATATGCTGCCTTCGCAAGTCCTGTCCAGCACATTTTTTTTCTGAAAAAAATAAATGGCTAATCGGTTTACAATTTCAGTTGCTCTCTGAGAACTACCTAGTATAACCTGTGGCAACCATCATAGTGCATGTTTTAATCATTACAAGAGACCAGCAAAGTAAAGAAAGAAAAGAGCAGAGATCTTGGACCTTTTCTTGGCTAACTGATCAACCGTCCACTTCAAATAGGACACAAAGTCTGCAGGGTCATCACCGCTTTCTAAAGTAACCCCTTCAGATACTTGAGGGCCAGACAGCTTCTGGCATATTCCTAGGGGCTGCTGGTGCTTGGTGTAAATACCTGCCCCAAATTGAACCAATAAAGTGAAGTGAGAGGGCCTGACTTCCTCCAGTGGTGTTAGGGACGTTATGGAGTATGCCTTGTCTCAAGGCCAAAAACTGGAAACAATGAAGCCCAAAGGTTTGACAAGGCACATGTGAAATATTTCAATGTATTCATGTGTGCATGCATACATGTTTCTCCTCAGAGGTGCTTGGGGTTTCAGCCATGACAAGGAAGTTTAAGAAAATAGTGGCAAAAAGGTTGTTTTTTTCAGAATGTTCCAAAAAGTGTCTAAAATACCATAGGCAATACAGGCAGGTCTGGAAAAAACAATCCACATACCCTGTTACTTTTCGCAGCATCTATGGTAGCTTCTATTTTTCCACTTCCTTTATTTTTCCACTCTATCCCTTCCAAGCAGGTTTTCCATCATATGTTATGAGTGCAAACCAACTATGAAAGCATAGGGTGGGAAAATAAAAAAAATACATCAGCCTCACAATCTCCAGCCAAAGACACCAGAGACAGCCTTTACAGACTTACACTACAGAGCTACTACTTAGGTTACGCAAACCGTACATATCAGACAGCCAACAGGTTATGCCTATTTAATGGGTTTACGGACTCATACAGCAGTGGTGATTATGACTAATATGCCAGCTTTAAATGAATAAGTTACTTACCTTCGGTAACGCCTTATCTGGTAGAAACTGAATCTAGCCACAAATTCCTTACTTTTGAATTATCCCCAGGCACCAGACTGGATCTGGAAAATTTTCTACAGCAGTACTTCCGCGCATCGGTAGAGGGAGTCGAGCGACTCCCCAGCAACATCGTCCACTAGATGTGACGTCGACAGAGTCCATATAAGCCCTCCTCTGATGCCAGTTTCTTCTGTGACTAATTAATTCCTGGCCTAAAAACGCAGAGCCACTTATAGAAACTGCTTATGGAAACAGTGTGCCCAAAAGAATCTTCTTTTTGTAAAATGTTTTCTCTTTTAAAAACCTAATGAAAGGCACAAGAGTGCTCAGAAAGGGATCTGGTAGACCTAAGAATAAACCAGCTCGCAGAGCGGGGCGGATGGGTGAGTCGGTAAGGAATCTGCAGCTAGATCCTGTCGCTACCAGATAAAGCGTTACCTAAGGTACGTAACTTATTCATCTGATAGAGACATCTAGCTGCAGATTCCTTACCATTGAATTAGATACCCAAGCAATACCATCCCAGGAGCAGGGTCTGCAAACTGTTCCCTGACTAGGACTAGCTGGTCTATTATGAGAGGGAGAGAGAGTGACTGGCTGTCAGGAGGTAGGTGAGGACGAAAGGCGTCCCGCCAGAAATATTGTGGAAATCCCATACGAACAGAAGTTCATAACTATGGAAAAACATGGTAAGGACACCCATGGTAGAAGAATAAAGAGGTGTTGGAAGGAACTCTTCATATAATCATAAGACTACATAGCTCCCCCAATGGTAACCGGACCATTAGTGGGCGGAGCTGCAGGCAAAGGACAATAGCTAATACCACGGAGACAAAAGCTCCTTGCCATAGAAACATGCAATGTAGAGAGCACCAATCTAAGCTTTAAAAAAAGCAGGGCGAACAATAACAACATTATGGGCATAGACCACTCATGGTCAGAGAAAACACTTTGAGAGAGAAGTGAGCCCTCTGGGACCATTCAACGTAGAACCCACAGAGGAGGAAGGGTTAGAAATTGCAAAGGAACTGTTGTATTCCTCTTAGGGTGTCCGTACATGGGTTTTCCTGTATCATGTCCTTATATAGGCACAATTCGCCCTGCCCTTATATAGGCATAAAATCCCAGTCCTTATTTAGGCATTAAACCGTGCACTCCAAATACAGGCATGGTCTCCGACATCCGTCCACCCTAACGTCACAACGAGTTCTTGAAGAACAGACCCTTAGGCTTCGGGAGTTTCCCTAGCACAGGACTATTGATTTCTCAAGGACTCATCTATTATGCATGAACCGTTCTACCTTGAGGGTTCATTCATGACGTCTTCCGCTGTCCGATTCACGTCAATGCTAACATTCTGAGGTACCTCTCAGGTATAAATATACCTTCCCTAGCCCTTGTAAATAAGAGGAGACCTCGACTTCAGAGGAGCCCGTTCCCCGGCCTGACGCACTGAGAAGACGCTGTCATCCCTGCACGCAGAGAGTCCAGCTTCCAGTGATCTGACTTCCCTCGCGGGGTGTTGGAGTTCGAGTCTGGCAAGAGATTCCCACTTCTCTCATTCTTAAGGTATGGAGCCGACTAGAAACATAGAGGGACTCTTGGCATACTAGGCATACTAGGCTTAACATACTCTTAGTATACCATAGTAAGGAATACTTCACCTACTTCATACCTCTCCCTACACCTAGGTTAGGTTAGGTACATTGGGGTAGAACTAGCTTAGAAACACATCATATGAGTACTCGCATTTTTAGTCTATGTTATTTATGTAAATGAATATCTACTAAAGATCATGCTAGCGCAGTATTATTTATTTCTACTGCTTACGCTGTACATTATTTATCTTTCATATTGTCTGGTGATCGTAACAGCACATATTACTTACACGAGAAACAAGACTGTTCAATAAATCTTTTATTGAAACGCCCGCCTATTCTTTCTGTGTAACTTTGAGGAAAACTAAGCATGCACGATTGAGCTGAGTGAAATGGTTATCTATTGTTTCCACGACTCTGGGACACGTTCTGATTCTAAAAGGGAAACAAAGTTGTCATGTTTTGCGGCTGCCAGAAACTACTCCCTTCTTGTTTATCAAGGAGTTTCTAGTGGCCTCTGAGCTAGCTGGCACAAGTAATTAAGTTTAATATACTCGATAGGGACATACCGACCTCAGTCCTATGTCAAGCCTATAGGGTATATTATTCCAATGCGCAGAGCCTATTAGGGAAATAGGAGCTACACTACATGGCGCCCAACGGTTTGGTAAGGCGGTAATTTAACGTTAGATACTGAGTAACTCAGCCGTGCTTTTTCTCTCAGAGACCCCTACCCATATACTCCAAAAGACGTCTGGAGTGGGCAGGGTTAAGTATCCGCCACGGCTACATAGGGAAGCACCCTATATATTAGCTGCTTGGTTTGCTCAACGTTGGAAGGATACAGTGTTCCAAAATATTGTGCACCTTATCTTTGTTTCCTTGAAACTTGTTCTACATTTTTCAAAAAACAAAATGCCTGACTCCGCCAACGATGAAGTTGCGGGTCAACCAGCTTTAAGAGCTTTAAACATTACAGGTTTAGATGGAACCGAGGAGGGTGTCATAGCATCAATCCAAACTTAAGAAGAGCCATCACTCTAAAACTCATAAAACACGGCCTACCACCAAGAGGCGGTAGAGCAGTTTTCGTGATAAGAGGCACACAAATCATTTCAGCCAGAGGTATTCGATTCATGGGTAATATTTCATGAATCCAATCCAGTTACAAAACTGTTTCACTTCTACAAAGAAGATGATCCACCAGAGGAATATATTCCTTTCGAGGATATAGAAATTTCACTAACATACCAGGAGCATCAGCTCTGGTTTAAAGGCGCCCTAAAACATCACACAAACATTACCAGGCTCGGTCCACTAGGTAGACCAGGAGCAACATGGCCGATTCTAGCCAGCTACACACCTCATCCTGAACTGGATATAATGTCAGATGAGGAGTTACTTACTCAAATAACAGAGTTAATAAAAATCTACAGACAATTGGTCCAATATGTCATGCGGACTTTCACAGTCCAACCACCATTAACCATTCCAAATCAGACCCCTCAATCGGGGACTGTACTAAAAATTACACCACAGACTCTATACGCAGTCATGGGTAAAATGCCCACAAAACGTGAACAAATTCCATTCTGGATAGCTCAAAAAATTACTCAAATCGAAGCAGTATTTCCAAATACTAGCCCGTATGAGAAACACAGAATCCTAACAATTAGTTTACCAATGGGGATCACACCACAACTGGAAGACTGCACCACTTGGGGCTCAATCTTTGCTGCCATCTATACTAAAACACATGGCATTCCGTCAATTCCGGTAATACCAGATGTCCTGAAACAAATTCAAAACGAATACGGGGCAGAGCCTGCTCTGAATTTAGGAAGGAAATTACTGAAAAATTTCGACCAGGTCTCAACAATAATATTATCTAATATTAAAGGGGAGGCAGTGGCGAACCGCCAACGATTAAGGGAATTTGATGTCACAAAACTTCAAACTGAGCTACCCAAAATAATTGAACAATCTTATGCAGAATTAGGCAGAGATAGTTTGGGTGGAAGACCAGTGAAGCCAAAACTATCTGAAAGTCCTGAGAAGGACTCTATTAAACAAACTCCTACATCTTCTAAAAAGAAGTGGGAAACTAATAAAAATAATTCAGAGTAACGTTCTCAATCCCGAGGTAGGTCTCCTCAAAAGGAGCCCTCTGAAAGGAGGTATAACCTCAGGAATAGGGATAATTTGAAAAAACCTGACAGGTATCAAGATACTGATACACGTTCCTCTCGTACCTTTCAGATCTCGTCACAGACTTCGGAAAGAAGAGGACGGTCAGAACATAGAGAAGAACGCGTGAAATCGAAAGACGACAAACACGTTCCGAAAAATAAAACAAAACCTCAATTCTCCAAAAAGAAAGTAGCAGGTCTGAAGATCAGACATGACGAGAATACGGAGAACACAAGTCAAGAACGGAGAATGTGCTCAGACAATGCTGGACAGTGCAGCAGAAGTCACAATAGCTCGCCAGAACCTGAAGGAACTTCTGGAGATAGTGGACTTGAATGAGTACATTAAAGTTGAGACTGTAGACACCAGGGTTAGTACTCCACAAAAGTTATATGAAATAACACTCCGGATGGAGGGAGACATACCTAGACAGGTGAAAGCACTTTTTTGGGAAAAACTTTCAAAGGGCTATGACATACTTCTAGCAGAAAAAGACTGGCCACCACAATTTGTCAGGGAGTGCCCACACGGCGAGGACATTATTATGCCTGCCTTCTCCAACCATATTCCAATTCACCTAAAATATACATATGCCAGGAAATGGGCAGTAGCCCAGGCCCCAGCATTATATAAAAATCATGTAGGATGGGATGAGGACTCAGCTCACCATAAAATACATCTGAAACATGAACCAACTGCACAAAGGCAGTACAGAATAAAGCAAGAAGCTAAAAAACAGGTCAGGGAGATCTTAGATCAACTTGAATACCAAGGGGTGATTGAAACATGCACCTCCTCAATGAACAATCCTTTGTTTCCTGTTTCCAAACCAGACAACACATATCGTCTAGTTTTGGATTACAGACACTTAAACACTTGTTCTAAAACATTTGCAGTGCAAAATGCACATAGCACAGCATTAATGAATAACATTGTGCGTAAAAAATATAAAACCACATTAGACATCTCAAATGGTTTCTTTTGTCAAAACATAGCACCTGAAAGCAGGTACTTAACAGCTTTCTCCATAATGGGGACCCAGCGTCAATTTTGTCGACTCCCACAAGGGTTCAAGAACAGCCCAGGGTTATTCTCAGCGAGGGTAACAGAGTTTCTACAAATTTATGATAATGAGGCATTGTCATATGTCGATGACATCTATCTGACAGACGATGACCTGGACAAACACTTGAACAGGGTGAGCACCATTATACTGGGCTTCGCCTCTGAGGGCTACAAATTCAACTTCAAAAAGTCCAGAATTGCCCATCTCAATGTCCTATTTCTAGGATATGGGCTTTCAAGTGAAGGCAAGAGCTTGGCAGCTAACTTTCTAGAGAAATGTGCACTGCTCCAACCTCCAAAAACGCTAAAAAACTTACAATCCATCCTGGGTTTCCTAAATTTTGGAAGAACATACATTCTAAATTACGCAGAAAGGGTTAAACCTCTCTACGCATTAATCAAACCTGATTTTTCAATCAAAAATTGGACACAAGAACACACAGAAATCTTGCGTCCACTCCAGGCTAACATGTTAGCAACAAATCACTTACAAACACGCGTAAGTCAACGCAACCTGGTGATCCGAATAATTTCGGGTCAATGCGGATTCACCTACTTAACATTTAATGAGTGTGAAAAAGTACCAATCGCATACAAATCTCATTTGTATACACAAGCGGAAATGCGCTTCACTTCAACTGAAAAAATTCTGACAGCAGTTCAAACCGCTGTAGCAAAAGAAAGAGCCTTAGCCCAAGGGAAACGCATTATTGTCGTAACCCCAGTACCAGCTTTAGAAGCGGTCACAAAAGCAAGCATTCCAAATGCTAAAGCATTACATCCAAGATGGATACAATGAGTTAATTCTCTTGCTGCAACAGATGTTGAATATGTTTTTGATCCCGATTTAAAAACACAAGCGTTTCTGCAATATGAACAAGAATGTCCTCTGCCCACTGAAATTCTGCCTCTCGATCAGTACGAATTCATAATTTACACTGACGGATCCGCACAACCCGCAACAGGGAGTAAGCAAGCTTACAGTGCAGCGTGTGCAATCGTTAAAGGTCGCATGCGAGATGGCATCTTCAGACCTATGGTCACAAAAACTCAATCTCTAGGAGATTGTACAGCTCAGCGAGCTGAACTACAAGCATTCAAACTGGCACTTGAAGGTACAGATCGAGAATTCCCCACACTAATAGTGTGCGATTCCTTTTACTGTGTTCAGTCGTATAATGAATATGTACAAAACTGGCTTGAAAATGGTTTCAAAGATGCGAAAGGTGGCACAATAAAGCACAAAACGCTTTGGGAACAAGTAGTTCAGTTGAAAAACGAACTACCAAAGGCTCACGTGATCCACACACTGAGTCATCAACGTGATGGCGTTCACGTTGCAGGGAATTCATTGGCTGACGAAGCCGCAAAGGGGGCTGTTCAGACGGCTTCCGTAGCTGCGATCACTCGTTCAAAAACAAAAATAGACAGTGAGATAATGTTGGCTGTCAATGCTACAAGCAAAGGCAGTGGTGCAGCGTTACCAAAAAAGTTTCCACTCAAGTACTCTTATGTAATTGATGCGAACAACGTTCCTTTTGCTCGAATCCCTGGAGTGGGGGATAGGGTAATTCCAAACAAGGAACGTAGATTAGGACTAATCCTAGAAGCACATTTGGGGGAGGGTCTGTCACATCTAGGGATCTCTAAAATAATTTTGACGTTAAAAGAGATGTACTGGTGGCCTGGGATGAATACAGAAATCCACATCTTCATCAATAACTGCATAGACTGTAAATTACAGCGAGAAAGCCACCAGACACCATGCTACGAATGTAGCTGCCCAGTACAGACACCACTGTTAGACAGCATTAGACTATCTACGCGCATGCGTCCCTCTGGACAAATGCAATCCCACAAATACTGAATCAAGGTTCCTATGGATATGGCCTCAGCGCTCGGCTGACGCTCGAACTGTTATAAAAGATTTGCGAGTCTTTATCGGCACATACGCAATAGGCACGCTACATTCTGACCAGGGCCCTGCGTTTAGCTCTCGGGCTTACAAAGAAGCCATGGCCAGTCTGGGCGTTGCATTGCGGTACTCCTCTCCATTTCATCCTGAGGGAAATTCGGTTGTGGAAAGGAAAAACCGGGACATAAAGCAGTCTATAACAGCTAGGGTATTAGGTTCGGGTGATGGGTGGGTCAAACATCTTTATGGGGTCCAACGCTCATTAAATAACCTGCCAAGAAGTTCTCTAGGGGAGGTCACTCCATATGAGGTCCTATTTGGGACAAGAATGTGGGTACCAGACCTCGATCACGTAGGCACAGTGGTGGAAAATAAACCGTTTGATATCAAAGATCGTTTGGCTGTTTTACAGGAACTCAATGAACTAAGATCGAAACAAAGCAACGTATTCCTGCAGCCAACCACCACTGGGGAAAAACCGGCGGTCCCAGCAAGGCCTGTCTGGATTCCAAAAGTTGGGGATCTAGTCAGAGAAAAGATTGCGGACAAGAAGGAATTATGAACTTCTTACAGACAACCAGTACCTGTCCTAGCAGTTCAAGGAACTAGAACAGTACTTCTGCCGCCCCTTGCTGGAAAAAAGGAGAAAAGATTTGTGTCCATCGACCTCATCAAACCATAGTATGTGGCCAATACTAAATAGTAGACCTCGTAGACTCCGACCTAGTAGCAGACGCACTCCTCTCGCTACTATCCAAGAGGTTCAGACTGAAAGACTGATAACCATCGAGAATTCAGCAGTAACAAATGAAGGACTAAGCAACAATGCAATGGAACTCATCCCTCTTGAAAATCAAGTAACAGTTCGTCCAAATACACCTGTCTACACCAATGTAGCAAGTGATCAACTGGTTCCAGCGATTTCTACAAATCCTGATGCAATTTCAACAATTGACAGAACTGCTTCTGGCTATTTCATTAACTTTGATACGTTCTCAGAAGATCCGAGTGAACCTGAAACGACGCCAGCATCATTAACATTCAAGCAGCAAGTACAAGACTTTCTTCACTTTCTGAAAAAGACTTATCTGGTTTCCCCATGGATTGAACTCTGGATTATTTCTGGAATATTTGTTTTCCTGCTTTGGCTAGCTTTGGTTACGACTATGAGCGTGCTTCTAAATGGCAGATACATCCATGTGAACACTGAAGGAAAAGATGTGAACGTACTTTTGAAACCTCATAAATCTTCCCATCGTGAAGCAAGAGACTTGTCAACAGTGAACATCACAGCCGTTCCTATACAGGATGGTATAGTGTGGGACAAAACAGATTTTGATATTTTTGGCCCGACGGAACAATTGAACATTCCACATTTGTTTAAAATTTCACTTAGTGATCTCATTTCGTCCAGTACCTATTCTGATGATTGGGACTTTGAGACTGTTAACGACAATGTTTGACCTAGAAAAATCTGCTGCGTTTACTAAAAATGAATATTTAGAGGGTTCATCAGACTATGAACAACTGTATTGCTATAACCACTATGGTCATCATTATTTGCATAAATCTGCAAACCCTAGAAATGTGTTTATGTTTAACCAATGGGAGCATTGTCCTACACCACCAAAAGGTAGTTCAAAAACATTTGCTAACAAGTTTCCATATTTTTCAGGTTACAATACATCTGATCCAGAAACGTTTTACTATAAAAATGTAAACAAAACAGGACTGAAAATTATGTTAACAAATACAAAACAGATTTATTCTGCAGCATTTATTGCCCAACTGTCTAGACAGGGTTTCGACTTATGGAAAGACACAATAGACACAAAAACTGTCTGGGGTACTAAAGATTGGCAAGTGCAGGGGATAGAAGCTTTATTTAGAGCATGTATCATCCCTGAACAAATAATGTTTTTGAATGAAACTGTCCAACAAACATCTTGTCTTGGACTAGCCAAGATCAAAGAGATGAAAACACCTTCTGTACCAACACCTGCAAGTGATAACAATACACAGGCAGCGGTTACAGTTGACCAAACACTACAACTCAACAGATCTAATCCTGATTGGAGAAAATGGTTGATCTGGCCCACAGACAGGAACAACTGTCAGGAAAGATTCCTGAATAAAACTCAGGGCTTTACTATTCATAGGCCAGACCCAAGATACGTCCAAAGACAGCATCCGGGGGTAGTAACAACATTCAGTGTAGGAAAATTATGCCTCGATTGGCTGCAGAAATCTACACTACAGGATGTGAAACAACACTTATCCTTACTTAAAGAAGACGCAGACCTTAGGGAATTCTTGCTTGGACCAAGAAAACCGCGTCAAAAACGTTTCATATATGCCGGCATTTATGCTGCCTATAATGAAGCATGGAAAGTGTCACAGATGGAGGCCGCAGAACGAATACGTGAACTTGATCGTATTAATTTAGAAAAATCACTCACTGTGGTCGACAATGGGTTAACAACTTTGTCCTCCAGAATATATTCATTGGACAACATTGGATCCTCTGCTATCGACATACTAGAACAAGATTTGGCCAGGTTACAGCAAGGCCAATCTCAATTACGTTCTATTGTGTTATTAAGCTGGACGCTGCAATCTTTGCGTGCGGGCTATGTGCCTTGGCGTTTCATCAACACGCCGGCTCTGTTTGAAGAATACAATCTAACTGATAAACGGATCGAACTGGCACAAAGAGGAGCAAAGTATACAGTGCTGAGCATTGAAAAACTGGAAAAGTTACCATTCACAGTGGCAGAAAAACCAGCTACAGAATAGCTCATTCATGGCAAAATCACACTACCTGTGACTACTTTTCAGTTTCAGTATTGCCTCAAACAAATGCAAGCAGGCAAATATGAAAGGTTGGGTAAGGAATACATTAAGACATCTTGGAATTTACCGTATACATATAGATGTTGGAGTGGGGATCGTTAAGTGTTTTTGAGAGGTAAACACTGTAAAAGTGCACTGAGCGGTTCACTTATATGTCAGGACATTTCTTTGCACGGGGCTTGCAATGGTTCTGTGGCAAATTTGTCTTGCCATCAGCAGGGTACACCAGCTGCTGTGATTAATCCAACGTTTGGACAACTTTCTAATGGGAGTTACCTCATGTTGAATGATCAGAGTTGCTGTGGCATGTTGCCAGGCATCCCATATCTAGTAACAGTCAACTCCAGGGTCACTTGCTGTATGCAAGTATTGTTTGCCCCAATAGACACAGTCAGGGAGTCGCCTTTGTGGCCTTCGCTGAACGTCTCTTTTATAAGATTTGATACTTTAAGCAGAATGAAAGCCATGCTTTTACAACAAACAGTGCCTTTGACCTCGGCCAAAGAAACCTATGATTTACAAGTAGCAAGGACTTCGGCTGAGATACAGACTTTAATACGTACAAACTGCCCTATACATTTCGTGGAAATGATAGGACGTATCTTTAACATGTCTGCTACAAGCGGAATTGTACATGTATTTAAGAGCATCTGTTCTGGTCTGTTAGCACCTTTCCAGGCAATACTCGGAATCATCCCGAACTTTGCACATTCGGTGTTTGGTGGCATACCATTAATTCTAGCATTTGTTGCCGGAATTCTATTTCTCTTCCTGCTATTACGCTATGGCCAGCCTATTCGCAGACATCACTCCGAGCGAAGTGGAGAAAGCTCTCCTTGAACGAAAGTGCCGTGAGCGAATAGTACAGCTTTTGGGCATGACTCGTCTACAGGAACTTAATACCACGTGGTTCCTGTCATTCAGACCAATCTGGCAAGATTGCATCTTACCTGTTCTACGATGCCTGCTATGCGGTGAAGAATGCGTGTTAGACACCTGTCTAACATTTCCATCAGCAACGCCAACGGATATCGATACTCTGCTGGACCCGATGACGGCCCATGCTATGTGTTGTCCCCAGAGGCTACCAATCCTGATGAAGGCATTCATTGAGATCTCACAGACGCTTCCAGCTGCTGCTGAGGTACGAGATGGATCTACAGGCACACAGGTAACAACGGACGTGAACATTGCTGAGGCATCCTATGCTGGAAGCGATGCTTCACATCTCTGTGCAATTAATCTACTACACGAGGTGTTCCAACTGACACCAACTTTAGTGGACGATATTTTGTCTACAGAAATAGATGATCTCATGTTTACACCAGACCCGTACACTGACTCTGATTCAACCCACAGTGTACCAGAGACGCAGTAAAATTTGGCCTTCGTATTTCAAAAACTTGGAACTCTTCCCAAATTTAACTTTTTTCCGTTTTTTCAAACTGAATGGCAATTCAATCTGCTTGAAGTAGAACTAGTCTTATAGTACGGACTTCGCGGTACTTCCTCAGACACTTTGTCAACTTATTTGTCTAAAAAGTTCATTAATTTTCATGACATGAAATGATTTTGATTTTTGAACAACTTATCGATCATTTTCTGTCACATGTAAATATTACTGCTTATTTCATTCAAACTGCATTTTATTTCCAAATATATGCCTGAACTGAGAAAAGCAATGCTTAAAATGTACAGTACCTTTTGCATTTTTAATAGGTTTTTAAATGCTTTTTTATTGCTTTTAAGATATATTTTTAACAAATATGCGGTACTCTATTTTATGTTTAGCATATTACATGTTTAGCATTTTATTACTATCGTACACACGAAAGTGGAGTGGGTGTTGTATTCCTCTTAGGGTGTCCGTACATGGGTTTTCCTGTATCATGTCCTTATATAGGCACAATTCGCCCTGCCCTTATATAGGCATAAAATCCCAGTCCTTATTTAGGCATTAAACCGTGACCTCCAAATACAGGCATGGTCTCCGACATCAGTCCACCCTAACGTCACAACGAGTTCTTGAAGAACAGACCCTTAGGCTTCGGGAGTTTCCCTAGCACAGGACTATTGATTTCTTCAAGGACTCGTCTATTATGCATGAACCGTTATACCTTGAGGGTTCATTCATGACGTCTTCCGCTGTCCGATTCACGTCAATGCTAACATTCTGAGGTACCTCTCAGGTAATAATATACCTTCACTAGCCCTTGTAAATAAGAGGAGACCTCGACTTCAGAGGAGCCCGTTTCCCGGCCTGACGCACTGAGAAGACGCTGTCATCCCTGCACGCAGAGAGTCCAGCTTCCAGTGATCTGACTTCCCTCGCGGGGTGTTGGAGTTCGAGTCTGGCAAGAGATTCCCACCTCTCTCATTCTTAAGGTATGGAGCGGACTAGAAACCTAGAGGGACTCTTGGCATACTAGGCATAACATACTCTTAGTATACCATAGTAAGGAATACTTCACCTACTTCATACCTCTCCCTACACCTAGGTTAGGTTAGGTACATTGGGGTAGAACTAGCTTAGAAACGCATCGTAGGAGTACTCGCATTTTTAGTCTATGTTAGTTATGTAAATGAATATCTACTAAAGATCATGCTAGCGCAGTATTATTTATTTCTACTGCTTACGCTGTACATTATTTATCTTGCATATTGTCTGGTGATCGTAACAGCACATATTACTTACACGAGAAACAAGACTGTTCAATAAATCTTTTATTGAAACGCCCGTCTATTCTTTCTGTGTAACTTTGAGGAAAACTAAGCATGCATGATTGAGATGAGTGAAATGGTTATCTATTGTTTCCACGACTCTGGGACACGTTCTGATTCTAAAAGGGAAACAAAGATGTCATGTTTTGCGGCTGCCAGAAACTACTCCCTTCTTGTTTATCAAGGAGTTTCTAGTGGCCTCTGAGCTAGCTGGCACAAGTAATTAAGTTTAATATACTCGATAGGGACATACCGACCTCAGTCCTATGTCAAGCCTTAAGGGTATATTATTCCAATGCGCAGAGCCTATTAGGGAAATAGGAGCTACACTACAGAACAAACAAGTGAAGATCCCTCTAGGAAATTAGGAAAAGCGCAGCAACATAAGCAAAAATGCACTCCCTCCAAAGACAGCGGCATAACACGACTGTTTATAGAGATACCTATATAAAAGGATTAATACAATATATATATAAAGGTATGAATATATATATACATACACATATATATAAATAAATAGATATACACTGTATATTAAAAAACTATCCAGAAAGGTACACAAACGTTCACAACATCGGTCATAGACCGAAGATGTGACAACGGTGAGCTGGCAAACAGCCACATGGTACCGTATAAAAGAATAAAGGAAGTGGAAGGTATCACACACCCCAGAAAAATAAATGCAATCGGACATAAAACAACGCTACCGCCTGAATGGTTACGATCAGGTGGCTGAGAGATAACTGAAAACAAAAACAGCAGGTGAAAAACCACCCCGCTAGAATAGAGAAATGAAGACCACTATCTGGGACTGTAAAAAGATCAAGGTGAACAAAGGCTAACAGAGGGAAGGCCTATTCAGATAACTAGTCTCCATCTTAAAGAAAGAATATCAGTCAGAAAAAGGGACCTGGCTGAAGCAGCGGATAAAAGATACAGTTGTGGAAGACCCCTGCATCATCTCACCAAAGCACACAATCTGAAGTCCCTTATAAGGGTTACTAAAGTGCCAGAAAAACATGTAGAAATGCCTGTGAGGCATGACAAAGTACCCTGCAGGACAGGGAACAAGGCAACAGTGCATCTGCACAATACAAGCAAAATACCCCAATGAGAACCTGGGTAGAAAAACAAAAACACCTTGCATCAACAAGCACTGAAGCCCAATGCGGCCAAAAAACAAAATGCGTCCCACATAACGGGGACCATAACGAGTCATTGACAGTTTAAGAAATAATAAAAAATACCTGAAAGAAAAAAGCCTATGTGCACTGCCCTAGAACGGCTCACACGGAAAAGAAATCAAGGAGACCATGCCCCATACAAGCTCAGTACGGGAGAAAGAAGAGGAACAAACGGTACAGCAATACAAGGTTTAGGAGTCTGCTCCACCTAGACTGTCCCAAAAATGGTGTAAAGCGGAATCTGCATGAGCGCCGAACAGATGTTGAGCATCAAAAGGCATGTTCACCAAGGCGGATACAACAGCCTCCGAAAACCCAGAGGTGCGTAGCCAGTCACGCTGGCGAAGTGCCACTGAAAGAGCCATGGCTCGCTCAACAATCTGTGGTATCCATGCCACATTGAATCAGCAATTGAGCTGCCTGTATGCCATCACGAAATAACGGAGTAAGACCATTCCGGGCCTCATCCGGGAGCGAGGGGAGAAGGAGTGAGACCAAGTTCCACAACACGTGAGAAAACCCGCTCAGAACACAATGATATTAAGTGACCGCAAAGCAAAACTGGTGGCAGAAAAAAATATGCCGACCAAAAGTATTGAGACCCTAGACTCCCTGTCTGGAGGGACGTTAGGAAGGGCACTGATGGCAAGGAAGGCTGTAGCAGCCTTAACCACAAAGCTGCATGGAGTAGGCAGGTCGGGTCTCCAGGGGCAAGACGGTGTCTATGAGCTATAGACCGGTCCACTGGAGCCCCCGAAACAGGTTTAGCCCAAGAGCCCAACAAAATATCAAATAGGGCTTCAATGAAGGGGAGCACAAGTTCAAACCCCGGTTTCCCTTATGAAGCACCCTAACTAAGGGGTCAATGACTATCTCCACAGAAGGAAGCTGCAGCCCCAGAACCATGGCTACCCTCCTCAGAAGCTCAGCAAAAGCAGAGTTAACCTCAGTAGCGAGGCCAGGAGGAGAAAACAAGCACAATGAAGGGGAGGATTTGAGGACACTAGCCTCACCTAACTCAGATATCCAATTCACCTCCTGGGGTGGCTGAACAGTGTCAGTCATGGGTGGAATAAGCCCCATTTCTTCTCCGTCTCCACCAAAACACTGGTTTCTTGAAAACAGGAACAGTAGGGGGCTCTTTCAAAAGAAGGAGGAAAGTAGCGCGACGTGAACTGCTCCGCCGACACTACCCCCGACGCCATCCGGTGTCAATGTGGCGACGCCTCGGCATTGAGAGGAGAGATGTAGTAGCGCCGATCGGCGCCACTGACATAGGAGCCAACTGATCAGAAACTGGTGTTGCTGGTGGTAACCCTAAAGGACTGTGCACCGGAAACATACAAATATTATGAGAGTCTGTGGCCGACATCTGCCATCCACAGGACCCACAGGGTTTGAACTCTGAGCACGCCCAGAAAAAGCACACTGTTCCATCAAAAGAAATGTCATGATAGGAAAAAAAACAGCCAGAGACACCACTCTCTGGATCCGCGTTGGAAGCGCAGAAAGGAAGAAACTGACATCAGTGCATCAGGGGAGGGCTTAAACGGACTCTGTCGATGTCACATTCAGTGGACGATGTCGCTGCGGAATAGCTCGAATGCCTCTATCGACGCCCCGAAGTACTGCTGTAGAAACTTTTCCGGACCCAGTCTGGCGCCTGGACATAATTCAAAGGTAAGGAATCTGCGGCTAAATGTCTCTATCAGACATATATTTTTAAATATAATCATTGTGTCCCCAAGCATCAGCTTGTCTGATGGAGATACATATATTTTCAAGCAAAAGCTTTTTATTTTGGAAAAATTAACGCAAATACCCAAAATAAAAATATAATTTTCGTGATACAAAAAAAGTCCTACAATACCAGCTTTTCAGTTTGGTAGATACATGTTTGGTGACCAAACATCAGTTTGGTATCTTCATCACATTCACATGTACCGCTATCCAGATGAATGTATTCTGCCTCGGATGTCCATCTATTAATATCTAAAGTCATGGATGCCCTACATGTTGAACGAATTATCACCATTAAACCAACAACACTGTTAAGTGCCCCAGAGATCAGCAATTGTTTTGCATCCTTTTTAATTTTTACTTGCTCCCATTGGCTTAACGCATGTATGCCTATTGGGTCAGGTGCATCTCCTACACTGATGAAGCGCACTGATTTTAGGTCTCAAATATGATTACTCCATCAGCTCAAATGGAATCACCTCAGTATTATCAGACTCAAGCAACCAGCAGCACTTTAAGCACTGAGCAGCATAACTTTCTAATAGATCAACTAATCTATTCTAACTTGATATGCTTTAATTTTTGCATTTGTGTGCTAACTCCAATTGCAGTTCAGTGTTGGATGCAGGAAAGAAAATACTCACAGATCGTTTGTGTTTCAATGTGTAATTCCTGTGAAAAGGCTGGACAGTATGAATTTGGTTGGTCTTGTATGTCAAGAGACTTATTCCACACAAAATACGAACACGGCAAGAATGGTGCAACCAGCACCTGTGTGCCATAAAAAAGGAGATAATCTGGGATCTATATTTCAAAATGGTTTTCACCTGGTTCAATAATGCACACACTAGCAAAATCTTAGTTCATGTGATGCTTGTGTTCTGAACCCAAAGACAGGTATATAAATTAAGAAAGCATATAATATTTAAATTTGGGTGTATTAGGGCCTAACAAACAAAGCAGAAGGAAACGTCAGTTGTATGATAAATCCAGAAGAAAACATGCACTAGAAAAAATAGAACAATTCGGACGGGAATAAAAATCATGAGCAAATTGAAAGATATGAGGCAGTGTTAACAGCCAAATGTTTCTTTCTCCATCAGAAAATTATAATTATCCGGTACTAACTTAACATTACAAATGGAGGAGCAGGTCAATAACATTGGTCTTTGGCTCTCACCGTGAAAGCTGCAAGCAAGGAGACATTTGCTGGAGTTACTGCCTTGCTTCCAGGTCAGTAATGGAATTAGTACATGGCCAGTTCTGTTGCCACTCACTCTTCCCTGCCTCTTGATGTGAGATTTGAAGCTAAGGACCTATAAGAGTGGTTGCTGACTGAATTCAGAAGAATCGGATCAGCAATTCCCTCATAAAATTCTGCTAAATGTGCTTAAAATAATTAAAAGCTTTCCAAACCATAATTCCTGCACGCAGCTCTCCGTGAGGCAAGAAAGAGATGAGTGGGTCTTTTGGAAAGCAACATAGCTGTTTTGCGTGATATCTGGTCATTGCTCTGTGACATGACACGCAAGCTTCCTTCTGAACAGGGGCTGGCGTGCTATGCTGCGGAAGTGACCCATCTCCCAATCACCCATCCAGCATTCCATACTGATTAGGCGTACACAAAAAAAGCAAAGGCTTAAATGGAGAGTTTGATGCCATCATGTCGCGAGAAGCTTTTCATCAACAGGACCCTAAGGCCAAGCTGTTAAAAACATTTTGGCAGCTCCCATATGTGGTAATGCACTGGTGGTGAGGCCTACATCTTTCATTTCTGGTTTCCACAGCAACATTCGAGCAGACTGCACACAGCTGGCTCCACAGATTCTGTCCATGACACATCAACTGGAGCCAGCACACTAAATAAGGGCTTCCTGTGCAGGGTCGAGCACAGCATTTAGCTGACAGTGGTCTAGAGCAAGACTTTTGGGGGCCGTTGGCTTTTCTCCCAGGGTGTAGGCTCTTTCTCTGCTTCTCTTGGAACAAGTGTATCCTTGACACATCTGCAATGCTCTCATAGTCCTGTGCGGAGCCAGCTTTGGAGAACTCTTATTAAAACAACTGCTTGAAGGGCCCCGGGGAATATAAAGTTAAATCAACAGCATCTGTAAATATTGTGCTTTCCGCTCTGCAGCCGGCACATATATATGGTTAAGTCCCCGCAACATACTGTGGTCCTTCTTTGCTGATGCATTTGTGTTCCTTTAATGAAAAGCAGGGATCACTCATCAACACAAGGCATCTTTTGCTAGATTTAGAGCCCTGAGGCACAAAACATAAAGAGTCACACGCATTCAATGCAAACGTCATTACTTCACTGCACCTAGGGATTGGGCCTTGCACAAATGTTACAGCTGGTTACTACAGCATTCCGTTAAGGAATAATTGCACCGCAGGGAAACAAGCAATCCGCAGCACACGATCCTAAAAACAGAGCATTTCCTATAGTGAAGAACTTCCTACTCTGTGATTTCTACAAAACAGTCGCCCATTGTCCACCATTTTGGAATGAGCGGCATCAGAGTGCTGCTTCCTGAGTACGATGGGACATAAGTGGAGATGTTGTGATCTGGACACATCCGCTTCCATGGGTGGAAAGAAATATTGCTTGAAAAACAGCATTCTGAAGAAAGAACAAAAGAGAGCCGGCTTGGCTTCTCCATCCACACCATGAGAACAGAGTTAAGGAAGTAGTGACAAAAGAATAAGGATTTATTACTGTGTGTGGCTGAGGTTTCCGCTCTCAGTTCCAAAAGAAAGGATTCATCTGCTGCACATGTGGCACTCCTCAAGCCCTACCAGCTGCTCACACTGTAGAAACACAGGGACATGGACGGACTGTAGCAAAACTGCCTGACACAACAGACCAAAAATCCAAACAGTCACACTCCTCCCCTCCGAGGATGGTCCATCTGCTTCCAATCCGCCAGACTAAAGATGCTTTCCATGGTTAGTGGCGACTCTCCGATAAGAGCACATTTTAACCATTTTTACCTGAGTCTGACTTTGTGAAACGAAAATCACTCTAATAACTATTGACAGTTGCCTGGACATCCACCAGCAGCTTTAGAAGCCAAGAGGAGTATCTGGTCGAAGAGTACCAGCCATGCCATTATAGAAAACCTCTTAGAAAAGTAATTTCTAAAGTACTTGGAAACTGAGCAAAAGAGGGTCAAAATAAAAAAAAAGTGCAAAAATTGGAAGAAAAAATGTATATAATTCAAAACAGGCTTAACTTTTGGCAGAGTTTTAAATATTTGACACTGCGTCTTACAAGGGGCTTATCACATGAACATCAAAACCAGATTTTAAATAACCCTAGGGACTCTACGTCTGGGCTCCCCCATGGAATGGATAAAAATGGTGGAGAGGCTCATCACAGAATGCTGCACTATGTGCAAAGGAGGGATTAGTTTAGAAAGACAGCTGTTTTTCTACAGAGATCCACACACATCCTCTGTCGCCCAGTCCTCCAAACTCAGCACACTTTAATATAAAGAGATAATGACTTCTGCAAAGTTAACTAGGCAATGTGCAACACAAAACACAAACCTAAAAGGATCCATTTTAGGAAAGCAACTACAAAAACAAGGCAAAAAAAAACAGAAAACCAAGGAAGAGAGATGAATGAGATTGGACAAAGGTGTATGTGAGAAGCCCTCGAGTCCCATCCCTCACTCTAACCCATTCAAACAGTGAGGGGGTCATATCTCTTTAAAAAAAAAACACAAGCAGTGTAAACTTGTAAAGAAAAAAAACGAATAAAGTTCTACAGCAGTGCTACAGTTCTCCCCTATGCCCACTTCACCGCCCTCTGGCACTTACCGGCTTAGGCATTTAGCGGGCCGGGAGGGGTCAGCCGGTACGGGGGTCCCACGCTCTGCACCTCTCTTGCAGCTCTGCGCCGTGGTAAGCTCATGCACTTCCCCTGCGTGGGGTCTGGCTGCACCCACGCGCGCGCGACATCCTTCCGCCGTCGCCGCGCGTTAAGAGACGCGTGACTGGCTTCAGTGACAAAATCAGAGCGCGGGGGGCGCGGGACCCGATTAGCTGCGACTCCCCAGCTCCCCGCCAGCCGCGACGCTCGCAAGAAAGACACAAGTCATCAGCTTTAAGCCAATCTCCTATTCAGAGGGAAAAAAGGGAGTGTTGTATATGGCAAACAATCCGCGTTTTCACTGACGGAGGCGCGCTGACCTCTCGCTGCCCCCCCCCGCTTCTTTAATTACTGTCAATGGCATTCCAGCCAGAAGAGGGGAAGGAAAGACACGGACCCTGCGAGCTCTGCGCCCGACGCTCAGCTCAAGTCGCACGCCATTCCCCGAACAGGAAAACGAAAACTTGAGCCGGCTTCCTTTAAAAAATCTAAACATCGCATAGCGATCCGGCCTCCCTGGGAGAGGCTCCAAGAGGAATTACCCGAAGCAGCCACCACCGCCGTGGTTTTCGTGACGTAGTTCGGCTGGCGGAGCTGGACCACGAGGACTGTCGGGAAGGCAAGGGAAGTGGTTAGAGGATGCTACGACGATGTGCCCCTTGCCTCCCAGAGTCCCATGCTACTCATGTTTACAGGGCGCACAGATCGTGGCCAGCAATGCCGAATTAATATTAATTACGACACATATAGCCCATGCTGACATTTGTCTGGTCTCCTGGCACTGATAACAGATACTAATTATTATAATTATTAACCGCACTCAATCTGATTGATTTAATTTACCTCAGAGGTATGAACGGTTGAGTGCCCCCATCGGAATTAATAAATGTGACTTTTTCAGTTACACACAAATCTCTACAATGGGTGCACGAGTCTACTGAGCTATCTTACCGACATATGTATGCAACCTACAGATAAGGGAAGTCTGCTTGGCTGCAATTATTGCAGTGCTTAATTTGAGCAGGGGGAGGGGGGGGGGGTGGGAGTGTTCTTCAGACATTTCCCGATATGATATCTAGAGAGATCAAATCGCAAAGGAGGAGTAGAAAGACGGAAAACAACCACAAAGGAAGAAAGAGGAAACCTGCAGGAGATAGATAAAGAAGCACGGAGTATCTGGCAACGGATTAAAAAGGCCTGGGGTGGATTCAAGATTGAGCAGCCTTGGTATTCGGCACGCTGACGTTTAATAGCGTCCACCGTGGTCGTTTGAGCAGAGCTTTGGTCACCGGCACTCGTTCTTTTACAAATTAAGCATTGCCTCCTCAGCTCAAATGTGTGTTGAGGGGAGCAGAACCAAGGCCTTATCACGAAACAGCCAAGCAGCTGTCGAAAAACTACACGTTAATTATGGGCTCAAAATGTATGAAAATATGAAGCTTGCTTCGAAGACATTTTTAACACAACTAAGTGGCAATCCATTGAGCAAAAATCACTTTGTGAAAGTAAAAGTTCTACAACCTGAATGACGGAATGACAGGATTTGTGGATTCCTATGTTGGAGTTGCACTTACAAATATTGAAGAACAGTGTGGCAGAATCGCCACACTAACAAGCCTAGGGTTGAGAGTAGGTTTTAGAATTTTTTTGGGTGGGGCACCCTGCAGAAATTGTTGGACACCCACAAACTCTTAATTTTGTTGGTACACACCTCTCTTTCAGGTAGCTTCCCATTGTAGAAATGGAGGTAAATTTGCTCTTTGGATGGTACTTAGTGCCTTTCCGTATTGGAAAAGGGGGAGGAAAAATCTCCAAATGTAATGTGGGTGTAGTAGGTTAAGCCTTAAATATGCTCCCCATGCTCCCTATATGGGGATCCTCGTGCTAATGCACATTTATTGCTTGTGGAAATCCATGTGTCAATGTTACACCCTGCAAAATGCAGGGAATTATACGACCACATAGATTACCTGAAGTTTTACTGGGATTCTTTGAGTCCTTAAAATACTGGATATCTATACCAAACATGGGAGTAACCCTGCCAGGGCAAATTTCTGACTTTTTCAGCAGGAACTTTGTGAATTCGGCTCTTATTACTAACTGAAATTTCACCTTTCCTGAACTCGCTAATTAAGCGTTAGCACCCTAGGAAGAGGCCATTACAACAAAATAATGGTCTTCACCGCCGCCTCCAAATCCCCAAGGATCTCAACTGAGTTATCCAGAGAGCAGAGACATTTAACAATGGAGGACAGAACATTAGTGACGCCTCATCGTGGAGACTCATCCTATTATGAGATTGTCATGGATAGCAGACTGGCTTAAAAGTTTTACATTTGCGGGAGCCAGGTGAAGTCTTTCACTACTCACTAATGGATCTTTCACAGTAGATACCACAGTGACCCTTTCGACAAGAAACTTATATGCCCATATTATCCCCAGGATATTTTTTGCTTGACTTTGCCTTTTTTGACCTCAGATGGCTTCAGCGTGAGATATTTTACCAAAACGATCTTGCATTACATTCTGTGACCATGTGCCAAGTCTGTGTGGCCTGCTTTATTGCTAATGCTACTTACTATAACTGTTACCAACAACAAGCTGGTTGAATTTGAAATATAAAAATGGCTTTGCTTCTTTTAAATAGTGCTCTGGCTATAAATCACCAAACTGTAAAGTTACAGTCGGACTTGCCAATATTCTTAATTGGAAAGTTGCAGTCTTTTTTTTTTTTTAACAAAAAAGCAGCAACCCTGTCCATCACTACACTATCAAAGTCAGACTCAAAGCAACCTCATTAATCCTCGTCTGCCATGCACAGTGATCCAACAACACCAGGTGGCAAGAAAGCCATCAGGTCAATGGAAGCCTTTCCTTACGTGGACCTGAAATGGAGCACAAGAAAGGACTCTTGAAAAAACCTTTGAGGATATATGTTTTCCAAACCATAACATAAAAATATCTCTTAATTTCACGAATGCTGCATATTTTTTCATTGGGGAAGAAGTTGATGTGTCTTTGGCTGTCTGCCACAAATGTGCAAAAAGTGACCTAGCCTTGGGAGTCTCCCACATATCATGCCTTTGCTATCTTGGAAGTGGGCATGCACATGCTTGCAGCAGAGAGCAGCTACCAGACACTACAGTCCGAGGATACCATCATGCAGTTTAGAGGAAATGCTTTATGGGAAGAACGTTTTCTCTTGGAAACTCTGTCAGTGGTCGCCTTGAAAGTGCAGGAAGTCAGAGGACTGGATCTGCTGTATAATGCAAAGCCAAGCTTCACTATCTTGGAGTTAATTTGGGGCGTGGTGGGGATGAAGTACAGCTTCTGTCAGAGGGAGTTTTACAACTTCCATGTTTTGTTACTGAGCAAGAGAAAGCTGGCAATATCATCTGGCGGGAATGTTGCAGCAAGTTAAAACTGGAAATACAACTCACAGGGCATAAGGAAACCGGGAATACCTGTTAAGAAATCTGTGATCACTGTGAATAGATCTTTCAGAACAAATGAGAAATTCACAATATCTTCTTTACTTACGTGATGCGGAAAACACAGTCCTTCTTGTATTGGAATTTGCTGGTCAAGAAAAGATGAGGGTACACCATTCTGAGCTGGCTAAATATGAAAAGGTGAGGTGTAGGGGGATACATAGACTGGGCACTCATGCCTGCATTTCCTTATATTTGTAAACTCCGAATAAAGACTTTGCCAAAAAAAACAGTAAATAGTCGTACTTGCCCATTTGCACAGGCAGGGCAGAGAGACCAGAGGCAGGAGGAGAGAAAGATGCAAGGAGAGGGTGGCATGGGGACAAAGAATCATGTGGAATCTGTTTTCACGTTGCAGCCTTTTTAATACTGATGTTTGTTTCTACATCCGAGTAATTAGGGTAGATGATCCAAGTAAGACTGGAAAAGAAACGAATTACTTTTTTAATATATATTCAAAGTTTTGCTAAATAGATGCACAAGGGCATGCATGTCTCTTAATGTACCTTTTCAGGCAGAATTTGCATACATTCATGACAAGCTAAGTGCATGTAAGTGTTAAGGACTATATAAAATGCACTCTTCCCTAGAAAAAGATAGGCCTGTTTACAAAAATCTCCTGTGAAGGAGAAACTTGAGGAAGGTGATCACCGACAGATTGTTTCTAGACAGGTGGTCCTGTGGGACAAGTTTCAGCTGGAGATCATTTAAACAGTTTTTCCAGTGTAGCACGTGTGATAGGAGACATAAAAGCATAGTTTGCTCTTCCGTGGTACTCAATTACTAACTTTGGTTTTTCCTTTGCCCCTAAGTAGCAGTAAAGTTGCAGTATCACTGTAAAAAAAAAAGAAAAAAACTTGCGACCAAAGGCCACGTGGAGCATTTCACCGACACCACCCGAGCACTGCCATTTTACGTTAATTGCATGTATTGCCCCATAATTCATAACTGAAATGTGAAATTGTGATGCATAGTCTGGACCATCCATAAAGCATACTCCTTCTGCCTGACAGACTGACTGACTGACTGAGCATCCCCGCTCTGGTCTGCATCCATACAGCAGTGTTTTAGGAAGTTATGTGCAGCAGCCCATGTGGCTGTCCTAAAGATCTAATCATGGAGGAAGGACCGTTGCAACCTTTTAGGGAAACCGTTGCGGCTACCTTTGCTCTAGGTACACCTGGGCATAGGTTGTTCTTGGTCAATATCCTACGTCTTATGCATACCAATGAAAGCTATCCCAGGAGGAGGCCTGGAACATGGAAGATGAAAAGGAGAGATTCTGATATGAGACTATCAAAACAGACTAAATGGAGAGTGGTGTCTACGGTGCCTGGGCCCGACGGTGGCATTTAATGGACACTGGATGAAGAGGGTCAAGGAACAGCCTCAGAAGGAACACATAATACAACATTGAGCCTTTCTGTGGAGGAGGGGCTGGGGGGAAGGGGTGTCAATTCTCCCTTACATGCCACCGGGTTTGTAAGAAGGACTGGCTCGCAGCCGGTTTACTCAATAGACCCCAAAAGGTAATATCCATTTTTGGATCTGAAAATTGAGAATGTGCCACTAAGAAAAAGGTAGGTACTCCTTCAGATCTGCCACGCAACTATTTTGACATCTTTTTACCACCCTAACAGGTTTCTGTGTATGGAAGATACAATGTAAAAAAAAGAACTGCCAAGAGTTCTTATGAAGAATCTGTCCCAATGCACAATGTGACCGAACTAAGCTCACATTTACTGTAACTTCGTTTTTGTTTTTTGTTCACAGGGGACACATTTTCTTTACAAACATTCTTCTGAACGCAGCTGTTCGGCATTTGGCCCCACAGCATTTTCAGCAGCTGGATGAAAAGGTTTATATACAACAAAAAAAGATACATTTTGTTGAAAACCTCAGTTATTTTGTCAGGGTATAGTTTGTTAAGGAATTACATTGGTTGACGTGTAGGAAACAAAGTACATTTCCCCAATGGTAGTGATGAGGAAGTATTAGCACACATTTTAAAAACTGTTTTAAAGGCACAGAGCATTCAGATCATCAAATTATGAAGGAGTGGCTAATGCTGCCCAAGATACTAACACCAAAAAGATAGAGAGGGAACATTATGTGAAAAGTCTCTATGCAAATGTCTCCACACCTCGCCTATCATTGCTTCTTGTTCTCCAGTGGCCTAACTACACCCGAGGGAATTACAAATTGTGCTTAAACTTTCCTACGATCACACAGCACGTCAGGGGGTAAACAAAACCAGATTACACCGCAACTGCATTAAAACCAGCGGCTTTATAACCAAGAGACAACAGCACCTGTCTCTTCACAGATGATGTGGTCCTGCCATGGAATAAGGAACGTTACTTTCCTGTGACATCAAGTTTGAAGCTTGTCAGCTGTTATAAATTTAAAATTTACTTGCTTTACAAAATCATGTCATCTATTTGGTGGATGCATAATTAAATGTAGTATTCTGTAAAAACGTAAACAAACCATAGGCCTTCTGTAAATTCACATCCCAAGCACGTCAAATGAGACTCGAGAGATCCAGATTCCTTATTTCAATCTAACTAAACACACTTTTTTTAAAGTTTGGACGGTTAATGTTTTTTAGCCACCCTTTTTAGGAGTTTCCCACACATAGGACATAGTGGGCATGCCACATTTGTAAGCTGGAAGAAAGCACCGTTTTTTTATATATTTGTAGTGTTAGCCTTGTTGTGCCACCGTTGTTTCAGTGCTTAATTTGAGCTGGATGGTTTCCGGTGCTCGGCACCCGCCCTTAATTGTCAAACACTGCACTTATGACAGTCTGCCACATGGTGGCAATGCTCATCTAATTTAGAGGTGACCAGAACAGAACAGCTTTTTTTATGAATACAATATGCATTACAAATTACTAATACCTGCCTCCCCAGCCATTCCTTTAGCTTTGAGGACCTGGAATAATCTGAACTGTTGCACTTGCAGGCGAGAGAGATGGTTAATAGTTGTTTTGGCAGCGTTGACGGGGATGGTGGGTGGTGAATTGTCAACACTGCACTTCTGACAGTCTGCCACATGGTGGCAATGCTCATCTAATTTAGAGGTGAACAGAACAACGTTTTTTTATGAATACAATATGCATTACAAATTACTAATACCTGCCTCCCCAGCCATTCCTTTAGCTTTGAGGACCTGAAATAATCTGAACTGTCGCACTTGCAGGCGAGAGAGATGGTTAATAGTTGTTTTGGCAGCGTTGACGGGGATGGTGGGTGGTGCAAGCTGCAGTGGCCTCCTGGTCAGGGCCCTGGTACTTACTATATTACAAATTAAGCACCGTTAACACTTGCACGCTTGTCTTGCTGTAGTTAACATTTTTGTCCAGTGCTGCCAAATGCACGATATCCCAACAAGGCCTATACAATGGACATAGCTGCCCGTTGCAGAAAACAGACGTTTTCTTCCAATTGCTTCATGATCTTGATCAACACCTGCTTCTAGACACCACTAACCCTGGGCGTAGCAGGCGTAGTGCCTCTACGCGTATTACTCCGTGGAAATACGGTATGCTCCCTTCCTCCTCCCAAATTCTTTAAAAATTAAAAAAGAAGCCACTTACCTGTGTGTCTGCCGCCTCCCCTGCCTGGCCACTCTCCTTCACGCTCCTCGCGTCCTTCTGTAATTAAAAAAACACTACGTTGTAAGTCTTGCACGTGCAAGACGTACAACGTAGTGTTTTTTTAATTACAGAAGGACGCGAGGAGCAGGAAGGAGAGCGGCCAGGCAGGGGAGGCGGCAGACACACAGGTAAGTGGCTTCTTTTTTAATTTTTAAAGAATTTAGGAGGAGGGAGGGAGCGGCTAACTCCGCTCAGCCACGGAGGTGGAGTTTTGCCCACCTCCGCGTTTGCAACGGAGCGCGGAGTAGGCAAATCTCCGCAAACTCCACTGGCGGAGCGAAGTTATCTGCCCAGGGTTAGACACCACCTCTGTCCGAGGCCTAACCACCATCACGTCCCATTATAACACCTACTCTGCTGCTTGAGACTACAGGATACGTTTTGGTGACCGAATAGTTATGCAGACCTGAGCATGACAGTGGCATTCCCGTCACTCTGATGCTCTGTCTCTGCCTGGTCTGCATGCATACTAGTGCGGGGAAATCCCATGGAATCCCAAAACACAATGGAAATCAAGAGATTTACTTTCTAAGAGGTGTGACTTGGGGTAAGGTAACTCAGGGAATTAAAACTATGTATGTGGGTGTAGGGGTGATGAGAGCCATTTCTCCCTCTCAGACGCTCAGCTAATCTCTAGAGACTTCCTGAAACTTTAAGAGGAAGAGACCACTTTGAGAATGCGGACCATACCTCAATATATACATACCGCAAATTAAGGGAAAACTGGGTTTTGCATAGGGCCACCCGATCCTTACATGGCAGGATATGGGCATGCTGGTGGTTGGCGCTATCCATGCCTCTGCCATGTTGTAATTACGGCCTGGGTGACAAAAGTTAGACAGAAGGAGGCCACTACTTGGCCAAAATACTCTGTAAGATCCCTCTCCCCACCCTCCGAGTTGCCCAATCAAAATACAGCTTTGAGGGACTGTATCTTGATTGGCCATCCACTGGTGCAGCTCAGAGTGATCAAGTTTGACTGGCCAGCTATAGCAGGTGAAGTGGGCACACCATGCTCCACGTCTTGGGTGGAGTTCTTTCCTCCTCATTGTGCACTCACTGGAGGCCATGGCATGGTGGTAGTGCCAGCCAGGTCGGAGGCGTTTCTCCTCTTCGACCTCCCTTTTCACACTCCTGGAAGATGGATACCTCAGTCAGTGCTACAGGATACCTGAAGGTAGTATCACACCGCATCAGTGAACAGTGGCACGTGGTAGCAAAATGCCAGCAAACACATAAATAAATATTATCTACAAACACTGTTCTGCAGCCTAAGAAGATACAGAGGGAGAGGCACCTTCTTAGCCAGAAAGAAGACATATTTCTCGTAAAATAAATGATAGTCCACCGAATGATCTACTCAAGAGGACAGTGGAGCAGGTATATTTTATTCGATGTCTTTTCACAAGTTAACGAAATTATCAAACTACTTCTGCCACAGAGCTGCTGCAATTGCACAACTGGATGTCTAAGCTTGCATAGCTCCTCTGACGAGTCAATTTCATGTGTCCTAGGTTAAGAAAGACCACTATGAGTAGAGGCCTGAAACTCCCAGCATGCAAATGCTGTTGGCTAGTAAGTCTGTAAAGTATCAAACCTGACATAAAGCTACTTGCTCACTATGTCTGTCAGGCAAGTAATGTATTGGTCTGTACTTGGTCTATGGATGACGGAAGCTTACACAGCAGCTGCCCTTAATGTATGTGCAGAGTGTAAGGGGCACTAGTATCGTTCCTGGCCATTTTGTACCTGTTCTGCACATGATGGAAACTTGCACTGCTTCACCTCTCTTCTACTTATTTAGTGTGTATGAGAGATGCCTGAATTACTGCTGGCCATACTGCACCTGTTTTGAATGGGACAGAGAGAGAGACACAGAGAGAGAGAGAGAGAGAGCGCACACACAGCATTCAGTGATATTTATTTTACTGTCCCTGAAACGAGTGTGTGAGGGATGCTGTTGTGAAGCTGGAAGAAAAAAATCCAATTTTCCCTACCCAAATGTCCAAACTATTGGCCTTGTTTCAGTTCTCGTTAACCAACTGGTAAGTTTTCTTATAACTAGTTGCTCAGGGCATCCTACACAAGCGTGCTAAGGAATAGAAGACTGGACTAGCTACACATTGAAACTCCTACTGAAAAAACCGCAGAGGGATAAAGGAAACCTCACTAACCCACCTGTTAGCAGTGATGTTTCCAAGATAGGGTCAATACAACACTTTTATGAAGATATATTGAACTACTTTCCATAAAGAATCGTTGCTTTCACAAACCCTCTTCCTACGAATTTTGCTCTGCTCACATTATACAGGCCTGCAGACCGAGTGCCGAGGAAAAGTATGAGGTAGTGTCTGTCACCAAAGCACTGGCACCATGCACGAACGAAGCCAAAGACATTCGGCATCCAACGCATTGCTCTCAAGGGGGCTTTCATTTGGGAAATGAGATCAGAATTTCCATAATTGCTTGGTTAATTTTACACTCACTAACTCGTTATGAGCATCAAACCAAAGCAGAACCCCTGCACAAACACAGTAAAAGATCACCCACTGCCAGGTCAGATCTCTGTGCAATAACCAAGCAACAATGAGGCTCTAGACAATTTTCAGCATGTTCTAAAGCAGGCATTCCCTAGTTTTCACACATGTAGCCATTCATGTGTCAGAGGTATTCTCAAGTTGCTTAAACAGTATATTTCCAGTTGCACTTTTTCAATGTACATAGCATAAACGCTGCAAGCTTCATCTATTCTTCCCCCGGCTGTTAGACAACATTTTGGGTTTCAGGGCTTCTATCCCTTTGTAAACTACTCGATAAACATAAAGCCATTACTAAGTGTTGGGTGTCTGTTAGTCCTCTAAGTACCGCCCAAATCTTCACCTTATTTGCATTTTACATCTGTAGGCAGATGCTGCAACATGCCAGTCATATTGATGCTTCACTCTAGGGTGGCCTCTGTTCAACTTAATTGATCAACGCGGTTTTTCCATTAGTTCAATGTTGATTGAATTGAAATTGCATTTATATAGCACTTACTACCCAGATGAGGCGTTGAAGCGTTTTACGATGAGTAGCATGCTACTGGGGAGCCCAAAGTTAATGGTCAATCCATTGGCTATTGGGATTTGTCTTGTGCACTTATAGAAATTATTCCATACATTTACATCAGTTTCTTTGTGGTACATTAATTACTTATGTATAGTCTGTCCGGAAATCGGTTAAACCAGACTGTGCCCGACAATACCCTACAGGCGGAAAATCAGCTGACCCGGTTTAAACCGGGTGTCACTGCTTTTTCACATTTATTGCACAGCGTGACCACTTGAGGGAGCCAAAGCAGTACAGCGATTACATAAAAGAAAAAGTTTCGTTTTATTGTAGGCCTTTAAATATTAAGTGAGTTGCCCAGAATCACAGGATGCTCCGCCCACGCTGGGATTCTGTCGTGTCACAGGGAGGCCCAAGTTATGTGTGATCATTGGAGGGGATTATGTGAGTAGCAAATGGTTAATGGATCAAATACATATTGTTAGGTTGTAGGGATATAGTTTCAAAGAAAGACTGATGAAATAGGCAAATGATTTATAGGGCTCTCTATGTACAGGAGGCGATGTGGAAGGTAGAAAGGAAGGAGAGGGGGGTTCAGGTTTTAGGAGTATAGCAGGGAGATTTTTTTGTGATGGTATGCAATCTGTGGATGTAAACCTGTAGAAAGGAACACATTTTAAATCGTCCTCTAAAGGAATATGGCTTCTAGCAGTCTTTCTAGAGACACTTTAACTTTCAAGAGATGGAACATACTTGCCTTAAAAAGCAACTCAGTTCTAGTTGAGACCCCTTCACGAGCAATCGGCAGCTAGTGGCATTTAAGCATATCCCAGTACCCGCAATTACCATTTGACTTTGACAACACCATTGAGAAAGCTCTTCTGCACATCACCCAATTGTAGGTGCGATATAAATTCTTGCAAACCCAGAAAGGATATCTTGTGTACCTACTTCAGCATTACTTTGAATACCATGAAATATTAATACAGTTATGCATGAAAATCATGTTACACCATACAAACTATAAACATGTTATGTGAACACCTACCAACTTACTATAGAACAAGGTAGTTGATAAATATGTTGCAGCAATCATCATTAGTAAATTCAGTCCTCCGTTCATATGACCCATTCAGTACCTTATTTGGAAGGGCATGGGAAAGTGCTGGTCCCTGCCTCTTGACTTGAAGAGCACCGGGTCCCATAGACCAGGCACCATGGTCCGTAGAATGAATGTATCTTAGTGGTCACCATCACTCCAGCATTCACCTTTGAAGTAACAAGCCTATGTGCCATATACTCACTCCAAAATATCTATAAAGCGGTCAAGGACTGGATGAGACCAAGGATAGACCACATTGGTCCATAAAAGCCAGAACTATGCCAGTTGTTTACGATAAACACTGACTATGTAAATAACAGCCATTTAGCCTAACTGTATGTAAGTGCAATCCATGTGGATACTCGGAATATCTGGCATCGACTCGACCTCCCTTGACCAACCCTAGCTTACACACTGCAGGCCGTCTGTAAGCTAATGCATGTTTCCCTGGGCTGCTGAGTGGGCATCCTGAAGATCTTTCTTTGAAAGGGGAGGTGAAATGGTTAGGAAAGTAGATTATTGTTTTATTTCAATATAAACAAAACAAGTTTTATCCAAAATATTACTTTAGAGGCATTATTAAAAATGCTTAGTGGCATTGAACTACATTTTGCTGTACACATCTAAGTGATTCTTTATGGTGTGCGCTCCATATTCTGTACTTGAACCCCCCAAGCTCCCATAAGGATCTTTGTTTTCCTCACCTAAATTAACGGTAATTAGTGGCTTCCATCGACATACACTGGGCACAAGCATCAGGAAACATCACATCTCAGCCCATTATTAATACACACGCAAACCCCTATCAACCACTCACCAGCAACTAAAAAGGAAGAAGCAGCATCACACCGACAAGCAATAATCACAGATCTATATGAGCAAACAGGGCAGACTACAGACAACCATCAGACGCCATGCACAAACGCTTCACCTGCAATTATACAGGTAACAAAAGACACCTGAACACACCAATTGTAAAGCTACTTTGACAACATTATGACAGGTGTTTCTGTCATCCTTAAAGATACCACTATCTTGCTGCTCAAAAAAGACAGAGTACAACACACTCTTGAACATTGCAAAATAATCCATGGTGCTTTCAGCTGCTTATTCTCCCTAAACCATCAAGGAAACAATTACCAATACACCATTCTGCAAATTTTGGATGTAGAAAGGGTCTATCAATTTAATCTATCCCGCATGCACAATACCTCTAGCCATAACTGCCGTAAGTTCCATCCTCCAACATCCATGACCACATAGATGAGGCCAGTGTACAGTGAAGAACAGCACATCTGAAGGCAGAGTTTGTCATATTCAAATATAGGTGCTTCAAAACATCAATCTTCGCAAATTAGGCAGGCAAGACCAGTGTAACTCAACTGTGGGAGACCGTGGCAATCACGCTCATCACTGCGGAGAAGGGCTCTGTGAAGGATATGCAGAATAAAATCATAGCAGATATCAGACCTCTGTAAGTCAATTGTAGAATATGTGCTAAGGAACATGACACCAACCACTCAATTTGAGAAGAGGGTTATATGGCATGGCAGGCTAACTACGTGGAAAAGAGAATATTAGTTGGAAGTAGGCTAAGAATAGGCTGCAGGTGAGCGTCTCCCATTATGGAGAGTGCAATATAGAGAACTTGCTGGTGAAGGTTTAAGTAGGTCCTTTATAAGAGAGCATCCCATCCAGAGTCATGCAGCTTCCAAGATCAACTTCAACTGAACTCATAGAATCACATAGCTTGACATCACTAGAAGGGAACAACCTTACATTCAACATTCTCCTACTAGTAACAGAGCGTACCTAGAAACCCACAACATTTACCGATACCAAACACCTCCCACCTTTACAAATTAACATAAAATTGCATATAAGAAAACCCCAAAAGCAAATCAATAGAAAAGAAAGGAACACAAGAAAAAAACTAAATGGATTTATGCAAATGTATTCACAGTACAATGGTCTAGGAGACAATAGATTAATTGCACTGAATCATTTTTCTCATACTTTACAATTCTGTTAAGATTCCAGATTCTACCATCTTCCACCCTAACCGCTTTGTGGAGAAGTTTGACAATTCTCGGAGGAACCAAGAACTTGAACACATCCTTCAATTACACATTTTATTTTTTTAATCAAAACCAGATCACCCACAGACATCCAAATCTGTAACCCCTTACGAATGCCAAAATTGAGCTTACGCTTTTCCACACACAAACTTTCTTTCTCACCACCATCTTTGAACAACTTCCAAGACACACTGTCATCTTTTCCCCAATGCAGCCAACCAGGGGACAAAACAGTATTCGCGCCTTCCTCCTTCTGAATAATTTAAAAGGGATCTCTCCTGTGGTGGTGTGTGGCGAGAACCTATAAGCAAGTACACATTTCTTCAACCCTTCCTTCCAACATCATCCTGCATTCACTTCCAGTTGAAAACATTCTTTAATTGCCCTATTGAATTTCTCAACGGTACCATTCCCACGGACACAAACTGGGGACCATCATCAGTGAGAACAACATTAGGTAAACTCTTGCGGTTGAAAATCTCACTCAGAAATTCAGTAATTTTCCAAGTATTAATACTACTGACAATCCCAATCTCTGCCCAATGATAGCATTTCTCAATAAGTACTAGCAAGTAGTTAGAGGTTCCTCCATTAGAGTGCAACAGTCTCACAAAATCTACAGCCACAACTTCCCATGGCTTGGATGTAAAATCCCTACACTTCATGGGGAGTGTCCCACCTTATAAACCATATCACTACTCCTACAATGAGGACAATCTTGACCAATCTCTCCATCATCAAATCCATTCCAGGCCACCAGTAAATAAGGAGTACTCTCGCCTTGGTCTTGCCCATTCCTTGATGTCCTTCATGTCCCAAACTCATAATCTTTTCTCTCAATATCGTGGGCACTACAAGTCTCAAACCATGTAAAAGAACACCACCATCAAATGACAATTCATCCTTCACTTTCCAAAAACTTCCCAACACTGGATACTTCTTCATTTCTGACTTCTACCCATTGCACAAGGCATAAGCAATCTGTTGCAGGACAGAATCACCAGCAACAGCACTAATCCACCCTTCCTGCGTCACACAACCCTCAGTAATGCTGCATACCTTCACTTGCTCATTCTCCTCCTGATCAACCTTTTCAACAACAGAACTGAATCTTGAAAGACAATCAACAATCTTGTTCCTTGGTCCTGGAACATAACATACCTCAAAACAAACTCCTGGGGACCTACTGCCCATTTGCAAATGTGCATGGAAATCATGTCAAACCACTTTTTGGTGAACACCTCAATTAACGGTTTGTGAGCTGAACGAATGGTGAATTGCCTCCCGCACACAAAATATCTGAACTTCTTCACTGATCAATACTCACCAAAGGCTTCTCTTTCTGTAGTGGAGTAATTTACCTCCGCACTACGCAATGCCCTGGATACATATGCCATAGGTTCTCCTTCTTCAGCGTCACTTTGCATTAGAACAGCAAAAAGGCCTGTCGTGCTTGCATCAGTCATTATAAAACATTCTCTGGTGGGATCAAAACAATTTAAACTACTTGCATCCACAAGTTCCCTCTTGATCCTCCCAAACTCCTTCTCACATTCATCATTTCACACAAACTCCACTCCTTTTTTCAGTAACTTCCTCATGCCCAAAGTTTTGGAGGCCAAATTTGGTCTAAACTTAGCATAAAACTCAGCCATACCTAAGAACGACAACAGCTCCTCTTTTTTCTCTGACTATGCAAACTCACATTATTGCCAATCAAATCTTTTTGGGAATAAACTCCCTCAGCATTCACACCATGACCCAAATATTCGATATCCGTCCTACCAAATGCACATGTACTCAGTTTGAGTGTCAATTCATTCTCCTTCAAAATACTCAACACTTCCCTGACTCTACCATCATGAGCTTCCTTGGGGCTACCTTAAATCAAGATATCATCCCAGAAGAATTTGACACCCTGCACATCCCCAAAAAGACATTACCTCACCTGTCGGAAAATAGCAGCAGCTGATATCAAGCCAAAAGGCATGCACACAAAGAGGTAGGTTCAATATGGTTTTCTGAAAGTGGTGTAGTCCTTAGAATCAGGATGTAGCCTTATCTGGTGGCACGCCGCCATTAAATCTAAGGTGGTAAAGTACTTAGCACCATGTAGCAAAGAAACCACCTCCGTGATGTTGGGCAGAGGAAAATGGTCACTAATTACACCTGTTTAGAGTTCTCAAGTCCACACACAAACGGATGTCCCCTGAATGTTTCCGAGCTACTACAATGGGCGCAGCCCATACAGAGTCATTAACACGTTCAATTATTCCTTCCTCACACAACCTCTTGATTTCACTTTCAACTGCATCTCTCATGGAGATGGGGCTCAAGCTCACCCTTGCAGCCATTGGTATCACTCCTTGTTATAACTTTTTCTGAGGCACATAGGGCCTGATTCACAGAACTAACTTACGTGAAATATGTAAAGTTAGTAATTTTCGGTATTCACAGAATACACTTACCACTACTAACTTTATGTCCGCTCCCGGTAAGTGTATTCTGTGAATACCGAAAATTACTAACTTTACGTATTTCACGTAAGTTAGTTCTGTGAATCAGGCCCATAAACTTTTAGGCATCACATTTTCTCATTGAAAACCTAGGAAAATTCTTCACAAACACTTGTAGCATCATCATTTTTTTTTTTAACCTTGAGTTCCTGTACAGAGCACAGTTGCAGCTCCCTAATGTAACCCTTTTTGAATTGGACAGGAGCAGAATAGTTGGGATCAAGAATCACCCCTAGACCTCTCTGATGTGGCCAACTCAAACTGTATCTCCTTTCACAGGAAAATACACTTTCCCATGGATAGTGTTTGCTATGAACTTGATCTCAGATTCAAAATACCCTCTAAAATCAATACTCTGCCTCCCATAATCTCCTGGAATAACATCCGGATCCTTCAGTTTTACACAGTGACTGAGTTCCTTATATAAGAGGTCATTAGATATCAAAGTCAGCCATGCACCAGAATCAAACATAGCTTCTACATTCAAATCCCCAATCATAACCCAATATTTGGGATACTTTTTCAACCCATCCTTTGTATGCACTGACAAAATGCAATCATCAATTAGCTTCACTGATTCAAAAGATATGCTTTTGGATGCGTGACGACATTTTGCAAAATGCCCCTTTTTATTGCAATTCTTGGATATGGTATTCTACGCAGGACACTTTTTCAAGAAGCAAAGTGCCCTGGGTTACCAAAACGATAACACACTCTTTTGAATTACCCTTGTTGAAGCTGCACTTTCTTCTTACTTTCTTCCTTGCCTTTGCTTTCATCCTCCTTCACCTCTACTTTGCTTACATTCTTTTGCCGTTATCAAGTTCCCCTACACAAGCTAAAGTGCGTTTTATGCTTTTCCTCACATTAATAACCTCATGCAATGGTGGATCATCCTTTACCTACAACTCGCGTCTGATTTTGACACTGCGACATCTCAGCATAAACTGATCCCTGATGCGTTCTTCTAATGCAGCACCAAACTTGCAAAAATGCTAGTTTTCTTAAAGACGTCACATACTCCTCCACACTATCCTTAACTTTCTGCTGCCTCATGCCAAAATGATACCTTTCAAGAATAGTGCTGACTTTCGGAAGACAGAGTAAATTTAATATTTTTATACATATATCAAACTCACTCAGTTCACTATCCTCATCCCCCAAATCTGGAAGGTTTTCAAACACTTCTTGCCCTTCACACCCCAAACAGTGGTTTTCCTTTCACTGGAGAGATTTGCTCCACAAACTTTGTAGTAGTGTAGAAAAGTTTTTTTCTCCATTTTGACCACACAACCAGTTGCTCACCAGGGACAGCATGTACAAATGGTGGAGGAATAACATTTTGCATGATAAAATGCAAAACAGGATGAACACAGAATAAAAATTATACAAAAATCCACTCACTGTAATAACAATAATGCCACTACTGTATCACATGTAACCAGAAATGAAAGGCGCGCCACAGTGCTGTGACAGAGACTCAAGATACCAGATACTATCAGTGTATAGTAAGTAAACAGTGCCCTGAGTATAAATGGCCAAACAGAAACAAGGCATGCCTATCGCCGGTAACACTTGGCAAATATGGTGCAGACACAGTTTGAGGCAATAAAGCACACACTAAAACAGCCTGGTACTCGTGCAATACTGGAAAATAAAGTCACTAAACACCAGTGCAATGTGGCATCGCCCTATCTCAAGTCACTGTATTGTTGAGAGAACGGATTTGATTGTTGGTTTGAAAGGCGTGCCTATCGCCATAAGAGAAACAGGCACCAGCGTAGAACAACTGATTGCAAATGCAAATGCTGACTTGGAAGGCATGCCTATCACAGTGAAAGAACAGGCACGAAAGCAGAAACAAATGACTGCAGATGCGAGGTGCGTCTATCGCCGTGAGAGGAAACAGGCACGAACACCAATGAGGCGCGCCAATTGCTGTGATAGGAAACAGGCACCAACACCAGTAAGGCGTGCCTATCATCACAAAAGAACAGGCAGAGAGATAACTGGTGGCCAATGGGTGGCGTGCCGATTCGCATGAACGGAAACCAGTACCTCAGTGCGACTTGCCGATATTGCCGTGCATGCAATATGCAACACAGAAGTCTCCCTGATGAAAGATGGCCGCCAAATATGCAGTGCGTCGTTTCTTCAGCAAACAAGGATTGACCCAGTAGCATGGAAAGATGCCAATTTCTAGAGGAGATAGGGCGCAGTTGAAAGGAACGTTGATATGCCACAAAGAATGGTGGAGTTCCGTGGATTGGCGACGAGCTTCACAAAGTGGCGCACAAAGGCATTATTCAAATAAAGAGCATGCTGGTCCCGTTTCAAGAAATGCACATACCGGTGAATACAGGTAACGAGTAGACAAGGCTGTGATCGTTAACATTGCTAGTTGTAGCTGCAGATTTGCTTGCCGGTTCTCCTTTAGAAGATATGCTCCTCTGGTACATCGCAATCCACAATGTATTACTGGTAGATTGTCCACAGGTGGCCACAGTCTCACAGTTGTAGTAAAGTGCAGAAAGAAGATTTAAAGAGATTTCAACAGTCCAGTTTTGTCCAGTTTCCCCTAGGAAATCATGAAGTCCAAAAGAATCATAGGCATGATGGCATGAACTACTCATGAAGTGAAAAAATCCAAAAGTATAAAATAGAATAAAGCTTTAAAAAAATAAAATCCTGGAATTGATGTCTGTAGCTGTTAGGATGCTCTCTTTTCCGCCTATCGCCAATGTAATAAAGAGAAATCACTGGTAAAGGTTTAAGTAGGTCATTTGTTAGAGAGCATCCCATCCAGAGTCATGCAGCTTCCAAGATCAGCTTCAACTGATGTCATAGAATCACTTAGCTGACAAAAGAGAACTGTTCTGTTGGATTTTTTAAATTATTATTTTAGTTACTTATTGTGCAGAAAACTAACAGTTCCATGAAGCTTCTTACAGAACTCGGCACTGAACATTTGAGCTTGGCTATATATGATCTGATTACAGACAAAACTTGTGCTGCCTTAGAAATAGAGGTAAAATTGTTATGTGCTGATCGACCAAAACACGCAAATAATCACGCTCCATCACTGACTTAACTAGAATGGAACAACCTAACATTCTACATTCTCCTACTAGTAACACAGTTATCTAAAACTCACAACATTTACTAGATACCTTAAAGATACAGCAGCCCATGAATGTATTTAATATGGTTGAAGAGGAACTAGTACTGTCTGGTTTTTATTGCATTTGTCTTTTTTTGAAACGCAGCTTATTTCCGGGGATATTTATGTGTGTCCAAAAGTAAAGCATTTCTTTATACACACCAAGTTCTGCTCTTCATCACATTTTCCACCCCCAGCTCCCACAATTCCCTTTGCCTTCTGAGCAGTTCTATTTTGTGTGGTCTCAGAAAAGCAGTTGCATATGATTTTAATTTCTTCAAAAGTAAATGTTAGTCTGTTATGTGGTGTTTTTGTAAGTAAGTGTAAAATATTCCATCCTCTTCCTAACTATTTCCCTTCAGCCCACTATGTTTCTGGCCAGTCAGGGGCAGTCCTGGCTTCTATTTAGCTAGCAAAAAACAAACAATGGCAAGCAGGTGAGTGTGTAATGACGAAGAGACAGCAGGCAATGAATGAGTGTGGTTAAGTTGATGAAAAAGATACGTTTACTGTTGCCTGCATTTAAAAATAGGTTGCATTCATTGCGCTCAACCCACTCTTCTTTCAGCTCTTCTCCTAGCATAAACAATCATCCTTTTTCCACATCGACATTATCATGTAACTATTTTAAATGATCGAGAAAAAGCCAAGAATGGAGCATCTCTGCCTCTTTCTCCCTTTTCCCCCTCCAAATCCTACTTTTTCTTCTGTTCCTCCACGCCACCAGCCTTTTCCCCCAGGCATATTTAGCAATGCCTTGTATTCTGAATAGGGACAGCTATGAGTGACCAGCATATGAATATCTGAACCTGAGAAGTATCAGCCTATGAGTGGGGGGTTAATTGGTCATCATGAACTATTGGTCAACATGACATTTTTAGTTGTCTAGCTCTAACAAGGCCAAATTTGCCATTTTGGAGAATATTTTGTTTGTGGCAGTAAAAAGCAATTATTGTGCACAGATTCTTCCCTCCCTGGTGCGCCTCACGCAAATTCAACCTCCCAGTTCCTGAATGCACTCCTGTGTCTTCCCATTGCTCAGCTGAGTCACATTACAGTTCCTTCTCACCACCAGGATCCTCTGGGCTCCAAAACTCAGTTGTCCAAGAAAAGGTCTAAATACGCTAAAGCTGACTTGAGCAGCTGAACAGCAGGAGAGCAGTGCTGTACGGTGCCACGGCCCAGAAGGGTGGTCCCACCCATTGTTTTTTTTTTAGTCTGCTGTGTCATCTGAGTGCACTGTTGTAATTGAGGGAATTAGAAGAAAATGCAGTGACAGGGGGCATACTGAAACAGAGACACAAAATCACAACACCTACTGATCGATTAATTCACTCCAACATATCACACCACTCTACAATACATAACACCATAACAAAACACCCGCATAACATCAAACATCATTCCTTCCCACCGTACAACACAGCATACTGCACTATTTGACAATGCAAAACCCCTAGAACTGCACAATGCTAACTCTGGCAACTTGATTCAGCACTAAACGACCGCACATCACACCCAGGCCACGCAACACCACATCTTTGCACACCACACAGTACCAATTCACCCTACCTTACACTACTCTTTTCTGCTCAAAAACAAACTGCAGCTTTCAGTAGCAATTCACACTGCACCAACCACTACCACATAACAAACCACCGGACATATAACATCACACCATTCAACTCCGTATTCTACTGCTTTATTCCACAACTCACCATACACCACATCAGTGTCTGCCTGTAACTTCACACACCACACCATATGCATGCAATGTCCCAAACAATACCAAGAAATGTGCCACAAAAGCTCAATATGACAAATCCACTAGCAACTCAAAGAATACTGGAAAACAAAGCAAATAAATTCCCCAAAACTCCTTGAAATGTCTCAAAATTTGTTTCAGTATACGTTCCAAGATTTCTTAGGGATTCCAAATAAAATGGAGATATCACCGGTGCTTAGCCCTGCATAAGATTTCTCGCCCCCAAATGTTACCTTTAAATGTGGTCCCTGTACCCTCATTAAATGTCCCATCCCTCAAAAGTTCAATTAAATAGTTTGCACAATGTAATTACATATTCTAAAAGTAACATCAGAACAACCCGCACTAATCCAATGAAATCTAAGTATTAAATATTTTGTAGAATTCTTGATGAAATACATTCCAGATATGAAAATCAAATTGTTTCCAAATACCCCCAGCATATCAGCATACTTTTCTATGGTCTTCATAAAGCATTATCATTAGACATTTTTGCAAAATGTCAGGAAATTCCCTGACAATATCAGCAGTAAATATTTTCTTCAAAGTATTATGAAATTCCCCCACAATAACAGCATTGTCTTCAAATATTCAGACAATACACCCAACAATGAGTTTTATAGCACCAGTTTTCAATCTTGCAGAATTAAAATACTCAACTTTCCATCACCATTTCACAACCAGTTTCTACCTAGGCGAAGTTTGCTAATTTATTTTAAGTTTAAAAAGCATGGTTTTATGTTTACTGCCTTAACAATTAGGGCCATAGTTTCATCTTCAAGACAACTGCTAAAAAACTACAAGATATTTGCCCACCATCTTAAGCTACTGATTTGTATGCATGCCACATATAATTTAGAGTGAAATTAATTTTACAAATATACATTTGACCTCCTGCTGCTTCACAGGCAAAAGGACCTATAGGAACCCAAGTTATCATTGATACAACCCAAGTTATCATTGATACAGAAAAGTTTGAACTGTACAAATTTCTTTTATCATCAACCATTTGATTAGTAAATGATGAACATAGGAGCAGGAAGTACACAGTCGAATTTTTTTAATCAACCCACATTCAACGAGAAGCACATGGGAGGTTAAGTTTTTGGACATTGGTACAAAAACGAGACATAAGCATCTGCCGGGCAGACTGCTACAGTAGAAAGTGCAAGACACTCACGTTGCAGTTAGATGATCCATCAAATGTTGGATAAGAACCGTCCACCCAGTTTGGAGTGTCCAAGCTGCCCGGTGGCCGATGTTGGGCTTCATATTCCTTGAGCTAAAATTAAAAGATCATACAGGCATTTGTCATGCATTGCCTAGCCAACATGCTCTAATTATGCACAGAAATGTACTAAGTTATACATTAAACCTAAGCAAAAATGTAAAGCTCTTCAGATATACTCATGCAATTTTAATTGCAAGAAAAAATCAAATTGTCTATATCGCGAGCAACATTTTTACTCAATTCGTTTTTTAATTAACACACTTTGTCTACAGTAATGGGGAACACGTAATTATTCCTTGCACTGCAGGTAGGGTTCTTCTACAAATATTTTTAAGTAGAGAATCAACAGGAAATAGAAATTGCAGAATGGCTCACTCCAATTAAATCAAAGGCTTTTATAAACTGATGACCAATCACCATTTTGGAGTTCAGTAACTGTGTTGAAACACTGGAATGTGCCTGTTTTATTTATTAGGTATTCTTATTTTTATGTCTGTGGGGCACTATTTCAAGATATCCCCCACTCTTCCCAGCTCTTATTGCTTACTTTAAAGTTGAAAGAGATTTGCAATAGAATTTGTATACAAATAAGTCACAAAAAAGCATTGTGTTTCACATCCTCATCTGTACAAGTTACCTCCTGGTAAGGGAGGTCGGCTTTGAACACAGGAATAAGATGAATGGAGGGTAGCCAGAGTTACAGAAAGAGTATTAGCTAATATCCACTCCTATTTTCACAACACAGCAACCAGGGTGCCTTTACACCTTTAGAAATTTGTTTACATTTCTTGTTATCTCAGATAATGCACTGACTCCCAGACAAATAAAAGTTACAGCCTTCACAAGTTCTCCAGTCAGCCGGTAATTTCCTTTATCAAGTGGCTGGATTTCATTGACCGAGTTAGAGTAGGCTCTTTCTGTCAGCCTTCATAACAGATCTGTGCAGTTTGATTCCCCTACAATGCAAGGGCTAAACCTATTTCATTATTAAAGACCTTAACAACATGTTTGTATACCAACTAGACTAGACTATACCAACTAGACAAAGTACCATTCTCTGTTCCGACAAAGAGTTAACAAGCACTTTCATGTGAATGCAAGTTAATGGGCATCGCATTTAACACGTGACAAAAGAGATCAATGTTTACTCCATGGAATCTAAGATGAGCAAATAATGTAGCCCCTGAGTAGTCCACAGTTGGGACTCTGACCTTTTTCCATGTTTCTTCACATACCCCTAAGACATGGAGAAACTGCAATTCCTCCTTGAACACTGAAACTGCTGCAGTCTTTCTCCAACTCTCAGATCATCCCTAAGATTGAATGGTCCGACAGTCTATCTTTAATTAATCAAGATGAAAACGGGTACAAGCCCAGTGTAACCTCAGAAGGAGCATGCTCTTGGAGATGCTGCCCCCGATGTAGTGACAGGTGAGAAGAACGCACAGACGCCTGTAAACTCTGTTTAACAAATATAAAGAGTTCGTTATGTCTACCCCTTTGTACATGATTGGACATCTGGGACGGCTTCAGGAACTGAGAGTAGATCAATCACGGATTCTTGTAATGGATGGCGGTCCTCTGAATACAAGAGGCCAACTTGCTAATCTTGGTTGCTTCATGCACATATTACAATTGAACTGATCTCTCTTCCCTTTTAAAGAGATTACCAAATCCTAAAGCTCTTCATGTCCATTCAGTAATATCCCAGCAGAAGAGTCTGAATACCTGTTAGAATATTGATAATATGACTCCCAAGCATAATAGCAAACACAGGTTCAATAACGGAAGTCTGCATATGCCCAGGAACTAGTAAGCTAAGCCGCAGGAATTCACATGATTTTTCCATTCAATTTTTGTTTGTTTTTCATTTCCCTGAGTCAGAGGGCGCCCTCATATGTGAAAACCCTTACTCACTGTGCCTCAATACAACTTGACAAAGAAGCCAAAAGAGCAGAACCATCTCTGAGGCTATATGTTTGCCTGTGCTGGGTAGGTGAGAACTTACAGTGGTGGAAGGGTTGGACTCCTTCGAATATGGTAGATCCTTTCCCATAATGACAGAACAGATCTAAACAAATTAATGTGCCCCTGAGACCGTAGGTGTAATCACAAGCACTTTGAACAGTGAAGACACCTATTACATACGTGGGAAGCAGAAGATATGAATTAGCCCTGGCACACAGTGCCTGACTGAGAAACAGGGCACCCCATCTAGGCATCTAGTTATGGGGGGGGGTGGGGGGGCGGAGGGGACAAATACTTATGTCTGTGAATGATGCCCATGGTGTGGAATACAGACAGTGAGTATGAATGCCTTCTAATCAGGGCAGGTATACATTCCTGAGAGACTACTTCGGGTGGCACCCTGTCCCTTCACACTTCAAAATGAAATAGGTGAAATTCTCCACAAAGCTAAGGACAATGGCCACCTGGAGACCACAAGCTTCTGGCAGTAGATGTATTGGTGCTTTTGGGGGTGCAAAGGTGTTTTTTTTAGTGGTGCATGTGTGGTTTTCAATTCATTTATTGACACACTTAGAATTCCACAATTGAACCACAGTATGCTTCTAGGCACTTGGAACCACAATACAGGATTATAACAAAGCTTTGTAGAGAGCTACATTAATGGACCTACACCAGATATCCGGTACAAATTTTACAATTTGGCGCACCATGCCAAACCCTCCCTATATCAGCCTGCCCAATCATAGTAAATGTCAGCCGGTGCTATAGTGGTACTACCAGATTCTTTTTGTCTCTGAATTGAGTTCACATGCTTGGTCTATGGTTATCAAGTGTGAAACCACTATTTACAATTTTAACAACCAGGAGGATTTCTACTTGGGGTCCAAAAAGACACAAATGATTCATATGAGCAGGAACATAGCAGAAAATACAATGAATCCGTAAAATGAATCTTGGGAGTCATTTTGAGGCAGCCCGTTCCTGTTCTTTAGCTACCTGGACCCATAAAGTGGTGTGTATATTAGAAACAGATTAATCTCAAATAGAGATGTAGAAAAGGGAGATGGTTTCCCCCTTAAAGGTCCTATGTTCTATGGTGAGACGTTAAATGGTACCTGTGCATACTGGAACCTCGGTTTAATTGTTAATGTAGATTTAGACATATTAAAAGCTACTGGAAGGGAACCTCCTAAGACACTTGCCAGAGTTGGGGAGAGGAGCAGAGGTCCTGATTCCAAGCACCATGCTTTAATAGGAGGCCTGACTTCTCCGTCTCCCTATAACAGGAAAGAAACAAAGATAGTACTAAATCTCTCAAGATATCTCCAACCGAGTTTCAACAGTAGAAAATGGCCCAATAAGTTAAGAAGCAGTGCTGCCAAGCAGAGAAATGCTTGCAAATGTAGCTAGGAAAGGCAACAAAACTGGCACATAAGGAGTGCACATACTTATAATGGGGGAAAGTGTCCAGTAGTAAATGTAAATCCATGCAAGTTTTTAATGTTTATACTCCTATGTCGTCAATGTGAGACATGTGCAAAAACATATTTAAAAGAGACTGACTGATACATAAAGAAGGGTCTAATTAAAATGAATTGGAAAACTCTCAGGACGGCCAGGGCAAGGTACGAATGTATTACCCACTGGTGTAACTTGTGAATGCACCAACCCTCTCTGGTCGGTGTCCCCCAGCCACTGCCATTTGACAGGTGGGTCCAAAATGAATCCTCTTTGCTAGAGCAAGACAGTTAGTTTTTTGACGAGAGAGGACCTTGCATAAAAAATTTGTCTTTTTGTATTCATCAATTCCATTTGATTGATACGGCTGATAAGGCAATCTGGATCTTGTCCAAGTGGTAGATCACATGAGTAGATTTATTTATTGATTTTTAGCTTTTGTATTGTAGAGGCCTGACACTTGGAGATGTAATATAGGTGGAGACAACGTCCATATTTCTCATTCAAGTGGTACAGAGACCTGAGAAGACTTTGAGCAGCATTTCCAGCACTCCCAAATGAATGTGTTCCTCTTTACTAAAGAAGGACAACTATCCTGAAACATGTGTCTAGAGATACACAGCACTGGATGCATCAACAAGGGTGAAAAACTAAGACTGTCACTGAAGTAAGTGCTACAATGCACTACATTTCCCATGATGCATGACAGAAAAAAGTAGAGTTGCATTTCAATTCATTTGATATTTAGAAGAGCACAGACAGAAAACTATTAGGCCCTCTGTTGACATGTGGTCATAATCAGACAAAAGAATGATCAGGGGCTGTATTATACAATGCAGCGCATTTTCCTTGTTGGTGCCAGGGACACATTTTGGAAGGTGCGCTCGATGCGAACATGGAGAGTGTGCTGTATTAGTTTGAATGCGCTGCCCCCAGGGATGCCACAAACTCGCATTCAAGTGAAATATGGAGCAGCTTTGAAGCAGCCATTCTGTTTCACTGTGCAGGCGGCAACTTTTATGAGGGGTGAGAGGCGGCTGCAGTGAGTGACTGCAACCGCCTGCAAGGGGATGCCTAGGGGGGTCCATAGGTCCCCCTTCACCCCCTCCAGGGGGCTGCCATCAGGGGACGCCATGACAATGCGCCACCTTTTAGGTGCTGCACTGTCAGCACGCCTCCTGACGGCTTCTTTACCTTTGCGCCCACGTCTATAATACGGTGCGGGCGCAGAGGCAAAGAGATTCCCTCATTTGCATGGAGCCAGCGCTATCTGTATTACAGAAGGGGCCGCACAAGCATCTGTGGCCCTTTCTGTAATACCAAAAGTGCCCCGCGGGCGTGCAAAGCGGGTGCAAACGCCCCAGGAGGTTGACTTTGTTAAAATGTACATTGTGAGATGCAGTTTAACAGGAATACCACACTCAGTACACAGAAACACGTAGCTAGTCTTGGTTATGGTGTACAAAAGCGACACACGCTGTTAACAAAGATACCATGGGGTAAACTCTCAACCGGAAGACCATATGGAACATTCTGTGATCAGGAACAGCATAAGGCAGGTTCTGTTACCATGAACAACCCGCAACATGTTGTCAACAACACTGTATTGCACACCCTGCTAAGTACATTAAGGGGCTCATTCTGCTACAAAGAACACAAGGGGTACACCGTGTAATAAGAGTTCAATTAGGAGAAATTGTGTTAACAAGAATATAATAGGTAACTATTAACAGTGGGACCAGAGAGTTCAGTCTTAACAAGAAGAACAAACATACAATATTTTAACAGTAGTCCTAATGAAGATTTTTTTAACAAGCTAATAATGGGGCACACTGTTTGCAACAATGCGAAGTGGTACAAGAACACCATAATGCACACACTTAACAAAAACTCCATGGGGCATGCTGTTCTTAACAAAAACACGAGATCCTCTGCTAACAAGAGCACCATGGGCAATGCATACTGTACCACTGAGCACCAAGGAAAACACCAACAAACAGAAAACTATGGGACACTATTAACAAGGACAGCATGGGGGAATTCAGTGAACAAAAACTGTATGGAACACTAAAAACAAAATGGAATAGTATGCTGAATAGAACATAATTGAACGCTATGGTAACAAAAATCACAAGAGACTACTTTAATAAAAAAATATTGTGAGGCACTGTGTTAACAAGACCACTGTGAAGCAATAAGATAACAATAACACATCCATGTGTTACATTTACACTGATGCGATTTTTTAATGGAGCAGAGTTCGTTGCTGCACTCACCGGGGACATATTTGACTTTACAACAGCATGCACCACTATAACATATTAAATCTGGTGGTGTTGGCAGTGTGCTACTCACATCTATGTAAAATACCCTTTCCCTGGCAGCAATCGTGGGTGCTAAGCGACTACAGCATTCTCCCTAACAAAATTATTTCTTTTTTTGTATTATCCCAGATGTCGGGTTTGCTTGCCTTGAATGCACCACAATCAAGAGGAAGGCAGCCGGTGTCCTTTTACCTGCTAGTTCAGTGTTTGTGGATGTCTAAGGCTTTGTGGTTTGTGGATGTCCAAGTGGGTGATGTGGGCACTACGCTTCTGTTGCTGTGGGGGTTGTGTTACCTCTCCTTCTAGTTTCCTCCCACAGAACAACCCTACATACAGTGGAACTTCATAGACAGTATACAGCACTGGCACATCATGCACACAAAATGGCGCCAAGTTGGCGGAACACTTTTCCACCTTCAGGGCACATTAAGACTGGGCTAGACTTGCACACTGCCTGACAACAACATTAGACACAACTCCTGGTGCTATCATGTGCACACCATAGCTCCAAGTCAACTACTTGGTGAAGTGTTTGCACCTCATGGTGCACACATGTGTTATACTGACGTGATCTATAGACACATACCAATCTACAAATTGACCATTCTGAAGAAGAACTTGAGCCCACTACACTAACATAAACATAGAATGACACTAAAGCCACATAATGGACATAGATGACTAGAAACATTGCAACCACCTAAAGCTATGGAGTGGACAATCGGAAGAGAAATATACAGCAAGGACCTTCAACACATGCACGTAATGCTCCATGAAGATTACCATTGGATCTAGCCAGTGACTACCCAGAATAATCCAGCACTGAACAATTCATTAGTCTACTCCACCCTTGCTTCCCACCATACAATAAGGCTCAACTCTAAACAATATGAAACACATCCAAATACAAAGCCAAAAGACCAGTCTTCCTCTGGTCAACAAAAATCCCAAACCTGTAAAAGGCACATAGACCCCGAAAGTGCTTCAACACCATATAAATGGTGATAATGTGGGCTACTTGGTGGCACACAAAGCGAACAAAATAAGGATGTAGAACCAGATTAAAGGGAATTTGCGCTTTCCGACGCCTATTGCAGCAGCTAACAATATTGGGACAGGCAATCTAGGTCCACTGTAAAAACATTTCGATTCTAGATTCAAATTAGCTACGATTAATCATGTTTCTAAGGGCCTCACTTAGAGTTTGGTGGATAGGATATTCCATTAAAACAGGGCGGATATCCTGTCCATTGTATTACAAGTGTCATCGGCTGTAATGCACTTGTAACACTGTAGACAACGTCATCCACCATGTTTGTGAAGGAGTATCCTGTCCGTCAAACTCTCAATAAGGCCCAAAGTTCTCGCAAGAGGCTACAGTAAGACTCAGGTTTAATATTCGATAGCAGCTCTGATTTAGAGAACTATACTCTGACAGTTTTCCTCAAAAGGTTTTGTACAATAATTTGTCATAGACGAAAAAATAGTAGGCCCATTGAAGTGCCCCAAGAATAAACTTTCTGTTCTTGTTGGGTACTTACTTGTTATAGAAACGTCGGCAGATGCATGTGATCATTTTTAGGATTGTGTACATTATTCACCCGTGCAGGGTAGAGTGCACATTACCACATTTCCGTAGGAGTGTGGGCTGACACAAATGAGGAAATCTCTTCCATGCAACTATGCTATATGCTGGTAAAGTCATACACACAAAAAGGCCCTTGTGGAAAGAGCTAACTGCACCACCTTGTAGGTGGCACACATTTTGAACATCATTACCCTTCCCCACCCCAGGGTATCTTTTTGTTGCATAAAAAGGGTCCCACAGGCTTAAAATGGATTACCAACAGGAGACAAGCAGTAACAGGCTATAGTCTCACATGGGAGGCCTCTGTCTCACTTTAAAGGACAAACCAGGGGCATGCCTTCAATATCACTGATTACAATAAAACAGCAGGATAAGCAATGTCAGTGACAATGTTTCTGCACCTTGTACTCCTGTCTCAGGAGAAATTTTAGTGCTTGTACATTCTCACAATTCTTTAACTAGCACCTCAATCCTATAGTACAGAATGCCTTGGTAATTCAATATTAGGGCCTACATACATCTCTGACAGAGCACTCGTTCTGGCCTGTAGCACTCTTGCTTTTCCAGGCCGTGGGCCCATCGGGAACTAAACTGATTAAATCAAAGCCCTAACTTCACAAAGCTATACTGAGGAGCCTCAATCCTGCACTGCAGTGTTCCATTCTATTCTATGACCTATGTCATTGCAAATAATACCTTTTACATGGTATGCTACAAGAATATCATTTTTTTAAAAACATACTCCAAAAATATTGTGGCAAAAATAGCAAGTACCAAAATATAAGTGCAGGTTGACTACATTTAACTCCACATATATGTACTTTGACGATATATATATATACACATATATTATCTACTGGCGGTCGCCAGTAGATAGTTATAGTTAGGACCTATTTTCCATAGGAAATTCACAACATTCTATTTGAAATAACTTTGGCGCCGGTTGAGGAATCTTCGCGAAATTTTCAAAACTCGTGGGGCGCTCCGGTCCGCTCCTATCCTGAAAGTTTCGGGGTAATTCGGCAAGCGGGGGCCGAGAAAAAAGGGGGGTCCCAAAACGTGTTTTCCCCATGCAATTTTCCATAGGAAACTTTAGACACAGCTACAGCCTGAACTGTTGAACGGAATTACACCAAATTTGGCAAAGAGGTAGTTCTTGGTTCACAAAGAACCCTTTTGTTAAATGGTGTAAATCCGTTCAGTAGTTGCTGAGAAAATCAAAAGTAAAAACACATATATATCTACGGCCGCGGAGGATCCGCGCACCCTCCCGATCACGAGCTGTATGCTAATTGGCTGTCAACACTCCAAACCAGGAAGTGTTGGCAGCCATCTTGTGCCTCGGTAGAACCGAGGCACAAGAAATGAGAGAAACAAGTGCGCAAAATGCAAAAAGGGGGCAGGATAGAAACACCCTGACCCCTAGGCCTGCTCAGGGGTCCCACAAGGACCCCCAGGGCCCAAAAAAGATTTATTATTATTTTTTTTTTTTTTTTTTTTTTTTTTTTTTAAATCGGCGGGATGCACGTAGGCTGCGCGGATCCCGCCGCGAAAAAAAAAAACGAAGCGCGGACTCCCGCGCTTCTTTGTTATTTGGCACCCGGGTAGGCCAAGTCCAGGGGGCATGCAGGGGTTAATCAAAAAATTGTGTGGGGGGCCTCTAAAGCCCCCCCAAGCCCCGGGGACCGCAACCCCCCGGGGCTTCTTTTTTTAAATAAAATTACCTGTGTGGGGGGGCTCGAGCCCCCCACACGCCCCGGGGACCGCCACCTCCCCGGGGCACTAAGAATTTTAATGTGGGGGTCCGTTTCGGACCCCCGAGCACCACCACCTCCCCGGGGCTTTGCACATGTTGGGAGGGGGGCCGTGCGGCCCCCCTCCTGGAGCCTGTGATGGCCCTGGGGACCACCACCTCCCAGGGCCGGCTCCTGCAGTGTCCCGGGGTGCCCACCCCGGGACACTGCTGTTTGCTATGACAGGGCGGGAGCCTTGCGGCTCCCGTCCTGTCATAGCAAACTTGCTTTGAATTTTGGAAGAGAGAGCAGGAAACCTACTCTCTCTCCCAAAATTCAAAGCAAATTGCGTTTCGACACGGGGAGCTGCATCTAAGCAGTTTCCCGTGTGGAAAAGCAATGCCGGCTCCCGAGGGACGCGGGGAGCCGGCGGGACCGTGGGGGAGTTGGGGTCCCCCCACGGTCCGCAACGGATAGGGCCAGCCCCGGGGGATGGGGTCCCCGGGGCTACAAGTGGCCTGGGAGGGGGGGCCACGCGGCCCCCTTCCCCAAAATTATCGGGGGGGGAAAAAAACAAAAAAAAACAAAGGCCGGCCCCGGGGGATGGGGTCCCCGGGGCCATAAGTGGCCTGAGGAGGGGGGCAATGCAGCCCCCCTCCAAAAGATTTAAAAAATATAAAAAAGGCCATGCCCCGGGGGATGGGGTCCCCGGGGCTGATTAAGGCCTCGGGAGGGGGGCCACGCGGCCCCCTTCCAAATTATTATTTTTTTTTAAATAATTAGGGGCAGGCCCTGGGGTATGGGGTCCCCAGGGCCAATAAATTAGAAAAGAAGGGGGCCACACAGCCCCCCTTCTTAAAAAAAAAAGACCGGCATCGCGCCGGAGGCCACGCCCTCCTTGCAGAACTCTGCAAACGCGCCCCTGGCGCGTTTGCAGATGGGGAACGAATTCCCCTTGAATACTGGGGGTCCCTGGGGCCAACTAGCCCACCAGGAACCTCCAGTATGCGCCAGGGGCTGCGTTGCAGAGAGGTGTTCTGAGGCCACGCCCCTTTTACACCTCTCTGCAACGCAGCTCTGTGGCGCTTAATGGAGGTAGCTGGTGGGCTAGTTGCACCCCAGGGACCCTCAGGATTCAAGGGGAGTTAATCCCCCAACTTAAAACGCGCCACGGGGCGCGTTTGCACAGTGGTGAAGGGAGGGGCGGGGCCTGAGGTGACATGTGTGCAAACATGCCCTGTAGCGTGTTTTAAGTTGGGGATTAAGTCCCTTGAATCCTGAGGGTCCCTGGGGCTAACTAGCCCACCAGGTACCTCCAGTGCGCGCCACAGAGCTGCGTTGCAGAGAGGTGTAAAAAGGGGCGTGGCCTCTGACCACCTCTCTGCAACGCAGGCCTTTGGCGCTTACTGGAAGTACCTGGTGGGCTAGTTGGGCCCCAGGGACCCTCAGGATTCAAGGTGACCTAATACCGCAACTTAAATCGCGCCACAGGGCGAGTTTGCAGTGGTGAAGGGAGGGGGCGGGGCCTCAGGTGACATGTGTGCAAACACGCCCTGTGGCGCGTTTTAAGTTGGGGAATTAATTCCCTTGAATCCTGAGGGACCCTGGGGGCCAACTAGCCCACCAGGTACCTCCAGTGCGCGCCACAGGGCTGCGTTGCAGAGAGGTGGTCCAGGCCACGCCCCTTTTACACCTCTGTGCAACGCAGCTCTGTGGCGCTTACTGGAGGTACCTAGTGGGCTAGTTGGACCCCAGGGACCCTCAGGATTCAAGGGTACTTAATCTCCCAACTTAAAACGGCATCAGGGCTTGTTTGCACACATGTCACCTCAGGCCCCCCCCTCCCTTCACCACTGTGCAAACGCGCCCCGGGCGCGTTTTAAGAGGAAGTTTTAATCCCCCTGCCCTATTATGTACTAGGGCCTTACAGAGGAGGTCATGCTAATCACAGGGGTACCCCAACGCATAGTGTTCCCTAGTGTATGTAGGTGTTTTCACTGTATTCCAAGTGTCTTTTAGCATAGCACTGGCTCTAGGCCTGGTTAGTCCGACTCAGTTACCACCAGTACCCGTCTGAAAAAGTTGTGGGCACAGGATGATTTTGCAACAAGGCCTCTTTCTGCTCCTCTGTTGGTTCTTTCTGCACATGTCTTGCTTCTTCCTGCTCTTTTCTTCGTCTTTGTGGACTTCTGTTGCTTCTTTCTGCATTTCTTTTGCTTCTTTCGGTGCGTTTTTTCTTCTTTCTTCACATGTCCTACCTCTGTAGGCATAGTTAGAAACTAACATTTAAAAAACCTTTGAAATTCACTTAAAAAACCATAGGTTTCAGGCACGTTATAGTTAGAAATTAGCATTTAAAAACCTTTGAAATTCACTGAAAAACGATAGGTTTCAGACACGTTATAGTTAGAAATTAGCATTTAAAAAACCTTAGAAATTCACTGAAAAAACCATAGGTTTTAGGGACAGTTATAGTTAGTTGGACATTTCACTCGTACAAAACCATTGAAATTCCCCCGTTATAGTTAGTTCAGCTAACTATAACTCGCACCCCCGCAATGCACTGCTGATGACGTCACATATTACATCACTCATGACATGGTCAGTGACATCACTGATGACATCTCAAATGACATCACTGATGACATCATCCATGTGATAATTTGATGCATCTTCTCACACCCTAATATAACCTTTGATACACCCACTCTAAATTACAGACTGCTATTCTCAAAACCATAGACACTCCAACACCAATAACTACATACCCACTCACTGATTCTTAGGTCTACACACACATCCACTCACTCAACCCTACAGTCACTCATACTTACGGTCACTCAGTATGGGACTATCATATGCACTCATACACCTATATAGACACTCACAAACCGCCACTCATCCATAGAGGTACTCACACACCTAGTCAGTCATGGAAATAATTAATCACACTGCCATTTAGTCACCTATATAGTTATACACACACCAGCTCACTTACTCATACAAATACTAGCACATTCTTACACTCTTATACAATCACTGATACAAGTACACACTCATCCATACAGCCACTCTCACAATCACACACTCTCACTTATACCCATTTATATACTACAACACACATACTGCCTTTCACATATGTAGTTACTCACACATGTACCACTGAAATATACATTCACTCACTAACACACCCATACACACACTCACCCACCCATACAGTCCATCACAGATGCACTCTTGAAACCATGCACCCAGTGAATCACCGACTCACACATCTATGCACAGAGTCACACACATCCCACCCACACAAACACTTAGGCACCCATACAGATACTCAGACAACCAATCAATAACCCATGTAGACACTCATGTAGCTATTCGCAAACCCATGCAGCCGCTTACACACCAACAGACAGACGGATACAGACATTCACACAGTTTAGTCACTAACCCATGCATTCAGTAAGATACGTTTAATCACTCACTTATAGAGTCAGTCACGCACCTACTAAATCATCCATTCAGACACTTATACACCCACTCATTCTTCAATACGCCTTTCCCTATATATATTAAACATATTTAAACTTTACAGAAACACACAGTCACTGGATGATGTCATGAGTGATGTCACTGACCATGTCATGAGTGATGTAATATGTGACGTCATCAGCAGTGCATTGCGGGGGCGCGAGTTATAGTTAGCTGAACTAACTAGAACGGGGGAATTTCAATGGTTTTGTACGAGTGAAATGTCCAACTAACTATAACTGTCCCTAAAACCTATGGTTTTTTCAGTGAATATATATAGATCTCCAAGGTATCTGGATGTATAGTTAAAAGGAGTAAATCTTTATTTTCCTGTGTATACATTCCTTCTGAATATTTTGGTTCTCATTATTCAGACCAAGATATTTTTATAGGTAGATACTGCTCTATTCTGACATACAACCATGTTTTCAAGTAAATTATTTTTCCAAAGAAATCACGACTAGGAACTCTCAACAACAAAATGTGTAAATCAATACTGAGGAGAATCCTAAAATTAAAACTGCTACAAGCACACATGTTTACGAAAAGAATGCATTTATCCAATCTCCTCTAAACATGCTTCAGCCCTCAGTTGAAGCCTTACGTTAGCCCTAATCCCAAAAGGGATGCTAACCCTACCTAAATCATAAATGAGCCCCAACATTAATTGTTACTCATACCCTATCCCACTCACTAAACCAAATCCTTGCTTTAGCCCTCGTCCTCACTCCAACCCTCTTTTATAATGCACATTACCCTGACCCCTCAGAACACGTTTAACCCTTTTATTAAGCTGTTTAATTGTCTGATCTGAAAATAAAAACTTTTAACAGTGTTTTATTTTTCTTACATTCATTTTGCTCTCCAAACGTTTACTCTATAGTGATTTCTCTATGAAAAGGTGTTCCTTTTACGACTTTTTCACTGTTGCAAACTCCTGTAAAACTATTTTGCTATTCAGGAGTCTTCTGATAACATAATTTTATATTCCAAAAGTAAAACTAATCTGTGCATGCCCTGTTATTTCATTGTACCATACAATGATATGTCAGTGTTCTTGTAGGTCACCCAGTATATTCATTCAAGCATGAACTGCAGCCATCATGCTGCAGTGGAGGTATGTGGCACACAGATGCAGAAAGCTAACAGCAGCTAGTTCACTGACTTGATTTTTCCACAATGAGAAACAGAAGTGCACAATTAATGGATACCCAGCCTTCAGAAAGTAACGCAAGACTCAAGAGTGTGGTCATACCCTGGCAAGTGCTTCCTCGATAGTGATCATCTTCTCCTTCACCATCATCATCAGCTGGATCCTTTCCTCATCACTCATGGTGATCTCGCTGGCCACGTAGCCAACATCTTCACCTAGAAAACATGATAGACGGAGAAGATGGCATTAGCAATACACGTGGTAACAACAAGCATGGACATCCACGTCAAGAGAAAGCAGTGTTACCACGATTGAAAGTACAGATAAGTTATTGAATTTCAAAGGACAGTCCTCTGTAAGTGAATTGAAAACAGCCATTGGAGATTTCTTTTTTGTTGTCGCTCTAAAAGACAGAACTGCACATAATGTTTTAAGGATGGATTTCACCAGATCACAAAATTCACCATTCAGTGGCCCTCATTTCAACAGCCTGGATTGGCAACTCAGGACCCTACAAAACTTCTGCCCCTTCAACTTGGCTTCTTATATCCTGCCCTATGAGTGGGTCATGAAGCCTTAATGCACTATCCATTTTTCCCTCTCGTGCTACTCTTATGAGGCATGTCCGAATCCTTCCGTTGTCACTTTGCATGTGTGATGTTGATTCTAATCAATGGCTCCCACAAACACCCCGCTGAGTCTTCACTTCCCCATTGACTGTTAAATCACGCGCTGCCAATCACGGGGCCGCCAGCTTAGAAATGTATGCAAACAAATACAGCTACCATACTCATTTTCAAGAATCTAAGCTTGTTTTGTACGATGCACAACTGGAGTTAGGTGACAAATAATTGAGCTATGCTTTCAGTATCACACTGGTGACTAGATGGTCCAGCTTTACAGTAAAGAAGATGTTTGCTTTGTAGACCCCTTGAATCATAGCAAATTTACAGGCACCTATTAAACCATTAAAAGATTTACTTAATTAGAATAAAACGTTTAAAATCTTATGTCTGTGTGGGTGGATACCTATTTTATGTCATTTCGAATTTAAGAAGTGTGCCCTTGGACATGGTGCAGGAAATCAAGGGGAACAAGCATTGGCATAGCCAATAGGTCTCGCTTTTGGTACCATATAAGTATTTAGTTATGCAGCACAATATCATTGGTGCAAGAACATGAACTGTTGCATGGCTAAACACTTATAAGGTCTTAAAGGCGAGACCTATTGACTATGCCAATGCCCGCCCCAACTTACCTACAGCCATTGAATGAGTATAAACCAAATTTAGGTGGGGCCAGGAGAAGTTGACCACCTCACATTGAGTTCTATGAGTTGTGTACAGGTAAAGGAAGGTTTGTGTTGAAAGGAGTTAACTTGATGGTCAGTGCGCCAGAGACATGTTTTGCTGACCTCTTATGATTTGCCCTCTCCCAGGTGTGTAAGCACCAGAAACCCAAGCAGGACATTTGCACTATGCTGCCTTTTGCACAGCGACAAGCATGTGCAAGGCTGAGCTAGAAGGGGAAGATGTTTGACAGACTATGTACTTATCGAGACTTTAAAATGAATGCATTTAAGCACAGCCAAACTTAGTTAATTGTATTGGCGTGTGGCGTGGTGTATGAGGACTGGAGGAGGGCAAAAGTTCGGGGAGTTAATTTGGAATGGGAAGCTAAATTTGAGTGTTTGGTGAGCTTTGGAGGAGGTGATGCGGTGGGGGCAGTGAGCGGACGAAAGTATGCGGCGGGGGCAGTTCTATTGAGTGGGCTAAAAATAGAGTTTATGATGTGCATTGGAGGAGACTATGCGGTAAAGGTGATTTGGATTGAGAGTAGTTAAATTTAAAAAAATAAAAATAAACAGAGTGCGGTGTCCGTGAAGGGGGCGCCGCGCTCAGCAAGCACATACAACAAAACAAGGGAGAGCGAGACGCGCTCTGTGGTGAGGGAGGGGGAGGAGCGGGTAAGGGAGGGGGAGGAAAGCCGGCGATGCGAGGAATGCCATTACAGAAACCCAGATGGCAGCTGTGCACGTGCACGCCATCGTGAACGCAAGCTGGAGGGCAGCAAAAGCCAGTGGCTTGTTAGCACTTACGAGACGCGCTCTGTGGTGAGGGAGGGGGAGGAGCGGGTAAGGGAGGGGGAGGAAAGCCGGGGATGCGAGGAATGCCATTACAGAAACCCAGATGGCAGCTGTGCACATGTACGCCATCGTGAACGCAAGCTGGAGGGCAGCAAAAGCCACTTAGCACTTCCAAAACCCACTTACTAAATTTCTCGCACAGAGCAGCGCAAGCGCTGGCTCAGGCGAGACCTAAAAAAGGGAAAAAATCTCAAAGATAAAAAGGGGAAAGAGTTTGGAACAGTTAATTACTAAATAATTCAGCACACCTAATGGCCCTGCCCATGATTTAAATGTATAATATTTCCGCTACTGATTTTCTCAGGCAATCAATCAGCCGTTCCCCTTTGCAACTCCTGGAAGCTCGATAGATATATATTGCTAGATCTCTGCAGTGATCCTACTCATGGTAACCTTCGTTTTTCACATATAGGTTTTAAATATGGCCTACATTTTAGAATTAGCATTACTTGTGAGAAGTACTAGATGAAACTTACATTCACAGGCTGCGTAAGTACAGAAACATGGGCAACTTACAGACAGTGATGTCAATGGAGGTTAGTGATAGGCCTTTGCCACCTTGCACAGCCCTCGCCTTTGATGCCCTGATACAAAGGGACCAGAGAAATGAGGGCCAATTCACATCACAAAGATTATGACATAAATGGAAAAGTGTGATAAAGAGCCAAGCAGAGGTGTTTGAGTATATGTGCGCATTAGCCCACTCAACCTCATTTTACATAGTCCACTAAACAACCACCAGATGGTTGAGGTCACCATCAGTGGTACCCAGATGCCACATATGCAGAGACATCATTTGACCTGCTGAGTCAAACAGCAAGCTGTGTACGTTTTCAGTTAATGCTGCTCACTGTTTAACACACTCATTCTGCTACAAGCTTGCTTTGGGAGATGAGGCGGGGAAATATATTAGTTTAAAGATGAAGGGGGAAGCTGTATTCGAACTCACTGATTCTAAAGTGCATTTTTTATAGAAGAAATCTAAACCGAGCTATCCCCCCCCCCCCGCCCACCCAAACAAAGAACCACTTCAACATAATCAGAATTTGTAAACACCCTCATCTGCCTATTTAGGGCAGCCTTACATGAAGCCCTCAGTAGTGAGTGTGCTTTTCACCAACTTTACCTAATGTGGAAAAGTGCCTTCTGTGTCATTCTGAATCCGAAAATTACCTTTTGAAGTCTGCCTCATGATTCCTTTCTGGTTCTTCCGAAAATTCTGCCAGAAGTACTTGTTTTTCTTTTTCCACTCAGCTTTTCCTAGAATCACCACAGCCAAACAAGAAAGATGGAAATAGGTATTATTAGGATGGCTGGAGCCATGCTTGGCACTCAGAATTGATTCACTTTACTTCAAATTGATTTATTTTAACGGGCAAAGAGGTGATCTAATTTAGTTCAGAAAATGTAAACGTTCATGCACATGCTGCATAACATTTATTCTTTTATGAGACCCTGTGAAAAAAAATAACACTGAAAACAAGCTTGGGTACATGCCATGCATACAGAGCGAATATATGTTCGAGTATATTTTGGTTGATGGTGACAAAAAGAAAATTATGGGTAGAAAGAGGCGCAGTTTTGTGAATCTATAAAGAGGTAAGCAGACAACACTGGTGCTTTCACGGATGTATGGCAGCATTATTGCCATCAGCGTTTACGCTTCGTATTTATTACTATGTGACCAGCGATACACAAGTTATCGCTGGATTATTTTATTGCAGTAAAAAGCCAACTACCCAAGTTAGAGGTAAACAAGTTGACTGAAGAATCTTCTTAATCAGTCCATCTATCTTGCAGGATCTGTACAGAGGGTCCATTAGAGCATCCCCAGTACTACCTCCTGGTGTTTGGGGTGCACAATTTCGTTAGAGCAGGCTGTTTTACTAATCACGAGTACTTTTACCATAAAAAATACAATTTTTAAATGTATTTATGAAACCTGTAGCGCATGATAATACTTGGAGGCATCCTGTTGCTAAGACTGATTAAAAAAAAAAAATCAGTGCCAGCCAAGCTACAGCTGGAAGAACCAAGTTTTCCCAGCATGCAGCTGAAGACTGACAGGCAGAAGTTCCAATGGGAGGACACCTGGTAAGGAAGGCGCGACCAGCAAGGCTCGACTGCCTGATCTTGGGAATGCTCAGTAAGGAGGCATGAACGGTACTCGGGAAAGATGGCGCTTTTTTGTCTTCACTTGTCTGTTTTAAAACAGAGCAGGTGTGCGCATGCTTGCAAAAACCGTGTGAGGTGGCTTGCTCGAGATCAACATTTTCGTGAAACAATGATGTTTATAAGGAAATTAAAGGCACTTTTTGTGGTGAGTCGCACGCTTATTGCTAACTCCAGAGACAGCAAAGGAAATGTCCTAAGAGCATGATCTGTGGTTTGGGAAGGACTCTCAAAGGCGGTTGTGACAAGCAGAGAAAAATAGGTTTAGCCTGCACGATTCAGTGGAAACTTCAACATATATCGCAATGCACTGAAATAAGGGAATACATACAAGGAGCCTGAGCTGGCTATATGTTATTTCAATATACCAGCTAAGCACAGTCCCAAAACATGAGACTGGATCATACTGACCTAGTGAGCCATCTTCGGAGCTTGACTTGTGGAGCGAAAGCCTGCAAGAAAGAAAGCAGAATAACTAATTGTAGACATATTTCCTGGCAGCGAGGCATTTTATTATAATATTTTGCTGTATGCAAGCATAGACGAACAAGCTGTTCATTGCTTTCTTGTATTTTTTCTGCACATAGAGAGCTTGTCATTCATTTTCATTTAGCAGCAATACATTTCCCATATGGCTGCACATTAAAGTAAAAAACCAGACCCAATGTGTATCAGACAAAAACAGAAACATTTGGCATCCCAGGTTCTCACAGTTGCAGTGGGGATATTACCACAACCTAGAGTCTAGACTTAGCAAGGTAAATGAGGTCTAAGCTTAACAGGAAACACGCACTGTGGATAGAACATGGCTAAAACACTACTTGAAATGGACTCTACAACTGTTCATAGGAAAAAGAGTAGCTGGGGTTATTGCTTCACTGTGAACGATGCCTCAATGGAGTGGCAGCCAGCATGGATCTGGCGCGGTGGGGCAAGGTGGTAAGGAGGTATCATTGTAAAAAAAAAAACGACAAATTCACTTACCTCCTCACTGCTCTGTCCCACGTCGTCTCTCCTCCGCCGAACATAAAGCAGCCAGGCTCCCCTGAGCCTATCACAACGCTGCAATGCAGCGTTGTGATTGGTCTGAGCACCGTGGTTCAGCTCTCAAACAGGGACTGGGGGCCTGAGCATGTTCTCCATGCAGGCTGTACTGCAGCCTGCATGGAGAACATGTTAAAGTGTGCATGACTTTTTGGCCGGCCCAAGAGGGCCGATTAAAGCATAATGCACACTTTAGTGTTACCACCACTCCTCCCCTGCTCTGTCAGCAGAGCAGCCCCACCCTCATGTTGCCAGAGTAGGGAAGAATACAATTATAATAACATTCCGTTATTATCATTTTATTTTTCCTTTCTTTTACTGATGCACAGCAGCAGTGGGGCGACGCTCCTCTGCCTTAGCGGAGGAGCCATGTCAAAAAACCTTTGGGCCAAACCGAACCCTATGTAAGCAAGGGAACTCTACACAAATTATCTCTGATGTGAAAAAACTGTGTTGAAATCCATGACAAGGCCTCGCAGAGAGACCAAGTATTCAATTTTCTTCCTACACGTCCATTGCCTATCTTGGATCAAGAATTCAGGTGAACAAAATAAAGGTGCGTGTTATCTGTCGACCTATTCTGCCAGCACTGCAGCCTACCAAATCCTTAAACTCAAAAGCACGCCTGATGCCACTACAAAGTATGTGCTACGAGCTGAATGGCAGAGTGTTCCACAGGCAAAATAACTACCACCAAACGTACCGTTGGCCAAGCTGCATCAAACGTGGCTTGCAGACTGGGAAACCAAACGAGATGGGTGGAATGCCTGAATTAATCTCAGCCACGTATGTTTTACTTCGGGCCACATTCCAGTCAATCATTTTTTTTTTTTTGCCCACAATGCCACTTTCTGATCGGGAGGCACTCAGACAGGTTTTATGCTCGTTACGGACTAGAGGATCAGTGTGGCAGAGTTCCAGCAGCGAGTGTGCATCACTCTGTGGTCCTAGCAAAACTGCATTTGGCACTGCAGAATATAGAGACCTGCAGGAAAATATACTATAACTTTCTAATTCTGTTAGTTCTTCACATGTAATAAGAAGATGAGAAAATTGACGCTCTATTGGTGTGTTCACCTTATTAAACTCATTATGTCCTTTTATTTTAGCAGGTTTTTTGCTTGTATTAAAGTTTAACACGACGGCATACAGGCAGCGGAGTAGTACCTGCTAACAACAACACACACTAGCAGAAGGCAGCTGATTGAAGTTACTGGTGATTAACCCTAAGTTTACATCATGCCTGGATATCAGTCCTCACGGATCTACCCAAGGAAGGGGAAGAGCAGTAAACAGCACCTCACTCTGGATTCTAATTCTTCAAAGACATCCAGAGAATCACTGCACATTGTGTATTCTTGAACCATTTCAAACGACAGATCAATTTGGCAAAATACCTTCGTTATCTCCATTTATAACAAACATGTATTTTTGACATCAAAGGTACGTCATTTCCCACATGACAGCCGTTGCACTAAATGTTATTACAGTTTAATTCAGCTACAAGCCATTCACACTTAAGTTCTAGGTGAATCTCTGACTTGACTTTTTCCAAAATTCTACCCAAAAAACATTGTAGGTTCATGTTGTGACTGATCTCCAGTTCAAATAATAATGTAATGCTACTTACACTATTTACTTATTAATACTATCCATTTTACAAAGCGCTCGAGCAGAATTGGGGTTGCTTTTGAAAAAAAGGGGTGGGTGATGTCAGGCTGGTCCAAGAAGCAGGGATTCCACTGACAGGTTGATGATCCTGACAGTGGGACATTGTGTACTCGCTATTGGAAATGTTTGATCACTATTCCACAAAACACATGTACGTAAATCCGCTGACGTCACAATAAAAAGCCATGCCAAATGCTAGAAAGTCAAACATCGAATCCAAGCTGCCTGACTGAGCGAGGGGTTGTAACATACAGACCTCCGAAAAGCACCGGTGGCGCAATTTTCTCTATAAGGGACATTTCCACATGAGGGCTATTCACCAGATTTACTACCACAATTACTCCGGTGCACTGCTTTTGAGGTGATTATTTTACACATTACACTTTCTGTAGAAAATAAGAAGAAAAACAACAACAACCATTGGCAAGGTCAATAGGTGGGGGGTTTGCGGACAGCCTTTTGGCTTTGTCAATGCTTGTTTTGGTTTGTCAAGGTTTTTGCAAAATTCTATAGTTGGGGTAGCTTCCCGGCTCTCATCAATCTAAAAAAAAAAAAAACACTGGCTAAATTAAAAATATTTTGGTCACCAAAAACACACTAATTACCACAGTAAGTCTCTCATATTTAAGGAGACTACCGTGTGGAATGTGCTCCTTGTGAAAGGGCAGAATGCCACCATCACTGTGAAGTTAGCCATTGGCCCCTACAAGTAAGCATATTACACATATAATTTTAGTAAAATCGAACATTCTCCACTAAAGTAAAACAAATCGGACTCTATGTGTTAGTGTCATAGAATGCTGCATTCTCTTAAATTGACAGTAGATGGCACTGCAGGGTTGTAATCCGTTTCATTGGAAGAAACTATAACTTTGAATGCTCGTACGGCAGTTCACATATATCTGAATAAAAGTTAAAACCTCCACAATTGCAGCAAATGTCTTTGTTTGTGAGTCCTGTGGTACACCAAGAATAAAGTACGGATATTAAGGGTCCTGTGTTTCTTGCTTGTCCAACTTTACGTGCCATCACTCCCTCGTTACATTCGGAAGGAAGATCATTTGTACATGTGTGGAGTGAGTCTCCGAATATTTGCCTATAACGCTCCAAAGGGCAATCATTGTACAGATAGACATCGTCTGATAAATGTCACGAGAGGTAATTGACGAAACATGTCCACCCGAAACCGACGCGAGCAAAGCGTGTTCAGCCATTAAATGCATCTGTTCAGTGCACATTCGGTAAGAACCGGCGCGAACCTTTTGGGACATTACATGAGGTAAACAGAGAACACAGACTCGGTGTTATCATGCACTGCTGACATGGTAATGCTTCCCCTCTATGCTTTGAAGCGTTTGTAGGGAAGAGAGTGTTTTACGACCAGTCTATATGGCTCCGGGGAGGGGGGGTGGGGGGGCAGTCTGCCACCCACAGGGCAAGCATGTGGCCCCTCCTGTCGCAGGCAGGCCCAAACCCCTGAATGAGTGGACTGTACTGATCATGTCTACCTCAGATCGCTTGAAGAACCTAACTTGGCACCTTGGGACATTAAACATTGGTGCAAACACCATACTGATCTGGAGGCAACCGTCCCAGTGGAAGCGGATCCCTGTCCTCAGCACGCAGTGCAGAAGAATCGAGGTTGTATTGTCACGTAAAGGGTGCAAGAGCACTCCAGGCAAACATTGGGCAGAGGGAGTTAAAAGGGTATTGCCTGACAACCATTGCACACACAGGAAGAGCCATGCCGCCATCAGCAGGCAAATTCATCAAAAAGCTGATGCCATTTACAAATGGTGAAATTGTGCCCTTGGTCAACTGTGCCCCAAAATAATGCTTCAGACAACACCACTGGGCACGCAGGAGCGATACTGAATAAAGGGAGCCTGAACAACAGGTGGTTTGACATGTGAGGTGATCCCACAAAACTCCATGAAATCTGTGTGAGGTGCACATGTCAACTTTAGTGGCGTAGGAAAGACTTGGAGCGTGCGCCTACAATATGACAGAGCCAGTCGCGTCACAGCGTTTTTTTTCTTCTTTTTTAAGCCAATAGATCTCAAAGACTAGACCAAATGCCTTTGCCAATGCTTGTTTATCTTGCTCTGGCAAAACAATCAACAATGTTGTGTCTTGCAGACGGCCAATTGGCCAGAAATTCAATGGATGACCAGGAATAACATCCAGTTCCTAGGAAGTGTAAGGTCAACTCTCATCTATCAATCAGGTGCATGGCAACCAGCAGTGATTTTTTTTTTATTTTATTTATTTGAAAAGTTTTATATAGCGCTGGCTAGACCCGGAGGTATCAGAGCGCTTTACATGAGGACGAACATTGTTTCAGAGCATAGTTACAAGTTACATGAGTTACTGGAGCGAAGTTACATGCGTTGAAAACATAGATGTAAGGAAAAAGCAGGCAAGGGGAGAAAGATTCAGGGGAGAGAGGATAGGAGCAGGGGAGGTAGACCAAGAATGAGAGAGGGAAAGAGGAGGGGGAGGGTGAAGGAAAACACAACCGGGAGAACGAGGAGAAACAGTGTCCGACGTCCGGTGTGCTGTGATCCCAGTGGAAGAGGTATCATTCCCACACTTCCGCTGTGTGTGGTTCCCTTTGCGCTGTGGACTCTCTCAGAGGGGTCTCTGAAACTCCAGGGCATAAATACTGGATCCCTCCCCAACAAGGGGAGAAGGAGTGCTTTGGCAAGGGGCGCCATTCCCACACCTCCACTGTGTGTGGCTCCCTTGATGCTGTGGACTCTCTCAGGGGGGTCTCTGAAACTCCAGGGCATAAATACTGGATCCCTCCCCAACAAGGGGAGAAAGAGTGCTTTGGCAAGGGGCGCCATTCCCACATCTCCACTGTGTGTGGCTCCCTTGATGCTGTGGACTCTCTCAGGGGGGTCTCTGAAACTCCAGGGCATAAATACTGGATCCCTCCCCAACAAGGGGAGAAGGAGTGCTTTGGCAAGGGGCGCCATTCCCACATCTCCACTGTGTGTGGCTCCCTTGATGCTGTGGACTCTCTCAGGGGGGTCTCTGAGACTCCTGGTTATAAATGCTGGATCCCTCCCCAACAAGGGGAGAAGGAGTGCTTTGGTAAAGGGCACACACAATGGTGGTAAATTTAGGGATAATGATGTATTGCGAGGTATAGCAGTTTTAGAATCCGCCCATGGGGCATCGTCATTGTCAGTCCAGGCAGTATGTCTCAGTAGTTGGAGACCTTGGTGGCGTAAGGGCTGCGGCATGAATCTGTCCTGCTAAGTGCGCAGCTCACCTTCTGACTCGTGGGTCTCTCGTGTAGAATGGAAGCAGGTAGAGCCTTGCTGGATGGTTGTTGTGTGCTCGGTGGCAAAGCTGCCAGGAACCAGATATGCAGGCACCATTATGATGTCAGGTAATTGCAAAAGCTTGAACCACTCAACGATGGTAAAATTATGTGGGTTTCCCTTTGTAGCGGCAGAGCAATGGTGAGGGACGCTTTTGCACGGTGATGTTAGGTCAGCGTGAGGGGAGTAAATACTACTGCAACAGAAAGTAGACGCCATCTTAGGGTCATGCAACACGCTGCTGGATAAGTGTTCGGATAAGGTTCGGATTCCGCCGAATAGGAGAAAGGATCGAAAGTGATGAGAGGGAAGAGGAGTCTCGTGTTTTGTCACATGTAATGGCCACCAATCAGGCTGTGAGCAGGATGTCCCAAGACAGTGCACTCATTCACAGAAACATTTCACGACATCACTGCAAAACAAAGTGACTGGAATCCAGTTATCATCTCGCTAGTTGAACTACTGTTTTTTGTATTACGTGGCCTATATTTACTGCATGCCACTGTCACTATTGTAAAGAAGTCTGTGGTTTTATATCCTCTGTAATTTGAATCTTCTGGTCCATTGCAAACTGCAGTCAAACCTGCAATTTCTACACTTTCTTTGCTTTGTTGCTGGAGACAATGCAGCCACGTTACTTCCCAAACGCTGCTTGCAATCTGTTGGAGGATTTTAGAAATAGTCCATGCTCTATTGAAAATCTGGGAAATGTCCTACAATGTAAATTTCCACGTCATATTTTTGCTTTGCAAAACAATGTAAACTGTGTCGATCTTCATGTGGCCAAAACAAAACCTTGCGTTAAACAGAGCCAGGCCCCGCACCAACTTTGAAAATAGTCAACAGTGAAAACAATTTACCCTGAATCCTTTTTACAACATCGAGGGCATGCCGGAAAGCAGTGACATAAAAAAAGGATTTAGCACCTACAGATAAAAACCTTTGAGTGCAAATGACATGCATGTGATTCATAGCCCAGAACTGATGGCCAAAGGCAACTGGAAGCAAGGAGTGTAAAATACACACAAAGTGCATGTGGCTTGACTAAGTCAGTTGCTTTCGGTGAGAAGTCACACTCAATGGCGAACTCAAAGATAGTGTGGAAAATGGTGAATTAAAAGTCTGAAATGTCAGCATTTAGAAAACAATTCCGTGCCTGGTCATTTCACCTAATGAAAGCTATGATGGCCCTCCTCTGTTCACCACCCACTTGGGCTACCCATCATCTCTGGACCCTACTATTCCCACTTTACTACCTGTGTGACCTACCAGAGATGGGGTGTGGAGAGGTGGTGTACCGAAGAATGGTGCAGAAAATTGAGAGGTTGTGTACTGAGGGACTGGGTAGACAGTTGAGGTAGTGGGAGATGTGAGGTACAAAGAGAAATGAAATGTATAATGGCGTAGTAGGGAGGCAAAGAGAGGCCTGTAAAAGAGACAGAGAGAGGTAAGATATGGAGAGAGGGGGCCAGAGACTGCAAGGTGAGGTAAGCAGAGAGCTTATTTTGGGAGAGAGATGAAGTAGATGGAAGAGAGATACAGGGAGGCACAGTGAGTGGGGTGAGGTAGAGAGGTAGGTACATAGAGAGGGACAGGCAGGAGGTCATGCAAGAGAGGAGTAGAGAGGGAATACAGAGAAAAAAGGTCACAGTTGGGGGAGAGAGAGTTGAGATCGCGAGGGTGCGGCCGTAGAGACGTGCAGCAATAGGTAAAGAGAGACGGGGAGATAAAAAGGTGTGCTGAAGTAAGGAGACGGACATCACACAAAGATTAATTTCTAATTCCAATGCCACCAACTGCCTCAGAGTATGAGAGGCAGGTCAGGCATTGATTCTAACTATCTGTCAAGAACTCCTCAACTGTCACATTAAAACAGAATCTGATTTTTTTTTTCAGAACACCAACATAATGGCGGCCATTTAACTGTCCCAATAGGTTTACCGAGAGCGGGGGAGGCCCTGGGAAACTGTCCACTTGCTCATGCCTTAACACGTCTCTGTCTTGGAGTATAACAGAAATCTAATTCTAGGTGGCGGCTTGACTTGGGTCACACGGTGCCCACCAGGGACGGGTCAGCAGCTCCTTCAAGGTAAATATGAACAGAAAGAGCCAGTATATGATCCAGCAAAGACACGCCTGAAAAGCCCAGGACATGGGAACCCGCCGCCTACCTTCTCTCTCCTCCCCCGAGGGCTTTGTTACAAACCCAAAGACTGACTTTGAACCTACTAAAGCATCCTGGTTGAACCAATCGATCAACTAACATTTTCCAATAGGACATAGAACAATGTCTCTTTCAACCAGAAAACGTCTATATCACAAGTTTTGTATCGCGTGTGTGGACCAGTTGTAAGGCACAGTAATGTGCGTAACCATGGAGCGGTGTGGTGCAGCGGCCAGGGCAGCTGACTTCTGAGCACAGGGTTCACGGTTCGATCCCCTGCTCCGGCGGCAGCTCAGCACCATGTGACTCTGGGCAATAGCTCACTTAATTTCCACTACGGCCCCCAGCGCCTTGAGACCCGTAAGGGTGAGTAGCTGCGCTATATAAAAACGGACTTACTTACAGTAATGACTTCGGAATCTGGTCATTTCCAAGTTTCTTTTAATAATAAAACTTATTTCTGTGGGACATTCCTGCAACATGCATGCCACCCGCCTGCTTTTGCGGCCTGGTCTCCCTTTTCATATACGTAGCCGTAGGTATGATCACTGTCTAGATTTCCAGAGTGAAGAAACCGAGCTCGCAGGCCCTGGAAGTTTCAGTTTATTTGTCAGGCATGGCTTGCCTAGAGGTGGGCGAGCCAACAGATTAACAGGGAGAGACGAGTGGAACCAAGGGTCTGGCTGGGATCTTAGGGTCCCTGCACGAGCCGAACCCTGAAAATATGTGCTATGTAAATGATACAACGAACATCACACAAAATATGATAAAGTCTCTTCAAAGTTAAAAAAAAAAAAAGTATATTTCTTTAACACGTGGCACTGAGAAGTACTTATTAAAAGTGATAGCTTAATTCAACTGGTATTTTGAAGTCCTAATTGAAAGTGCTTTCACAGGTGATAAAGAAAAAAGAGCTTTATTTAAATAAAACATTTGCCTAAGATCACACTGTTTAAGCTGGGGAAGCTGCGACTTAGGGGGTTTCTGGTTTCATTATGTACAAATCAGCCAGCAAATGGTTACCTACTTGCCCCTCCGTACATTAAGGCTTTGTTTTTTCCTCTTAGTGCAGTTTTTAAATATAGCGCGAACACGACCCGAAGGACCAGCACTTTACGTGAGCACCAGTTACATTACACAAGGTCACTTGCATTGTTTAGAGGCATGGGGGCAGTAAGTGGTTTGCCCGAAATCACAGTATGTTTACCGACGCCGAGGCTCGAACCTGGTTTCCCAGTCGGCAGCTCTGACCATAAAGTCTCATACTGGTTAGAAGGAGGAAGGCAGGCAGATGCCACACGAAAGCACGACTCGTCATGGGCTCGAGGTTCCATCAAGACCTGGAGCTGACTGAGCCAAAGCCAAACTTCAGGCTCGAGCTTTCAGGGGCTCGCCCACCTCTAGGCTTGCCAATAACCCGCCTGGACTGAGGGAATTCGCTGGCACTAGGGCGGTGGATGCGAGACTGAACGCCATAAGCGTCTTTCCGTTCGCGGGCTGGTACCTCGCTTCTGAGGGCTAACGAGGCAGCGGCTCTTGGCGGCCATTCCAGCGCCTCGCCCCTCAAAGACGCCATTATCTCCCTGCTGGGGCTCCGCCGACCTCGCGCTCCTCTCATAGACGCCTTCATTAGCGCTTCCCCGGGACATGCGGTCGTTCACAGCGTCCAAACTGAAGAAACTCGTAGGCAAGGCCAGATAGAGGGAAGAAGGCGGGAAGGGCTACCAGGGCGTGTCAGCACCTGACAACTTGCCGACACCGAGTCATGAAACGGCAATTAATGCAGAAGCAAGCGGCATAAAAAAGTTCATAGCATTATATGTCTGATGAAAAGGTAAAGGAACAGAAATAAGCTGCAGCAGATGCCCTGATAAAAGGAAGGCCTCTCCCGGGGATACTCTATTTTTACAGCAGCAGACTAAAATCGATGCTGCGTCCATGGCTTCGCCCATTGTTGAAATGCATTGTTTGGGGCTCTTCAAAATCTCGCAATTTATCTCAAATGTCAATCACTTCATAGGAACCAGGAATGGAAACATTTAAAACGTCTGGTGCATAAAAAAGAAATAATATTCTAATTTTTAATTTTTTTATTAAAAGGTCCAGATTATGTAGCAGATGATGGATTATGTGGAAAATCCATAATTGTGCAAGAAACGTTGCAGCCACAGAATCACATAATTCCAGTGGCCCAGGTTATGGGCAGCTAACCATAGACATGCAGTTGCCTACACAGGAAGCAGAACCAGCGGAGAAAAGGCAGGAGAGGCATGGGGCAGCCTCAAAGCAAAGGAAAAGGGAGTGCTAAAGGGTAGATCGATACAAGGGGGTCGCACTTGGGATGGTGTCTGTGAGATGAATTAGTCAGACCTCCACTCTACCCCACAACCTTAAGCTGGCTGTTGAAGCATCCACTGTGGCATCACATTGAATGGCAGACAGACATCTTTATAATCCCGGAGAAAGTGGTCAAAAATAAATACTTCTAGTTTGTTTTTGAAGTGATAGGATAGGCATTTCCCATACCAATAGAGGTTGAGAGTCCCTGGTTTCAGGGGCAGGGGAACATTCATCTCCCAGCCAACCACAAGCAAGGAATAGAACAGATCTAGTATAAAACAAGTCCAGCATGTGTTCACTAATCCTAGACCCAAAAGGACTGGCTTTCCTCATAAAGAAAAGAAGTCCAAGATGGTCATTTTAGCTCTGGCACTTTCTAAGCCAAACCAGGAGTGCAGGACATGCAGATCATGGGTTTGTTTCAAATAAGGGCAGGCGCTAGCAAAGTATTGCCTAGGTGGACTGAGGTAGGGGAACACCCGGAAATACCTTTTGGTAAAGTTGGTGCGGACTACTCCTTTTCTGGAGATTAATGCTAGGCAGTCCCCATAATAACAACATTTTGGGTCAAAACCCATATTCCCCAATGTCTCTAGTGGGTATGGTTGTGGATGACTAGCAGCTGACACGGCAAAACGTCCAGTGTGCAGCAGGAGCTTACAGAGACATACAGCTTTAAGGCTGTAGATATTTGGCTGACAGTTTTGGTCAACTAAAAAAAAAAAAAAAAAAGGGTTACAGAGTCCTTCAGGCAATGTTGATGTTGAATGGAATGGACAGAAGGTGTCTGGGAAAATGGGATAATTTTGCGATTGTCCAGTATGAATGCTCTGCAGTGTGGAAATGTAAATATTGACAGCGCACAAAATAGATTTTCCCAAGAAGTAGGGTTTACCCATTCTAAGGACAGTCTGTATATTGGGGAGTTAGTGAAGTAGTCATGCAAGGAGCTGAAGTAGTGACAGTATGAGAGATGTCAGCAGTTTTGTTTTTTAGCTCACACACTGAACCACATACAGTGGAAGGCATTGCAAGTGATATCCGCCGAGCATCAAGGAAGTATACTGGTGCACAGAAGCCAAATCTGATTTCCTGTCAGGAGAAGGTTCTGAAAGGGTGCCATAAGGGTGACACACCTGACTGGAGGTGGGCAAATTAACAGGCAGAGCTGAGCAAGAGCCGAGCCAAGGGTCTGGCTCGGCTCTTAGAGCCCATGAATAAGCTGATCCTTGAAAATGTTTGCTTTGTAAATCACACAGCAAATCAGTCAAATAAAATAAAGTCTCTTCAAAAGTAAAAAAAAAAGTGCATTCCTTTAACATGTGGAACCTTTGATATTAATATGTCACATTACTGCACTGCGAAATACTTATTAAAAGTGATAGTTTTTAAACATAAATCACAAGTGAACTAAGAGGCAAGACAGCTGTCATGTAAACCCTGTACGTGGCCCAGATTATTAGTGAGGAACATTATAGTCTATTAAAGCACACAAAATAGGTTTTTGTACAACTGGTATTGTGAACTCACATATTTGAAAGTGCTTTCATACGGGATAATAAAGAAAATGAATTTTGGTGAAACAAAATATTTGCTTAAGATCACACAATTTAAGTGGGGAAGCCGCAATTTATCCAGGTTTTCTGGTTTCACTTTGTACAAACCAACCACTACAAGTGGCAAAGATTAGCGCCAGACTGTCTGTTAGCTCAGTCATTCACTCACTAATTTACAAATGTGACACTGTGGAGTCAATTGTGTTCTCCCAATCACAATAGTGATGAGTTATTGTATTGTAAGAGCACACACTTATTCACTACTGCTAAACAAATGCATCCAAGTTGGAAGTCTGATCATGTCGTGCACCATGCTCGGCTTCTTATTAGGGGAATGTTTTGTCATCTACCGGGCTCTATTCCGATATTGGATCAAGACATCTTTCCATTCTACAGCAAGTCTGACTTGAAGGCCTAATTGGTGATTTGTGAAATTAAAGGGGTGCATCTTTTGTCTCCTGGCATTGACAGACTTTATGTCAGCGGATTAGCCTTTCAGAGCCATCGGCATGTTTCTTTACTGGTCAGTCCATACCTGCATATGTGTGTCATCGATTTGTATTTCCTTTTTTAATGTTACCACTTTGTTTTTACCTCCTTGTGCAGTTTTTACATCGTGTGAACTGGACCCAAAGGTAGTTGTTTTATGCAAGCACCAGTTACGTTACACAATCTCAAGTTCATTTTTATAGGCACAGGGGGAGTAAGTGATTTGTCCAGAATCACAGGATGTTGAGCCAATGCCGAGACTCGATCCTGGATCCCCAGTTCCAAAGACTGCAATTCTTGTCATAACGCCACATCCTGGGTAGACCGAGGGTGGGTGGCAGGCAGAAGCCACTTTAAAACTCGGCTTCTTTTGGACTCGGGATTCCAAAAGGGCCTTGAGCAGAGCCAGGCTTTAGGCTCGAGCCTGGCTCGAGCTTTCAGAGGCTCACCCACTGAGGGTGCTGCAGCAGGAGCTACAGATCAAAGAGGCTTGCAGTTACTCACCAGTCTAGAGACTGGTAGGTGAGTAGAAGAGTTGCTATAGAAAGGTAGAAAGTAAAAGACTCTCTTCTGCCACATAATTAAATATCAGCATGAGGAGCATGTACAGATTGTTAATCTTCTGTGTTGAAGGTTGAGGGAAGGTCGCAAAACCTACTGTCGTTTAAGATTAAGCAGTGTATTATAATTGCGAACTGCTGAGGTTCTAAGGTGAATGAGGTCTTGTATATGCTGAACAGTTTTAAGAAGAAAGAAGACAGTGGCGCTACCCTATAGTCAGATCTAATATAGCCGTATAGCCCACCATAGTGGGCTCTAATGGCCATTAAAGGCCCGCTCCAGCGTTAAAGGCCCGAGCCGAAGACGAGGGCCTTTAATAAGGGAGCAGGCCTTTAATGGCCAGTATAGCCCACTATGGAGGGCTCTAAGACTATTAGAACAATCTGCCCCTAGAGAGCAGAATGTTGTAATTAGTAAAACAAAGGCCTCAGGGAGCCCGAGGGGGTTGAAATTCCTTGGCGCTCCATGAGGCCTTTGTTCACAGCAACAGCTGTGAAAAAAAACATTGGAATGTTGATACTCCGGGCTTCTACCGGCCATTAGAAGCCCGGAGCACTCGATTGTCTACAATGGAGCTCCCAACATTCCAAAGTTCTAATAGATTTTAGAAATGGGGCAAGTTTTACATATTTGGTTGGCTGATCAGAAAGAACATCAGCACAACATTCAAACTGTGATTTTCTTGATCTAAGATTACAATAAGTTCATGACGATTTTTTGCGACTTGTGGCCAAGAGCGTGTATGTCCCTAAGTGGCAGGGCTGTGTGCAGACATGGGATGCAAGCAACTGTAAATGCATGCCAACAATGATGCTCAAATGGGCCAAATCAAATATGGAGTTTCTTGTTTTCATGAGCAAAGGTGATGTGTCCAAGTACTCTGGGTAGGATAACTTGTTTTGAGTAGAATCAAGACCGATTGACATGCGATGGGCCTCCTTCTTCAGTACTGTATTGTATTCCCGACACACAGCACAAAATATGAACTGTAACACTATTCTGAGGAATTCCTAAAGCTCAAATGTGTCAATCTATCACTACCATACATACATTCGTTCATTGAGTTGACTGCTTCAAGGGCATGCCCATCTCAGGATTCCAGTTTGTTTTTGTACCGGCTAGCTCGTCACAAATGCCATCCATGACATATGTGTACTGTGGGGGTCTGTGTTGCTGGTTCTTGGTCCCCACTGCACTATTTCAACAAAACCTTTGCCTAAATACCATATGCCCTTTGCATACAGGTGCTGCTGACAAATCTTTCTACAAGTGGACTGGTCGACTTTCATGTTCTTTGGGGTCTGATCAGGAGAAAGCACTCCGGAACACATGAATGGCTAACCTACTTAGAGACATTACTTTTCACCAAGATAGGTGCACACATCGGACAGACTCAAGTTGGTACTATCGCTCTGTTCTCTAGGCTTAGTTGACCCATTTTCATTTGAGTAGAAGAGCCCAAAAGCAAGGTGTGTCTTTAATTGACTACTTGCCATATAAATCATGCTAGACGTGCAGACCTAGGGTACAGCACAGCCATGTACTGCTTTTCGGTTCTAAATATTTTTGGTAAGTTTCCAAAGAGTGAAGATGGAGAACCGCCTTCACAGTTCTTGAATTCGACAGGAAACTGAAAAGCTCCGACCCAGAACGAATAAAGCAGAGAATAACAAAAAGAGAGAGGGAGAAGAGTAAAGACTCGATTTACTTCCCTTATCAAATCATCAACTACAGCTCCTGCTTCAACATAACATAACATAAAATAACATATGTATTCAAGGCAATGGCTCCATGGAGACGGTTTATCTTAGGGGAGCTATTGTTAGAGTAAAGACTTTCTTTACTCTAAATACCAGACAAATTGCAAACAGTATTTTTTATTTGGTCCATAATCATATAAACCAAATGACTAGTAAAACATTCAAATATTAAATTCACACATGTTGATGCAAATACTGTTTAGCGAAAGCACAAAGTTAGTTTTCCCAAGAGTCCTAAAGGAACTAACAATTACAACTTGCTGGTCAATGCTTTATTTTTCCCACTAGGACAGCTTTCAAGTTTTTATTTCCATTTTTCGTTTATAAGGCCTTTTGAGAGAGAGAGAGGCCATGGTGAGCCACTTGGCGACCTGCATGCAATATTGAGGACTTGGTTACATAATTGCTGTGAAAGCGGTAGCTGCTATAAATGTTTCAGAATGAATGTGGGTCCATTTATTTAACGGGGAGGGGGCAAAGCAGTCAGGAAAATGGGCCTTTATTATTCTTATCACATTTGCATGAACCATAAGGGAAAATAAGGCTGCTAGGGCTCTGACCTTGCATAAAAGAAATGGGAGGCAAAGGCGGTCCATTCAATTATCTCTTCGCGGGGTTGCCATGGTAATGGCTCTTCGTGCAGGTCACAACTTTCTCAGTGGTGGTAAACACTGAGCTGTTTCTTTGGCGCCACTGTGAAGGCAGCCATATTGGACCTGCTCGCTCACAACTAGCAGGAGGGGTATGACACGTAGAAGTGGCCAGGTTCAGCCATTCTATGGCTTATAGGTATGAGATACAGCGGAACTGGCTCACCCAATTACATCTGTGCTTCGATGTCACAGAAGTGTCGCTCAGCTCCAGAAAGAAAATAGCACTACAGTAAAGCAAAGGAAAATGAGGGCTTAATAGCAACAACAAGAGCATCTGCAACAAGTTAGTTTTTTTCTAGGCTGTCCTCCCTGTCCCATAGCACACTGCCAAGTACACACACCAAGCCAGCTGTACGTGACATGCTGGCCCTGCTCATTATGGCTCAAAGGCCGTGTTTAGTTCTCTCTCGTTCCATTGTGTGGGCCACTGTGTGGGAGTTTCTTGAACCGCTTTCCCCAGAGAGGACGTTGGCAGAGAGCAGAGTTTGGCTCCATGCAAGAAGGACTGAGTCCAGAGCCGTGCACAATCTAGCGGGCTCCTCGGGTCTTTGCAAACACTGCATGCAAATTTTTCCTTCAATGGTCGGCAGACTCTGCATGTAAACAAAGACAGTGTAATCCTCTGTACCCTGCATCATCAACGTTTCCACAAATACCTGGTTCACCATGGAAGGAGGCACAATAAAAAATCTCTTAGAAAGGAATTATGAAAAAATATCCATTCACAGAAACTCAAATTCTTGAAGGGGTTATCCAGTGGCTAGCTTGAATTATTTGGGGCATGTGAGTGAGTCCAGTAGTAAAAGTTATCCATCAGAATGTGGCCGGTTTGCTCGATCCCCTTTTCCCCCTTACCCTTCCACGATACATACCAACCAGTGCGGTGCACAGGAGAGGACTGAGATGTACTGGAATGAAGTAATAATTCTGCAACTATAATCACAGAAAAGCATCTTTTAAGCTCCCACCCACCATATACTCACACACCGCTTCCTGAAGGTAGCGCCGGAGGCATAACTGACATAAGGCTAGTGAAGACAGTGGCACTTCTCGACCTAGCAATATAACAGAACGTGATAGTACAGTTTAATCTTAGATTTTAATCAAAATTTCAATTGTTGATTGGTGAGCGCACTCAAATATGAGGATACAGGAGGAAGACATGGTAGCACAGAAGGGTGAGTACTGTCCTCTTGCCCTCTACATAACATGTTTTGGCCTCACCTAGGAATTAATAGGCGTGTGAAATCAAATAGTTTTTATCACAACTGTCTGAGAAAAGTATGTGAAAGGCGCAAAATGTGCTTTGCTAATATCTCACAACTAATTTTTCTCTGAGCGCAAATCTTATGCAAACCAGCCTCTGGCAAGAGACTGGTTGGAGCAGAAAATGTCTCTCAATAAAATGTTTTCTGCTTGAACCAGTCTGCTGCAAGCAAAAAACGACATGAAATTCTATAATGGAAAATTCTGCAATTTTCACATGGCATGAAATTTGCAAATTATGCAAGCATAATTGAAATTTCACCTGGGCCTACTCAGCATATGCAAGACAATGAATGCTTAGGTATAATTTTATCTTAATTAAAATGATAGTTTTGAATGTGCTCCCAGGCTGTGCTTTCTTGGTCATGAGCCATGAGTAATTCTGCTATGATTCATGCCCTGTAACAGAAGAAGCTAGCCTTAAATGAGCATATGTAATTGTGATGCCAAGAAATGTGTGATGCCTCTCTCTCACGTTTTCCTTGCCAGGCAGCTGCTCGAGCGCTCGCAGCAGACAGCTGCTGATAACAGCACATGTTACCCACACAAGCACGCTGGAATGTGGAACCAACGCACAAAACATAACATGGCCCTCACCATCTGAATTCCTTTCAGTACCATCTGAAATGAAAACAGACAAGATGGACATGTTTGACCTGGGAAGTGATTTCCATCATTTATCTGTTGTTGCTTGTCTGCGGTCACCGGCCAGGCATGGCAAAACTATCCAAGATGGACGAAAGTGCATGTGTCCACATTGCCAAACGGGGTCACGCGTGAGGTGTGCAGTATGAGATGTAAATGGTGGGCTGCTGGCCACCTTTTAGACACATTAATGTTTAGCAATGCAGTTTTATATAGAGGGGACAAGACAATGAATGTACTGGCAAAAAGAACAACTAAAAGAGAACACAATTAATTAAATAGAGTCCAGTCGGCCTTCACATGCAACAGAGGTGTTATCACAGTAATGCTGCCAAAGCAAACCAGAACAAGAAAAAAAAAACCACAAAGATAGGGCGAGTATTTAGTGTTAATCACCCGCTTCTCAAAGGGATGTAATAACAGGTACAAGTATTACTCAATAATACTCATTTTATAGACCTTTTAAGTTTCCGGTAAGAGTCGACCCCACGGGACTCGAATGTGTGACCCACAGCTTCTATAGAGGTTGCGGAAAAAGCTGCCTTATCCGAATGTATTTTATTGAAGGTAGATCTAGACCACGGGTACGTTTCCCAGGTTTGGGGGTGGGGCAACAGAAAGTTGGCCTTAAGCCGCATTCACAACGTGGCGATAGTTGTGTTACGGTTGCAGATCGACACAGAGCAATACTGCCCGTTGTGCAAACTAAGCCAGCCGATCCTTGGTAATGAAATGTTCACTGTAGAGCCTTGGGAGGTTTCTGAAAGAGAATGAGAGACATCACCATGCGTGGTCCAAGATGGCTGAATCTTCACACCCGTGGCGCACAACTCACAATCAATGCTACAACTATTTTTGTATTTCCTTTGGAATATCGCCACATTGAGGCATTCAGATGTAATGCTGACCATAGGGGAGGATCACTGAACAGTGCAGTGTCCTTGACTGGTTCATGGTTTTAGAAAATCATAGCTAAAGCTTTGTTCTGGAAGAGAAATACCTGCATTTCCAAACAGTGTGAAATGCAGGGCGTATCCAGTTGAAAGTGGATAACCTGCAATCTGCAGAAGAGGCTAGGGAATCTCAAGTGACCGGTCCACCTTGAAATGCAGGGCTCATCTCATGCCTAACTCAGGAGAATCTCTCCATCTCTTCAGCATGGAGGCCATCAAAAAGGTATGTGAAGCACAACCTCTTGGTTAAGCTCGAAATGCAGGTGCACATTTAAAAGGTATGTTGTACTAGTGCATCTGTGTGGAATTTGACTAAGGTTTCAGAAGTAGAGCAAACTCGGAACTGCTGATGCCTGAAGTAATAACAAATGAGAAGACAACCAGTGAAGTGAAGTTAAGAGCTTCCTCTCAAATTAAACCACTGGCTCAAGTGGGTGCTTCCCAAGTACAGCCTAACAATGCTGGGAACAAACTGGAAATATTTTTGTAATATGAAAAAAATCTGAAATATGAACGTATGTGTGTAAAACATCCTCAAAGTGGCGTTTAATTTAATATGTGGATTATTGCAACTGGAGTAAGTGTAAGTAGCAACTTCCTCGATAACATAATCAGAAATGTAGATTTTAAACCAGATTCACCACCACCAAAGCAGAATGTGAGGAAATGATGTTAAGTGTTCTCTGGAGGAAATATGTTTCAGTTTCTACCTCGGCCAATATTTCTGGCTGGAATTGGCGACGTCTGATTGGCCAATTTCTGCATGGTTACCTTTTTCCCCAGATACTTGGCAGAGATGTTGATCTTGATATCAAAAACATCAGAGAGGCACATTCTTCTCCCAGAGTGTACTTATGAAATATTTCAAGTAAACATGGAATGGATAATGGCAGGTGTGGGGCACAGACGATTTCTTGTTTACGCTGCCAAGAGGGCTGTCTGGATAGGCACAAAGAGGCCTCTACGGGAATGGCTTACACTGTACATCAGAAAGCCACTGGGCGAATTACAGGTAGGTACAAGGGCCCAGAATTAATCTAGCTCTTTCTACACAATACAATATTAGATGAAGTTCCTTAACACACCTATCAAAACATATATATATATATATATATATATATATATATATATATATATATATATAAAAATAAATTTTTACATTGATTTAAACACTGAAATGAACATTCCACACTTCTAAAATTACTCTTTCGTTACTGCTGGTCCAATTCGCCGACGTGTATTAAATTCGAACTATTCATTCAATTTTTACGTCCTTGTCCAGACAGACATAAAAAGGCTTCAGCAAACTATTGATAATCTGAGTTCCTTGAAGCACATCATCATCTTGCCAGGCGCTAGCTCATGTCTCCCTGGTCAGGCTTTGCATTACTGCAACAACAGATCTTCCGAGCTCGTATTTACGTGACTGCATCTCCGATCCATTGGATACGCTAACCTTTAGGACAGATTATAGTTAAAGAGTTTGAGAACAGTTTTACAGAAAAGTTCTCTAACCCATATGAACAATTAGTTTGTGTACTATGAACAGGATTCACCTTAATTTAAAAGTCTCTTGTTCATTTGCTAATGAATAGGCTAAAAACGGTGAACATTCAAGGTAGTTTCTACGTGTTTGGAAAAGTATGAGGAGACGGGTTACACAATTAGTCACTGGGAACAAAAATAGCTTTTTCCATTGAACCACAGTGGATTTTTCTTCGCATGTAATTTGGAACCAATTTTAAGGATGACCTCTATGCTGCAAGAGGGTAGGTCTATATTTTTTCCTTTATTGGAACGAAGGCATTTAAGCAGTTGCGCATTGCAAAATTTAGGGACGGTCATGCAAAATATGGTCAGTGGCCCCTGAGAGTCCCCCACCATCCATAGCATAAATGCTGAGCAATAAGAGTGCCACCCTAAAAAACCTCAACCCCTCAGATTTAATGTTTCATTACAGTGTAGATTTAACTTGTTGCATCACTCATGACCAAATGTTACTGATAACTTTTTATTTTTACTCTATCATGGTTTCCAACATCCCGACCAACGGAGGTAAACATCATCGCTTTATTCTGGCATTATACAACATCTAAAGTACACTCTTTACATCTGGTGTCAGACAAGACCTTTTGAATTTCAATCAAAAATTTAAAAAATCCATACATACAGGGGGTTTCAGCCTGCCCTCTTTATCCATTGGTCTGTGTAGTTTCATTCAGTTTCTGCTTCCACCTATCACAGGATACTGCATGAGGTCAGCCCATTTAAGCTATTGGATCTCCTCCCTCTACCCCCTCTGATTGACAGCATTTTACCTGTGCACAATGTGCAGATCAGCATCACAGGTAGCCCCTTTCAGTGCCAGAGATTTGTGGGTAATGTGTGCAATTTTCCAAAAACATAATATCCTAAATCAATTATTTTTTTTGCAGGAGCCCAAAAGGTCCGTAGACACTGCTTCAGAGCCCTCGCTGCCACTTGCAATGTGCCATATCTCACGCTGGCACTGGAAGCAACAGCCATTTCTAAATGTGCCTTAAAACCATTTAAACATGGCCACTCATGAGAGCCCATATGCACAGACACAGATGACTATCTGTGAATGGATTTTACTAAAGTATAACCAAAAACATTCCAAGGTGGGCGCACATGGGTGCATGTGCACGGATGACTATCTTACAATGGTTTTTGACAATGTATACCAAAAACAATTAAAGATGTCTGCCTATTACTCTCGCATGCATCTGGAAGCATGAGTGACCATCTATTAATGTTTTTGTTATATTTCACCAAAAATCATTCAAAAGAAGCAAGCACTGGCAAACACAGTAGCTCAGCAGCCAAAATCAGATGTATGCTTGTTGGTTCTTGTAGCTTCGCGGCAGCCACACCACAAAGGAGATACCTTAGTGGTTGTTCTGTGCAGAAACAGTGGTGCATACAAGTAGGCGGGAGCACTAATATTGCAGGGGGAAGGGGTTTCTCCAGAGGGAAAAATAAAACTTGCTTGTGCAAATGTGCACTTCTGCATCATTTATATACACATGGTAAAATCCCAAAAGCATACATTTTACACTAGAATGAATTCTAGAAATGTCAGAAATCTGAACCAAATGTAGGAGTGACCCTAGAGGAGCAGACTTTCAATTTTGCAGCTCGAGCTTTATAAATCTGGTGCTGAATTTTAAAGAATTACCTGAAAAAACTTCATTTAAGTAATGATTTTTTAACGAAGCAGGGACACCAATCTATACGTTTATTAAATACACCCACAAGGAACCCTTATAAACCTACTCAATGGTATTCATTCACCTTGTGAATACGCCGGGAAACGAACGTGTGACCATACATACTGCTCTTAGAACACTGAGATGAACTGAGAAAAAATCTTTTAAGCGCTAGCATATAATTTGCGGATTTCTTCCACGACTTCACTGGCCTTTGCAGCTCGATTTAGAGGTTGGTGGACGGATTACATTTGAGAAGGAGTAACCCGGCCACCAAATTCTAAATTCGGTCCTAATAGAGGGCTTATAGGTGATAATGTTCATGTCCTAGAAGTACCTCATTTTTATTGTTGTTTTTTATATTTCATTTATTGTTTTTGGAAGGCCACTGCAAATAGCTTTGCAAGGAGGGGAAGGAGAATTGAAGGAAGCAAGGTGGGAGCGAAGTACCCTGGGAGGAATCATATTTAGTCGACAGTTCCTTGCGATAGGAGCAGACAACTTTGCTCTAATTGGCAGCAGTCTGAAAAGATGCGTTTTCAGGGCCTTCCCAAGTCTCGGAAATTCAGCTCCGAAGTGGAGTGCTAGGGAGGGACATGTAACATGTTTCATAGGAATGAGTTTTCTATGCATATCTCTATGCCCCTAGATGCTTGTATTTCTCTGGATGGACGAAGAGTCAATTTGGGTACCTGACCATAGGCATTTGGTTGACTGGTAAAGTATCAGCAAGTTGGATGTAGTTCCAAAGAGAGCCTTATGCACAAGGCATAAAGTTTTGATTTCAGCCTTAGGTCGGTTGGAAGCCAGTGGAGATCTATCAGAGCAGGTGAGACATTGTCTGTGCACTTCATGCCAAGTCTGAGGTGGGTAACAATGGTTTGACAATATGCTGCCAAATAGCTTTACTAATAAGTTTTAGTTTAAGAAACAAAACGTTCTTAAAAACCTTTCTGTCCAACATAATACTATATAAATATTTGAAAACTACACATAAAATTTCTCAGACAAAATCTTCTTACTTAAAAAAGATGAAGGTCTATCTCAATTGCAAACATCCAAGTGGCGCATTTCTACTAAAAGTGGCAATGCAGCTGACCGAGGCATAACTCCATACTTTAAAAATAGAGCTTTAAAATCATACGGCACAAGGATAAAAGCACAAAACAGTCCATCACATTATGAACACGTTAGTTTTAAATGTAAGACACACACACATTTGCTTTAATTTGTTATTATGAGAGGAGTCAACCCTGCAATAAATAAGGAATTCAAATGTAGTCTAAATGTAAATATCTCAGCCCACCTCCTATGGTCACATTGATATTTCATATATGGTAAGTTACTGGGATCACCCAAAGAACTCCTAGTTAGAGCAACTGTTTTTTTTCTCTAAACGCTCACAATGTTCTCCATTTGAAGCGCTTTAATACTAGCTTAGACACAGCTGAATACGGTTGCAGGGAACCACCATAACCAATGTGTGAGTTTTCATGAAGAAATTTTAGTAATTTTATATGTAGTTTAAGATATTTCTGTAATAATATGCTTCCAGAGTGTTTGTTTTAATAAACACCTTTTAAACCAAAATGTAAACAAATACATTTGTAAGTATAAGACATAAAAGTGAGTAGCTTGAAATGAATGAAACAAAAATATGCCCTCTGCCTTTTTAATGCATCATTCGGGGTGCTTCACAAATGTACTAGATGTGACGCTGGCTGAACAGTGAAGAAGACAGCTTAGTGTATACGCACATCTGCTGAACGAATTTCAGACAGCAAGGAAACTCGGCAACCATAGGGCAATTGCATGAGTACATTATGTGATAATAAAACATATTTATTAAAAACAACTACACACACCTATTTTAGGAATATGCATAAACTATCAGCCAGGGAATCCTCTTCAACTGCTTCTTGAGGGGAGCTATAAACCTGATCAAACATAGGAAGTAACGCAGGACATGAACACATATCCTGCCAACTCCAGCTCATATCCGGGATATGATCTGCTCCACTGCTGAGTATGTACTATCATTATTTGTCAGTGACCAGGCCATAGTACATGCCAGGAATGATGGCTCATGGAGGTGACAACCAGCCACTGACATCCGATATGATCTACAGGTCACAAGTTTGCAACCCAATAGGGCAGACTCAGCCTTCCACGGTTAGTTAATTACATACCTTTAAATTGAGTAATAGTAACACCTGTTATTTAGAGCACTTAGAAATCGCAAAAGTGCAGAATTAAGTTATTATAACGGTGCTCATATGTAGGATATTTAAGATGGCCTCCACCTGGCAGATCTCATTCCCAACCAAAGGAGTGTTGGCCAAAGACACCAACCAGGATTGCGAAAACGATGGATTGGTAGGCTCCTGCTACAAACTGGAGCAGGTTCAGTCATAATCTGACACTTCCATGCAGACGATTAGCCCAGAAAAAAAGGCTCCTTGATCGAAGCCAGACCAGACACTCATTTCTGGTGCCAAAGCCATCATGTATACATCTTTGCTCATCGATCTGATGGGCAAATGGGAATCTCAAAGACCAGATCCTGCGCATGCGTCAGGAAAGCCAGAAAGTGCCCTAATATGGTGGATTTTGCCAGGGTAAAGATTCCAACATAGAGCAGAGATCAGGAATATCATCACAGATGCTACTTTTTGCACAATTATTGGCACGAACAACATGAGCATTGTTGGTGTTTTGCTAGAGCCCGCTGGTCATAACTCCCTCGTGGAACCTTTCTTGTTTGTGACCCACAGCAGAAGTTGAGCAGCACTTCCATACTAGACCTTTTGATACTGCAGTATTCTCAACCCCTGCAGCCTTGTTCACCCTCACTGGATCTCAACACCTTCTCTATGAATCCCATATGCTCCTCATTAGGCCTGAACTATTGTTTTGGAGTACACTCCAGGGTAGGAGTGCGTGCACTGGGCTACACTGACAGTCCATTTGGTGTACCACCTATTCATCTACCAATAACAACCAATATTTGCCTCCTAAGGTTAATGAATAAAGGAGTACTTGTTGCTTGTTCTTGCTATATGGCTTTTATCTCCAGAAAGAAAGTAAAGTGAGAATGTCAGGGAGGAATCAGGATGTGTTCTTCCTAGGGACCTATGTACCCATTATTTGTTTTGTGCATTCTTGAAAGAGACGGCTGTCTTCTGCTATGAGAAAATTCAGAAATTGAGTTAAAACACCACAGTTTGGTTAGTGGCTCAGTGTATAAATATCCTGCTATTCATTTGATTATGTGTGTCTTTATAGAAGGACACACCCCACTTTCTCTGACGCGCTCATTTTACTCCATTGAGCGAGGGGTTCACAACTGCCTTTGGTGGTTCTCTGGACTGTTTCAAAATAAGACATCCTATTGCATTTTTAGGACATTAACTCAAGTGTCACATGATAACTGTCCTGATGATGACCGCGGTATTTGCTACGAGAACAGGTCGAAACATCAACTTTTCTTAACATCTTGACTGTGTTTTAATGAATTCATATCTACATCAGGCAAATTTACCCAACCCTGCACCTTTTATACATAAGTATTATGGAGCTGAATTATGTTGTTTGAACATGTGGATCAATTTTTAATGTAAATGCGCCACATTCTCATACTTTTTGAGCACTGTGTTACCATTAGTATCAACTTATAAGACCCACGCTCACATGCTGACTCTTGGTAAAAAAATGAGTTAATAATGGGTTGGTACTTTCTGCATATATTGTATTTTATAAAATAACTATTTGTGTGATGTAAATCTAGTTTTCATACTCCTTTAAAACATTTAAAAAAAAAAAATACCAATAGCTCCTCATTGCTTTTACTTACTTTAAACAATTCGATAGGAACCATTGACCACTAACACTTTGCATCTACTAAGGTTTTGAGGAACACAAGGTTGTCCCTTTTCGTCTACATATGCAGTGATATGGCAGCAGTACTTCTTACATTCAAATAAGGTATTATAATCATTCTTGGGTCTTGCAAGTGTAACCATGGGCTTTTTCACTACCCAGACAGCACTCCTGCAGCCTCCCATGACCAATCCAAGCTTAAAGCACCATACAATCGACAAGTACACTGATCAGATTAAATAGACCAATGACCTTGTGCTTAAACTGAAAACCAAAACTTACTTCCGCTCGGTCTCCGGAGTAGATACCGCACTGCTGAAACCAAGGGATTCCTGGAAGAGAAGAGGTGTTGCCATTTACTACTTCAATTAAAAAGCATAAAGTGGGGGAATGCATTCATTCATTTACTTTGTATTTACGTATGCTTTGACGTAAAGTTGTAGAGCACTTGAGAAGAGGACAAGGAGAGAGGAAAACTGATTGGTGGGCAAAAGAGCTCTTAAAGGAGGTTTGATACTTTGGCATAAGCATGGATAAGAAGGGGTGGAATGATGCAGTCCACACTTACCTCAAGCTGGGATCGCAGCTGGAGTGACGTGGGGCTAATATCAGGTTTTTCCTAAAAGAAAGAGGAAAAAGTTAGGTCAGTGAAGTACAACGCAGAGGTGGCACATTTCATAAGGCAAGAAAACAAGCAGAGAAAATATGTATCTCAAGCTTCTACTACAATTCTGGGATGTTAACGCATAGGGGCACCTATACACTAACAGCATAAGTCATTGAGAACAATTTACACATTTGCACCAAAAATTATGAGTATGAAACAGGCAGAGAGAACAACTTTATTATTGAGACAAAGCATTATAATAAATCAGTTTACACTGCTCTTTAGTGCTATGGAGACACTTCAGCATGCCCGAAACCTTATGCACCGGATGACTGCACAGTGCCACATTCATTTCCACACACTGTGGATGAGCAGCGTTGCCCACTCGATGCTACATGCCACAAGCCTCAGCCCCCTCATTCCCAGCACTTACATATATGTTCCCAAGGTGGTTTTGTTGCATATATTCTGGTAGTCTGTACATTTTGTGAGACTAGACACAACAATTAAAACTGCACAAGAGCACTGAAATGACGAATGGTCCTTAAATATTCCATGGAAACATTGCTCATCCCCGAAATAGGAATCCACTTTTAAAAATGCACATCAAATGTGACTGGTAGAATTTGAAGGATCTGCGATTTCTAGGCATAAAATTGGCCAATGGATCAATGCACAATCTACAAAAATCGATGTAACACAAAGGTCAGATGAAAGATTGTGTACAGGGTCAGCTCTACCTTTCATCCTTCTGGGGTGAGCGCCACAAGTTGGAGGAGAGTAAACATGGGTTAGTTACAGCACTGAGTAATAGCCCAAATCTCCAGTAGAAAGCATTTTAAAAACGTTTGTTGCTTTATAGCTTAGAATGCCTAATTATGTATTATTTATATCGATTTCATAACAATTTTTGCTATTAGGTATTGTATTTCATGATTATCATCCTGGTTCTATTTATTGCTTTCATAATTTATGTACTTGTTTCTTGTTCTCAATAAACTCAAACATTAAAAAACAAAAGTTGTTTTTTTAAGATGGCTGTAAGGTTTTTTTTTTTACCCAGAGATGCTAAGAGAGCTCCCTAAACAGACTTAACATGAAAGGTACACAGAAAGCCCTCGGAACCAGAAAAGTCCAAGCGAAGGATGGCAGTCAGCATGTACCTTCAAAATAATTGAACCAGGACATACCCAGCAGCTGCCGAAGGGTGGTAAGCTTATTTTAATCCAAACAAGAAAGTGGTTGATACTCCAAATACGACGCCCTACCTTACTCTCGGTTTCCTTTTCCTGGTTGCAGTACAATAATTTTAGGAAACCTTAATTCAGAAATTCCGATCTTCACATGGTAATTTATTTTTCTATATAAAAGTACCAGCTGTAAGAGTTGCAGAAGCTGCAGCAGAAACTGAGGCTTGGTTCTCACTCTCTCAGGTCTAAAGAGAGGCAAGGAAGCATGTGATGAAATGACAGACTAAAAGCAGCATCTCATGAAAGTACTAATAAAAGGCAGCTGGATTAATGACAGCATTAAATAAGCATCTCATGAAAAAACTAAGAAGTATCTGAAAAGGTGATCACCAAAAAAAAAGTACTTGACTGATAGAATACCAAAAGGAGGCACCAGACAGAATAACTGTGACAAACAAGCATCTTGTGAAACGACCACTACAAGGATGCACCTCCTGGAATGACTGTCACAAAGAAACATCTTAAGAAATGACAGCCACAAACCAAACTCTGATGAAATGACCGCCGAACAGAAGCACCTCATGAAATCATCACCACAGCTAAACACGTGAATAACACAAAGTAGAATCAGATACATGGACTGACACGAAGAAGCACTGACAGAAAGACAGCCTAAAAGCAGCATCTCGCGGAATGACTAACAAAAGGCATCTGAAGAAAGACAGCCTAAAAGCAGCATCTCGTGGAAAGACTATCAAAAGGTATCTGAAGAAAGACAGCCTAAAAGCAGCATCTTGTGGAAAGACTATCAAAAGGCATCTGAAGAAAGACAGCCTAAAAGCAGCATCTTGTGGAAAGACTATCAAAAGGCATCTGAAGAAAAGACAACCAAAAAGAAGGCTCTGATCGAAAGACCACCAAAAGGAAGCATTTGATGGAATGACTGCAACAAAGTGTCATCTTGTGAAATGACTGCAAGAAGGAGGCACCTCAAGGCAAGATGACCACAAATAAGCATCTGGTCCCCAAAATGTGGTCCGGGGACCCCTGGGCGTCCGCCAAGCCTCCTCAGGGGTCCGTGACTAGGTTGATAATAACATATTATTAACAGATTAATAAAGTGTATATAAATAAAGAAGGTAAATGTACAATTTAAAATGTTAAAACGTTCAGTAAACGTACAGGAATTTGAAACTGGAGGCTAAAAATTATATTAGTATCCTCAGATTGATTCGTGGGAGCAGTGCAGGTGCATCAAACAGAACATAGTATGGACCACTGATAACTCAAAGTACGGCCCGGGGGGCGCATGCGGTCCTCCTGACATTTACATGTGGCTCCCTGGTTACCAGCAGCTCTGGCTGCTAACTGGTCTCAGCACTAGCAATAAAAAGATGCTAAATAAACGGGCATTTATTTAAATGTTAATTTGTGATAAAGAAAGGAAGTAACTAGGGAGTCCTGCACTGCTCAACTTTAAGAACATCTTTATTTTTAAAGACCTAGTGCAGCAAAAGTGTAAAAATATGATAGTCTCTTCAAAATTCAAAAACTGTATTTAATTAACCTGCAGAACCTTTTAACCTTAGTTTATCAGATTAGATCAGTGCATTGACCAGTATTATTTTAAAAGCGATGGTTTTCAAACGTGAATTTATAAACATTAATTCTTCCATCTACCCTGACAATAATGCCAATGGTGAACTAAAGAGGCAAATCAGTTGTTATGTGCACTCTTTGGGCGACCTGGGTTCCTATTATAAATGAACAACATTATAGTTTATTAAATCAAACACAGGAGAAGGTTTTGTACAACGCACATCCTTAAATCATTTATTTTGAGGTCCTCTTATTTGTGATAATGAAGAAAAAGAAGGGAAAGTGAAATAAACAATTGCCTAACGTCACACAATTTAATAAAGGGGGAAGCTGGGATTAATCCCAGGTTTTCTGGTTTCACATTATGCAATTATGCTTCACTTCACCTACACCCACATTAATGCCAACTCCCCCGCCCAACCTCCAACCCGCTGGCATCAATACGGCCCTCAGTCACATCACAGACCAAACTTGTGGCCCCTTGGAAAATGTTTGTGAGTACCCATGGTATGGATGATGAGTGGCCTCAATTGAATTTAGAAAAGCTCCAACCTTTCTATGAAAAATAAATGTTTAAAATCTTATTTATACATGTTTGCAAATGAAATAAAATGTGTCAACATTTCTGCATTTGTTTCATGAATGCTTTGTTTGTATTTTTTGTGTATTGGTTTCCAGTTCAAATCATCAACAGTGCTTAGGCTGGGGTCCCCGTCTTCCGGTAGACTTGTGGGAGATTGAGGCGGATTCCAGTAATGATTCAGTGGGGTCACCGGGTTCCAGTAATGATTAAGCGGGGGTCCCCAGAAGTCAAAAGATTGGGAACCTCATAAAATGACTGAAGTGAAGTAGCATCTGACGGGACCACATAGAAGCATCTGAAGAAAGGACCGTCACAAAGAGACACAGACTGGATGACTGCCACACAGAAGCATCGACAGAAAACTGCCAGAGATAAGGAACTGATGGACTGACGGCCACAATGCAGCATCGGGTAAAATGAGAGCCGAAAAGAAGCATCTGCTGAAATAAATGAGGGAAAGAAGCAAATCATTGAGCAGTGGCGCCAATACAGTACAAGCAGAGACAAAATATTCCATACTATCGTCCGTCCGAACAGTGTACCTGTTGTTGAATTATCCCACCGTCCTTTCTGTACCGATATTCTTCACACAACTCTGAACCACCATGGACATAAAATGCGGTCAGTGTCTCTGCACTCGCCTTGGATTTTTTCACAATGTAATGCTAATAAGCGTTCTCACACGAAGAATTTACATTTCTCGTTTAGATGTAATATTCGTGTGTCACTTTGTTTTATCACAGGACGGGACAGACTCATCCGCAAGGGGTGGAAGGTGCTTCCTTTCGGGCACACCAGCTGTGACTGGAAGGCTGGGCCTGGGTGGCAAAGTTCAAGGAGCAGGACAGCGCATTTCCAGCAAAAGCCAGATGCATCCTGTGTTAAAAACAAAAAAACACCGGAGGGTGCCTGTTTTCTGACTAGCGGTACCGGGACAACATATGAATGAACACCAAAGAGGGCTTCGCGCAAGCTATTTGCTACTGGTTATAACAGCATAAAGGCGTTGGAGAGTGGTGTTTGAGCTCAGAATACAAAAAATTATTCCAGTAGGTACTTCGAAAGCACTGTGCTCTCACAGGAGAGTGGGTGATAAGGACTGAAAGACAGGCATGCAACTAACTGCTCCTGGGACCAGTTTAGGGGTATCACCCCTCATCAGCCAGGCTAGCTTGAATCCAGTGGCACAGTGAGCAAGGGACACACGTCTGGGCTTACCCGGCGCACTTAGGGTGAGAAAGCAAAAGATGCACAAATGATGGAAGGAATGGAGAACAAATCATACATTCACCCCTAGTCAAGAAATCTGGGATAAATCCATTGTTCTTTTGCTCACCATGCCACCTCAGTATAGACCCAGCCATATGCAAATCAGTCTTGACCCTGTTCCTCATGGGAACAGTTCAGTCTGAACTACCAAGCCAGGTCCTCCCTGGACCGGAAACAAGCATCCTAGGACCGGTTTTGGAGTTTCACCCGTCATCAACCAGGCTAGCTTGAATCCAGTGGCACAGTGAGCTCGGGACCCACGTCTGGGCATACCTAGCGCACTTAGGACGAGAAAGCAAAAGATAAGTCACCTCTTGGGCTCCAACAATTACAGAGCTTCGCTAGGCGAGGCTCTTCACTGACGAGCCGCACGCCGAAGGGATAGGTGTGTGCCCTTCCACAATGCTTCAATATGGCCATCAACTTGCCTGTGTGTCTTCTAATTTGCTTTTCAAAGTTTTCCTATTAGGAATTTGGGCACGGGAATACTTTTTAAAGTGCCAGAATATGGGTAGTTTTCATGTGATAATCAATCAGATGGCAAAGCAAGCTTCTTACTAGTGATCTGGATGCCCAGTTAAAGTAAGGAAAATGGTCCCTGAGGAGAGCACATCCAGACCTATTCCCGATAACCTTACGTCTTTTCGTAGCATGTGTGGTCCAGTGGTTCGTCGGTGAAATGCAATGGGATATCAAATGTGAATACACAGATGTCGGGCATTGGAATCCAGCCATAATGGTGCTGGTGCATTGATTGCAAGTAAACCACATTCCCAAACATATCATTACACTACGTGATGCAATTTCCACACATTTTCGTTTGTGCACTGCATAGTTTCATCAGTAAAACTGTATGCTTGTGCAAATGTAATGGCCATCTCAAATTGAAAATATGCCATTCCACACCACTGCACTCTACTCTGCACCACTCCACTTTACACCACTCCACGCCACTGCACTCTGCACCACTCCATGCCACTGCACTCTATGCCACTTCACGGTACGCCTCTCTACTCTACCCTGTACCACTCTATGTAAATACACTCTTCGCCACTCTACACCACTGCACTCTTGGCCACTGCACTCTACACCACTCCAGTCTAGGCCACATCAATCTACTCTGCACAACTCCACTGTACACCACTGCACACTATGCCACTCTGCAACACTGCACTCTATGCCAATACACTCTATGCTAATGCACTCTATGCTAATGCACTTTACTCTGTAACACTCAACTCTATGCCCCTGCACTCTACGCCACTCTATGCCACTGCACTCTATACCACTTTACATCCTTGCACTCTATGCCACTGTACGCAACTCCACTCTACCCTGCACCACTCCACTCTAAGCCACTTCACACTACTCTGAAATAATCTACTTTATGCCACTGCTATCCATGTCACTCTACTCCACTCTGTGCCACCGCACTCTATGCCACTCTACTCTCAACCACAGCACTCTTCTACGCCAATGCACTCCGAACAAGTGCACTCTGTCACTGCACTCTATGCCACTATACTTTACTCTGCATCACTGTACTCTACACCACTCTACACCACTGCACTCTGACTCTGAAACACTGCACTCTCCGCCACTGAACTCTATGCCACTCTACTCTGCACTACTCCACTCTACGCTACTCTACGCTACTCAACTCTACACCACTGCCCTCTACGGCACTATACCCTACTCTGCACCCCTCTATGCTAATCTACTCTGCACCACTCTACGCCACTGCACTCTATGCCACTTGACGCAACTCTGTGCAACTGCCCTCTGCATCACTCAATGTGCCACGCAACTCCACACTGCACCACTCTGCACCACTCAACCATGCAGCACTCTAATCTACCTATGCTGCATTGTATGCTGCTGAATTCAATGCCACTGCACGCTATGTCACTATACTCCGCAACACTCTAAGCCAATGCACTCTACACCAGTCCACCCTACTCTATGCCATTCCAGTGTATGCCACTCTACAAAACTCTACGCCACTCTTCACCATCCCACTCTACGACACTCCATGCGAGTCTCCTCTATGCCACTAACTTTTAGCCATGCTGAACAGCAGCCATGCTGGTGTACAACCTGCCTAAAACACATTGGCAAAGCCAATAGCTCTTGCATAGGTGAGACCTATTAGATTTACCAAGGCTTGTTGAAGTAATCACAAATGCTCATAACACCCCGCCCCGCCCTGAAGAGTGGCCGCACTTTGGATCGGTGCACTGGTTAAACCCAGTGGTCGAAGTGGGCGGGATCGGCAGGGCACGGCGTGCCCCTACTTCTTTAATTTCATAGAGTCCGTTCCCCTACTTTCTTATTTTAAACATGCCTCCCGGAAGGCAGAAATCGCCAAGGCCGATAGTTATGACTCAGCTTTTGGGGACGGGCGGAACGAGCAGAGAAGGAAAAGGACTCTGTCTTTTCCTTCATGCCCAGAGAAGACAAGAACAGTGTCCAGTTCTCCTGTCGCTGGCAGCTGCCCCCCCCTCTCTTTGTTCCCCCTCTTCCCTCTCTTTCTGTCTCGCTTCTCCTCATTTAGTGAAAACCAAGATTTCAAGAAACAGGTATTACCTTCTCTTTCCTCCTTTCGTTTATTTGCTCCCTTGTGAAATGGATCCAAAAAAAGGAAAACACTTTTGCTGGAAACGTCGTCTTTTCCTAACATTTTTCAATTTCTAAGTGCAGCCTCGGGGTGGAGAGAAATAAAACATTCAAAATATGGAAAATAACTAACTAAAGCAAAACAGAGTGGTTGCAAGGTGGCCAGATTGATTTATTCACATCTAAACACATTAGTGCCACTTTACAGTGTTTGCCAGTGAAGCGCTACTTTTGTTTTCTCGTCTGTCTTTGAACAACATTGTTTTCCCTGGGTGGGAAAGTGCACTATTCCTGGAGGTACTGAAATACCTGCTTGATAGGTGAATTGGAAAACAAAATGTGTACAGCGGCTGTGTGTTCACGAATGTGGTCTTTTTAAACCATACTGCTTACGTTTTATAAGGATATAAGCAATGGGCATTGAAACGGGTCCCTTCTTGGCCCTGTAGTCATGGCCTAAACTTTACAGGCAAAAGCACTCACTCATTTCTGAATAATGAGTGTAAAAAGAAAAAGGTAACCATGTTGTTCCTGCTTACATTTCACATGCTTTACTTAATCTTGCATTCCCTATGAGTGTTTGCTTTTTCTAGGATGTTGTTAATTTTTCTTTAGGCAGCACATTGCTCGTCTAGTGCGTAATTTGATTTGAGTCGCATCCAGGTGTTTATAGCGGGTCAGTGCAGTGAAGTTTCTCTCAGTGGGGCAGTATGGTGTTCAGTGGGGGAGAGGATGTGGCACTATGGTCAGAGCTGCTGAATTTGGAACTGGGGAACCAGGTGCAGCCTTCATGACCAGTCCACCAGACCACTCCCCCTGAGGGAGCACATTCCCATGCTAGACCTTAGAAGGCCCCGAAAGATCTTAAAAGCCCTGGTGTCTTAGCACCAGCAGGTGGACCCTAGCAGTGGCAAGTGTGGGTTAACCTTGAAGGCCTGTCCGCCACAATTCATTCTGAAGTTCACCTCCAGTCTTGCAGGCAGGCCTGCCTATGAAGCAGCACACCAAAGAGTGACAGTGACTCTGTCCCTGAGGTCACAGGACCCTTGAGCAGGGTGGCTCTAGGGCAGTGCGACCGCACCAGGCGCTGACCAGCCGCGGTCCATGCAGATAACAGAGGTGGGGCAAAGGGGACGGGTAAGGGGGGATTTCGAGGGACGATGCGGAGGGATAATTAAATAAATAATTAATTTTCTTATCTTGCCCCACCGCTGTTACCTGCATGGACCGCGGCTGGCGCTTACTTCAGGTGGGGGCGTCATGTTTGCAAGTATAATATAGTTTTAAAAGCACTTGCTGCCTCCTTCCTGGCCTCCAACAATTTTCAGCAACAATAAAAATGTCATGATAACTCCAGTGATTAATGTTCTTAGTAGAGAGAGCTGGTGTTTTGTCTAGTGGACGTTTTGACTCATGGAAAGAAAGCGCAGAGGGTTAATGTGCCTGCTGCTAAGAACTTGTACCATACAGATCACAAAGTGCACATAACGTAAATAGGTCAGTGGGTTACTGCTTTTGTCAGAGAGACCCTATTGTTACTTGCAGTTAATAAGTTAAAATCCTAACATAGAACAGTGAGCTATTAACTGTCATGTAGGAGATGCATGCAAACTGCAAGGTATAAATTAGAGCATTATGGTTTTTCCCCCCAGTCTTTGATTATCCTAATGTTGCAAAAAAGGGTTAATTTGGGTAGAAATCAATTCTGATTATTAAAGAGAACCCCCAACCATGGTATTACGTTTTAAGTTCTGAGTTTGTGTTTCTCCAGACCAATCACTATTAAACTATGCTGCCTACTAGTATGGTTATCATGTGACTCCTACACCTTGTAGTACTTTGCCTTATGTAACATTTCCTATACAGTGATTTACACACGTATGATTGATTGTCTCCGTGTAATATGTGTGATGTAAAGTGCTCTGACACCCTACACTGGTATTAGTGGTGCTGTACATTTTCTGATACTTTATTATTTTGACATTTTTACACATGCTAACAGTCTCTGCAAAGATTTTTCCTTATTAGTACCAGTGGAACATACAACTGCAGCAGTGAGAAAGGTGACCAGTCAATCTTTGCAAAGGGCCCTCCACTTCACAGCAGCACAAGTCACATTTTTTTAGTAACTTTTGATCCATTTGAGCTATAAACAATTTATTAGTTAAAATCGTCAGATTATGCAGCAGATGATGTATTATGTGGCAAATATGGCAGAGCCATAATTATGTGGAAAACATTTGCAAACTAGGATATTTTGCCATTCTTGTTTGAACTCTTGTGGAAAAAGGGAGGAGTAGTGCGGATGACAGCAACTCCATGGCTGGGAGACAAATGGCTTGCGATTCCACTTTTAAGGATATTTGGGACATTCTGTGATTGGAAACGTATCCCACTTTGTGAATGTATTTTAATGTCAATAGCTCATATTAAACCTTAAATAAACATGTGTATCCAATGGTTAAATTAAATACCGTAATAAGCTGTAACCGGTTAGTGAAATGGTAAACAAATACTAAAAATTGGGATATTTTGCTCTTTCTGCCACACCTCTGACTCAGCCCACTGACCCAATCCACGGGTTACTCCCGACCTCTGATTCTCCGTCCACAGTTCCCCTACTTTTTTTCCCTCACTTCAACCACTGGTTAAACCCAAAGGGCACCGGCGTGCAGGAGAAATAACCCGGGCAGTGAAAGGGTGTGTGCCCTGCTCTGGCCAGCACCGACGCAGCTGTGCACGCGCCTGTCACCACCCTTCAGTCGAGACATAGATGTGCGTCTTTGGTGATGGAAAAACAAACACACCCGTTGAGGCTTTTGGATTTAATGAAGAGATCTCTCAAAATTGCCCTCGCCCACTTCAATTAGCAACCATTTACTTGGCTTGGAAACCATGAAATATGTTGTTTTCTCCGCTCACTCCAGACCAGTTTGTGGCTTTTGCCATGGAAAATGAGAGCCTCTGGCCAAAACCTGAAGTGAATGAAGACGCAGGCAGAAAGGAACGCTGGCACGAGCTGCTGTGTCTGATCGGCTGTGATACATCTCCCTGTGCTAGTTCCAGTTCCCAGGGTCAGCCCAAAGCTTGATAGTGTGGCGGCAGCTTTTCACTGACGACCGTCAATCGATTACCGAGTGACTTAGCAAAGCGGCGATTGAAAGAAAACAGGTGAAATATCATGAGTGCCGCCGCGCGCGGGAAGTTGGACCGACCGTTAAATGATGTTGTGCAGCACGACCAAACGGAACAAAAAAAATAACACAAAAAAATAAGATGGCTGCATCATTTTCCATGCTTTCGCATGCGTGATGACGTGCCTGCATACATGTGTGATTATGCATGTGCACCTTCAAAATGATGCAGGCCCATTTTTTTCCATTTACCATTCCAAGATGGAAAGGCAAATTTAAAAAAAATTAAAAATGAGGTAGCCTGATAGCACTTTATTAACGCACAAAAGTTGATGTAAAGAGACTTGAAATAAGTCTAACAACTGGCAATACCTCGGGGTAGCATTCAAAGCGACCTCAGATTAGACCCAGCTAAATGCAAATTAGTCTTGACCCTCCTCTAATAGGAAGAGTACAGCCCGAATGGCCACTCCAGGTCCTCTCTGAACCAGAACAAGAGCAACCCAAGACCAGTTTCACTCTGGTTGGGGCCCTTCAGTAGTGTTCCTGTTCAGGAAGGACCTGGCCTGGTAGCTCGGGTTAGACTGAACCCGCTGGAGCAGGTTCAAGCATGAATCCTATATGGCTGAGTCCAAATCGAGGTGGCATGATGGGTGAAAAAACAATGGATAGGGAAGTGGCACCAAGCGATCGCCAATGGCTAAGATTAATTCAAACATTCCATACATCACTTTGTTTTCTGACGCCCAAAGTGTGACAGATATGCCCAATCTGGGCCCCCTGCTCACTGTGCCACTGCAACCAAGCTCTTGCATAGGCATATATAAGGGTGAAACCGACCGTGGGTTGCTTGTGTTACGGTTCAAGGAGGACCTGGCCTGGCAGTTTGCTCTGGACTGTTCCCATTGGAGCAGTGTCAAGACTGATTTGCATATGGCTGGGTCCAAACTGAGGTGGCATGGTGGGCGAAAAACAATGGATTGGCAAAAAGAGACAGTGAGCAGCGGGTATTTGGGGAAGAAATGGGAAGTAGGCATGGGGAGGAGCAAAGCAGCACAGGCGGGAGCGCGACACAGGGGTCGAGCGAGAGTAACACAGGGCTCGGGGGAGAAGCAGACAAACTGGAAAGTAACATGGAGGATGGGAGAGAGAGGGAGTTTGGGTGGAGGAGAAACATAAGAGTGCTAGCAATATGAGGGCGACAGCAACACAGATCACAGAGTGGGTATTTGGAGGGGAAGCAGCGCACAAGGGTGAGAGTTGGATAAGGCAAGCACTCTTATTGAGTGCTTAAGCAAAAAGAAAAAAATGAGTTCCCTAAAAATGAGTAGTGGAAGGATTGAAGTCAGTCAATAAGTGATATAGTGAAGAAGCTATGCTCCAAGGGAGGGACAAACACAAAACTGACAAGCTAGGACGTGGAAAGCAATTGAAAAAGAAGCAAGCAAGTTAGAGCCCCAATAAAGGCAACCCCTGGTAAGCAAAGGGTGGGCTGTAAACCCCTGTAGGTTCTTGGCAAGTCTACAAAACCTCTTTTACAAACAGGCAGCTCGGGCTGTCTGGTAGGCTCGACCGAATCCCAGACAACCCAAGACTCGCAGAGCGCCTTCTCGCGGGACAGAGGTAAGGAAGGAGCTCGCTCTTCCTCCCCATGTGGTGGTGAACAGCAAGTCATGTGTCGGAGAAACACAAACTGTATTCTTGGGCCCTTCCTGAAATACTACCACTAGTGAAAATAATGGTAGTCATTCTACTTCTACTACTACTTATAATAAAAACAATAACATTAAAAAACAACAATAATAATAAGTGTAATAATAATGGTAGTCATACTACTACTACTTATAATAAAAACAATAACATTAAAAAACAACAATAATAATAAGCGTAATAATAATGGTAGTCATACTACTACTACTACTACTACTTATAATAAAAACAATAACATTAAAAACAACAATAATAATAAGCGTAATAATAATGGTAGTCATACTACTACTACTACTACTACTTATAATAAAAACAATAACATTAAAAAACAACAATAATAATAAGCGTAATAATAATGGTAGTCATACTACTACTACTTATAATAAAAACAATAACATTAAAAAACAACAATAATAATAAGCGTAATAATAATGGTAGTCATACTACTACTACTACTACTACTTATAATAAAAACAATAACATTAAAAACAACAATAATAATAAGCGTAATAATAATGGTAGTCATACTACTACTACTACTTATATTAAAAACAATAACATTAAAAAACAACAATAATAATAAGCGTAATAATAATGGTAGTCATACTACTACTGATACTGGCAATAACAATAAAAATAATAATAACAAAAACATCAACAATTATGGTAGTCATGCTACTAATGATAACAATAATAAAAGCAATAACATATATCAAACAACCGCAATAATATTAATCATACAGTATTATACTACTGATGATAATGTGTTTTAACAAAGGCTTTGACACCACATATTTTGTCATTTTGCAGCTCTGCAATATCAGTGTGCCATTGTTACTCAGCCAGCTCTTAAGTTATTTTGAAATTAGCAGCCTAAGAAGGGTGAACGCTCGTGTCATTCTCCCGGATCCAAATCCTTTGCTTCAATACGGTAATGGTCAGAAGTGGGTGCCTAATGCACAGCACTTGCTCACTAGTTAATGTATTTTAGTTCCTAGGTATATTTTTTTCATGCATCCCAAATTGTCTGTCTGAATTCACCTCTGTCTGCAGCCAAACACACAGAACAACTGTACATTGTTATCACACATAAAATAAACAGCTGCTACACAAAGATGTATTTTATCTAAAGACAGACAGATTGACACACTGCGGTAGGAAAGGGTTATTTAGCTCTTCGCAGACACAGATTTTGGCCAAAGGCTGGTTCCTTGTGCCAACTATCCTTTGCGGATCACAATACAGGAATACAGCTTTGAAAAAGCTAGAACGCTGCTTGTTTGCTACACAGGGGTGCTATACTTCACATTTCGCCTATGATTGCCACAACATGTTACTTTCCTTTTCCTTGGCCATCTCCTGTTTTAAACAGAGGTCAATTTGTAACTACCGGCTGGGTCATTCCTTTTACATTAAATGGGACCTTTTATTCCATAGTCCCACTTTACGCAGTTTTCCATTTCCCCTCGTGGTGCCTTCCATTATGGCTTGTCCATGTTGGATGGAGCAATTACCATACATTACACCGTGGGAATTGGCAGGGTCTCAAAGGGCAGCGCCTGCATATTGCATCGCAACCACCTGCATCTCAGCAGGACATTGTTATCCATTGCCCCTCTGAAAGCCATAAATCTAGTTTTCCAATCAAATTGTTCAAGCATACTCCCCACCACTGAAGGACTGTTAACATACCACCTTATGGAGACTAGGTCAACTCTCTCCCCGCTCTCAAACTGATGCCTGACTGTGCCTCAGTTTCACATGAATAACATGTCTTCTGTTCTTACATACAGCCAACGACAGCGAGAAAGACTGGGTGTTAGCCACACCAATTTAATTCTGCAAATATTTCAGCCATTACTGGCGTGCATCATGATGTATATGATGTGTGCATCAGCCCTCTTCATTCAGTGTATTTTTCCACCATCATTCACATTTTACGTCCACCCACATCATGCGGCATAGGGGCAGCCTCTTTAACCAATGGCTGTCTTTCACTGTGTGCGACGGCAATTTGGCTGACCACATATATACATCCGCCAAAAAGTAGTGCTCTTCAGTGCATGGCTGATGGGCCAATACATTACTTTGCCAATTCTTTTCTGGCCATTATTGACCCCTGTTTTAGTCATCTTGGAGTCTTCTGGTTACAGTAATTCAAAATCAATAGTACCTTTTCTGTGCACAAATCATATTTTCTTGTTATGTATATTAAATATAAAAAGATTTATATACCTCTTCTAATCAACCCTGCCTGCAAGGAAACACTGTTGCTTTAAAATTATATATACTCTTTCATTTTAAAAAGGATATAAAATATTTTTTGCAAGTATATTTGGGGCACATTTGGGTGGTGGCATATGTTGTTTTTTAAATCATTTTGTGGTATATGCTTGTAATTTTGTTTTACGTTAACCATTGCATCAGCTTGCCTAGGATAGATCTATTTGTTGTGCCAATGCTTGTTTTGAGTAGCGAGGAAGTACACAGAACTGATAAGATATAAGCGCTGGTATTAGCATTAATAAATAACCGAGAGACCAAAAAAGTCTCTCACCCAAAAGTGTCAAAAAGTCACCTGGCTTAAAAAGGCAGACAGTACACACTCTAAGCCTCCTCCTTTGTTAGAAGTCTTGTTTGTCGTTCTGGTGCTAGACAAAATGAAGTATGCTAAAGGAAAAACCAGCAAGCTCTAGATTTTCATCCTTTCGCACAAAAGTCAACCACAACAGCCCAGGAGCTCTACTGCAGGTGTAGATTTCTAGGAGTATTCTTAAGGGTCATGTGGATTGTCCATTAGTGGAAAAATAGTCCCCCCCCCGAGGGAGAATATGATTTGATTTCCTTTGGAGAACCCCCTCCCCTACTACTGCGTGATATTTGGAGTCGTTCTCCACCCATTCCCACCCTGAAAACAGTTACTCGGATATTATGGAGTACTGAGAAAAACTCTGTGATTTCACGCAAATTTAGTAGCGTTCCATAACGTCTGCATGGTAAGCCTACCCTGACACTCCACCATTTCCAGGTCCACCACTAAACTTATGGTTGCAGATAATTCACCATACTATTAGAGTCTCCACTGCCATAAGTCCAATTCACAGTTCTAAAATCTTCTAAATGTGTGGACTTCAGAAATGTAAATGCTGTATTTTGTGTGCCTAAGTTACAGACAGAAATTTCAGTGAATATGGCCAACAGTAGGTATTATTTTTTGAAAACTACTTCCTCTTTTGGGAGTAACATGGTTATGATAAGTAATTCTGGAAAGCATCAGAGGGCCTTATTTAGAGTTTGGCGGATGCGGAATATCCACAACAAAAAGTGGCTAAGTTCCCATTCTCCTTTGAGTGCACGGGGACTCCAAAAAAGCGTGAAAAGGACATCCACTGCTTATTGGCATACGTCCTGCATCCATAATGCTTGAACCATGGCCCGAGTATTCAACAACATGTCAAATTTTACTTAAACCAGATCTAAGTAGCTGTGACGTCAAGAGGTGCTCCAGGTATGCGGTGCGTGTAGTGTAGTGTAGCACCCTATAGCTGAGCGTCTCCTCCTGAACCGAACTTGACTTCATACTAACCAGCTCATAGCCAGCTCAGGGGAGAGGTGGCCAAACAGGGCATAGGGGTAAGTAGACATTATGTGGACTCAGATTATTCCAAGGTCTCTTGTCGGTAATAGCCTTATGCTTCCATTAATCGGACCCATAGTATGCTACAAGGGGATGTTTGAACTAGAGGTGCGGTCTGCCCTTCTACGAAATCCAGCGCCCCCGCCATGACTTATGGCTGCACATACAAATATGTATGGTGTTGCTGACGTGGACATTAACCATACAATCATACCCTTTACATAAGTAGAACCCTTGTAGTGAGATGTGTGTATGATTCCACTCTCCTGTCGCGAGTAAGAATTAAAAGGCAATGATCAAGCCAGTGGAGGGTGGAAACCAATAAATATCCAGATGGTGTAAAACAAGCCACAGCAACGGAACTCGTTCTAAGAGACTATGGGAAACCATTTGTTAACAGAAAACAAGAAACTGTACTTTAAGACCGCCAGTGGTACCACCAATGAAGACCATGAATGGCACAATTATAACTCCAGTTGCTGTTTTTGAGTGTGTATCTATGCAGAAGATAAAACTACAAGTGGCATGCATGTGAACTAATTTAGGGGTGTAGGATACCTACTAGACTTGTTCCTCCAAGCTGACCACTAGACAGAGAATATACATTTGATTATCATAAAATAAACTGTAGTTAGAAAAAAGTCATTCCACTATGAACGAGTGCACAGTGCTTCAGAGAATACTGGAAAATATCTGGTGCATTAGAACTTGACACTATAATCCTTACATCGACTTTTCCACAGCCTCAATTCACTGATAATGGAAGAACGTGGTCAAAGCAGCAGAGTTCGGGTACACCAATTGGGTCATTTAAGATACTTATAGGATTACACAAAGAAACTAGGATACAAAAAAACACAAGTTGGCATAGGCAAATAAGTAAGCATTACTGTATCACCAAATATGCCATAACAATTAAAAGATAACCTGGTGTAGAGAAAATAGTAGGTTCAACTTCCAGGCCTTTGACTCAGATTAGTGCACGATTTTTGTGATATGTGGTGATTTAATAAGTAATTTGATCCTATTAAGATTACAAAACTCGAGGAAAGCGTGTAACATTATAGAAAGGTAAATTGTTCCAAGACTACTGTGTTCAAATTAAAAGCTATGATATTTAATTAATTAAATATAGCAGAATATCACAAATGATTTCTCTTAAGCAGAAATGAGATGGAAAAAATGTATAATGATCTAGTCTGTGATTTATCCATAAATTAAAATGGAAAACCCTGAGAGATTATATGATTACCATGGCTTCATTTAAACACTGTCACAGGTGGAAGACGTAGCGATAATAGAATATAGTACACGGCTAAATGTATACTGATTATATGATGTCAGTCCCCCAAAAAAGACTTAATACTGTAATTCAGCCTCAGAGTCATATTCAAAGGATACATGACACTGCTACATTATGGTTTGTAATTAAAGGCATCAAAAAAGGGTACCCTGCGAGCAATTTTTAAATAACATGAAGATGGCAATAGCAAACTGACGTAAATTTTCAAGATATCACATTCGGTGCAATAAAAGCACTTGTAAAGATTTTTGTATTTAGTACTAGATCTAACAGTGACTGTGGATTTTGTACCGGGAAAAGTACCGCTTAGGCAAAAAGTTATGAAATGCAACTGTATTTGCAAAGAATTCTGGACCTGGATGAAAGATGACTTTTAAGGAGATTTAGAAAGGGCCTATATTCTAAAATGGTGATAGAGGGAGGCTGGTCTAAAATTACCCCTAAGGAGAGGCCCTACGTAGACTTGCCATCCAGAGTATTGTGCATATACATTTTTTAGGCCTTTTGAATAAGAAGTTTTTTTTTGTTTTTTTAAACATTAAATTTTTTTCAAAACTGTGGTCACAGAGGTCATGCTGCACCACATGTTTTGTTTAACACCGAGACTACTTTGTGTCCTTTAAAAAATAAATTGTAAAGATTTTTAAATGAAATACAACCATACAAAAAACATTTTTTTATCTGATGCATTTGCATGCCTTAGCTAGAGGACTCATAAATTATTAATAAGATAGAAATCGAAGCAAAAGAAAAGATGTCTGTCAGAGTTGAATGCTAACAGCTGAAAAACGCAGTGGTCTACAGGTGATGAGTTTGATCGCGGGCAAGGCCAACACAGAGTTACATCCCTCCGATTTGGGTACATTGAGTATTTTTAAATTGGAACATACTAACACCTGCTTCGTACAGTGCTCAGAAATGCTATGCATGCAGTACAAAGTGCTATATAAAAAAAGTTATTAATATTAGCATTATCAGCCATCAATGCCATTATCAAACACAGTAATCAGAGTAATATCTCCTAAAATCATTTTGCTCAGTTAATTCTGAGGCCTGGCAGTGGGACAGCAATTGGCGTATCACATTTTTCTGCTCTCCTATCTGGAAGGAATTGAGGACACTGTCTCGACATAAGGTTATGGATTTCCATGCAGCGCCTAGGAAGAAACTTACAAAATATATGCACAATTTGAATAACGCAATCTGATAAAAAGAAGAAGAAATGCCAGGGTTTACCTCTTCGCTCTTTCCAGTTTTCTAGTGATGTTACCGTAGATCACTTTTCACAAATTCAATTTAACTTAGTCTGCCAGGATGACAGAGGTGTCATCTTGTTAAGTATAATAGCCAGAACTATAACATTCTACTTATTAACGATTTTCTTCCTGCCTTTTTCTAAAATATTTTCTAGTGGATTTTGATGTGTCCAATGTGAGGAAATGAACCACAGAAGAAACCTCACATGCTTATCTTTCGTCGAAAGTAAAGCAGGGCAATTGAAAAAAAGCAGATATTATTTTAAACACAAGATATTGTGCGAAACTGGGGTCATGCTTTAAAGCACAGACCTATTTGCAACCTGCTGGTCAAGGTTGCACATTTTTGGGGGGACAGCCTCAGCCATTCGTTCAGTCGGTGTTGAAAGAATGAGCTATAAATCATCTACATCTATATAAAAATTAGGTATTCTGAAAGCTATGCAAACGTATCTTTAAGGTTGTTGTGCTGTTAGCTGCTTTTCTGGAGCACGGAAAGCTTCTTCTCAGGCAAGTTCTGTTTTACTCCCCTTATGATATGAGGCCCAACAATTATCCAGCAATGGCAGTTTAGAGGGCCTTTGCTTACTAGCGTAATGTAGGGTTTATAGGGCATAGAGCTGCTGGCAAAGTAAACCATTCTTTAAATTAAGTTCAGGCTCTTCCACACTGCCTGAACAGTGAGGATGTGCTCCGAGCCCTGAGCCCACACAAGAGAATCGGCGACACCCCAGGAGTATCCCCTGGGAAGAGCCGTACTTCAAACCAGGGGAAGCCCCACGTGGGGGATTCCTCACTACCTGGGCAGGAAACATCCATATGTACCCGCCTGGCCTTCAGCCTACCACCCCACAACATCCGTCAGGACTTCCCGGGGGGGGGGAAGGGGGGTGCCCTCATGGTATGGGATGACTCACTCAGGGTTGGCTGAGGCGTAAGTGATGCCAACCTAGGAAGGGGTGCAATGGCACCCCAAAGGCCTGCAATGGCCGGCCTGATACATGGTTGAGAGGCTATCCAGTGGGTGGCACACTCAGCGCTACGTCCCACTACTAGCCAGTGCCAACCCACACCGGGTATGTGGCGTGCCTGTTTACGGGTCGCACAGAGGTACATTATCCAAACCTATCTTGTATGCACCCCTTGCTAATGCGGGCGAGGCAGGCACTCGCACTTCCTTCTGTAGTACAGGGGGAAGGTGCCCAGATTCCTATGGTCAAGCAGAGACAGTCGGCAAAGACTAGGAGGAAAAAGTGAAACATTTTGGGGGTAAGTTCCCCTAAGAAGGGCCGTGTCCAACAGTCAGATTCAAAGCTAGCACCCCTAGGTCATCTAAGAAATCACTGCTGCTTCAGATGAGGAGAGAAAGGGATTCAAATACGCCCAGACACTTTCCTCTACGTTGAAGATTTGCAGCATTCCTCCATCTTGACGCTTACCCTGTGCTTGCTAAACAATCAGGAGACGTGCTGACACTCGCGTGCCCTTCAAATGATATTATGGTATGTGCCTCCCTTACAGAACAGCCTACTAATCACTAATCCTTGCATATTTGAACTCATGCTTTGCAAGCCATTGAGCAGGTTAGTCACAATCACCTCGATGCAGGGCGGGGACAGCGCCTGGAGCATGTACAACTGAAGTTTTGCATGAAACACTTGTTCTGGCATTCCTGTGGCTTCGCAACACAAGCATACCCTAAACACAAATATACCCTTGAAGCACTTTAGTATGCTCAATTTAAAGAAGACAGGAGGGGGAAGTAAACATGGTGACTTTTCCACAGGCCCTTCAAATAACTCTGGAACTTAGAACAAGAGTCTATCTTCTACAATCATGCAAAAAAGCTCTAAAGATGATTCAACCTGATCAATATTCAGGGTTTTGGGGCTGCCAGGTGTTTCAAATATATCTCCTTAGTTGAGTAAAATGGCTAGCAAAGTGTGGTAAAGCTTACTTATAGGCCTGATGCATATAGGATGCTTGACAGAAAGAGGAGACAGCAGTGCTGAATTTGGTATAAAAAACAAACAGGTGCACAGGACCAAGGTTTTCCCTGGGAGCCCCCTACCAACACTGCTGAGGTTGTGGAATACCAAGGCTGCCTCATGCCTTTTTCTTGCATCACTGTATACTTTCCATCTCCTTACCTCACTCTAGCATGTTCTTTTTCATCCCCAATTCCTCCCTTTGTCACTGTTTTGCTGTCTTTCTCTTCCTCTTCATTTCTTCCTTCAACTCTGTCTCTCTTGCTCGGGGACAAAGTGTGATGATAAAAAATGAGACCAGGACCCCTGATGAGTTTCGGTGCCCATCACATGCAACCACCGGCATAAATTAAGCACCACTCTTTTCTGAAGACATTTACAAGAAACTGAGGTAGCAATTGTTAATAATGTGCATCATTAAATACCCATTGATACAATATTAATCTGCCAAAAAACAAAGGACAACAAGTTGCGCAATGCTTCTTAAAGAGGTCAGACTTCCTTCTGCACAAGTCACGTGGGAAGCTTGTGCAATGACAGCCTTCATTGGTGAAAAACTGCGCTTATAGGGAACAACCCCAGTTGCCCTCATCATGAAATTAATAAAGGCCGGAGGCAGACATCGTGTCCAAAATAATAATGCACTTCCGGACAGAATTTACGAGACCTGGCGGCTTACTGCAGCTGTACACGAGCAAACACAAGACTATTCTTGAACATAGATGCAGAGTCACAAAATTACCAGGGACACAGGAAGTGAAGTCATGTGCCCTTTGACCCTCAGTGACAGCAGAGTGTTGGCCGGTTGTACTATCCTTTGTCTCTCAGCAGCCTTATGTTTGCTGCTTCGGGGTTGGAGGATTAGAAAGGAGTGGAAACTACAGGCAGTACAATAACATCAAGTTTACTTGTATTACAGGCTGTAGCCCAACTAACTGCTTCACATAAACAGATAAATCAACCACGGGTCAAGTTGCCTGCATCCTGTGAAAGATGAATGTGGTCCAGAGAAACCAAATGTGATGGAGTCAAGACAAAGATCCTCCTTCTATGCAAGACTTCCCAAGAGCTAAGGCTCTGTTTAGCCAGACATAATAAAAGAGGTTCCTTAAGTGTCCAAACATAGATACAGATTTAAGCAAGTGCTGGCAAAGCCAACAAGTCTGGGTTTCCTATGATAACGTGAAAGCTTTCACACATTAAAGCCAGGAAGGAAATAAAAGGTGGATTGTATTGAAGGCTGTCTGGTTGTAAAGTAATAATCCCTCATGCAGTTCAATGCAATTGAGTGGAGGTGGAAGGATACACCCAAAGATCCAGCAGCATTTGAGGAGAGAGGAATACTCCACTGGGCAAAGCCAAGAAGTCATGGACGGCCTCTGAAGACAATGGCTGAAAGAGATTGGTCAAAGAAAGATAGTGGTTGAAAGGCACATACCCAAAGACCACTCTAGCTATATTGTAAGCAATGGGTTTGCTTGACACCTGCCCTATTAAAACCCAGACCTAAGAAGGCATCCATCAAGCAGGCCATATGACGGCCACCAGTGCAATGATAGGCTCTTCCATGTACTGCACCTAGAGCCTCTCACACTAGGAACAGTGGCCTGCACCACTGCCTGGGCACCAGTAGAAAGAGTTATGAACAACACAAAAGGGGCTCTTGTTAAATTCTGCATGATCTCGTGTGAGAATTAAGGATTTCATTTGTCCATTAATTCAAACAACTGGGATGGGGATGGTCTGTTTCATCTCAGGTGCAGCCATCACCGATTCCCAAGCTATCACAATCTCTCTGGCTGAAAGTACACACCAGGTCTTTAAAAAAAATTTCTCCAGAAGGATTTTTTTCTTTTTTACTGTGGAGCTTCACTTCCATTACTATTCTAAGCTATTTGGGATTGCTGCCTACTACAAAGTCTCACTGTTTATTGAGGGACCAAGATGGGAGTAATGATGAAAAAGATGCATAAATACTCTACAAAACTAAAAGTGATACATGAATTGTGTGCGGTCACCTCGTCCTGACACTCCATCTTTCTGGACAAAACAATAAACCTAGTATACGCTGGAAACATCACAATGAGTGTAAATGAGGCATTTGATACTTTCACCGGTGGTGGCACATCTCTTCAGGGCTCAAAGTTATATGAGAGGGAGAGGAATTCGAAGCTACGAAAGCCATTTTTGATAATCATGGATGCCCTGGGTAAAAACCTGAGATCCGAGCTTGCTTTTAGAAAGCTCCAAATGCTATGGTTGCCTTCTGGAGACCAGAGTGGAGCTCCACAGACTCCTAGGAAGGGGAAGTGAGGACAGGAGTCAAACTGTAGAGACACGGGGTAGGGGTAGGGGCAGCAAGCAGGAAGGCAGTATATGAGGTCTTTTTAGGTTTAAATTAAATCACTGAGTTAAGCTGTCCGTGATGCGCGAAGCACTCAAAGGTTTGTTACAGTAGATGCTGTTGAAATCTGCCAACAACCAGATGGAAAACTTATAGCCTTACACTTTTCCAGCAAAAATAGGTTACTATCTTTACTTTTGAATTAGAAACATGTCAAGAAAATGGCTATATCAGTACTACACTGAACAGTATAACAGATCTTTCTCTTGATCATTTCCGTCCCACGCTCTTCTTTTAAACATTCACCGAGGAAGTAATTGGTAAACTCCACATTAAGGCTGAAAATAAGGATATGCTTCTTTTCACTGAGAAACAACATTTTGCTTTAATGACTCCAAGGGAAAGTTCAGAACGTTACAATTATCTAAAGCCTTGACACTATAATATGGAATTTGTGAGCCAAAAACTGGGAAGTTACAAACATGGTAAACAATCACAAAATCAAACCTAATCAAACACGGCAAATTTAGAGTTGCAAATAAATAATTTGCCCCCATGAGAGTCAAATTGTTAAAAACAGGGTAGTGATTAAAATGGTTCTGTCCCTGCTGCTTTCAAACTGTATTCTCCTATGAATAAACATTGATAAGTTATGAGTCCATATCTATGACTGCACCTATTGGTCAGTATTATACATACACATGTATATATATATTTTTTCTCCAGTTCCAACTTCTAAGTGTAAATCGGAAACCAACACAAGGTACGACACTTCAATGATTTTTCCGCACTTCTTTTAATATCGCTGTAACGCGTTTCGGCATTACTGCCTTGTTCACGCCCTACCATGCACCACCAGCAGTCAGGTGTATGCCGGGGAAACCGCAAACTTTTTTGGGAGGAAGCATAAAGACTGCGAGCCCCCGAAAACGGACGGGAAGAACGGAGATGAGGTGACGGCTGGGGCGGAAGGGAAGATTTGGCCCGGAGAGTCGAGATAGTATCTTGGTGGGGGCCTTTGCAACTCTGCGTATAGCCTAAAGCCTCACTCAATGACTGCCTCCGAAGTTAGGAGCTGGGCAACATTTAGCATTAGCTATGCAGTGGTGATAGGAGAACCTAACATGTTTGATTGGATTGAAACTCTCCTGACGCATTGACAGTAAATACCATATTTTGCCATTTGTTTCTAGAAAGGTGAGGCTCGAAGTATGGCAACTGAAGAGCATAACAGTGTCTTAACTTCAGTGTAAATACGGAGGTGTGTCTACCTTAGATTTGCTGCTTTCCATATTTGAAATGTACAAAAGATGCCACGCACACAGAAGATTCTCTGGATTAGGATACATAGTATTAACAAGCATTTGCAATTCAATAGGTCTCGCGTTTGCGAGAGTTTGAGCTATTGGCATTGTAAATGACAATGCCTTTTATTTGTGTGTTTTGAAAACCTGCAAGCGGTGCGTAAACACGCACTTTGAACTTATAGTCCTTGCTTACGAGAATACATATGCATTGTACATACATACTATTAGGCGATGTATGCAGTCGCTTAGGATGCCAGCCAGCAGAGGGTACCATCACTGCAACTATGTTTTATGTGAAGAACTAACTGTGTTTGCTTTATACACCCAGTATTTATATGCAATTCTTTATGGGGAACCAAGACGCCAACATCCATTTGCAATTATTTCTGGAAAATATATTCAGAGTTCCTTCCAAAATGCACAATTTAACATTGTGTCATAAGAGTGACCGGTTATGTCTCCTGCTAGGGCAAGGGTGGGGAGTCTATGCAAGTGAGGTTGGCACAAGCAAGTGAGGGAAGGTGGACATATAGGCATGGGTGTAGGAACAGGAGGGGCACAGGCAACAATGCCCGTCCCATGCAAAAGAAACAATTGATGGACGGAATGCTGGACAATGCAAACACACCCCCAGTCACAAGGATCTGGGTTAAATCCATCATTCTTTTGCTCACCACACCACCCCAGTTTGGACCCAGCCATATGCAAATCAATCTTGACCCTGTTCCTTGTGGGAACAGTCCAGCCCGAACTGCCAAGCCAGGTCCTCCCTGGACCAGAAACAAGCAGCCTGTGACCGGTTTCAGGGCATCACCCTTTTTCAGCCAGGCTAGCTTGAATCCAGTGGCAAAGTGAGCAAGGGACCCACGTCTGGGCATACCCTGCCAACTTAGGGCGAACAAAGCAAACACAAGGAGATGATGGATGGAGCCTGGCAGTTCAGGCTGGACTGTTCCCATTGGGCGCAGGGTCAAGACTGATTTGCATATGGCTGGGTCCAAACTGGAATGGCATGGTGAGTAAAGAGTAAAAAAACGATGGATTTAGGCCCAGATCTCTGTCCTGGGGTGAATGTATGACATTGTTCTGCATTCTGTCCATCAATTGTTCTTTTTGCATTTGTCACCCCGAGTGGGACGGGTATGCCCAGACGTGGGTCCCGTGCTCTCCATGCCACTGGAGTCAAGCTATCCTAGCTGATGAGGGGTGAAACCCCGAAACCGGTCCTAGTATGCTTGTTTCCAGTCCAGGGAGGACCTTACCTGGCAGTTCGGGCTGGACTGTTCCCATTGGGCGCAGGGTCAAGACTGATTTGCATATGGTTGGGTCCAAACTGGAATGGCGAGCAAAAAAAAAACGATGGATTTAGGCCCAGATCTCTGTACTGGGGTGAATGTATGACATTGTTCTGCATTCTGTCCATCCATTGTTCTTTTAACCATGCCCGTCCCTGCATTTGAACTGCAGATTGAAGATTTAACAGTGGCAGACAGGGCACGTCTAACTGCGCATTGCTTAAGTCACCGCGAAGCGCTGTAACCCGAGGAGCAAACTTTGTAGGGGGTCCTGGCCCTCTTAGTTTTGTTAATTATTTAATTTCAGTCGTTGAGATGATGAGCCACTCCTAAAATAGTTCTGTTTCTCAAACCAGGTGAGCCAGCAAAATAAGGGGAGGGAGGAAATGCTACTTTATATCAATGTTACTGCTGGTTCCACTGACTTGAAGAAAAAGAAAAATGTGTGAAGTAAAAGACGGGCCACTCAAATCCCAACTTCCTCACTTGACAAGAGCTGTGTGATCCGGGCCCGCCCTTTTACTTCACTTTTGTTAGTTTTTAAATAATTTTCATTTAGCTATTTTGCTTAATAATCATGGTGCCTTACCACAGAATACATATGAGAAAAATAACAGTTAATAAAATGTTGCTTAATGTGCAACACAGTTGGGTATCAGGACAGGATCAGGCTTTTAATGGAAATAAACTCTTTTGCATCACTGCAACATGGGTTGCAAAGTATTGTAACAGGAACGGGCAACAATAAAAGAATACCCCAGTAATTCTAGGCACAAGCCACCACCCTCCCACAAGAGCCCTGTGTTGGGTATGCCAACAGCCCAGCTAAAACACAACGTACAAGAGGAAAGTCCATTGTGATGACTGGGGGATCCTACGGGCCCAGAAGTGGACAAGGAGTTATTCAACAGTACAAGAGGAAAGTCCATTGTGATGACTGGGGGATCCTACGGGCCCAGAAGCGGACAAGGAGTTATTCAACAGAACAAGAGGAAAGTCCATTGTGGTGACTGGGGGATCCTACGGGCCCAGAAGCGGACAAGGAGTTATTCAACAGTACAAGAGGGAAAGTAGAAAGAATGGGGATCTCCCATCTTATTTCACTATCTGTGAATATGTGTGAGAGCAAAATCAACTACAGGGTCTGCGCTCTGCAAAAACCTTAGTGATATGTGCCTTTTATCAAATAATCCTGCTTCGTTTGCAATAAAATAATACCAAAATAGAGAAGATGACAAAATGGCACATTTTAGGTAACGTGTAGTCACGTCGTCAGGGCATGGGGGTATTCAAGAATGTTTCACGGTTAAAAAAATATATTACTTTCGATAGATGTCACAACATTTGGGGATATGATCATATATATTTAATTGAAACTCTTCGAAAAGTTGAATTTCAAGGCAGACCACTGGTTCGGCACACCTCAAGGCAGTCCATGTCCCCACAGAATTGAAGTGTTTCCTACGCCCCTGCCTGTGTGTGGGGGGAGGTGGGGGGAGGGGGGCAGCACTAAAATGGCATAACACTCAGGGTGACAAAAACCCCGAGCATCAGCGGTTCTTAGCAGACCGTGAAGTCACGTATTCATGCTTTCTTTGAAATAATCGTTTCAGATTTATATTCGGTTTTTAATTAAATCTGAGCTGGTAAAAACGTCTGCTCGACAGAATAGCTTTACAGACGGTTATTTCAGGCCATTTGAATCTAATACGCCTACTTTATAACTTCCACTTGAGTGCCAAATCACAGAGCGGGGCTTTTACGCGATATAGAGTACGCCCCAGAGGGAGTAAGCGGCGACATTAAATTACTCCAAGCTGCTGCCAGACCCTTTTTAAATTAACATTAAGCACACATTGAAGCCGAAGACGTCATCAAGAGGTGTGGGTGTGCAAAAAGCCACCATCCCAAGTAGGCCGGGACTGGCATTGGGTTACTTGTGCTCTGGTTCATCTGTCTACTTCAGCCAGTCAGTCAGTCACAGACCTATCACCCTCCGGTATTCATTCACCTTTGCATCCATGTATCAATCAGAACAAGAGTCCATGCTTCCACCCACCCAGTATTTACTCCCACTCACCGTCTAATTCACCCATTCATCAATCAATTCATGCACTGTGCTGTCACTACAATTCAGTCCGCCTTGCTATTCTATTTATCCATCCATAAAGTTCACCTTTACTGTTCCTTTGCAGCAACAGTGTAGGTAGTGCCCCTGTTATTATCAGTGATCGTTGTGAATTTGCCGCCATTTTATAATTGTTTGCACCCCAAATAGCTCGCATTTGCCTCCTCGTTTGGCGGGGGGTGGGGGGGGGGTGATTGTGGAGGGGGGGCCGTGAATGGCCCCCTCCCCAGCCCATCTCCACTTGGAAGAGTCCAGACGCTGGCTGCCAGGCAGTCTCCTGCACCCTAAACTTACTTAAAACCTATTGAACAGCCAGTGTAAAAAACATAACCAGTTGGATTGTAAATAACCCAGTGTTTGTTCTTTTAAGCTCGATGCATTCTTTCAAGTAATTACTTGCGGGCAAGTGCGGTTCCTGGTCACTGTGTCAAAACTAATGGTCCATTTGTTTGTGTGCCGGGGCAGCTCTAGTCAGAAAACACACAAACAAAGCAGGTCATCACCCATCTCATCCATCAACACTTCTTCCATCCATGGGGCTGGGTATCTCTCAGGTCAGGTGATGCAGAGTGCCTGAGTCTTAGACTGAGAGGAGGGAAGGCCTCGGTCTGCTTTCATTCACTCAACAACGTCCTTCCCTTCGACTGACTCCATTTACCTTATACACGTCTAAGCGCAATTTTTGGTGACCATACAGCTCCATATCAATGGATCAACCGCGCCTCTTTTTATAGACGATCAGTGAAGCTGAGAATCCGACTCCCATATGTTTTAAATGAACGCCTGGGACAAGAAATGTGGTGTACCAGTGGCATTAAACAGTATAAACCAACCTACATCAACATCACACTTTTTAAAGGATCAGTTATGATCAATGATTCAAAAACCAAGCTGGTTCTGGAAAAATTGATTCTTAAGATGTGTGTTATATTTTATTGGATCGATGCAAACTACATATAGTCGTGATCAGCGGCGGCTCCTCCGCTAAGGCGGAGGAGCGTCAACCCACTGCTTTTCAGCAGTGCAAAAAAGGAAAAATAAAATGATAACACAATGTTATCGTTTTATTTTTCCATGCTGAAGCCAGTTTTGGGGCGGGCTTGGCTGTCATACCAGCCAGCAGGGGGAGGAGAGGTTGGTGCACTTGTGTGCGCGTGACGGTTTGGCTGGCCGTCTTGGGCCGGCCAAACAGTCATGCGCACTTAGCATGTTCTCCACCCTGCTGTAATGCATAGCCTGTGTGGAGAACATGCTCAGGCTCCCACTCCATGTCTGAGCGCCGAACCAGGCCTCTCAGACCAATCACAAAGCTGCTGTCATGCTTGTGACAGCAGATTCGTGATTGGCTTAGGGGAGCCTGTGTGCTTCCTGCTTCCGGGAACAGAAGTGGAGGAGAGACGACAGAGGAGAGATGGCGTCCGTGCAGAGGTAAGCTCAAATTATTTTTTTACCCCCCCCCCGCCACCCCGGTCCTGTACCAGCTGCCACTGGTCATTATTTACATATCTGTCGTAGCAGGTGTAAGATGGGTAGTAGTTGGATGTGGGTATACGCGCCTCCTCTATGTAGGATGTGGTAGAATATCAAAAGAAGGCATCCTGCCCACAACTTTATTTCTGGGTAGTGATTCCTTGATTCCAAAACTGAATCTGTGATCCCTAGGTACCCTCAGCTCCTGCCTTCCCAAGAAACAGAAAGATCCTTCTTTTTGAACCGCAGATCCCTTTCAGCATCGGCAGATTTTTGAAAGCCCATTTAAAAAATAAAAAAAGAGGAAGCCTACAGCGCATTTAGAGACAGCAGACCACCAAAAAGCACATTCTACTCTTACAGCCTGCTGTGCATGGTCAAAGGCAATGCATAGCCTTTCGCTCAGGGCTTACCCTAGGCCACAAGCAGTGTACAGCTGCTTCAGGGACCACATTGTCTGGGTGCACTGGAGGTTTGGTCTTCTCCTGCCTCCTATACTGGGTGTGCAGAGCTGAAGGCAGGTGTTTGGACCTCTGCGGCTGTGCACAAGCCATGGACATGGTCATTCCCTGCAGCCAGGCCCGGTCACACACAGAATGGGACATGCACAAAATGTTGAGGGGCTGGAGACAGGCAGTGTCAGAGCATGGACAGCAGAAGGCCCTGGACAATGGTTTCTGGGGGTGTTACCTGTGCACATCCTATGCCTGCACCTAAATAAGCTTTCAACTTGCTCAGCACTTGCTTGCTTTGGCCAGCGGCCTAAGTATGTCATTCCAAAAACTACAAAATTCAAATGGAAGTTAAGGATCTCTACCCAGAAGAATAAAAAATGGTGACCCAAAAAAATTTGAATCTCAAAAAAATATTCTGATCCAAGGGATATTATAGTTATGATAAAAAATCTGTACCCCTGAGATTAGCCAGTTGTGGTGAACAGCTCAACTACAGACCACAACCAAAGGCCCAGCTTTTGACCTCACACACAAGACCACAGATGATATCACGAATGACAACAACATCAAGGATACGCGTACGGAAGCCAAGACACTCAGGATTAAAATACATTCTCCAATAATGGGTAATCCCTTACTACATAGAACAAACTTCGTGTTCTGATCCATACTATTTAATCAATGTCCAGGCCAACACAATTATTTTTGTTTCAGTATTAACTAGGATGCATATGTGCATCATATTTCCCGTTTTGACCTTCAAGTTCATTTTATGCCCTTGGGTATTTTTGTCTACATTTGTGTTAACATTTTCAGCTTTAGCACATCAGCATTAAAGTTGGATCAGTAGCAGGGGACGGCTTTAAACGAGAACACCTTTTACCTCCCAGGTGTGTGTGTAATGGGGCTGCGGTATGACATTAATTTTGCATTAATCTTAACTGGTGGTGGGAGTGTTTATTTGCTTTGATGTCATATGTGTGCCCGAGGAGCTGCTTAAGTTTTTGTTGAAAATGTGTTTATTGAGTTTTTTAGAGGAACATAGGCTATGTATTTTTCTGACATATAGGAATGTGATACACAGAAGTAGGAACCCCTCGAGGGGGGAACCTGCCACAATCAGCCCACGAACATAAGCTCAAACGATAGAAACAGAAAATATAAGAATAAACAACACAACTCCAGCGTCATCATGCGCCCTCAGAAGTTTTTGTTCTTAATTCTAGAACTTGGGATTCGGCACACCCAACGGCATCCTGAATCCGTTGGCCAACACATAAGGAGACTGCATTGAGTATTATACGTTCCCATCTATGTAATATGGAAGGAGTTTCTTTGCGGCTGGACTCCCTGACATGGGCATATCGCCTGCCCCGTTTTCCATGACACATCTGGACTAGACGTAAGGAAGTGAACAATGCCTGTTGGTGGCACCAAGCTCTGCTTCACCCCCCATTCTGGTGATGCAATCTCTAAACTTCCTCCAGTCTTCACACAAGTCTCCTGCATGGTTGAGATGGGCTTGCAGTACACAGGAAAGTGTGGGCTCGCAGCTTCCACCTACAGATCATATACCGTCTCCAGGGAGTGAAGCCATGGCACCACCTAAGCAGTCGCTCCTGGTAGTTTTCCAATCGCGTGGTGTGATTTTCCAGCTTCACTCAGCAAAGGAGGCTTGCGGTATCCGGGGTCTGTATATGCCCTGCACATCCACCCCACTGCCAGGAATAGCTCAGTTCTGAAGCTGCCATACGAAGTGGACCATCTCTTAATAACGCCATCTCTCATGTGTAACATGCATGCGATCAGGGCTTTAAGAGGGCCGGGTCCTGTTGGTGCTCAGCACCGGCAAGTCTAAAAACCAGGTGTTGAGACGGGTCCCTATCAAGCTCTTCATTTTTGCCTTCACTCTCAGGGTGGAAAGAAAAATCTGAACTGTGGCAGTGCTACCCTCCACTGCCATTATGGTAACTTCAAATACACTGGTTATAGTTCTTTCACAGTCTCACCATTTCAAAACTGAAGCATTTTCAATATTCTATACAACAAAGCCATAGTTGTTGCTCATTTACCTTATACAGCTAACAACCATTGACAAAGCAAATAGTCCTGGTTTGGTGTAGGTGCAATGTTACTTGCTGTATTATGCAGTGATAGAAGCAGCAAAATTCCAGACAAGGCGGCACACTATGCTAAACACAGATTTTTCGCTTATGTGTTTTTAAAACACGCCCTGAATTACATCGGTCAAGCCCCTTTGACAGACCCTCCCTTTTTCATTCCACTTATAGCCCTGCATATGATTGCAACAAAATTGTTTATTTCTGAGGCGATTTGAATGAGTTCAAGATTACAGGTCCCAGCGCTGTCTACTTCCGAGTTGAGTGCTGAAGCGACTGCCATCACGTTTGACTGGCTTCCTGGATAAACCTTGTTTGACCCACAGCCACCTGCGTGTCCAAGGCCCAATGTCTTACGGGTGTTTTGGGGCGGAGAGTTGGCATTCTCTTCTCCACACAACACAAACATGTGCTTGCTTGTGTCTGAGGGAGGACTCGGAGACGTGTCTAGCGGGGCTCATGAATATGCATGTGGTTCAGCTGCACCGCTCATGGGCGTCGAGGAGGAAATGCAGCGATTGGAAGAACGGTAAAGAGTGCCGATATGGAATCTAATGGAGAGCCGCAGGAAGAAAGACTCGATCAAATTCCAAATGTCCCTCCCACTTTTCCACCTCAATGTATATATATACCATTGATACAGTAGACTCCTCAGGCATAATCTGAAAGATCTTAATTTTGTACACATGAAGGGGTGACAGACTTAATTGGAAACATTTTAAATTAGATTTACTTTCTTTTGTTGAAAATTGGTGCATTGCGCTGCCAGGATGTATTTAGACATTTTGCAAATTTGGTGTGATACAGCACACACAATTCTCAAATTGTCGTGCTGAAGAGGGGTGCTGAATTTTTAAGTTCTAAAAAGGTGGTTGTGGCACCTTGGAACACAACGAAAACCAACTTTTTCATCGGAAGAACGCAAATATAGAATAATTAGGAAAAATAATCTTGGGCGGTCAAATTGAGCACAGCAATCTGGATTGGCAGTACCAGCACTGAAAAGGAAGTGGGTGTAGCAATGAGACATTAAGACATCAAGCGCATGTTCTATTAGCAGCACCTGTATAGCACCCAAGCATTTTCTAAATCAGGGAACCCTTTCTAGTGCGCTATTGGTACACTCACTGATCGGTTCTGTATGGATGTCTGGTTGCGTGTCAGTAGTAAAGACGAACATGTCCTTGATACTTACTCTGAGCTGTAAAAGACGACATCTGAGAAATGTCCGAGACAGGCTGATGTTTCTCATTTCCAACTGTCTTACACCCGTGACTTTTTGGTAAATCTAAATTTGTTGAAGCTAGTAATCCTTATAACCACCCAAATGAACTTCAAATTTCCCTATACTAATTAACCACTAATCCTCTTTGGGTTTTGAGTTCCGGAGTAATGCGCTACTTGCCGAAAAGTGCTTTAACACCTCATCAGGGGTAGCAAGCGCTATATAAATGCAAACCCTTCCCTCTTCTATCCTTTTCAATCCAAATAACAGATTAACATGTCCACCGCTCAAATAAATTTCAGATTTCCCTATACTAATTAACCACTAATCCTTTTTGGGTTCCGGAGTAGTGTGATACTCGCTGGAGAAAAAACGCTTCAACACCTCGTTAGGGGTAGTAAGTGCTACATAAATGCAATTACAATTTCTGCAGCATGATTATCATATGGAGTGGAATGAGGATTAACAGTTGGATCTGGTGATGCAGTGTGGCTTCTACAGGCAGTCGTTCAGTGGCGAGTGCTGAGAGGTCTCTATTGCTTCAGCCTCTCTCATCCGTTAAGGCAGTCTCAGGATCGCCGAGGTGATTTGCCTTCACTCAGTGTCTTGAAATGGGGTTCGCTTCTCTATAAGAGCTTTAACTGGCGGATAATAAAGGCAACGACAATTAGAAGCTGTATCCAAGGGGATGGGAGATTGGAATTCACTACTAAAAGGCCCCTCACCCCCCCCCCCCCTACACCTCAGAGCACTAGAAGCAGATTGGATGGGGTAGGGGGCATGGCACCGCTTGTTTCTGTTGTCAGTAGCTTTACAATAAGAGACAGGCTTATAAAATCCTCCCAAAAATATGTTATGACCGATAAATACCGGAAAAATGCTGAGAAACCCATTTTCAAACATAGAAACACAACTACCCTTCATGCCTGACCCTGTTCCTATTCTAGAGGTTGGTGGTGTGCCCCGGCCACGTCTCCGCTTGTTTGCCCTCTCAAAAGAACCTCACATTCCTTTGCTACCTACAACTGAGCACCTGCATGTGGGGAAAATGGGCGATTAAGAGAAAAGATAGGCCACAGCAACTGCGTTTTTTGAAGCCTTTTTCTTAGATTTTTATATACTACTACCAATTTTTATTTAACATCGTCTGGTACCATAAAGGTCTTCACCAGGTTGCTCTTTAATGACAGACCTTGCTACTACTGTTGTAAAAAATACACATATTTTATTCATCTGGTGAGGATAAAGCTAACGATCACATTAACTGACTTGCCTGTGAATCACATTGCACAAAAGGACACCGGCATTCATACACATCGGTGACCCACACCGAAGACTTCGCTGCCGCCCACATTTGACTGCATGCCCTACCAAGCAGATCCTGCAGAAAGGCTTGGACTTTAAGGCACTAGGTAGTAAAATACTGGTAAACTGGTGACTGTGTGACAAATGTACAGCATGGATAAGCCTGGCAGAGGAAAGTACATATGTGCCCTACAAATATCTATCTATCTATCTATCTGTTTGTCTGTCTGTATATGCTCTACAGTTCCATACAATCTGCCGAGTCATCTTTGTCCAGTTTCCTGTAGGCGTTAATTCTGAGTGTGCATTTGAAGTTGTGTATAGCATAGAAGGACACTCGTGAAAGGTATACACCTTGCTTCATTTCATCCAGTCCTATTTTCTGCCCATCGCTCGGCGCCAAATGCCTTTGGCACATCCCGAGAACTGGACATATGCCTGTTGTTATTTCATGTACTTAACGTCAACAACTATATGTACCACATTTATGTACGCATCATGCAACTGTTGGGTGTTTTATTCACATGTTTTCTTCTCCTTCCTTATTTCTTCTGTATTGCTTTTTATTTCTAAAAAAGTAATAAAGCTTCTTGAACAACAAATGTTAAATGAATAAAAACACCACATTTTGCACGTCCTAATTCATGATGCACATTTGTGCTTTCGCAAATGAAGCCGCCTTGATGCAGATCAGCAGGATCAAATTTGCAGGGGGGGTGGCTTGACAGACGTGCAACACCGCCCTCTCTGAATCACAAAATGGATGCCATTACTGCTTCACCCACCCTTGGCTTCCCTACCACTATGTCAATTGACCTGGCTAGGAGGAAGTTGCAATGCTGCGCATAATGAAAACATGTTTCCAGTGTCCTTGGTATGGCCTCATGTGAGCACAATTATCACTCTGCATAACAGATACAAGCCCCGCCCCCCTTAAAAGTAGAAAGTGTTTGCACTCCAAGGCCATTTTGAGGCCAGTACAGTATAATGTGCCACCTGGGTCACGTGGATGCATGGGCTTGATGACGCCAGCAGGTTCCTGTCCCCCCATCCACCTTCCACATGGACACCTTTACACAACACAGTATCAGAGATGGTCTGAAACTTTCCCATGCAAATTGGAGAAGTCTGCACAGTATTAGTGCAGCAAGAGTAACCGCCCTACAATGCGAGGTAATTGTCAGTAAATGCAACCCTTGTTGTGGAAGGCCCTTGACCATAACGAACCCAAAACGAAGCAAAAAAATAAGATAACAAGGAAATATTTCGCACAGTGCAAAGTAACTACAAAGGCTAAATTGGCCTATGGGAAATGTAAGATCTAATCTAGATGTCATACGTCTGTGCAACTCCGTCAGAAGGTTTATAAAAGTCCAGTTCCTCAAAGTAGCTAATATCTACCAAGGCCACGAATTAGAAAAAAGTAATAACATTTTTTTAAAATGTATTTGCAAACACAGTAGCAAGCACAAAAACGGAAAACTTCATGGTGATTATTAAACCCCATGCTACCCACTTCACCTTATCCACAATATCACCCTCGCACCCACATTTTCACTTATGCCTAGCTCGAAAGAGGAAAGGGGGCATTTTCTTAAGAAAGCAACCTCCTCGAACTAATAAGATGGGATGGGTACTGTCCTCGTTTGCAAATCAATTCTACCATAGAATCCCAATGCTGATAAATTTGTCTTTACAATAGAATCATGTATCTGCTTCGGTAAGAAGAAACAGTCACTGTCCCCTCCTAAAAATAAAATCTAAATATGGAGAATTGTGGCAATTACCGCCCCACTGCAAGTCTTCGGGTATTAATGGAGGGTCTGTTAAAAATGGTCACTACACCACTGCAAACATATCTCGGACAGTACTTCTTGCTTGAAGGTATGCAACCAGGAATCTGACATTTTTTACTTACTTAAACAGTGCTGTGAAATTTAACAGACAATATCAGTCGGTTGAACCAGGCATTTATCTCTTTTGATATTGTTGGATCTTTCTGTGGCATTCAACACAGCAGGCCACCAAGTGCAACAAAAAAAGACTACAACCAGTGCAATTGGAGTCAATCATTTCTAACCAAATGAACAACAACAGTTAAATTGGGGGCAATCTTTTTTAAGCACCAACAGAATTGACTTCTGTTGTCCCACAGGATCTCTTATGTATTCATGTGTATCTGCAGTTACCTATTATTTCAAGCTGGAACCGATATTTAGGTCGAGCCTGGGCAGCACATGCGCTGCTCTGCGAGGTATGCTGTATTCAGGTATGGACTTGAAGCTCCGCCCACTCTCCGCTCATATTTTTCATTGGCTTGTGTGATTGTCCTTTGGAAACTATGGCTTTTCATTTGTCAATAGGCTTAGTAGTCCCTCCTTAGTACCGCCTTGCCTCAATTTGTAACCTTCCATGACAACACTCCCCGTTACATGTGTTGTTACTCGGTAGGCTTTAATTACAGCCTCAGAGCACTATTTTGGTATATGGTTTCCTCCTGCCTGCAAAGTTCTCTCTCAACACTTTCACTTTTTATTTTAAAATGGTGGCCGCGCCCCTTTTAGACGCGGCTCATGTAAAGAACGGGATACGGCGACATTATTGTGAAAGCGCGTCATAGGACGCTTTTGCAAAAAAAGCATTTGTTTGTCAAGTTGACAAACAAATGCTTTTTTGTGCGCCCATTCAAAAAAGGGAAACGCGCTGGGAGCCTGCAGAAAGGAAAGAAAAAGAAAGTAAAACGTTACTGTGGCTCTCCCCGACTCAGCAGGGGAGCCAATACTATAATATACACTGCACTACGGAAACTCGCCCCATAATGCTTTGCGGGGCCCTTTATTCAAAACGCATTTTGGCCCATAACTCAGCCTGTGGTGGTCCTAGTACGATGGGACCACCAAAAACTCATTCCGCACGGCATGCTTTTCCTTTTCAGGTCACCATCTGGGTCCTCACCTTAAGTTGGGGCGGGACCCCAAAATAATCACCTTTCCACTGCGAGATGAACTTTAAATCCACTCTCCCATAGTTGAAGCGAATAGTCTACAGCTGGGAGGATGTGTTTAAGGTAACTTTTTTGAAGTCTTACAAGGCCTAATGGAAGTGTAAAGCCTTATTAGTGAGATGTTGTTTTCTAAGGGGTGATTGTATGGTTATGGAGTATTGCTTTTTTATGCTGGCGAAAAAAAATGAGTGCGTTCAGTTGCTGTAGCATATTCACCTACATTGCTATTTACAATGCCAATTGCTGTAAAAAGCAAATAAATGCGAGACCGTTTGCATTTCCAATGCTTGTTTTTAGTCTTGTGCCAATGACATCCAAATCATAGCCAGAATGCATGGTGCCCTATCAATAAAAGGGTCTGGTGACCTGCCTTGAGGAAATGAAATCCCGACGAACAAGAGAGGGTTTTAGCAGAATCTGAACAAAACGCTGCTGAATCCACAACCGGAGGGGAGGGAGGGGGGAGGGGGGGCTGAATTACTTTTTGTCAAAACATTGCATTTCCATTTAGAGATTCTCATGCAGGCTGACCACCTCATTTTTAAATGAGACATTTTAAAAACATGTTTCTAAAAATATATTTTTCCTCTTCTTCAAATCGAGGAAACGTTTGTCACCTTCTCCGTACCCACTGACACAATGTTGTTGTTGATGCTCAGCTAATAATAGACTTTTCAAAAATCCCTTCCCTGCTGTCTCACAAGCACAGGAAGCAAACTCTTTTTTCAGCTTGGGCATTCAAACGTCGAACTCCTTACCCAAGATCCTGGGTCAAGAGTGTTCTCTTCTCCAAATTTAAATCAGCCTTGAAGACCTACAGGTTTTTAAAAGACTCCCTTCACAGCCTTCTGATTATGTTGAACATAATAGGATGTCTAGTGCCATATATTATGTGTTATCATATCACAGAATTCTAATGATCGTTATCCTCCTCACAGTGGCGTAGCAAGGGGGGGGGGTGGACCGCCCCAGGCGGCACGAGATTTGGGGGCGGCGCCCGACCCACCCATCCCCGCTCTTACATTCGGCCGTGGGTGGCAAACGCAGGCACCGCCACTGGCTGCATAAGGCCTAGCTACGCCACCGGCTTCTCATCATCTTCATCCTCCTCATGTGTCTATATACAAGGTATGCCTGGAACACCATGCACGTAGCGCAACCCTTCCACACTTCTAATGCCACAAACACTGAAAAACACCAAATACAATTGCTGGATGATTTGTGGTCTATGGTCTTCAAACTGTTTCCGATGCATTATGCCTCTGATCTTTTTCCTTGTGGGTCCACTCATGAAGGCCAGGGATAAAAGCTGGACATTTTCCTCTCACGGGGCTACTTCTACATGGCCAGCAAATGTCTGACTTTCATGGGGTTTCAAAACACTCGCAGGCCAAGAAACCTACACCAGCCATGGACTACCAGCAGCACTCACAAACGAAAAATGCACAAAGGCGGAATTTTCCCTAGGGGGGAAACTTCTTCAAGTGTCATTTTGAGGAAAAATTTTATTTGTATTTCATTTTTGCTTTTCATGAAGGAATATAATTTTTCCTGTGGAAAAACACATTTTCTAGCCCTTTGTGAGGTATGGGTAGGTTCTCTCCATATTCTCACCCAGCAAATGCACTTACCACTGTCCTTAATATAAGCGATGAGTACACTTTTAAAGAAAGAGTTATCACCTGCAAGAGTTATATCAATATCCATAAACTTATAATTTCGTCATCGTTCTCCCACCTGACAGTGGAAAACTCCCCAAAAGTGCATAAACTGAAGCCTAACCGTAGTATATGCAGAAATTCCACTTTGCTGGCAGTGGTTCCACATTCGTGAGTGCAATTCTGCACATGCAAAATTCTGATTCAATGGTTTGGAATCTGCATGTGCACAATGGACATTCTGCACACCAAAGTTCCATTTCGATGCAAAAAGTCTCTGTGACTCGGCCTAAAATGAGGGTAAGTGCTTCTGCAACATGTAACCCGCAAGCACCAAGAAACGTCAAGAAGCTTTCGCTGGCAGAGACAATATAAAATATTGAGGGGTTTAATCTTTTCGAGAAGTCCCAAAATCTTTAGAATGCTTTCAGGAATTCCACTTAAGCTCGCAAAGGGAGTGGAGGGGTCCCTCCTAAAATTTATCAGCGCTATATATATATGGGGCATGCAAAGAAATGGCTGAGTGTATTTAAAGACATCATCCTAGGAAAGTAGTGTGCAGATGAAAAACCCCGTTTTAGGTCGAGCTTGGGCAGCGCATGCACTGCTCTGCAAGGCATGCTGTATTGAGTTAGGTACCTGAAGTCCCGCCCACTCTCTGCCCACATTTTTCATTGGCTTGTGTCATTGTCTACTGTAAACTGTGGTTGTTCATTGGTCAAAAGGCTTAGTAGTCCCTCCTTAGTACCGCCTTGTCTCATTTTGTAACCTCCCATGGCTACACACCCTGTTAAGCATTTGCGAGAGTTTAAGCTATTGGCATTGTAAATGACAATGCCTTTTATTCATCTGTTTTAAAAACAACACATAAATAAAAGGCATTGTCATTTACAATGCAAACAGCTCAAACTCTCATAAATGCAAGACCTATTGCATTGCAAATGCTTGTTCTAGTTTGAAGTGCACCTTTCAACTGCAGATCACCCTTACAAACATCACAACATATGCAAGACAACTTTTTTGATTACTGTTGGATGCCATTTGCTGAAATCAGTGTAGCTGCACACTGATAATCTCTGCACCGTGTGCTGCAAAGCAGATCATCTTTTTGTCCTTATGCATCCAGAATAGAGACATCCAAATATCAAGGGGGGGACATCCAAATATCAAGGGGGGGACATCCAAATATCAAAGGGGAAATATAGAATACAAAATATTAGAAGGTAAATATAGATTTTCTGTACCCAACTCCACATATATGTACCTTGGTGATATTTATATCTTCAAAGTACGTAGCTGTGGAGATAGGAATAGTAAATCTATACTTCCCTGTAAGCATTCACCTTTCGAAATGTTGTCGCTTTTTTGGGGAGTTTTATATCGCGCAAACTTGACCCGAAGGTATCAGAGTGCTTTATATGAGCACCAGTTGCGTTACAGACGGACACATTCATTTTTGTTAGGCATGGGGAGATTGAGTGATTTGCCCAGAATCACAGAATGTTTAGCGTCGTTGCCGAGACTTGAACCCGGTTCCCCAGATTTTAGATTGACCGCCCTAGCAGTTAGGCCACATCCTCGTATGTCAATATTCTTGGGCTTAATATTCAGTACTGCAACCATTTTTATCACATCTGGGATCCGGAGAAAGTTAGGAACTAGAAACAAATGTAGCATTTAAGAGTCTTCTTATGTTTGCCACGGTAATCTTGCATATTAGTCCTGTAATTGGGGATGTTTCTGCAACCCAAGGGGTTCCTGGGGGATGTGGGGATACCGGGCAGAAATCTGCCACACTCACACTACAGCCCTGAGTTGTATGGCACTGACGTCTCGACAAGGCCTTCACTTCCCTGTGCGATTAAGAAGTTGGCAATAGCCGCCATTTTGTTTCTAGAGATTGGGCGGAGAAGTCATATTTGTACATTTTTTACTGCAATGCATGGAGATACGATCTAGGGTTTTAACTGTTAGTTGCAAATCACTTAATCTTTTAGTGATTAATTCCCCCGACTAATAATATTGAAAGTGCTTGAAATCGGACCGAACACCAGTATAAGAACTAACCAAAAACTGACATTTTTCATTACATTCGACACAATATTACTAAGTAAGCGTGCCAGATTCCAAATCCCTATTGAAATACAATCAGCGGAATTGATTGTAAGAAGAAAAAAAAATAACTGAATAACTTCAAAAATTCTAGTAAGAGAAAAAGTGATATCTTGTAAAGAGATGCACTTTAAAAGTATGGCACTGCCATATGACTAGAATTCATTCTAAGTGATTAAGGAGGATTTATTCTGTGAAAACATGTTGATAAGCAGCATTTTGGTATAACGCCGCCTCAGATGAGTGGCATGGTCTCACACAAGGAAACAATATTTTATTTTTAGTTACCTTGCTGGTACTTCTTTTTCTAGGGGAGCTTGTCTCCACCCATGTGGCTCAAGGGTTGCTCAGTGTGCCCTTTGTCGCCTCATTTACTGTCCTTCCCTCTACACAGGAAGCAGAGTTCATTGTCCATGAAGGTAGGCTGGTAGTCCCCAAGGTCCTGCTGCCCTCTTTGTTATCCACAAGACATGACAATGGGAAGAAGGGAAGCTGAATGAGCCTTCATGTTCACGGGTAAGCACAAATCAGTAATGCGGTGAAGATGTTTGAAGAAGGGTGGGGCAGTAAGTTAGAGAGGGATATGTAAAAGCTTGAGTCAGCTTGCAGCTGTGTTTGCCATCTTCAGTGGAAGATGCATCTCTGAATAGGCCTAACTGAAAACAAAGGGCAGGATTTGGAAAACCTGCCCTTAGAACTCAGGGACATAAATTCTCGCAAGTGTGATGTCACTCGCCATTGGTACAAATGGATTTGGGAGTGGAGGCCCTGGTCAAGAGCCATAAATCTAGTATCTCTATTTAGACTATTGTTTTATCTCCAGTTCAGGAGTCGTGTGTATCTTTGTTGTTAGGGCTTCCTTCTGTCTCTTTTCCCACACTCATTTTAACAGCAGAAGACGCCTGGGAAAGAGGGAAACGAGAGCGTGAAGGGTATGGGCTGAGAAAGGCATTGTCCCATTGCTTTTGCAAATGTGTGTTAGAAGAACGTAAAATCATGAATAATAAAAAGACCAAGTATGTGAGAAACTTGATCTAATTTAATTTGTACTTAGAATTATATGAATGGAAATTAATTGGACTTTCTTCTTGCCTTTATCCTCTCTTTGTAATGCTACCATTGGTGAACACATAATTAGTTTAACAAAGACTGGCTATGCAAACTCTGGGATAACAGCATGGCCAATTTAACAGACAAAAGATTAGCGTTTTGTTTTTCTAACAAATGTTTCCCTGTATGTTGTTGCATGCAGCATCTCCCTGTATGTGAGGGTCTTGGTGTTTATGTGGCAGGTGCCTCAGAAGTAAGAAGGCATAGGGTCAATGGCTGGAGTACCTAGTAAGGGATAGTCATTCGCTGACATGAGAATCAGGGACAAGTTTAAAAGGGAGCCCTTCTGATGGGACCTGGAGAGTGGAAGAGAGGGTGACTCTAAACTGGTGCAAAAACATGATGTAGTGAAGGACAGTAACAGTGAATCCACCTAAAAGTAAGCACATTTAACATTACCGCTGCTGGAGAGAGATGTTCAAATGGCAGAACCCACATTAAATTTATCCTGCCAAAGTGTGGATGTGTGCACTTCAAACAAATATGATGGTCTTTCATCCGCCTGATGTAGACTGGCTGATCAAACAACATGACTGGCAGAGTTCCATCTTAGACAAATTCCCAGAGAAAGGATGGCAACACTGCACCAAAAGTAAGTTGATTAGAGTGTCTCTAATATGCTTGAAAACATCCACAGTATTTTTTAGTAAACTGGATATGTTGACTTTGGGGTACCTTGCAGGTTCCCATGCAGCTTGGAATAAAATCTGCCACGGATACAGACATTGGTAAATTTACACCAGACTTTTCTTTCGATGGCCTGTCTTGACAGCAGAATCATACACACTGACGGAGAAACCTTCACTGTCCTAGCTGAGAACTTCAAATATAGTGGATTCTTATGGGACGTTACAGACTTCACCAATATAGAACAACAATGGGGTTTACACTAGCCAAACGAAATATAGCTATGCGATGGGGGGCAGAGAACCCACCAACAATGGGGGGGGGTGGGCGAACGACATGAACAAATGCATGATTGCAGAGAAGGAGGTCTTCAAAAGTAGAGGATGCCCCAAAAATGGGACAAAAAGTGGGGAAAGTGGAACACATACAGAGGGGAGGTCAGTATATCCCCATCTATCAAACTAGCAGCTGGGAGCAAGAATAGGAACCAATCTACCGGAAACTGTATCCCTTAATGCCGTTGTCATAAATGTCTTTGCTATGTTGTGAAATGATCTCTATTTTAAATGAAGAGTTACTGTGACCTGTACCGTATTACTAATTAAAATTAATAAAAAGAATATTTAAAAAAAATATATATAGTGGATTCTCCGGAGTCACCTTGGAGGAGTAGGAAAATATGTTGAAGTGCTGGGTGAATTTATCATGGCAAAACCTCTAAATAAGGGAAAAGATATTTGATTTGAAACTGCAGACACAGCTTTCCAGCCAGCCCCTTCTGCTTTGCCAAATTCTGGATTAATCTCAGGCACTGGTAAGGACTCTGGGCTAAACACCGGGCCATTTTTTTTGCTCATTGAGATACTACAGACAGAGCCCAACTGTCCCCAAACCAGTCATGCCCCCCCCAGAACAAATCTAACAGATTGACGCGTTCTGTCCATTTCTTTCTGCTCTGCTCAGGGAGTAACCTGAAGTGGAAATGCCACGCCCCTAGGAAGGTCCATTATCACACCGTGCCCTAAGACGCAAGCAGCACATCATTGATGAGGACGAACAAGGTACTAGCTTGTATGGGGTTGCTTGCCTTCTAATAAAGAAGTGCCTTGGCCTAAAAGTTCCGGCTGGACTGTCCCTTTTGGGGCAGGGCCAAGTCTGATTTGTATCTGTTGGTTCCTACCAAACATTGAAGCATAAAAAACAGTGGACTGGGATTGAGCAAAGAGTGGTTACCAATGGCAGAGGCCAATTTAAGCATTCTCCCAAATGTTTTTTTTATTTATGATTGGGAACAGAAAAAAAGCACAGTATATGACAGAAAGAAGATGGAGAGGCCGAGGATATGAAGGAAGTCAAATTGGGAGGGGGGGGGGGGGAGGGGGGACTGATGAGATAGAAAGGGAAGGAGTGGTACAGGGTCCAGGTACATCTTCTGTAGAAGAGGAAGGAAAGCCTCAAACCAATCAGAGTGTCAAATCACCAAAACCACCAATCATCACTGAGAACTTAAAAAATGCATTTATCATGTGCTCATTGATGCTTATTTCAAACCAAGAAGGCATGGCAAGTCTGAGAAAAAGCCACTGGAACAAGGAATAACCAATTGTTGCAGTGTCCTTTTCTGATAAGATTTCCCATATTCTGGGGTATTTTTAGGTCGAGCCTAGCGCAGCGCATGCGCTGCTCTATGGGGAGGCTTCTTGTAAGCACTCCAAACTTCCCACAGACTTCTCCGTGGGATTTAGTTAACTCCCACAGATTTAATTGGCCATAGCGTGTGTCTTTCAAAAACAGAAAACACGCAAATGGCCAAAGGCGTGTGTTCGTCCCACCTTTTGTTGAAATGTTCCCTCCCATGGCCTATGGGTCTCGGGAGCGAGCATTGTCGCAGCTGCATTCCTTACATGGTGCCATCTGTTATGTATCATGTTACAAATTAGCGCGGTCGCGCTTGTTTTTTTCTCTTTCTTCTGTGCAAGTGTAAATCGTCAGTAGGTAGTCTCTTTGAATGTGTTGTGCGTGCTTTCGGTTAACAGCGCACCCCAAAGTCGGTAACATAGCCTCGCCGTTTCTGGGCAGTGTTAATCCGCCTTCCTAAGTTTTCCCTTCTCAAAGGACGCAGGGGGCCAGGAAAAAAAAACTTAAACATTGCCGTACTTAGTTCTTTCCTTATCAGTTGCATCCACTTAGAAACCTGTTATCTAGCTTTGCTCTTGCATGGGAGAGGCTCGTAAACTTGTGTTTTGCTAAGGGTGCAGTCTGTCTAAGCGAATGGTAAAGTGTCTTGCGCTCGTTGCGTGGGGTCGGGTTGACGGGAAGCGGGAAATAGCAAAATTTTGCGTTACCTGCGTGCTGGGACTACCAGTTTACACCAATTGAGCAGAGCGCTGCCTTTAGTATTCTTCCTTCGTATCTACAATTTAAATATTTTTTGACTATCCAGAAGAAATACTGTATACCACGCTTCGGGGAGACGTGTATGCGTAACCACATCCACAGAGTGTTATGGTATTGCAGTGTGTGGTAGCACTGCAGGAGAGATCTTTCCGTCGTAGCACTAACACTGGGAGGCCAGGCTGCAAGCGGAGTGTAAGCTCCTCCTGTGGCTCTGGGGACCGGGAGGCTGTTGTATTGCAACCCTTCTCTGTGGGAGTTAGAGCACCGTGCGGCAGTGTGAGCCCCCAGGGTTACAGGACAAAGGCGACCGCCCTCATTGCGGCTGCCTGTTTGTGCCCAGCCTTTCCCCGGGCAAGTAGACCTATGCTGTGTATGGAGGGGGGTCGAGATCCAGCACGGCTTTTCCAGCTCTCCCGGCCGGATCTGCTTTCTCAGCCCCGCTCTCCTCCCCCTCGGTATCTGTTGGGATCTTCGGCAGAAGTTGGTACTCCTGATGCTACTTCCCCGCCCTCACAGCTGGATCGTGGCTGCCAGAACTTGGCCGGCCCCTTTCTATCAGTTGTTGCCCCGCCTCCCCTGGCTCAACTGGTCCCCTAGTGGTGGTGGCTCTGGAGGTGACATGTGTGATCGCTGACTGCTAGCATTTGCCGTTTTTCACAACGACATTTGGTCATTTAAAATGTGAGAGATGGTAAAAGCCTGTTTTTTTTTTACCCCGTGTTGTCTTGGCTGTGGTCAAATTTTAACGTGAAAGGAGAGTACGTCTGCGCTAGATCGGTTTTAGAGATACCACACAGAAATGCATTTACTTTTATTGTCCAACGGAGTCCCTAAAGCAGGGAGAGTATGTAACAACAACTTTCGCACTCCCCCAGAATGCGCCCTCATTAGTTGGATGCACTATGCAAGAATTTTCCAATGCTCGCATTCTAAATCGTAGTTCAATATCTCTACTTGTGCTCTTGTCATTTTAACTCGAATGTCATTTCTGTTTCCATTAATTCTAAAGGGCTACAACGTCTGATAATTTGCCACTGGTAGCACGCTTGCACAGGGGATTTGGGGATTTAAAAAACAAAATTGAGTATTATTTGTTCCACATTAGATCTTAATTCTTTAATGGTCCATAACTTTTGCAATCAAATGAATCCTTTACCCTATTCAATAGGGTAAAGGATTAATTTGGCAATAGGGCCTATTGGCAGTCCCACCGGCAACCGGGGGATGGAATGGGGTGAGGAGGAGCGTGGCTGTGACTCTGTCCTGAAATCACAAGCAAATGTTTATCAATATTACTAACATTACTTAACAAGAAAATCAGTTTTCTTGCAGCTGAAACGCCACCTTCGTGTGAAAAGCAACAATCATATAGGTTTTCCTAGAAAAAAACGTATATCCTGTGGGTATTTGTTATTCTAAATATTCTAGGCCATTTACATAGTACACGTGAACAGCGTCCTGCCTACATATGAGATGTTTTTGTCACCCTAGTATTGGTACTATATTAGGGGTCTGAAAGAGAGCATGCAATAATCAGACCTTCAAATATCATGCAAAACTGAGTGTGAGAATATCATGAGCACCTGCATGAGGGTGTCCGTTAATGATGTGTGAAGTGGTATGAAGAATAAAAGATGGACACCTTTTATCCCGCAAGATCTGGAAGTTAAAACTGTTTCACTGGAATTCAATCTAATCAGAAGACCGTAATAGATGTAAGAAAATGGGTTTCCTTTTCTAAGACACCAGGTCCTATTGTTAAGTTCCAGTGACCATCCAATATACTTATTAAGCATACTACACACTTCTTCTCCATAGCTTTTGCCTTAATTGCCCAGTGGCGTTTTTCTGCCTTTTTCTTTGCCTGGGCAAGCTAAGTGATTGCGATCACCCTATGTACACATCAAGCATTTAGCTCTGCTGAGGTTACTGTTTATATGCCTCATCACTTGTGGTGGGATAAGAGCACTCACATTGTGCAAAGTCACTCATTACTTGCGGCAGGTGAAGTGCTCACACGCCACAATGTTGTTGTGCCCACCCTGAGCCAAGAGCAGCTCTCCCTATGCACCTGAAGCTCTGATCTCTCCAGATGGACCGCTTGCACCCTGAGACAGGAGCAGCCCTCTGCCTGCATCATCTTTTATTCACATTTCCCCTATCTTCTCTCCATCTCCGCTTCTTCCCGGTCTCTCTTCCCCTATTTCTCTCTCCTTCATCTCTCTGACTTGCCATTCGATCTGCCTCTCTCTCTACACCAAGCCTTCCATCCATCTTACACGCTTGCTTCCTACCTCACCCCTTACAACGTCCCACCCTTCCAGGTCTTTTTCTCTTACATACTTCGGCCTTCTACACTTCTCCCTCCTTCCTGCTCACCTCTCCTCCGTACACGTGTGCTTTCTCCTATCGTCATCTCCCCTCTATATTCCGCTCCTTCTAACGCATCCTCCTCCCTGTTCTCACACCACAACTCTTCCCTCTCTCAGCCATTGCTGATCTGTCCAGAGCCGCAGCACGACTCAGCTCACCACTCCCCACCTTAACCACCTCCGCCTCCCCTTCTTACCAGAACAAGCATTTTTTTCAGCGAGCGCAGCCAGCATTTGACAACCGTATCTCTCCCACAGCTCTTTCAATCCTGCTTCCCTCCACTGCCACACAAAAAGATTTCAGTCACCCCATATCACGCTCACAACCATAACTTAGCATCTCCACCAACGCCTCCTTTGACTGCATGACCCAGTGTGTAGCAATTGTATAGCAATTTAGTTCCTAGCGGCACAGCACCCAGGAAAATGTGCTGCATGGCTAAACACTTATAAGGTCCTAAAGGCGAGACCTATTGGCTATGCCAATGTTTGTTCCGTTTACATTTACCACCTGCTCCGAGCAGGTGGAAATGTCAGCCGGCAGGCCACAATGGGCATGGCAAGCTCCGTTACTACAGCAGGGAGTGTGCCATGCTCCCATGGTGCTGTTGGGGAAGGGGGTGTTTGGGGAGGGAGTTTATTAGCTGTGCTCCAGGCCTCTGCCCAACTCCCTCTCTTCCCCGCAACCAGTAGAATCAAGCCCAGTGTTCCTGCACCCAGTAATTCTAGGTGCAGGAAAATGAGGCCACTCAGAATCAGCCGTAGTGGGATCCCCCTGTGTGGCAGAGGATACTACTCCAGCCAAGTCATAATGGACCCTAGAAGTTTATTTTACTGCTGAGCAGACCCCAAGGCAGTCATACAAAACAGAAGACAACAGCAGGCAGGCACTCCCTCTGAGCTTTCGGTTTTGGTTAGTGTTGTGTATTTTGCTCATGTCTCGAGAAGGTTATTCCCCGTTGTTGGTGAATGCGTTTGCTATCTTTTGGCTCTGGGATAGTGGATAAGCCAACGTTTGAGGCAGACATTTAAACAGCAGCACAAGCTGTTGAATTTGTTAATTTAACTTCAAATGCTCAGTGCCTGGAATGGGAGCTGAACCGAGTTCCTCTTTCCGTTTTTATGTGTCACTTTAAGTTGTCATGTGTTGTGGTTTCAATATGTCCTTCCTCTCAGTACCAGGCAGGCAGTCGTGTCAACTGCTTTGCCAGCACTGTGAGGATGGGAATCCCAGCTGGACCACGCACAGCAGCGCAATGGAGCGTCAGTGTCTGTATTTGCAAGTTTTTGTTCTATTCCAAGTTATGTTTCTGAGCTGCAGTTTCACCTTCACTAGCCTTACATCTGTGAATTCTCTTTCAATGAAGGCAAGAATAAGCTGCTATATCCACCGGTGCCAAGCAGTGTGTGGGCGACCCTGCCAAGGAAGGAACAACACTGACCCCGGACATCACAGAGCACATCCGACTACACATCTGAAGCTTATTATCAGCTAACCAAAGAGCAGGTCTCAGGAGCTAAAAACAGGATGTGTAACAGAGCTGAAGGATGTCCCTAATTAAGGTCATCTAATTTAAAAGTATTCTGTGTACTGACGACACACACATGCAAGCGCACAAACACTACTGTGTGTGTACAGGCTCCCACAAAAAAGAGCACAGAAATCAAAAACAGTCACTTGCTTATTGACAGGTTGAACAGAAGTCTATAAGAGAACAGTTGCACTCTGCTTCACACAGACCTGTCAACTTCCCAGAAACATTCACCGTAGGACAGGAGGGAACTTGGAAGGGGTGAGGTCTGTGAAGTGGGCAGGCCTTGAATCCATTCTCTCTCTAGCCAGGAGAGTGCTCTGAGGGGGCGGGGCCATGGAGAGGGGCGGGGCTTGCACATATGGCTGCAGACAGACACTCTCACCCCTAAAAAAAAAACAAGCATTGGCATAGCCAATAGATCTCGCCTTTGGGACTTTGTAAGTGTTTAGCCAAGCAGCACATTCTGTGTAACTGTACTAAATTGATGTAGTGAACTCCCAGTATTAGAAGTTGCACCACAATTCATACTAAAAAGTCTGCTTTCACTCACGTTTGCCTTCGAAATTTACTTTTTTTTCTTTTGTTTAGAAGAACTGTATTAGGTTGCGCTCCTCTCAACGGTGCTGCCAGGATGCAATGTGTAGTCCCAACCCTTTACAACATGGCTAATGCAGTCACATGACAACCATACTGGGAGACAGTATAGTTTGAGTGCTTGGTCTGAAGAAGCACAAACTAAGAATTTAAAAAGGAACAGCATAATTGAGGGTTCTCTTTAATAATAAATATCAATTTCTATCCAAATGAACCTTTGTTGCAACATTAATCAATGCTATAATGTATACTTTGCAGTGCGCATGTAGCTCTTTGATGACAGTTAATTATTCACTGTTCTATATCAGGATTTTAATTTATAAACTGCAAGCAACAAACGGATCTCTCTGACAAAAGCAGTAACCCACTGACCTATTTATATTATATGCACTTTGTGATCTGCATGGTACACATTCTTTTCAGCAGGCACATTAACCCTCTGAGCTAGGAGTCAATTCCTCCACTAGACAAAACTCCGATCGGTCTCTAGGAAGAACATTAATCACCAGAGATATCTTGACATTTTTATTGTTGCCTGGAAATTGCTGGAGTAAAGGAAGGCGGCAGCAGGTGCTTTTAAAACCAAAATAAACTTGCAAACTCAGCACCCCTGAAGTCAGCACTGGGTGCGGTGGCACCGATGGTACCGCCCTAGAGCTGGCCCTGCACTGGCCAGCCACTAGGCAGGGCGGGTTACTTCAACTGGCCACTGGCTGCAACGGCTACCAACTTCATATTCCGACTGGACACTGAAGATCATCCCTGGTGATGCCATCCTGAGGCAGGTCACCGCGCAGGGCAGGGACCTCCCTAACTTCTCTGTGGGTGACCCAGGGGCTCCTGCTGAAGACGGGGGTCCAGAGAGGTGTGTGGGTGGGTGGGTGGGAGCGCTTCAGAGAGACGGTTCCAATGGGCGGCAGGTCTGTGAGTAAAGGAGCCCATGCAGCTGAGCAATGAGTTCCAGGGGCTTAGCTCTCAATGGTGGATATGGTGCTGTGGCAACGGGGCCCTCAGTCCTCGGGAGCCCGCTGAGCCCTAGTTGTTACTCTATTGCTCTCTCCAGTCACCAAGCTGGAGCCCACCACCCTAGCTTCCCCTAGGGCCCAGAGCACCCCTGCGATGCACCGAGCGAGGCAACCCTGCAGGACTGTGAGGGGATGCGGTTAAGAATCTTTGTCTGTACTTTTACCCATTGGTCTGTTAAACTGCAGTTCACATTTTGCCTCCATCTGCCACAGCATACAAGGGTCCACCCACTTCACCTATTGGCTCCCTTAATTTTGAGTGACTGCACAAAGCCTCTGCACACTGTTCACATCCACCTCAAATAGTTCCTTTCTCTTTCCTTGCAAGGATGGTTCAAACTGTGCATTTGTAGTATTTCTTTTAAATACCAGAGTGTTTGGGTGACATTGTAACATTGCAGCTGCCTGTGACCCGGCCGCTTGGTTAGGTGGGGGCTTATTCTTGTCTCCTTCACAAATAATAATAAAATACACGGAACAGAAACTACTTATGTTTATAAGACATCACTGGTAAAGAAGGCTCAATGGGGATTTAAAATTTTTTTATTGCTCGCAAAGGGCGCGGACGTTTATCTGATGACATTTTCTTTTTTTCTCATTTATGAGCCATATGCTTGCAATAAGAAAATGTAACCATCGCCCCAGACTGCTTAGTCCAGACCTATTGGCTATGCCAATGCTTGATTCAGTTGGAGAGGAGGGTAGTGAAGACTAGGACGGTAAGTGCTGGAGGAACGGGCGCATAGAAGCCCCTGGGGGAGACGAGAGTCAGCACTCTGAATTCTCTGGAGCCTGGAAGGATTGGGGGGTGCGAAGGGTCACTGAAAATGGTGCTTCCATAACCCAGAGAGATGGGGGGGCTGAGGAGAAACTGCGGGCACTCAGGAGGAGGAAGAGGGGAGCCTGAGGTGGTACCCAGAGGCCTAAGCTGCCTGTGGACATGACGACCACAGGATCAAGACGCGTCAAGGAGGACAGCCAAGGCCATGACCCTGCGCCCGGGTGGATCCCAGCGCGCGAGGCCAGCAACCGAGGAGCCAGCCACATGCCCGTGCGCACGGAGTCCTGCGGTCTCCGGGAAGTGGGAGCCCTGGTCACGGTGACCTGTGTTACCACGGCGGTGGGAGCCCTGGCACATAGTATGCAGTCTCGGGAGGAGAGTCCCCCGGGAGTGTGGGCTTCTCTGGTGGTGGTGGGGGAGCCCTGCCCATGGGGTCCTTTGATCTGAAAGGGGTGGGAGGGCACGTAGGTCATCTTGTTGGGGGGTGGGGGAGTCTTGATACAGGGCTACGACTTGGTGTAAAAGAACGCAGCCGTTATTCTTCTCTCGAGCACCCCCACCCCGAAGGACACAGCTCATGGCTGTGAGCCCATTCTTTCAGTGGCCTCAGAGCTGAGATAATGTAGTTGCCTATGGCCTTGGTTTTGGGCTGCGATTGTGAGCACGGGAAGCCAGCAGGGAAGTTTGCTGAGTACGTGAATGTTGCTAACAGGGCTGCAGCCGGTGGATTCCAGCAGCTGTGCAGCGGCGGCAGCGTGCACCGATGCATCAAGCGCTTTACCTGCCCCCCGTGTCGATCTGAGATCTCCGCACTGACAGGGCGGCTCTGGGCCCCTTGAGATTACAAACAAAAGGAAGAGGAGCTGAGATGTGCTGAGTGGGCGATCGGGGAGCACCGGGCGTCACTCGAGAGGGACATTCGCCTCCTCCACCTGTCCTCAGTGCGCTCTTGTACATCATAGCGCCTAGAATCCTGAAGCGCCGTAGAGGAGTGATCCCGGCACATCCTTCTACAGAACCGGGATCTCCTTCGCTGCAGCGCGCACTGTAAGGAATGCAGCTGCCATTGTGCCCGCCGCTGCACGCGAAAGTGAAAGCTAATTGGAAACCTGATCCAGAACAGATGGCACCCTGCGCGCCGCTGCTCGCTCCCGAGACCCCTAGGCCATGGGAGTGAAAGTTTTGAGCCATTGAGCCGTCTTTGGCCATTTGCGTGCTTTCATTATTGAAAGCCACACGCAAAGGCCAATGGGATGTGTGGGAGGAGGCAGACCCACACGGAGAAGTCTCTTGGAAGTCTGAAGTGATTCCAAGAGGCCTTCTCCTAGAGCATCGCATGCGCGCTGCGCTAGGCGAGACCTAACCAGAAGCTTCAAAGGCTGCAGCTGATGTCCTGTGGAGGTTTTTTTTTTGTGTGCAGATTTATATAGCGCGAACTTGACCCGAAGGTATTGGAGCGCTTTACATGAGCACCAGTTATGTTACACAATGATACATTCATTTTTGGTAGGCACAGGGAGATTAAGTGATTTGCCCAGAATCACAGGATGTTGAGCCGACGTCAAGGCTCAGATCTGGTTCTCCTGCTCCAAAGTCGGCAGCTCTAGCCGTAAGGCTACACCCTGTCCCCAAAAAGGTTGCAAACCCCCATTGTACATTTCCACACAATAAGCTGGAAACCCACTCTCTGCTGCAAATTCGAACTCATGTTGTCTGCCACTATGTGCTATCAGGTCCTCAGAAGGTGACCATGTGAAAGGAGCCGATATTGAGAGACACATGGTGGTACCATGCGAGTTGGCAGGTCTGTTCACATTTTTGTTTGAGCCTGCCTGTGCAGATGAACTGGCTTGTCACTAGAGATCTGTATACTCTTATTAACCTGGGCTGGGTTGCCTTTGCAGTTTTTCCCATACAGATACCTATCTGCCTTGCTTGCTAAGAAACTCCGTGTTGCAAGAGTTTCTCAATACGTGAAGAACAAACCGTTCGCATTTTCAGGTATCTTGTTTGCTAAAAAGGTAAAAATGTCAAATTAGGCATTACCAAAAATGGTTAGGGCCTCCTAAAATACAACACAGCCCACCTCAAGTGACACTAGTTTGTACATGCTGCTTGCAAAGCTGTCCCTCAAACTCCTTTTGAATATCACTTCATGCACAGGGTGCAGCTGCATGCCTCCACAACAAGACCAACTCGGAGCTCAAGCACTGGACACCACCACAGCACAAACGAGCAACATTCATAGCTGACCAACAACCAACAAATTTTCCTCATTCATGCCCTGGAAGAACGGGATCTACGTAATCGCTCACTTGCAGATCAATCTGGGACCTCGACAAGAGGAGGGAAAGATCTACAGAGCCGCTACAATACGATAGAAAATATAACTTCCTGCACTTATTCTTAGGCTTTCTCGTAAACTGTGTGACTGGTGTCTATATAAGGATAGTTGCACATGCTTCAGTTTAATATTTATCACAGAAAAACTTACATTCTCTGGCTTTTTTTGCTCTTTTATTTTGTGCATTTCACAAACCATGTAATGCCATCTATGACTTTCTATTTGAATGTTGTCACCTTCGCTTAGTGTTTCAATTCTCAGACATAATAAAATGTGTGCCTCAGAAGGTCCTTGGTGGATCCTCAAGGAGACAGAAGCTTCAGATGTCCCTTCCTTGTAGAAAAGGAGCTCTGGATGCACAGCGATGTCACGCGGCACATGGTAGACCACATCACATGGTCCTAAAAGACATCACCATCTCTGCATCATCAGACTACACTGACCAGTTCTCAGCTCTTCTTCCATCGACACCTGCTTCATGAAGGAGTGTACAGGGCTTCTCCCTGTAAAAGATGAAGGAAAGCCTCAAAGCAATCACAGCGTCAATTCACCAAAAAAACCATGCCTTTAATCAGGAAGATTGAGCGTTTGGTAGATTCTTGACCTTTCTTGCTGCAGAATTCTTGATCAATTACAGCCTAGACAACAACAAGAGGTATCAAGGCCATGTCAGTGACTCCTGCCCCTACCTGTGACTGCCAAGCACCAGCACCAACAGGGCATTCTGTCCGACTGCTGCACCCCATTGCATTTATAACATAGAATATCAGAACATAAAAAGGTCCACTGGGCAATCATTTTGCGATTGAGGTAAGGATTAAATTGTCAATGTTCATAAAACGGCAATGCAATGAAATGTATGATCTGCTATACCCCAATTTAAATGTCTCACAACTAAAATGATAGTGGCTTAATCACTGTCCTGTTCCCTATTTTGATGTAATTTTCCTTCCGAACTATCGTCAAGGCAATAAGTGCCCTGGTTCCAATTTCACTGGCTGGTTTGTTTGCCAATATGTGTCTTCATTAAGCTTTCACTGGTGCATGGAACCTCCTTGCTTGGAACTATGCATGCCACACTAGTCAACAAGCACTGACAAAGCCAATAGGTCTGGGTTAAACGTACAAACGCATGCATCTTTAGCACTTTAGTGAGAGAGACACAAGAGGGACTCAGCAGGAACAGACAGAGGGGGCTATTGTTGTAAAGTAGTCCATCACGTATTTCATCACAAACATTGGAGTGGAGATGGAAAGATGTACTCAAACTGCCCATAGCATTAGATAAGAGATAGATACTCCACTGGGGTGAACCAAAATGTGATTTATGAAATCTCATGCCAATGGTGGAAAGAGGCTGATCCAACCCAGTGGTTGAAAGGGCAGGCCCAAAGCACTCTATATGCATATAGTTAGCTGTGCTTTCAAAACTCAGACTTAAAAGCTAGCAGAACATTGATTGCATAATATAATTAAAGCTGTGGCCCACACAAATCCCAAATGGCAAAACAGATATGTTCCCATAATTAACATTTGAAAAACTAGAGTGATCCAGCAAAAACGATGCAGCAGCGAGTGGTGGTTTTTCCTACAGTTTATGAGGACAAAACTGACCATCAGCAGAACCTTTTAATTTGTCACACAAAATATATGCACTGTAAAATAATTTAAGTAATATAAACAGTAACAGATTAGTGTGCAGGGGCGGGTGGGCTATCTTAAAGGAAAAATGTAAAATGTATGCTCTGTTTTTTTCACAAAGTAAAATTGGAAATGCAGTAATTAAGGGGGCTACAATGCCTTGGAGCACTGGGGCACGGGCGTCTTTATTCCAAGAACTGTATTTTTGCTAAATTATGGTGAATGTTCAAGGTAACAACTGCTATTAATATTTCGACAGAGAATACAGGAAAACTATTGGATGGTGTTTTTCAATTTTGTTACACTGAGAAAAAGTCTAGCTTGGAAGCGTAGCAACCACTGAAGACGTTCAAAGTGTGCTTCATGCTCACAACATAAAATGTATATTTGTAAAGCACACACTCTGGACGCTGAATAATAGATGCATAATGTTATCAAACTAAACTGTAGTCATTTTACAGACCTCAGAAGGATGAAAGACTGAATGGACCTGCGGAGATTCGAACCTGGGACCATGAGGGCAAACACAGATTCCTGCAATAGATGCATTAGTCCACTGAGTCACCGGACTCATCTGATACCTTCTACTTGTTTAATTACTGAGAGTTCTCTTTTCTCCTCAATCGCACCTAAGCTCATGGATACATTTTCCTCATCTGCAAATGCTGGTCCTTCCACTTAGAGGACACAAGGCCACATTCTGATTTCTTAAGAGCAAGTTTTACACCTCCTGTCTCTGGCCAGAAACTCCGAAGAAGAAACATTCTGATGGCAAAAGATGCCTCGTCCACACAGGGGGAGGGTTCGCAGTCTGAGTGTTGTCAGGTCCACGCTACGGAATCCTCAGGCTCTACTAGGTTGAACATGCGCATCTGTTCAAGTGTTATCAGAGGAGTAGTTCTGGACAGATACTCTGGAGCCAGCCTGTGGTGCGCACTGTGCAACTTAACTGGCAGTCGATGGACTGGCATTAGCAGAGGTGAGATGTGATCAGTTCCTCATAGGCCCCAGATGAGGTGGGCAGTAACGTCTTGTGCTTTTTGAAGCTTGCTTAATATTTTGACATCCACACACCCACAGACTCCACTGCAGTAGTTTATGTGAGAGGGCCATCCAGTGGCAAATCACCAGTGATTCAAGGATCCTATAAGGCCGCAAATGAGGTAGAACACCTTCTTGGTCACACTGTTGTGGGATCAGCGGCAGTTTGGAGTCGCAGATGACCTCCTCTTGGTTTTCAAACATGCTTGAGGGCACCGTGGACGAGCAGGGGCACAGATGGATTGCCGGGGTCTAGTAACAGAATCGGTGTTCATGATCCTTAGAAGTAGAGACAGCTATGACCAATCCAATCTTGAACATGAGTGAGGCACCAATGGGAAATCAGTGGTTTCAAATATCCGCTGGACGTCCTATTATGGATGCGGGTTTCATGGCTGTTCATGTGATAGCCGATGCTTTGACCGATGAGGTTGCTTGACAGTGTTGAGTGCGTGCTGAAGAGGACCGGGGATAATGATGATCGCTGGTGCATGCCTTTGGTTACTTTGGTGGTTTCTAAGAATAAGGGTTCCAGTTTCACCTGCTGACAGCAATTAAATAAGAAAGACCGGAACAGCTAAAAACGCTCATTTTTGTGCGAGCATTTCTACAGGTAATATATCACAGCTGACACCTAACTGAAAATGAGCATTTTTGACAAATAGTTAAAATTAAGACTTGAAAGAGATGCATATTAAATGCAATAATTAATTACCATGTAGCAGTATATGGTGACAGGACCCATGAAAGTTTGCGTAATAGGATGATACAGTGGGTCAAGATGCCGACTTGCACACAACCGTTTTCTGAATGTCGACACCTTTAACTTATGAGTGAATTCTAACGTTTTGTGAAAAAGACTTCATTTGAAGGCCAAGCAAAGTTAAAAGATGCATATTTAATGATCTAATATTCCCCCTTTGCCAAGGGGCAATACTGGGATTGTTGTAAGGGAAGGGGTTTAACATTTTATCAAAAACTCCGCCACTAGATTTGGTGAACGAACAGACCAAAGGCTACGGTCAAATGTCATCAGTAGAGGGTATTGATTACCACACTGGCTACTGTAAGGTAAGCGAGTGCAAACTGTCCATGCCAATGCATTATGGAGGGTACGCTCTTGGACATTTCACAGCCCTGGTTATGCCATTTTGATGTGAACAGAGAGTGAATTGGCATGCATAATGTACACAAGATGAACAAAAATACATTAAGGAGATCATGTGCCTTCATCTGCTTTAAATACTCTTCTTTCTTAGTGAGAAATAGATCTTGTCTATGTCTGGTGCTGCAGGCAAGCGTTTAGCACTTTCTAAGAAAAGGTCAATGGTGCCTTTCAAACAAATTCTTGTGTGATTGGATATGGAGGTTTTCAGCCCAAGCTTCTGACAGCAATATGGTGGGTATTTGCCTTCAAGGGAATGAACTAACTCAATCCACAGGCTCACGTTTCACTGAGTCATGTCTGAAATCCCCAGCGTTGCTGTTGATGCCTTTTATGCTTGGTATGTGGAAGGACAAATGGAGGTGGTCTCTTGTCCTCAGCCTTATGCACAAGGGTGCTAAAGCCCCCTTGTATCGATCTTGCTTCACAATGCCACAATGACACACTATTTGTCCTTATGCAGATGGAGAACACATCCTAAAATACCGTGACGTCACATCTGCCACCAACGGAAACCACATAAATTCTCCATGATTTCTTCGTCAGCTTTATATGACTAGCTCAGATCCTGGAGATAATCAGAAAAACCACAGAAGAGCATAATTTTCCAGTTCAATGATCAATGTCCGTACGAAGAAGTAATCATTCATTGCTAGGGCTCACCTAAGCAAAGGCCTTGGGTCTAACAAACAAACACACCACCGGAATCACACTAGAGGGAGAAATAATACAAAAAATAAGATTACTCCTTCTGGTCCGCTGCAGTCTCTGCTTAGGAAAGTGACAGCATGTCCCTTGTACAACAATCGAGAAAAGGGAGAGTGCGCATGACTGGTTTGGTTGGCCACAGAGGGCCGACCAAACAATCAGCGCCCTCAGCAGTGGGCAAGCCACACCTCCCCTGCCCTAGGGCAGGCCCGCCCACCCCCAACCAAACACTTCTGCTTTCTCACAGTGCGAGAAGCAGAAACATAAAATGATCGTTTTACAATTTTATTTTTCTGCTTCTCGCGCTGCGAGAAAGCAGTGAGGCGACGCTCCTCCACCCTAGTGGAGGAGCAGCCCCTGCTGCACCAGCTCGGAATCCAAACAATCAAACATTAGAGTTAAACACTGAATTGCTAGTAGATGGGGGGAAAGTAAAATCGAAAAAGAATTCCCACAGACACCGAAAGACACCATGCAGATGTCTCAAAAATCATAATTCTGTCCCGAAGGTTGAATCATAAAATGACCCAAGGCAAACACTGGAGACAAGTGTAGTGCAATTCCAACTGAGTCCCCAGAGCACGTTATATGGGAACAGGGGTTACACACATTTGGGAGGAAAAAACATACACACATGCAGAAACTGAGGTGCAGGGAGCAACCCATTCTGGGGCCAAGGCTGGGCTTTTCTCCTCCTGGGCAATAGACACTGGTACGAGGTAAGAACTTCACAGACATTGAAAATAAGGTGTTTGACAGGACAGCTCATCCAAGTTTCAGCACATACCACACGGTTGTTGAGAATCTCAGGGAGACATTAGCATAGTATCTATGGATATTTCACCTTATGTTATTTTGTCTGTTGTTGCATGCAGCGCCTTATACCTTTGATATCAGGCACGTAATACACACCAGTTGACTTGAATTTAGTGCAACTGTAATTGCAAAAAAATGTATTTCCAAATATATTTCAGCTAACAGTTTCACTGTTCCCTAAATTATTTCTTTTGTGCTATTCAGCCCTTTACTTTCAGTAGTGGAGCCAATTCACAAATGTCTGGGCAAAAAGAAATGACATCTCCCAATATGTACTTGTAAAATGTCAATGTGTACAAGAAATCACTTGATGGACTACTGGAAGACTGTGGTGTAGGTTCTCATGCCTATAGAAAGGACTTTTAGTTACTCTTTCCAATTTGTGAGAGTTCAGGTATTGAGCCATATGCAGCAAATCAATATTTTCAGATGATTGAAACATGAATGGATCAGAACCAGTTGGCTTTAAACTCTACCAACGCAAAGCTCATATTATTATTCTCAAAGTCCCAGATTAATAAATTGAAGCAACAGACACCTGAAAATAGGAAACAGAAACACTTCAATTAATAAAAGAATAAAGACCCTGGATGTTTATTATAGCCCGCTGCCGAGGGCTATACCGTGAGCCACAGGCGAGGGCCTATAACAAGGGAGAGGGCATTTAACAAGCGGTATAGCCCGAGGCAGAAGGGCTATAAGGCTTTTAGAACATTCCACTCATTACAGGTGGAATTTGCTCAATTAAAAAGGGAGAAATAGAAAGACAATCATTGGAATGTTGGCGCTCCAGACTTATACCAACCATTATAAGTCCGGAGCTACTCCATTGTCAATGGAGCTCTCAACATTCTAATGTTCTAATATAGCCTTATAGCCTCCCGTAGCGGGCTATACTGGTCAATAAATGCCTGCTCCAGCGTTAAAGGTCCGAGCCGAAGGCGAGGTCCTTTAACAAGGGAGCGGGCCTTTAATAGCCAGTATAGCACGCTATGGAGGGCTATAAGGCTATTAGAAAATCACGCCCTAGAAGGCAGAATGTTCTAATTAATAAAGCAAAGGCCTCACAGAGACCGAGGGGGGTTGAAACTGCTGTGAAGGAAAAGAAATTGGAATGTTGGTGCTCCGGGCTTATACCAGCTATTATAAGCCCGGAGCTACTCCATTGTATTCAATGACACGAAACTGTAGTCATTACATTACAGAATTGTCAAAGCCCAATTCCACCTTGAATGAAAAAGAGACACAAGCGAATGGACAAGCAAGCATAAGATCTGGAATCAACCAACGTCAAGAGCCTTATATTAATTCATACTGTAACCGAATCTGGTGTCCCCAGAAAACCGAGAGCCATCCAGGTAGAGTGGTAGGCAGGCATCACCAGAGTGAACACTTAATGGTCTATTAGAAAATCGAGAAAAGTGTCTTATAAAGTCTCACTTGTTGATTTAAATGGAATCTCCTATTACAACAGACATGCAGAAATGTAGGGAGGTTGTTGGAACTGTTCACTAGCTATAAATTATTGTGGATATATTAATGTATGATAACTACACTTGTCTGTATTGTGGAATATGTTGTTACTAACATTCATGGGACCAAATGTAGAAACAATTCAATAAAGAAATACTGAGAAAAAAAGAAACTAGAGAATCATGCAAGCAGAGTGGGGACTATGAATCACCAAAATAAGGGCCTGATTTAGATCTTGGTGGACAGGCTACTCCATCACAATAGTGACAGATATCCCCTCCAACGAAATATAAATCCCATAGGATATAATGGGATTCATGGACGGAATCCAAATGAGGATCTAAATCAGGCCCTACATCACATCTAATGAACAAAAAACACACTGGTTTGGTTTGTAATGAAGGAACCCATGGTCTTGTTCGCTATTCCTAGTCTAAAGTGCATGGATATCATTTTGATTTAGGTGCTAACCAAATAATATAGTATATGGAAATTATACGTAAAGTATAAATTTACCTTACTCATGTGTATGTTGCACACAAGGAGGTGACAATCACAGAGAGAGTGGACAGTAAACCTCTGAAAGGACCCCCCATTGGGACCCCTCAGCCTCTCCTGGCAGTTGCACAAACAAACAAAATGTGAATGTGGCCACACTTCCCCAGTCTCTCTCAAGCAAAGGAGGCCAGGGGAACAGGTGCAGTACCTTCTGCGTGTATCCTTCCACACTTTCCATGGTGAGTCCGATGCTCCACCAGGACAAGGCCCATGACACGCTCTTTGGATACACTCTGGGGTGACCAGATGTAGCAGCTTTGTCGGGACAGTCCCAATGTTTCAACATATGTTCTGGCATATACCTAGCACAATTTCCAGTTTTCAAAGAAGGTCGACTAAACACAAAGGGAGCCAATTGTTATGTTAACTGAAGTTTATATAGCGCATAATCACCAACAGGTCTCTTAGCGCTTTGAGAGAGTGCCCAAAGTCCACCAGCAGTCGCAAATACAACACTTGGCAGATGTTTTTAGACTGTGTCCAGAGCCTCCCTAAACAGGAACATCTTGAGTCGTTTTCTGAAAGGGAGGAGTGCGGATTCCTTACGAAGGTTCTCAGGCAGTTGATTCCAGAGTTGAGGAAGTAGGACAGAGAAGGCTCTGCCATCTTTGGATACAGTTTTAAACCGTGAATAAGCCAAAAGGCCAGCCTCGGACGACCGAAGTGTACGTCCCGGCACATAGTTCCCTAGGCGTTCCTTAATATAAACTGGGGCCTGGCCATAGATGGCTTTGTGGGCAATGCAGAGACCCTTGAACTTTGCTCTCTGTTTGATGGGGAGCCAGTGCAACTTGCCCAGCAGAGGGGTGGCATGGGCCCTTCTAGGAAGCCTAAAGATCAGCCTGGCTACATCATTCATGGTCACCTGTAATTTGTTAATGAGTTTCTCAGGGAGGCCAATATATAAGGCATTACCATAGTCCAGTCGGGACACGATTGTGGCCGACACAATCATCTGTAATGTGGCAGATGAGAGAAGGGGGCAAGTTTCCGCAACTGTCTCATTAGACTGGTACAGGTTCCGACCACGGTAGCAACTTGATTAGCCATGGAAAGATTGGCATCAATCTTGATGCCCAAACTTTTTACGACAGGAACTGGCGTAGGGGTGGTGCCAAGCTCTTGAGGCCAGAAAAGGTCATTCCAGGGATTGTTTATCGAGGAGATGACAAGGACCTCTGTTTTGTCGGGGTTGACTTTTAGCGAATTAGCTGTCATCCAATTCACTGTGTATCTAAGGATGTTTTGCACAAGAGTGTGGGCTTGAGGGAAGTTATCAATCTGGAGGATAAGTTGTGTATCGTCCCCATAGTTAAAAACTTGACAATCCATGTGAGCCAGAGCAGCCACCAGTGGCTGGAGATAAATGTTAAAGAGGAGCGGGGACCGTGCTGAGCCCTGGGGGACGCCACAGGAGAGGGCGCCAATGCTACGCCTGTGTCAGTGCAAGATTAGTTAGCAGATCTCATCGGGAAGCAATTTAAGTAAAAACAGATGATACTCTGTTTAGAAGTTGCATTTAATTTCCTCTTAGTGCCCCACTGTCGAGTGCTTACTATGTTGGCAAGTGTTGCCAATTAAGTCATGCTGTACCCCACAGTCGTGGAAAAATTGCAGTCCTACTTTTATGTTTGTAGCATGTCTTTTTTCCCCCTTTCAAAATCTAAACACGCAAATACCTTCGGATTGTTATATGCCTAAAAGTCACCATGGTATCATGTTGCCTTACAAAAAAATCAAGCACATGGCATTTTGTGTACTTTATGGTCCCGTTAGGTGTCAGCAAAACTTCGAGCATATGATGAACTCAAATTAAAAAAATTGTATAAAAAATGGCATATTTATCAATGGGAGCTTCAGCTTACTTTCCAAAAAGTACAATTTCAACTAAGCTGGTTTAGCATATTAGAGTAGCACACAAAAATTTGCACATCTAAAGAACGACAGCAAAATGTGAACATTTTACATGTGGGGCTAATGGATGACGATTTGCTCAGTCAAGCGCAAGCAAAATATTGTTTGGCCAGTCAGTGAGACATTTTGCGTTACATTCTTCATTTTGCAACTCCACCTTCCACGCGCACTTGGTATGTAAGAATGCAAAGCATGCACGAGACGAGCGAGACTCTAACGTCGGTCGTGTAATGGAGGGGTTGGCAAACCTTTGGGTAATACTATCTGCAGGGGTGTAAAGCAATCAGGAGGCCTGGTGCCTCGTTAAACCCACGGAGGTGGAATAACCCGAGGGCAGTCCTGCCCCTTCGGTGATTTACCGACTGCCAGACAGAAAGCAGAGATATAATGCATGGGTTCGATTGCATTTTAGTGCAGGGCAAAGCACATGAACACTTGTGGTGTTTTCCAAAAAAGATATGTAGTGCTCTGTGCCACTGGAGGGGTTCCATTCTGCTCTGTCTCGTCCGACCTGTACGAATGTCATGGTCTCAAAATAAAGGAATGCAGCAATTAAATGTGAGTTCCAGAAAGACAGCAACTTGCTTTCCCATGAACGATTGTTCTTTTTGTTTGATAACTGTATTCTTCAAGCTAAAAATTCTACACTATGCCAGTGCTTCTATGATTGTTTAGAGCAATAGTTAGCACATTATTTTGCCTAACAGTGGACGCCATGTCATCTTTAGGGTTATCAAAGAGGGTCAGTGTTAGAAATTGGGTTGCTGGTTGGCATAGATATGCACCCTGTCCAAGCAGGAACCACAATCCTAGTCGGGTTAAGTGTAGTACACACTAAACGTTTACCTGTGCTCACCCTCTGGTAGCTAGTTACAGAGCAGTCAGGATAAAAAAAGTGGCAATGTTTATAGTATTTGTGCACCTACACATAGTGTAACAGTGAAAAAACCACAAAAGTACTCACCAGTTTAGAAAAATAGGCAATAATTAACTGAGTAAAGCAAGACCAAAACAATAAAAATCCAACATACACAAGTCAAGATATCAATTTTGCAAGATTAAATCAAAAGGCAGTGCTTAGAAATCAATAGGTTCAACTGGGGCTATCTGGTCGCGCTTGACCCAGTCAAATAAAAAAGTTCAGTCTCACCGCGATGGAGCAGGGGCCGGATACAGGAGTCACGCAAACCCGCTGACAGAACCCTGGATGCGTCGAAGCTCCGGAGCGATGCATTGAGCAAAGGAGGGGATGTGTCGCTGTCAAAGGCGAGGCGTCATTTCCGAAGTCGGGCAACGCCATTGATGCATCGATGTCAAGAGAGCCGTGCGTCGAGTCAATGCGTTGATGTCAAACCATTGGGCTGTAGGCGATGCTTTGGCGTGAAGCCGTGCAGAGCCAGGAATGTGTCAGGGACAGTGCATTGCAGACGTCAGCGATGCGGTGTCCGACACTCATGAAGCAACGGTGATGCGGAGACGCTGCATCTGCAAAGTTGGGGCTGCATTGTAGATCGAGGCGTTGCGCAGTCAGCGAGCGGTGTCCAAGGCTTTGGTGCAGGCCGCACCGATGCAGCGATATTGCAGAGAAATGCACGGTTTCTGATCGACACGTCGGTGCCAATGCATTGGTTTTTGGGGTTGCAGCACCAAACTCTCACTTCCACGGGCCCAGGACTGGAGTTAGCACCACTTGGCAGAGCAGGACCCACAGCAGCAAAATGCAGGTGAAGTGTTTGATATCCCTGTTCAGTCCTCTCACTCCCAGGCAAGAAGTAGCAGGCCAACACAGCAAAGCAAGCAGCAAAATGGCAGTCCCTCCTGGCAGCACAAGAGCTCTTCTACCTTGTAGGATGTCCTCAGTTCTAGAAGTGCTCCGAGTATATGGTGTCAAAGGTCCAGTACTTATAACCATTTAAGCCTTTGAAGTAGGGAAACTTCAAAGAAAGGTCTTTGTAGTGCGCAAGATGTCCTTGCTTGCCCTGGCTCCAGACACACTACAGGGGGGCATGCAACTCTTTGTGGGAGGACAGGCACAGCCCTATTCAGGTGCGGGTATCAGCTCCTCCGTCTCACTCTAGCACAGGAAGACTCATCAGCCTGGTGATGGGCAACAAGATATGCAGGACACATCTCAGCTCCTTTTGTGTGTGACTGTCTAGCAGGAGTGCACAAAGCCCAGCTGTCACCCAACCCAGACGTGTATTTCAGAGATAGGTAGAGGCACAGAATGGTTAAAGTAAGAAGGCCAACTTTCAAAAAGTGGCATTTTCAGACCTGCAACTTAAAAACCATCTTCACTAAAAGATGGGTTTTTAAATTGTGAGTCCAGAGACATCAAATTTACTTTTCCTGTCTTTTCCCAACTGGAAGTTTCACTTGTAAAGTGATACAAGGCAGCTCCAATGCTAGCCTATGGGAGAGATAGACCTTGCTGTAGTGAAAAACGAATTTAGCAGTTTTTCACTACCAGGACATGTAAAACTCAAAAGTACATGTCCTACTTTTTAAATACACTGCACCCTGCCCATGGGGCTACCTAAGGCCTATCTTAGGGGTGACATATATGTAATAAAACGGAAGGTTTGCGCCTGGCAAGTAGGTAAACTTACCAGGTCGAAATGGCAGTTTAGAAATGCACATACAGAGTCTACAGTAGCAGGCCTGAGACATGTTTTAAAGGGCTACTCATGTGGGTGGCACAGTCAGTGCTGCACGCCCACTAGTGGGCGAGAAAGCAAAAGACACACAATTGATGGACGGAATGCAGAACAAATCAAAACATTCACCCCCAGTCAAGAGATCTGGGTTAAATCCATCATTCTTTTGCTCACCATGCCACCCCAGTTTAGACCTGGCCATATGCAAATCAGTCTTGACCCTGTGCCTCATGGGAACAGTCCAGCCCGAACTGCCAAGCCAGGTCCTCCCTGGACCGGAAACAAGCATCCTAGGACCGGTTTCGGGGTTTCACCCCTCATCAGCCAGGATAGCTTGATTCCAGTGGCACAGTGAGCCCAGGACCCACGTTTGGTATCGCTTTGTTCGCCCTAAGTTGGCAGGGTATGCCCAGACGTGGGTCCCTTGCTCACTTTGCCACTGGATTCAAGATAGCCTGGCTGATGAGGGTTTTGAACCCGAAACCGGTCCGAGGATGAGTGTTTCCGGTCCAGGGAAGACATGGCTTGGCAGTTTGGGCTGGACTGTTCCCATGAGGCACAGGGTCAGACTGATTTGCATATGGCCATGTCTGAACTGGGGTGGTGGAGTGAGCTAAAGAATGATGATGGATTAAACCCAGATCAGTTGACTGGGGGTGAGTGTTTGATTTGCTCTAACGCTCCGTCCATCATCCCCTTTGGTATCGCTTTGTTCGCCCTAAGTTGGCAGGGTATGCCCAGAAGTGGGTCCCTTGCTCACTTTGCCACTGGATTCAAGATAGCCTGGCTGATGAGGGTTTTGAACCCGAAACCGGTCCCAGGATGCTTGTTTCCGGTCCAGGGAAGACATGGCTTGGCAGTTTGGGCTGGACTGTTCCCATGAGGCACAGGGTCAGACTGATTTGCATATGGCCATGTCTGAACTGGGGTGGTGGAGTGAGCTAAAGAATGATGATGGATTAAACCCAGATCATTTGACTGGGGGTGAGTGTTTGATTTGCTCTAACGCTCCGTCCATCATCCCCTTTGGTATCGCTTTGTTCGCCCACTAGTAGTATTTAATTTACAGGCCCTTGGCACATATAGTGGACTGTACTAGGGACCTATAAGTAAATCAAATATGCCAATCATGGAGAAACCAAATGCCATTACATTTTAGACACAGAGCACATCCACTTTAGCACGTTTAGCAGAGAAAAAGAGCAGAGTCCTAAAGCCAGCAAAAAAAGAAGTTCAGCGCACAGTCAAAAACTGGGGGTCAGAAGGCAAAAAGTCAGGGGGAACCACGCTAAACGATACCAGGTCTAACAGTCAGCCATTCATTTTTCCCAGCTGCCTCCATTGGAAAATGGCTAAAGTATCACTTCTGTGGCCGCTACGACATGGCCACCCCAAGCAAAGAAGTATTATAGAAAAAACAGATGAGAAGTACACCAGATTTGGCAGAATGTTAGATTTTTACTCAGAAAGCATGCTTTTTGTGATTTAGTGTAAACCCATTCTGCCAGAGAAATGAAGGCTTAAAAGTTAGTGATATGTGGACAGTTGTTCCAGCTAGAATCCTGCCATCCTCCAGCGGCACCACAAATTAAAACAATTAAGCGATCCAACCCCATGCAGTGCACGGCCAAAGGGTAAACCTTTATGGGATTATGTACTTAAATACTTCATATGGTCCATAATTGTAAGTGAAGTTGTTGATGGGTATACATTTGCCATTGTAAAGACACTTTTTTCCAGACCCTGTGGACTACACTCGTAGTTTAGTAAGATTCACTACACACGTTCCTGAGATGGGGACAATGGCACGCAACCTGAGAGCCACGGTTACAAAACCAATGAGAGATAAAGCACTTCTAAACATTATTCAGCAATCTCCAATGCCTCAAACTCTACAGCGAAGTTCAGGATATAATTATTCTCACTTTGTAAACGTCCTCGCTACATAGAATTTGTCTATAGCACTACATTACAAATGTTTAATATGGGCATGTGACCACATATCAACTGGGAGATTAGCTATTGTGAACAGAATGTTTGGCCTTTCTCACTGATTTTTTGGAACAGGCTTTGGCTTTAAGCCTCAACCTACTTTCAAACATAGCTCTACAACCCATATTTGGTGTGCTGAGTCTTTATCTCTTTTAAGTGAAGGGAATACCTGCACCCCACACTTTAGTGATTTGTAAAGGGTGCAGAATATAACTTTCAACACGCACAATCATGCTTAAGACCATGGGTTAGTCTGTTTCCATGCTATGGATCCACACATTTACACTCTGTAACTCTATGCTGCATATGACAATGGTGTTATGAGTGATACCATAAATAATGTCATTTGAGATGTCCTGAGTGGTGTAGTATGTGAGGTCATAAGCAGTGCATGAAGGGACACAAGTTAGTGCTAGGGAACTGAACTATGACTGTCTAATTTCAGTGCTTTTAAAAAAAATGTAAATAAAGATTTTATATTAATACAAGGCCTAACTTCTATGTTTGTGCATATATTACCCAGTTGCAACTCCCACTGGGTGGTTATAGTTAGGTCAGCATTTCCATAGGAAATGTGTTTTTTGTGTTGCTAATAACTTTGGCATCGTTTAACGAATCTCCACAAAATGTTCCAAAAAGGTGCTACTTGACTAGTTTGTGCATGGAAAGTTTCGGGGTGATCCGTCAACCAGAGGCTATGAAAAAATCAAGGTCCCAAAATGCAAAAACCCCATGCATTTTCCATAGACTTCTTTAGACAGAGCTACAGCAAAAACTGCTGAACGGATTTCCACCATATTTGGCAGGACACTAGATCTCGGTACACAGATTGTGCTTTTTGTGATTTGGTGTAAATCCGTTCAGTAGTTTTTGAGAAATTAAGGTTTAAAAATATTTGTATATCTGGAGAGTTGGGTTCGGGGGTCTCTCATGAGAGTCCCTCGAACCCAATTTGCAGAGAGTTTTTAGCTACTTTAAAAAAAAAAAAACAGGACTGGTCGAAGGCATCTTTGGTAATATGACACGTCATTTGGAGTGACTCAGTTTTTCGGTGTCTTTTTCACATAGGCAACTTTATTTAGGATACTTTTTATAAAGCACTACTCTATATTGAGTGGTATCAGTGCTCTTTACAGTCAATGGTAACCGTAAGACCTTATTGTAAAAAAATAAACATTTAACCAGACAAAGCTTCATAACAATATGTACACTTTGAAAGTATCAATACAACATGAGTGGGAAGAGAGGGTAGTGGAAGGAATAGAGGAAAGGAGGGAAGAGAGTGCCACATCACCTCTTTCATACTCTCCATTGGGAAGACACCACCCAACCACTCTTCTATGTCTGTTACTGGTCAGCATCAGCATGATGCCCCCCCCCCCTCGCCCCCTCTCCCCCTCTCCCCCAGGGCCATCTGCAGAACGTGAGCCAGGAACACCTTCAAGGATGTGTTGAACACTGCTCTGAGGGTTTCTAGTTCCTACATCACGTGATTAAGAGCAGGGTTGATTGTAGGACTTTCAGTAGTAGGCACTTCTCAATGCTTAAAGTGGATAGCAAAAGGAGGGAAGCACATAGCGGACTGCCGCTATGTGGATCAAATTTGAGGGGTTTGGGAGGGGGTAAGAAGTGACAAAACTCCACTCCAGCCAACTCGGAAGATTCTATTTTACCAGCCCTGTTCAGAAATCTCAGGCAGTTACTGAGCAAGAACAGTACTTCAATTGTAAAAAAAAAAAAAAAAAAAGCGCCAGGGCCCTCGTCAGGAGGCCACTGCAGCTTGCACCACCCATTGCCCCTGCCAGCACCCCCAATGACAGTACTAACACAACTACTGCCATCATACACCTACAAGTGTGACAATGAAGACTATTCCAGGCCCTCGAAGCTATAAGAATGGCTTGGACGGCAGATATAAGTTACTTTTAATGTATAGTGAATTAATAAACAACTGTTGTTGTGCTAATCTCTAAATGACTATGTGGCAGACTGTCATAAGTGCAGGTGTTGACAGTTAAGTGCTGGTGCCGAGCACCAGAAACCACCGGCACAAATTAAGCGCTGAAAGAACTGACTAACAAAAAAAGCTGTGGCTATTTCGTTTGAACATGTAGTACAGGTCAACTGAGAACCCTTTGGGACCCTAGAGCCCTTGATGCTCCGCGTCATCCCGTTACTGTCGCAGCTCAGCTTTATTAAGGGAGCTATCAAAGTTGCATTCTTTTCATCTGGCACCAATTGGGGCGTTGTTGCGCAAAGTGTCATTTTTGCGTGACAACGCCGCCTATTCAATTTTCTGTCTCTCTCGTGTTCGGTTTCAGCTGATCTAAAGGCGGCATTGTTGCAAAACCTGTTGGTTATTCATTCTGCCGAAGACTGTGTTTGTGATGTTGCCTGGGATATGTAATATGTCCCTCCCTTGAGGGTATGCAGCCTAATTGACTGCGGCACAGTGTTTTTCTCACACCTTTCAATTACAATTTTTGCTTCTGGCACACACATCTGTGCATCCCACATACAACAAACTACAGATAGTAACTCTGTGGCGCTGAGCGCATTCGCCTGTGCATTTTCTCTCTGGTTTCTTTTTAAGAATTGACTCTGACCAGGTCGACTGGACTATTAATAACGCATTTACTGCACTTGCCAGATAATTCACCGGCTGCTGTATAATTCCCACATTTCAACAAAAAATTCTGGCACAAAGCGATCAAATGTTACCTAAAAATCACAACAAGCTGTGCTGCACAGTGGCAGACAGACCCTTTGGGAAAATTACCCAGCCAGCATTCAGATGCTGGCCGCCGAATTACAGCGTTAAACTGGTGCTAACAAAGTGAAACATTTGCCCAAACTTTAATAATTTGTGTTGAAATGACAAAAATATCATATACTGCCATATAATCGGGTGCATTATGTCACACAATTTGCCTATTCTGGCCACATAATCTAGTTAAACATACTAAAATCGTATTTGTCATTTGTACAGAACCCTCAACACCGGTATATATTGATTAGATTTCATTTTAATTATATCCATCGAATGTTTGGTTTTTCGGCTAATATTTACTTGGTGAATGACCTACCGCCATGTCCCTGTGACGGGAAAGTAGCGCAATCAACTTTACATATTTTATTCTTCTGTAGATTTTATGGTCCTCAAAGTTAAACCTGCTGCACTGCCAGATAATTCCACTGAATCTGCATATGGTCTAGTCCCTTTTGACAAATCTGCACAAACCTTTCCAAATAAGTATTTGAGATGGGTGTGATTTTGACCCTGGTAGACTTACACAGATAGGTCGGGGGGGGGTAGGGGGCGTTCCACGAGTCCGAAAATTGTGAGTTAGTTTCACACTCCTATCCAGAATGTTCGCTCATTGACACAGCAAAGACTACTGCACAGACTGACATCAAAAGGAGAAGAACATGTGCAGCTGCCTCCAGTACTGAGAGCAGGGCATGGCCTACAGTTCTAGGCCATGCCCTGTGGGAACTGCAGGCATAGTTCTGGGATCGATACTTGACAAGGCATGCCCTGCAGGACTAACTGTAGGGCTTTTTGAACAGGTTTGTGTGGAAACTAAGCAGCAGTGTCTCAAATCGATTGAGCTGTCCAGCACAGTAGCCAGAACCTGAAGCAGACAGGGGGCATTCAAACTTCATTCTTTGTATCTTTCTGGCTTGAAACTCTGTCTCATTGGACTACGCCTTTGTTTACAAACATTGTAGCAAGCTCACATCACTGCTAAACATGCTTGAGTGTCTCTCGGCCCCAGTGGTCAGAGGAGCGTCGCCCCACTGCTTTCTCGCAGTGCGAGAAGCAGAAACATAAAATGGTATAAATACCATTTTATGTTTCTGCATCTCGCACTGTGAGAAAGCAGAAGGGTTTGGTTGGGGGCGGGCGGGGCGGGAAGGAGTGGCAAGCCCAATGTTGTGGGCGCTGACAGTTTGGTCGGCCCCAGGGCCGACCAAACCAGTCATGCACACACTCCTGTTTTCTCCATGTAGTCTGCATGCAGTCTGCATGGGGAAAACAGCTTCCCCATAGACGCCTGTGCGGTTGGCACCCAAGCCAATCACAATGCTGCCATTGCAGCGTTGTGATTGGCTCACGGGAGGAGAGGGAGGCTACCTGCTTCTGCTTCCTGTGAGCAGAGAGAGGAGACGTGACGCGGGACCGGAGGCGAAGGCAAGTTTTAATTTTAATTTTTTAAATTAAATTAACACCCTCCCTCCCCGCGTGACCCCCTCCCCGCACGACCCCCCGCCCCCCCTCCCCCACCCCACCCGAGAGTCATGCCGGTCGCGATTGGTATATATTCTGTGTTTAACTGCTCTTTTTACTTACCAATTAATAAAGTTGTCTTCAAATTTATAACACTGACTGGAGATTGAGTTTATTATGTGGCATCGACTATGTCAGACTATATCTGCATTTCTAACCCTCCTCTAGACTGAATCCTTGCCAGTCCCATCAATAGATTAAACAAACCTGCCAACCTAGAAACATTTTTCACCCTGTGAGGGTGCGAAGCTTGGAGAGGGGGTTGAAATGTTAACTTGTTTTGCCTTAAAATCTCTACAGGCAATGGAAGGGGCAGGCCAACGTGGGGGGGGAGGTTAGGTTCCATCATGGCCTTATACTCTCTCCTACCCTCTTGAGAGACAGAAATACGAAAGGCCTCTGAACCTGCCTTTGGAGCACTGGGCTGGAGACCAAACACATAATCCACTCCAATTTTGCAGAGCCTTCAACACAGAGCCTGGAAACCTGCTCTTTGTCGGTGCTTCCAGCCTACAGTGTGCTCACCATATGTTACCCATCAGCTCTACCCCGGGTAGCCTTGTCAAGAGAGCTCATTTTGTATGATATGCATGGGCGCTGTGTCTGTTGGTTGGTATAATTAAGCAATGACTGCTTAAATTTGCTACACCTGCAGACACAAAGGGGTTAACTTGGTTATGCAAGTTGGGTGCAGTAGTATTGGTGAGCTACGGACACCCATGTAAATAACATTGACCACGTAGAATTGTAACTGTAATTGTATTTATATTGTGCTTACTACCCCCAACGAGGCGTAGAAGTGCTTTTCGATGAGTAGCATGCTACTCCAGTACCCAAAAAGGATTAGTGGTGGATTAGTATAGTGAAATTTGAGCGGTGGACATGTGAGTCTGTTAGATGGATTGAAAAGGATAATGGGGGATAGAAGAGGGAAGTGTCTAGAAAGTGTTAATTGGGAGATTATAGTAGTAAGGTGAGGTTTGGGATGATTATAAGGAGAGATGAAAGAGGGAAGAATCTCTAGAAACAGATTAGGAAGATCATAGTAGTAAGGTGAGGTTTTGGATGATTATAAGGAGAGATGAAAGAGGGAAGAATCTCTAGAAACAGATTAGGAAGATCATAGTAGTAAAATGAGTTTTGGGATGTTACTGTTAAGTAGCTACTGGCTGCCCCAGGACCTGTAAAGTTAGCAAAAAAGACCCCTCTAAATGAAAGCACATACACACACATAGAAAACGTATATATACACATATACACGTCTGACATTGCTTTTTCGCCACAAGCAGTTGTTTTTAAACAAATGTGTGACTGGAATCCTGTAAGAAGTCCCTTGAATTTTTTCCCCAATTTTAAGAAACCTCCTGATTTCCACGTATTACAGATCTCATTCAGCGGAAGGTGAAGATCATTGGTCTCCAAGTCGGACATGGATCTTACTAATTTAGTAACTTCTACGCCTGGCAATGCATTGGAATCTTTCAAACATAAATACCAAATACCCAGCTTAAACATCGTCTTTTCCAATCAACATCACTCTCCATTGTTACAACTTTGCATAGAGCAGCCACAGTTATGGAAAACAAACATCATCAGCCGCACCCTTGCACAACACACGCAGATCTAGTGGTCTTTCATGGCACCTAGATTGAGTCATGTAGAAGTATAAGGAATTCTAGATCTGAGAGAGGAACTCCAACCGCCAGTAAGTACAAACCAGGAATGTGTTCAGAAATCCCTCACAGAAACCCTCAGCACGAGAGGCACCCTGTTTGTTTCGGTAAGGAGCCTAAAGGGTGTGATCACATTTTGAAGTCTAGTATTCATGCCAGAACAGTTGCATAACGTCTCACTTTTTTAGGCACTTAATATAGCGACATTTTACATATACTGACCATTCTACACGCCACTCTATGCATTCAGGAGGTTCGTCATTTGGAATCAGTGTTCCCAGTAACGTGCGCGCCCGCGCTCGCGCACACATATGTTCCCCCGAGCGCGCAGTGCTGCGTGTGGAGCGCGCACCCACAGCACATCCCGGGAGAGCATTTGCGCCGCCGCTTTTATAATGCGAGCGGCGCGAAAAATTGTAATTTCCTGGTTGCGGTGGCTCCTGCATTTGCTTCTGTTTTTCCTTCTTAATGAAGCGCGGCTGGGGGCTGTTTGTGGGCCTTTGTGAAAATATTTGTTAATTGCAGCACCGTAATGCGCTGCAAATAACAAATATTTTCACAATGGCCCACAATCAGCCCGCAGCCGCGCTCCTTTAAGAGAAGAAATTCAGTTTTGTCGCTGTTTGTCGGAGGCGGTTGCATCGTTGTACTTACCATCGCAGCGGGGACCTGTTCGGCAATGGACGGCATTGTCTCTGATGTTGCAGTTGGTGTGAAGAGAGGATCAGGCGAACTGCTTTAAGGAAGTGTGCTTAACGGGCCAAATTCTAATATGAGCAGCATCGTTGTTACGGCTAATGGTAATGATAGCAAGAAATTTAAAGGAGATGATAAAATAGATGCTGCACCTTCCCGTGTCCTCCACATTCGGAAGTTGCCCGGTGAAGTAACAGAGACGGAAGTAATTGCTTTAGGTTTGCCTATTGGCAAAGTTACCAACATCCTTCTGCTGAAGGGAAAAAATCAGGCGTTTTTGGATATGGGTAGTGAAGAGGCAGCAATCACAATGGTTAATTACTACGCAACAATGACTCCCAATCTTCGTAACCAACCTGTCTATATCCAGTACTCTAATCATAAGGAGTTGAATACAGATGGTCCATTAAATCAGCGAGCTCAGGCTGTTCTTCAGGCTGTTACATCCGTACATACATCGAATTCCTCTCTAGCTGGGACAACTGACGATATTTTATTTTTTTCTGGCCAGAGTCCAGTTTTAAGAATAATTATTGACAACATGTACTACCCTGCGACACTTGATGTCCTTCACCAGATATTTTCAAAGTTTGGTGCGGTCTTGAAGATTATTACATTTACTAAGAATAACCAATTTCAAGCTTTGCTGCAGTATGGTGATCCAGTAAATGCACAGCAAGCAAAATTAGCCTTGGATGGACAAAATATATATAATGCCTGCTGTGTTCTGAGGATTGCTTTTTCTAAATTGGTGAATTTAAATGTGAAGTACAATAATGACAAAAGTAGGGACTACACTCGCCCTGACCTACCATCTGGAGATGGACAGCCATCATTGGATCCAGCTATTGCCAAAGAAACGTCTCTTTTAGGGCTTCCAGTTACAGCTGTTCCAGGAACTCTAAGTCTCATGGGTATCCCTAATGCTGCTGCGGCAGCTCATGCTGCTGGTCGTGCTGGTATGGGTGGAATGACACCTGGAGTCTATACTGTACTCTTGGTTAGCAATCTAAATGAAGAGATGGTTTCGCCCCAAAGTCTGTTTACCCTCTTCAGTGTTTATGGGGATGTGCAGCGTGTGAAGATTTTATACAATAAGAAAGACAGTGCTCTCATACAGATGGCTGATGCGAACCAATCTCAACTTGCAATGAGTCATCTTAATGGTCAAAAAATGTATGGAAAGATCATTCGAGTAACTCTCTCCAAGCATCAGACAGTGCAGCAGTGCAACTGCTCAAAGCCTTTGGTGTAACTTCAGAGGACTTTTTATAGTTTTTTCACAGTCTGATCATTTCAGAACTGAGGCATTTTCAATATTATATTCAACTAAGCCATAGTTGTTGCTTATTTATCTTATGCAACTAACAACCATTGACAAAGTCAATAGTCCTGGCTTGTTGTAGGTATAATATTACTTGTTGTATTATATATCTGGATGCAATGACAGAGGCAGCACAATAACGGCCGGGTGGCACACTATGCTAAGCACAGATTTTTAGCTTACGTGTTTTTAAGCCACGCCCTTAATTACATCAGGTACGTCCCTTTGAGAGACCCCCCAGTTTTTTCATCCCACTTAAAGCCCTGAGCAAGCCTAAAAGCACCACGTGTGCTTTCAGAATCACTAACATATATTAGTGACTCTGAATGCACACATGCGTATCCAGGAAACCATCTTCAGAGCTGATAAGTGAACTCATGATTATCAGTTTTAAAGAGTGGAGCAACCCCCGCCTTGGTAGAGCCAGCTCTGTTCTGCAGAGTCTTGCCCTGATGACCTTGAATAATTCTTAAACAGATTATTGCAAATAGCATTTTCCTTTCATTTATTTTTAATCTGGGTAATGTGTGAGATTGTATTACAGACATTTTAAGACAAATGTGTTTTTGTTTCATGCAACATCCATAATTTTTTTTTATTTTAGATCCAAACAGGATCTCAGATATGAGAAATGGGAGGATGTCACAGTGATTATTTGCAGTAGTATTAGTGGGTTTCTACTGGGTTACAATATTGGAAAAATACATCACTATCCCTGAATATTAACTACATAACACATTTGGAATTTGAACCAGTGTGTCTGTGCACTGTTTGTGATCTGGCCAAGAGGACACGAGAAAGGTGAAACTGGATCATAAATTCAAAGCTGATACGCACAGAGGCCCCCAAAATACGTTTGGCCTAGGGTGCTCAAAGTCCTTAAGATGTCCCTGAGCCACCGCTGTGTAGTTAGTTAGGAAAGAAGAGGTTCACTGGCACTGTGGAATGAGGCCGGTTGCCCCGGTTTACTAATATATATTAGTGTAGCTTTGTCGTGGTTGCAGATGCTCTGCACTGCACTTTCTCATTTCGAACATGACACAACCATTGTACGCCAGTCACCAATACGAAAGCCACCCGCCTGGCTGGACTGGCCTTAGCAGGCATCAGGCGTTTGCCTGGGAGGCTAGAAGGGTGGGGGTCAGTTTTGGAGCAGTGGGGGCCAGGTTTGTTACTGGGGGCAGTTTTGCAGCGATGCTGCAATATGGGCCCTAAGTAACAAAAGCACCAGTGCTGAGGACCGGTTTTAAGCAGCAGTGCTTGACACTTGCGCCCCCCCCCCTCCACCCCACCCCTGGTGGGTGGGAGCCGGTGCGGCAAAATTGCCAGGGCTACTTTGGGTTCCCAGTCCGGCCCTGCCTACCCCATCAAACAGGCCTCCTCCGTTCCAGTACCTAGGTCATTTATCTGCACAATCAAGCAGGAACCCCAGTGTCAGAACACCTGTCGCTGCACCCACACATGCGGTCGGGTTCTTGGCGCAGATTGCTGTGGCTGGAGCGCACAGAGACCTCACACTGCCACACAGAGGAAAAAAATTAGAGGGAACATTGTTTGGAATTACAATTAAATGTTCCAGATTTTCATTTTTTTTTGATTTTCACAAACATGAATAGAGAAGGATAACAATAACTTTCCACATCTGTACTCATTAAAACAGAAGGCAGAAATAACTTCTTTTGAGTGTCCGTCCATGTTGTCAGCCACGAGTGCCAGGCTAAAAGATATGCTACGGACAGCACAGAGTTAAATAAAAGGTATGAGATGTCCTAATGAAGCAAAAACAGCTGCAGACGTGCTAGAACTGCAATGCTATTCTCAAGTGAGTGTATTCTTCTATTACTTACAGCTCCTTTATTCTCTAAATTCCTTAAGTCGTTGAAGCGCAAGTGCATATTTAAATACATGGAAATTTGCTAGTTGCTTAGTTGTTCACTGACCAATGTATGAATGAATGTGAGTACATCAATAGGAAAATTAAAAAGTATGCATTCATGCATCCATAAAAGTAAAAGAAAATCATGTACTAAAACCAGGAGGCCTGACTATCAAGTCACTCGTGTGCAGGGCCGTTTCTAGGTCTTTTGCCGCCCTAGGCGAGAATTGAAAAATGCCGCCCCCTCCCTTTTACTACCATCACTCTCTCCCCCTGTCATCCAGGTGTTGGGGAATAGAGGCCTGCTTTGGTGCCTCTCTATCTAGTCTGGACTATCAAATCCGTATTAAAGTAAGTAATCTGTGTCAATTGTTGTGGCTATGTAAGTGTTATTGCCCTGTTCTGAGGGTATTAACTCAGTTATGCTATCATGGGCTTGAGTTGGGAGAACAGTAGGGCTACTGGCCTCTACCACCTCCAATCAGACCCAACACAGGCAGATACACAGACCCACGCAGAATCAAACGAACCCATAGTATGCTGCTTTATGGGGCGAGATTCTCGAGACAGAGCAAGCTTTATCTTAGACAAGATATCAAGCAATGCCAGGATAATCTTTTTCGGGGCCACTTCTGGATTCAGGCATCAACTGAGGGTGATGTGGGAGGAGTGCTTATCAATGCGCACTCTTCAGTCTTCCCCCAACATAACCTAGATGCCCTCTTCATCACTGAAACCTAGTGCACAACCTCCCTCCTTTACAAACATCCTGGACATCCTCATCCCAGATGGTTATAGAATCCAACATATAGACAACACACTCAAAACAGGAGGGGGGTTTGCAGTCATACATAGAACATACTGATCTGGCACTGTTCACAGCTCTGCAACACCTACGTATTTCAAGCTCTTCTCCTGCCGCTTTTCTCTCTCAATATCCGAAAAAGCACTCTTACGTCTAATCTATAGACTCTGTTTACTCTCTGAAATAACTGTGCAGATTTAAGAATCTGAGGGGTAGGGGCTTATTGGCAATCATGGGGAGTGAGGCGCATTTCTGAGAAGAAGGATAAACTAATGGTAAATTTCTAATGAACTGTTATGTAATCACTGGCCATTGGGAGTGGGAAAATTCCTGATATACTACGTGTTTGGGATGATGGCTACAATTGTAGTGTTTTTTTTTTGTACTGTACTGTCGGAATTGCTAAAGAAATAAATTCTTTAAAAAAACTGTGCAGACTGAAACGTTGCATTAATGTGGGAATAATATGATATGTAAATGCAAAGTCGCACAGGCCTGTGTTTAGTACCTTCAAAAATGTAAAACCCAATGTTAAAAAGAAAATGAGGAGGTGGGGGGCGAGTGGGGGCAGCAATGGTCGGATGGCAGTTTTACCAACACCTATGAGCGGCGGGTTTGGTTTGGTGTGGTGCGGGGGGGGGGGCGGTGGAACAATGGAGATACTGTCTTCGTGTTCGGGTCTAAACACAAAACAACAACAAAAAAAGACGATGTCTGGGGGGAAACAATGCAGGAGCTGGAGGGGAAAAGCCGTGAGCACACCTCAGGGATTTCAGTGGGCAGACAGCACATAAGAGAGAGAGAGCAAGAAAACATGCACTAGCATGTAGTGCGGAAGGAAATACCCAAAAAGTAGTTTACATAATGTAAGCGCTGGAAGGATACTTGTCCGTCAATCAAAATACATTATGCTCCATGAGAGGGATAAATACATGAAGAGGAAGGAAGGCCTTTGCATAAGAAGCAATCAAATAAGATTGATGATAAGAACAACTAATGGCAAGAGGTGGGCTGACCCAAAGCCCACTGTTAAGTATTGGTATTGTCCAAATTGGTGTTAGACAACAGACAGCTTAAAACGATAGACCTTGGCAGCATCTGGCTGGGTCCAAACTGGAATGGCATGGTGAGCAAAAAAACGATGGATTTAGGCCCAGATCTCTGTACTGGGGTGAATGTATGACATTGTTCTGCATTCTGTCCATCAACTGTTGTTTTAGCATCTGGAATTATGCCACAAATCCTCTATATGTGCAAGTACGAGGCATTGTGTAGATTGAAATTGTTTTGGGCGTTTAGGGATTCAGAGATTTTCACTTGTTGAAGTAGTGGCTAGATTTTCGTGCTCACTGGATAGTTTTAGTCTTTTGTCTATCATGAACTTATCTCTGCAGCTGTTCTCTTGAAGTGATGCCTTGTGCGCTTCACCGCACCATCCTAATTCCTGATTTTGAGAGTTTGATCACGGCTAAGGTTCACTCTGCCTCTCATCCTTCAGAGATCGTTAAAATGAATATCAACTTCATTGGGTGAGAACTATTGCGCTCCTCGTTAAGCGCTTAGATAACTATACCAAGAGCGCTCTAAATGAAAATAAATAAAGCTGCTGTCGAGTTAGCTGCAGACCTCACCTGCCCTCTCCAGTGTGCCGCAGTACTAGGTGGATACATCGCTCTATCTGAATCCCACAACCGCGGAGCACCTGTTGTGCGCGAGTCCGGTCAAAAGTGAACACGCCTGCAGCCAGCCAGGGCCATGAAAGTCACAGGTTTTATAACATTAGGGCGTGCGCATGATTGGCCAGACGCGCGCCTCATCGCCTTATTGCTCAATAAGAACTTAAGAAGAGTGAGTAGCCGCCACATTTCACTCTAATCACAGTCTCTCCGGTACGCTGTATTCTAACAAGTACAACTGTACAGCACAAATAAAAGGGTTATACAAACGTTCACTCACGCATGTTTTTTGCCGCCCTCCTCCTTTTGCCGCCCTAGGCGACCGCCTACTCCTGCCTAATGGTAGAAACGGCCCTGCTCGTGTGATCCATCATGTTTCACACCACAAGAAAGAGGTTTCTTACCCTGAAGCCTCCACTTCCTGCACAGAATGAGCGCGAGTGGAAAAATCCCGATAGACACTTTAGTAAGTGGCCAGATGTGCAGTGGCCTTCAGTTAGTGTGCCGCAATACCCTACAAAGTAGAGGAAGAGGCGGAAATTGTGAGGATTCTCTACTACATTTGACTGGGCCGAGTGGTGTAAAGCAGAATACACGGTAAAAAATTAAAATAAAAGAACTGGGTCAATCAAGTTGTGAGACTGAGGACCTGTCTAGTTAAGGAAGCCACACCGAGAGCTGTGGTCATGTGTTGACTAAAAATATTGGGAACTCCCCCCTTACAAAGTACCAGTTGTTACAATGTGACTGAAGGTCCGCACTTCGTTCATCCAGGCACTAGGAACAAAATCCAATTGAAGACATTTTCTACCTGCGGACCAAAATTAGTAGTTTATGCTCTTAATGGACCTTATCGGAAACTGTATGTTGGACAATCTTCACGTAAGATCAGAATGCAAACAAACAAACACAAATTGGCCATGAGGACAAAAAGTATGGGACCAGAGGATCATGTAATATTTAATTGAGCATGGACATATAAGCTCCTAACTTCTACCAAAAATATATTACATAGCTATCACTTTGAGGAGAGATGGTCATATTGCTTATTTTGTTCTTTTATAGAAATGCTGGTGGGTTAACTTCTTGAATGCACTAAACCCGGATGGTTTAAATGACTCACATGATTATTCTCGTTTTCTGCAGGATGAATAATTTAATTTAGGTTAACATACCCAACTGATGTAACGGGCTCGTACAAAATGAGGAAAGACTGAGAGCATTGGGAGGTAGATTTACGGAGATTAGCATTCTATAAACTAAAGACGAGCATTTTTTCAAGATTTTTGGGCCCCTTTGGCAACAGTGTCCATTTGAAACATGCAACTTCGAGTATCAAGTTTTAGCTCGCTTTAAGGTATTAGTAGTAGAAGTAATTTTATTATCTGATATGAGAGTGTTTTATATGTGGAAAATGTTAAATCTGTGCAGTACAGTCTTTGATATGTTTATGGAAATTATTTTTAAAGTCACTGATAATACTACTGATGAAGGAAGGGGGCACAGCCCGGAAATGCGCTGAGCTAAATGTATCTGGAAAATGTGAAGAAGAAATTGTATTTAGTTGAAGATTTTCTTCTAGAAAAAATAAAAAATTATATTTAAAAACAACATGGATTTCTTTCCTTTGTGAGTGCTCCCCATAGTCGTGGCAAGTGCCACAAACTTTGTGTAATTTTTGTCTGACCATTACCCAGTCATTGGGACAGCAGCGAAGACAGGAAAAAACAGCGTGTAAATGCCATCACCTTTGTGCAGAACAGGGGCGTTCTTGCTGCAAGCATACTTCAGGAATATGCGGATAGTACAAATATTGAGAAAGCCCTTACCTCCTTCTTGCCTTGTAAGAAATCTTTTTATTGGATTTTCTTAAAGAGAAAAAGGTGAGCAAACATAACAATACCATGGGACAGTACGCATCTATCGGAGAACCAGAAGGCAGTTCCGGAAAAGGCATGGCAGGTACCACATCTTTGGAAAGCAACACATGACAAACAATTCCCCCAGATCAATCTTTTACTCATCCTCCAACGTGTCCTCGTCTAGATCACTCCCTCCCCCTCTCTGAGCTCCCCAGGAGGCCCACACCTTGTCCATCTCTCTCTTGTCTTAATCTCTGAGACAGACAATAAACACTAAGCCGGCAAGCGTGAGAAAATGATTAATGAGAAAGGGAGTCACCCAGTGTTCTTGGAAACTGAATTGCCTCTAGGTGCAAGTAGAATTTTGGGTGCGGATCTGGTACAAGTGAAACTTGTCAAGGCACAGTAGATTCGACTACTTCTCAATAGTGAGAGTTTCTCGCTCTGCTTAGGAGTGTGCATCCTGCGAGCTCAATAGTGTTTGGAAGAACAGCAACTATACTGCTCCCCAGAGGCTGAGAGTTGTAGATGAACAATACTGCTAGGTCTGCACAAACCTTCCAGACACCTCCACTCACTCAGACTCCTACTTGCACAAATCCCACACATATGGAAAACCACCTACATTGCTCCTAAAGAGTGGAACTACCTCCCCCTACACATAAAAGACTCCTCCATACTTCTTGAATTCCGCAAGCAACTGAAGACCTGGCTTTTCGAGTAGTCCCACTGGGCTCTAGCAGTGACTAGACTCCTGTCTGCTCAGCACCAGGGTACCCTCCCGGGTCACAGTGTGCTCTACAGATCTGCAGGACATGACATGCAGGGCCTAAGGATGTTCTGTGTGCCCTTCTGATCTCACTAGCTCCTCCCCTCCAAGAGAATAGTCTATCAGGAATCGACAGTCCACCTGGAGCAGCAGCTCTCCTGCAGTGTTGGGGCCATCCTACAAACTTGTGAAGGCATAAAGATGCCCCACCGTCCTACCCTTGAACCCCTAAGCATGACCATCATATAAAAATACATTAGCAACCGCAGTTTTGTGTTGGTGGGTTGCAATGGCACTGTTGTGTTAGTAAGTACAAGACAGCTGGCTTGTCAAAAAAAAGAAAGAAAGCTGAAAAGTTAGTAGATCCCGCGCGCAAATGCTGTTCGACCACATAACTAGACAAGACTTAAAACGAAGCTTTTTCACAGAAGTGATCTCCAGCAAGCTTCAACGAGGCGGAACGAAATAAGCAAAGCCCTCCTGCCCCCTGCCTTACATTTATGAGGTATAGATTTATGAGTGGCCTTTATCTTCCATAAAATATCGCATTCCGACGCTCCAAACATCTGCGTGATTTGACACAGAAAACTGCTATGCCACTCTGTGCACAGCGCCTCCGAAGAAGGGCTGCGTAGAAATCTAAATTACGCCATTGCCCTAACATGTGGTAAAGAAAATGTACAAACCAATAGATGGTTTGATTTTGAATGGAACATTTACTCAACAGCTTTATTATTTCCAGAGTAGAAGCTTTGTCCCCAAGTGGGTACCAGCTCATCACTAGCTCAGCTCATCCCAGAGTGCACTGTGGAATGGAAGAGTCCTGCTATATAAATTTGTGAAATAAATGTCAATACCACTACCCGTGGCACAGTTTTTCCTTAGTATGAAATTGATCCAATTGAAGAAGTAAAAGGTCCAACCCCTTCCTAAAGAACTGAGCCCCTCCTGGAAAAAGGATGACCCGGGATTTCAAATTATCATCCTACCGCCCCCCCCCCCTCCTCCCCTCACACACCTCCATTTGCTCAACTATGATCAGGCAGGCCTTTCCACTTCCAAGAATTCAGAGATCCTGTAGCTGAACTGATGCTCGGGAACATATTGCAAACTAAAAAAAAAGTTTCAACGTTGTGATAATTGTTTCTCTATGAAAGCTAGATGGGACACGTGATTTCAAAATGTGATATAGCAATCTCACAAAAAGTCTGAAATAACTACCAGGTGCAGACCAAAAGTTTCAAACTGGGGCCTTAAGTGAAAATAAGCCCGAGTGTGTGAAGGAAAACAAGTGAACAGAGCAAGAACACACACCACGAAGAAACTGGACCTGAGAGAAAGAGGAAAGCCCCCAGCTTTGACTTTACAAGTGGGCGTGCCCTTTAACACCATGACCATGGTCCTTTTATATGTAGGATCAACCTGGGCACCATGCTCCACAACCGGGTGAGGCTCACTTGAAATCTACCGCTCGTAAGACGAGACACGACGAATGCAGGGGATTAGAAGACATTTTTCAAATGAATGGAAGAGAAGAGGATTGGAAACATGGTGTGGGGATAATCAAGGTATGGAAGGGTAGAGAGAGGAAATCAAACATACGGAGCAAGCAGGACGAACGAGGAGCACAGCAGAGACCCACACTGGCTGAGGACTACGAACATTAAGCCATCTTTGCATACCACCAATTCTGGAGTGTGTGAGCACACGTGAGCAATGCTGACATGAACTTGGTTTTCTTCCCCACCGCTGTGTGACGGGGCAAAGGAGATTGATTCCTGTCCTTTTTCTCTCCTGCATGTCGGGATCAATATGGCCTCCAAGTGTGTGTGGCTTTGGCCTTCGCATATAAGGAAGATGACGAGGAGCCAGAGAGCGGTTTCCCGGGCAGTAGTGGTCAGCAAGAGGAAAGGCAGAGAAAATCAGACATGTGGCGCAAGCAAAAGAAAATTATAAATCGTATGGGGAATCAGTGATGGTGCTGAGGGCCATGGTAGTCATGAAGGCAGGAGGTGGTTGATGGCTCATTGAACACCCAGGTGAGAAGACAGTAGCAATGGAGTAGAATTCAAAAGCTTTGGATGTTAGATTGTTTTGTGGGCACACCCATATTTATGCTGTGACTCCATGCAGCAAAAAGAGTCAACTTAAATACTTTTATGTGAGTTTTTATTTTGGTGGGACAATTTGGCCTAGAATCTATTTCCCAAGCTGCCTTGCAACAGGCAAAGAAATTAGCTCAGTTATGTTCACATTCGTCAGTGGAAATTTCCCGGCAGTCACCGGTGAAGACTGTCCTCAGATTAGGATTCAGGATAGTAAATGAGCCCAACTGTGAGGGAAGCTGTTTATGAACTTGTTAGGAGCCTACTTGTCAGGCCACCTTTTAAAGCAGTGTCCTACGTGAACGACCCTGCTTTGCTGGGTGGAGTCGCAATGAGTTTTGTGTTACATTGTAAGCACTCATTTTGTGATCTTTGTATGGCCACACACCTTCTACGACTCAGAAAAGACCATGACTTGTGACCATCCGGGCACATGGTAAATAAAAGGGTGTGGAGATTCTTAGACAGGGGCTAAACTCTGTCAGAAGTTGATTCTATTGCTGCACTGTAAAATGATGTTCTCATCCTGTGCGGGGCTTGGAGTGGGGTCCTAAAATGTTTTTAAGCTGGCAGCCTGACAGACCTATATGAAAGCCTGAGAAGTGGCATAGAAAGGATGGGGCCATGTGCACCGCAGGAGTTGCCACAGCCATTGATGTTCTACACTACCTCAATGGCCGTACTGCTGAACATGCTGACAATCCAAGATACAGATACCCAATTTATCGGAACTCAAATAAGAATGTGTATATTTAGATTCAGACTTGGGATTTTGAGTTGATGTTGAAATGCTGACACGTATTTACTGTGTATTTTAAGCACTTTTAGTAGGCAAAGACTTTTTGTCTTAAATGAACTTCACATTTTTACTCTTGGTTTCTAAAAAGCCAGACTTCAACATGTGTTTATTAGAAGTAAGGTGCCTTTATGTCCAAATGTACTTCATCCTTTATCTAGATCATGATTGGTGTTATTCACATTTAAAAATTAATTAATGCCAGATATCTTCACATATATGTCTTAAGATTTGCTGTCTCTGGTGATGTTGGGCACATGATTTGTTCTTATTTATTGTGGGGGAGTATGTTCCTGGATCGGTGCACACCATGAATGATACAAGTTAGATGCCTCATTTTCAATGGCAAACAAGATCTGAGAGTTGTCAAGCAGTTGCCTTGGCTGCTTCCTTAAATGCTGTGGGCGTACCCACGATCCCAGTCCCTGAAAGCCGGTCATGCGCATTTAATTGAAAGAAAATAGTTATTTCTTAAAGGCACAGTCCTGTTTCCTTCTAAAAGTAGAAGCCCCATCCTCCTGTCTCCTTCAGAAAGGGAAACGTGTCTTATTTGACAAGCATCAACATTCAGCTTCTCATTTGCATACACGCGGAATTCCAAGGCGCCAATCAGTGTGACACTAATCGGTGAAAGATGGCACTATAAGTGACACAAGTACACAGATAGCCCACCCAGGCTGCTCTGCAGATACACAGTATATGTTTGCGGCGAGCCCCGCTCAGCGTAGTGCAGTTTGCTCCTCGGACAGTTGCCACCAGGGCTGGACTGGAAACCAACATCAACCCTGGCAAGCATGTGCAAACCAGACCCACACTGCAGGAGCCTGCACCTTGAACGAGGGCATGGGTGGCTCATGGAAGCTCTTCCTGCCCTGAAAGCAGCCCCGTAGCCTGGATCTCACCAGCAAAATGCTCGAGTGGCAGAATGTCTTTTGCTACTTTAACACAATGGTCAATTCAGTGAAGCAGGGTGTTCTTTTAGAATCGGGGGCCCAGAAGGAAGCCCAGACTGTGGTGACCACACACAGCATGTGCCACCATTACTAGCGAAATAGAAAGTGTCTTCTAACAAAGCCAGGAATGTTTGAACTGTCCATTCGCTCCATAAAAATGAGTGATCGCTGCAAGAAGAGAACCGAAATAGAACCTCATTGTGGCAAATATTCTTTTTTTTAATTTTGCCGGGATGTTTAACTCAGTTGGCTTGGATCTCTGCACATGGGAGAAACAGTCTTCCATAATAACCTCAAGGAAACATCGCTTTTTTTTCTTGTGGGTTGACCCACGGCTCCCTTGCATCACCGGCTTGCACTTTGGCAGACCTTCATCCAACCAAGCCTCAGCAGCATAATTCACATTTGTTTTTACATCTGCACATTTATTCAGTTAGCTTAGTCTCAGAGCCTTGATCTGGAATACATTAAAAGAGAGATCCACACAGAATTAGAAACACATCATGCTCACCGTACCTACATAGAATTGGTCACGGTAGGTTGTACGCGTCTTCATGGTCATGTCCATTCCGCCAAGGTCATTGGACCAGTTGCCTCGTAATTCACTGTAAACTGCATTACTGCTTCAGATACAAATTCACATAGGGAATTCCCAAAGCGAAAGTGCTCCTCTGCATAATGTGCCAAATGAGAGATTGAGAAAACATGTTTGAGTGTAAAAATATGGAGTTTTTACCTCAATATTCGGTGTAGGGACATTAAAGTGAGCTGAACTGTTGAGAGCCCTTGTGGACACGTGCACTTGTGTAATTTATTTACTGGAAAAATATTTAGTTGATGTTTTAATATTTATTGATTGACTTGCAATCATGACCAAAAAGGATAATGGCACTTTGCAGAGATTCACTGTTGCATCATACAACGAAACAGCGGTGCAAAAATAGGAAACAGCTTGTGAAAGTAAGGTACAAACACCACAACAATAAAATAATGCACTCGAAGGGAGGAATCCATGTTAGTATACCTAAAATGTGCAAATATAAAAGTAAGCCTCAAATAGTCATGGGGTAGCGCTTGTCACGGCTAAGTTGTAATCAAAGTACTGGACAGGGGAGATGTGGTGTGATCCCACAAGTACCCTCACCTGAGAGAGTGGTAAACAGAATAATTATTCAGATATATATGTTATATACATTGTTAGCTCTGGCGTTAGGCAAGAACTTTAGGTTTTACTAAAATGATATGCATAATATATTTAATTACATGGATTTCAGCCAGCTCGCTTCATCCACAAGTCTGTTATTGTGTCATTCATTTTTTTCTTCCTTACACTAAGGCATTGGGCATGGGTTAGTCCATTTCAGCCTTTGGCTAACATCACTGTCAGTAATGGCATTCAGCCCTTTCACAAGGAGCACATCCACACACAAAGTAGTATCCGGTGTTCGTTGTGCCAGATACTACTATAAAATTATGTGCTTTTTGATGCAAAAAAAAATATTTTTGCTATTAACGTATGTATTTTCTTTAACTGATGAGAGCCTGGCAGCTCCCCAAAGGTTTGCAAAAACTGACAAAGTAAAACAAGCAAGGACAAATCAAAAGGCTGGTGGACAACACCAGACCTAATGGCAGCTCAAATGTACAAATTTAGAAATATACAAAAAGTTTTAAAGAATCGGGCAACAAAAAACCATCAATATTGACTACGTACAGACAACTTGTGTGTTGAGACAGATGTGTTCACTTGATTGAGTGTGATCACCTGGCAAATGGATTCTGGCAACAGCATGGCCCCACAGAGGAAAGAGGGAGGATATTATTCTTACATTTCTATAAGGGAGTGGGGTTAGTACAGAAGAATGTGTGGTGAGATGTGGCCTGGGTTTGGTGGAACCTGTTGGTCGGAAAAGAACAGCTCTATCTCAAGCGACTTTCTTTCATCATCGAGTTCCGATTAATTTCTTTGTTTCGAACGTCAACGGCGAGGAACTTTTCGATGTCGAGATTGGGTGCCTTGGTGTTCCGATTGGCTTCTCGGCGCCACTGTGTGCCTGGTCTTCGCGGACAGCGTCAAGCTGGCTTTCACCGTCTCCCTTCCATGCCTTTGACCCTCTCTCGAGGTGGAAGCAGGTTTTGAGGGTTTGCCTCTTTAGGTATCCCTTGTTTTGGAGCTGTGTGGTTCCATGGGATTCACTCTGCCCTCCGGCGTCAACAATATCATCATCATTGCCGGTTTCTTCGAGTCCGAGGTCTTCCACTTGACTGTGTCTCTGCCTCGAGGATTTACCTTTTGCTTGTGTTGCACCTACTGTTCTTTTATTGATACTCTTGCCAGTCTGGCCCTCGACGATCTCCTCGAGGTTTGGTACTTTTCCTTGGGCCTCCTCCAGCTCCAAGATGTCCTCTTCATCACTAGACAGGCCCAGGTCTTTTAAGGACTCCCATTTCCTCAGCGGAGGCATCACCATATGGTGTGCCCACCTCTGTTTCTGTCTTGCGTTGATGGTCTTGGACAAGAACTCTGCACACATTGTGCAGTCATCTGCGCTTTGGTCCTTAGGGAGGTAGCGGTTACAGACCTTGTGCATGTCCTACTGGGTGTACTTGTGGTGGCACTTGGGGCAGAACCTAAAGGGGGTGGGCTCCATGTCCATTCTCATTCTCTGACCACGCGATCTCTTTGCATCAGTTTTCTGACCTTGATGTTACTCGGTAGTTTTCAGCAGTTTTTGGTGTCCTACGTCCAATCAGTCATTGACAATCCTCTTCCCTCAACAGTGATTTTCGGTGGAAAAACCATTTTTCTTTTTTAATAATTCCTTCCTACTTGACTCTCGAGATCTCTAGAATGAATAGCGGAAAAAAGAATCTGAAGATAGCGACTACGTCGAGGGATTTCTGGGGCATACGTCTGATGTAACACAAAAAGGGGTTTAAACCTAAGTGTTTGACGATGCCCAAGGACAAAGACAAAAGAGACTTCAAGGAAACCATTCTGGACCGAACCACTAGATGTTGGAGTAATGTACAGCATGTGGATTTAAAAAAGATTCATGCTGCAAAACACTATTTAGAGAATACCTTGCTCTTATTCTATGATGAAAGAAAGAAAAGGATACGCGTCAAAAATTAAAAAAAATTACAATAAAACAAGACAATGCATCACAAAAATTACTTCCTAGCCAAAGTTCATCACAGACAGAGAATTTATGCACGGGGAGGGGTGGAGAATAGCAGGATTAGAATTGAGTGCTGGTGCACATTCTTGAAGTGTGCTTGCACTTCTGCGGCCCTACCCTCATACCTCAAACAAGGGAGTATGTGTGACCATGGTATTTCTGAAACAGCTACATTGTGGTTGGCTAAGATGTCTGCCCACACACTCTTTCTCAGATCAAGCCACTTGGCTCATTCTTGCTTATCCAAAGGTACACAAATGCGGCCGACCTTTGATTGCGGGTCCACAGGCGACTGCTTAAGTAAGCATGCGACAATAAAGGGTGCAAAGGTTGATTTTGGTCAGTAATGTTAGCCCAGTCATTACCAAAGGAACTCTAGCGGAGCAGAAGTGGGATTGTTGATGCCTCTATGACATGACACATACTTACACATAAGGATAGGTGACAGCTGTCTTTACACCACGAATGCTCAGGTTCTCCACTATAAATAACATCTTGCTGGATAGGAGTAACCACTGGTGTAACTCAACAGCTTAGGTTTCAGCTTCATTTGCAACTACGTAAATGCATGGTGACTTCAACTTGTAGAACTATTACTCTGCCCTATTCACTGTGTGTGAAGTGTGCATCTCACCGCACACCTTCGATCGTATAAAAATTATTTTAAAAGATCGCATTCTGGTCATGACAACAACGCTGAGCATTTTTTTAGGACAGGGTTGAGTAGAGTAGATGAAAAGCTTGTTTCATAGTGGAAAGGACCAAATACGGTCTACACATTAGTATCCCTAAGATGATATAACCCATTAGTACTGGCACTTGCTGCACAGACTTGATAGTGAAGGTACAGCAACTGATGGGGAATTTAGCCATTCAGATTCTAGCTTTCCTTTTGTGAGTGTTCAAATTGTGTCAAAACTAGTACCTGGAAATAAGTTGAACATATAGGCAAAGCCAATAGGTCTGGTCGGTTTCATTTGCTTATGCAGGCACCATTAGCACAATAGAGCAAAACACACAGGAGGGAACCAGCAGAGAGGGATGTAGGTGTAAAGTAGTCTCCCATGTACTTCAATGAAAGCATTCGAGTGGAGGAGGAAGGCTACACACAAACAGCCAATAGCATTAAATGCCAGATGAATAGCCACTTCGCTGACCGTAGAAGTAGTTGACAAAGTCTAAACCAAATGTCTTAAAGAATCTGGTTCTAGAAAATCAATGGTTTAAAGGGGGTGATCCAAAAGCTGCTCTTTACTCATTGTTAGCTATAGGTTTGTTAGCCAGCTGTGCAGCTAAACCCACACCTAAAAAAATGCGTGCCATCATATGGCAGGACTTCAAAGACAGAAAACCTTCCAAAGTTTTCAGTTCAAATCAGAGCTCTGGCACAGGGCCTGGTAGTTTTAATAAAACAATTGAAAAAGTCTGAAGCTCCACTCTTGAATCTCCCATCTCGTACTTGCCCATTCTGCCTACTTCCCCATTCCATCCCCACCATTCTATCCTCCGACAAATAGCTGGTACCCATTCATTAGTGACTGTCAGGGTAAGCTGGCATTACTGTAGAGTGCCATCGGATCAGCATTCTAGTGTAACATCAAAGTAAGGCTGTCATGGTGAAAACAAATGTGGCCACTGGGCTCTATATAGTTAACTCACTTAGCTGTTCCCAAAACGTGGATTGGACTTCCAGACCAGAGGAGGAAGCTGAGCCTCTACAGAGACCAAGCAACCCTCAAACCTCTAACTCTGTACTGCTTTTTATGACTAGGATTATTCACAAAAAATGCATTTTACCATTGACTCTAGTCATTTTCCAAACAGATAATTTTAGGAAGTAGCTTGTTGCAGACAAGATTATCATTAGTTTTAATCTTACATATAGAATATGTTATGTTGTAGGCATTTTTGTAGAGCACAGTCCGCCATATGTGTGATCTCACAGCGCTGTTGGCTTCTTTCCATCACATACCAGAGGCCGAACCTTCAAGCAATTACATGTCCCAGGCATTGTGTTCTGGTCTTTCGCAATCTGAATAGAAGGGTCATATTGAATGAGGTGTGGGTGTTTAATTTTGGTGTCAGAGAAGAATCCCTATACTTTGAGCAGTAGCTATATAGGTCAGAGTCTGACTGGTGTCGTCAATGAATTCGTTGTTTTTAGCATAAGATGTTCTAAGAGAAGAATGATTACAGATGAAGCATTTTCTTAATTTACAAGGACACCGAGGACGCGGGGCGGGGGAGGGTCCATCGGATCAATGGTGGCCACCTGTAACCTGATTTAGGCTCTCTTTAAGAGTCTCTGTTAATCCCGATTAGGCCAGTAATGGGAGCGGAGGCCCAGCAGTATTTAGGAGATCAGTGGTAACTTCATCTTTCCCCTGGACACTTTGGCTGATTAAAACACTAAAAATGTCAGTTTGACACACTGTGGGAAAACTGGTCACAAATTCCTGATTACCCATGTAACTCCTCATTCCGAGGGTATTCTCAGGGTAAACCTTGTAATCCCCAGTAATTCCAGGGCAAGGAAAAAACCAAAACCTAAGCACTTACAATGACACCCTGGTCTTCTGTCCTGGGTTTGCCCTCACTGTGATCGCCCTGAACCATCCAGGACTCAAGAGCTGTTTAAGATCAAACAAAGAAGCTAATAATATTTCTACTTTGCTGCAATCAACAGCTGAAGGGTAGGAGTAAAACCATGAGCAGGTATGAGCTGATAACTACGGACGGAACTTGAAGATTACGCACAACATGAATGATAAACAGGAAGACCAAAAAGTCTCATATGAAGGTAGAAATTCAGGATGAAAGGCACCAGGATAGGGAACCACTCACTCCATATTCACTTTCAACAGATTGTCCTCAGTACAGTTGAGTAGAGCGCAACACTGTGTCTGTGCTTTTCCTGTATTATATACCCACACACTTCCAACTCATACTTCGACTTCTTTCATTCTCTTCCCTCTCACACATATTTTTCCTTCCACCCACTTCGTCTTTAATCCTCCATCTTCAAAATATTTTAGGTGCCAAAAATGCAATCTGGAGATGACGCTATGGACCCTGCCGGCAACGATAGGATCATTTTGGAAATCACCCTTACCTAATAATTTAAAATGAAATGGAGAAATGAGAGTGCAATCTCGTCAGCACAAATGACTCAAACACCGGGTGCTGGCTATGTTTTTGCACCCAAGTTAGAGAGCACAACTAAAATGAGGAAGAACACATGCAAAGCCAATTGTTTTGGGTGCATTATCAGCCCTGGCATACTAGTCACATCTAGTGGTGATAGGCCATGCAAAAATCAGCAGAGAATACAATTTGTGCTCACCCCCTCATAGGCGCTAGTGTGAAAATCTTGTTAATCAATACGACTAACTAGCCTGCTACCACGGTGTGAGCATGGAAATTAAAAGGTAAGACGCGCTGCCTTAAAGTGTCACTTACCACGTCAAGGTCTTGTGAAACACGGCGCTTGCGCAGTTCCTCCATCCTTTCGCACACGTCGCTGAAGCAGGTATTGTAGTAATCCGCGTACTGCTGGGCCAGGTCATCAATGTTTCCCAGTGAACCATCCTAAAAGGAACATAAGTACTGTTAGCATGGGAGGGGGAGAGACAGACCGTGATAAGTATTTTGTCAAGTCAAGATAGGCTGTCACACCAACACATTACACCTAGTGAACCGTATTCTCAGGGCAAGATGTACGAAACACCAGTCGCAAATTGCGATCAGTATTTTTGCGACCAGTGTGGAATGTTGCAAGCTGACCTATGTTTTTATAGGTCGGTTTATAAAAATTCCAAATCAGAGTTGGTCACAGTTCTACCAACCTCATTAATATTCATGAGGTAGGTTGCAAATTGCAACTCACTACTATTAGTGGACAACACAGTGATGGTGACCTGCTGGGGTCAGTAGACTATCATGTCTGTGATCGCTTTTTAGATATTTATTATTATAATTTTTTTTTTAATGCAGCCCCGGTTCCTTAAAGAAATTGGGCTTCATTCACAAAAACGTTTTAACCGTTTTAAAAGTTTGTTTGAGAGAAGACAGTGATCCCCGGACAAAAACTGAATATTACTAACTGGAGCAACCTCTCCTAGGAGGGCACATTAATAACTACTGACACTCTAAGAGCCCTCTCTACGGTTTTCCCACTTCACACCTTCTTATACCATAGGCTCAAATTAACATGCAAACAGATTAGACTAGACTTTAAGTAAGAACAAGATCACTTCAATCGTCCAAAATACCTAAGAGACTTATAACTGCATTGTATCAGGAGATGCTTGGGACAATGCCTGTACACAAAGTTCCTGCCAGAGCGGGATGAGATGCAGACCTAGACACACCACTCACAGATGAAATTTGGGAATACTGCTGCTCTCAGATGGGCGACTCCTGCCTAGCCACAGACTGTAGTGAATACATTTAAGGTTTATCCATTGGATATACTACACCCCATCTTTGTTGCATAAGTGGAGACTGCAATCTGAGTCAAGATGCGAACGCTGCAGCGTTGAAGAAGCAAGGTTCCTGCATCTGGCATGGGAGTGTCCTCAGATCCAGGAGTTTTGGGATCACATAACAGGCACATTACAAACAAGCATTTGCAATGCAACAGCTCTTGCATTTGCGAGAGTTTGAGCTATTGGCATTGTAAATGACAATGCATTTTATTTATGTGTTTTGAAAACCTGAAAGCGGTGCGTAATCACGCACTTTGTACTTATAGTCCTTGCTTACGAGAAGCAAGGCTGACAGTAAAAGAGGCGCAGTTACTGCCAGCCTTGCTTCTCGTAAGCAACGACTATAAGTACAAAGTGCGTGTTTACGCACCGCTGGCAGGTTTCGAAAACACATAAATAAAAGGCATTATCTTTTACAATACCAATAGCTCAAACTCTTGCAAATGCGAGACCAATTGCATTTCAAATGCTTGTTGAGCTCCGAGACGGAGATGGCAGCAGCCATGGGAAGGCAGGGACCCTGACACCAGGCTGTGCGTTTCGAAAGCAGGCGGGAGGAGGAGGCAGCTGCAGCCAAAACAAACCTCGGTTTTTTAATGTACAGCAAATGTGGCAAGACAAGAGCAATATTTACAGCCCTGTTTACAACAGAGCTCTGTAAACTACGAGCACTGGTCTCGAGTGAACCAGCTTAAAGAACGAAATAGTGCTCACAAGCTCGGAGTATCAACACATGTAACAGGGGCAGTCCTTGAAAATGGGCGGAACTTTTAAAGCCTATATCCTGAATACAGCATGTCTCGCAGAGACATCGCAAGCGCTGCCTAGGTGAGACCTAAAAATAACTGAGACAGCAATGCAGCTATCACCAGCAGTCGCATTCGTGGGATGGCTTAAAAAACACATACAGCACACAAAAATCCACAATGCCCAGACATACAGAGGAACTGTAATGGACAACAGAGTGGTTGGATCCCGTAGAGATGTTTCTGAATTGTTGATGCATGTCTGTACAGCTGCCTGATGGGAGTCAGCATTCTACATAGTATTCTATAATTTACATGCCAATATGACAGAAGCACTTAGTAACACTCTAGCCAGCATCTTACTAATGACTAAGCACTTTGTAGTTCTATATGTATGCAATTCGCTACTGCTGCATTGTTTAGGCTTTCTCTGCATATATTGATGTTTTATTTAATTTTACTGTATTTGCCTGCTCGTGATCATATGTATTTGCTCCTTTACAATTTGCACATTGCAAAGATTTTAATTAAGCATTCATGCCACCTGCATTCTATCCGCTAGAAGCATGGTCCAATATTGAAGCCTCTCATCTTACTAATAACCAAGCACTCTATAGTTTTTCATGTATGTAATTCGCCTTTGCTACATTTTTTTTTTTTTAGGTCGTATTCGCACATATTGATGTTTTATCCCATTTTAATGTATTTGTCTGCTCGTGACCATATGTATTTGTTCCTTCATGATCCGAACATTGTAAAGATTTTAATTAATCACACAATAAACTTCAACAACATGCCGATATGTGATACAAGAAAATGCACACATCTTGTGATATGCTGGTTGTTTACCTTAAAACCCAAATAAAAACAAAAGGGTAAAAAAAAATACTGCATGCCAAACATACATTTAGAGCCCTTGCATTGCTTCTGGCCCAACGATTAGTAGCGCAACACAAGAAGACGTGGACGAGTGCCAACGAGAAAAGTATGGCTGCTTGAACTAACATACTGTAGAAAACAATTAGTACTATACAAGGAACTAATTGGGGAGAGGATGTATCCTTATGGCTGGAGCGGTCGACCTCGAAGCTGGGGAACCGGGTTCGAGTCTCAGCAACGGCGCTCAACATCCAGTGATTCTGGGCAAATCACTTAATCTCCCCATGCCTAACATAAATGAATGTGCCCATCTGTAACGAAATTGGTGCTCATGTAAAGCGCTCTGATACCTGATATCCTGGGGTCTAGTTTGCGCTATATAAAACTCTAAAAAAAAAAATTTTTAAAACAATCAGATGCCACACACCCAGAGGATAATCGGGAACAATTCAGACAATTCCTGCTCTTAAGTACCAAAACTAGCTGACATCCTAGTGAACTGACAGGATATTATCTGTATATCGTACAAAGTGAGTAGATGATCACTGTTGACGCACGAGATAAGGAAATAAGGAATCCACGCAGTAAGTAGGAACACTGTAATTCCTACACGGAGTACTGATCAAACTGTTGTAATATGTTACTGTTGCTGAATAAAAAAAATTCCACTGCCTCAAACTTTTTTTTACGTTCACAAAAGGAGAGGTCCAAAGAGACCCCTTCCCTTTTGTGAATGGGTCTATAACTTTCAATGGTTTACAACTGCTATTTCTGACATTATCCATTGATACATATGGATAAGAATCACTATTTGGAAAGGACGCCTATAACATGGACCTTCCAACTAATGGTTCCTTATCCATCTCTAAGCCATTTTAGGAATCGTTAAAAAGTTACACACTCCTAAAATGGGGTTAGTACATTTTTGAAAAATGCATTGAGCTCACAAACTCCAAACCAGATTGTTTGTGACCACAAAAATGATTTGAACATCTGGCCCATGGCTCTTCTAGCGGACAAGTTAAAACGTTTTGATTCTGCTGGTTTTACTTCGAAAGAGAAAATTACATAGATTGGTCCAAAGATCGCCGACCTTGCACCAGGAAGCCCAGCACCTACAGCAGTGGTCAGGATCCAAGTCAGATTTCAAATGCCCAAATCAGGTACATTTTATACAATGAATCTAAATAGAACTCGTTTAAATGTTTTCTTTAAAATGTGGTATATCGCTTAGCCTTCAAGACATACATTACACACCCATGAGGCCCTAGGCTTTAGAATTCAATACTGATGTTTAAGTTAGAATGTTAATGGTAGAAAAAAGTGGGTTACATCCTGAAGGCTACTTTTAGAGCTAGAGTAGGACTGCCACACAACCCTTCCCGACACACAAAACCTTGACAATAGCCTCTGTGTGTCATTTGCTACATAATAAGTGATTCCTTCACCCCCTGACACAATAAAGGCCTTGGCTCGTTAAGTATTGTCCTCCAATATGGGCAGAATGGGTGAGGTGTAAACTAGCTAATCTACGTCCCTGCAGAAGAGATGGCAGTCCTTTGTGTGTGTACCAATGCCACACAACCAGATCCTGCCCTACAGCCATTTCTGGTTCCTTGCTGAAACATGTCTGCACAGTAGGAAAAAATAGTATCCCAGGTCTGTGTCACTTTTGTAATATCACAGAGCAATATGGCGGAATGTTTACTGCCGTTGCTAGTAAGCATTTTCTTTCACGACCAGCCAGGTAGACACGTTGGAGCCAGCTTATTGTGCTGGACAAGGCGAGGATGTTTCCTTGATTGCAAAAGACCACCTGGCTTCCCGCGGGGATTGACTTTGAAAGAACACACAGCAAGCAACCGATTGAACGGACTAGAATTCTTTTTTAATTTCAGAAACTTTTTAATTGAGATTTTTAAAACTAAAAGTACAGGCATAGTATAGAAGAAAGAGGAACAATCGCACTTTGGGGTATAATGACTGGGAGATGGAACAGCATGCTTTGCTATCAAGTTGTAGAGTCAAGGAATCATCATGACGCAACATAACATAGTAACATTGAATCATAGTATCCTAGGTCATAGAGACGAGTAAGGAGTTATAAGAGGACTGGCGAGTGTTGAAGCGACTAGAATTCTTTAAGAGACCACCTATCAGTAGTGAACAGCAATGCCAGCAATGTAGAGCCAACTTTTTGTGCAGTGGCGAGCGTTACTATTACCCAATTTTTAAGGGTGTGCAATATACTGACCTTGGAAGGATGAAAGACTGAGCTTGCCTGGGCATGATTTAAATGTAGGACCCGCAGGTAAAAACCGATGTCAGCAGTGAGCATCTGATTTACTGATACATCTAGCCAGCAACGCATAAAGGGCACCTTCTGGTCTATGCGGCACTACATGACTAGAGGATAAAGTGCGTTTTGAAGCAGTCCGCTTGAAATGTGAGAGCATGGCCATGCCTGCCCCAGAGGCATGACCCTTTAACACCGTGAAATTCAAACAACTGTAGGCTGTGAAAAACTTCATCCATCGCAGACACACATGGGAAACAGAGAGAGAGAGAGTGAAGGGGGGGGAGAGAGAGAGATTGGGGGTGGGGGGAGAAGAGAGAGAGAGAGAGAGGGAGAGAGAGAATGATGCAGACGACCTTCATGTGTGGCGCTTGCACCTGCTGGAGCCAGGGACCTCTTACACCAGTGTTCCCTAGAAAAGGCTGGCCTCAGCGTGTGGACGACAGTGACACACTCGGTGGTGACTGGCCTAAGTTTGGCACTTTATGCCACTCGCACTCACTCCACAGACACAGCTTGGCACACGTACACTAAATGGAAAGGGACAGAATTCAATTTTCTGCCCATAAACTAAGACGAGAACATGGAAATAAGTTGTCCCCAGTGTTGCCACCATTGTGATCCGCAAGAGGGAGAAACAAAAGGCGATACTAGACATTTTTTTTTAATCAGAACCCAGCATACTATATGAAACATTTTTAATCTTCCTTTCAGTTTGCTGTATTCTGTTGGAATGTAATCACTAATTGTAAATCTACTATTCTACCCTTAGTGTATGAACAACTCACCTTCCCAAGACACAGTTCTCGATAGGAAGCGGATAGTGCTCTGTGAAGCGTAGTTGGGAAAGCCTGTTTTATGCTTTCAGTCATTCTGACCAATCTGCGAGCATTGTCTCTGGCATGAGACATGCATGAATTCCAAAAACCCCAAATAGAAAATGTTAGTGCGCCAGAGATCCAGGGGCTTGCTCAGCTAAAACCACATCTTGGCACAAAAGGGATGGCCAAATCCTAACACCCTATTTAAAATCATGGCCAATCTGTACCCAATCCACAAGTTCTGGGACAGGTTAAGAAAAGAACAAATTGTCTATAAAAAGGAGAGTGGCCCCACTACTCCAAGAGAGAGGGTTCCTTGAACCAACAGTATAACAAAAGAGAATGATCTCTTTGAGGAATCACCACTCAAACTCCACTGTATCATCTATCAGAGGCTACTCACAGTCTTGAAAGGACCTAAACGGCAATTAAATAAAATCTGTTTAATGAACCATAGAATTTAAAAGGATGGTACAATAAGTAAAATTCATGTAGGTAAAAACACTCCAAGTAATATCCTAAAAAACAATTTACATACTAATTATAAAACATCTCAAATAAGAGAGACAGCATTCCAGACATATACGTTTGTCATTTAAGAAACTGTTAATTTGAAGAAATCAATACGGGAAAAGTGCCAAAATTTCACAGATTATTCATTATTCCTCAAATTTAACAAAACCACGGAGGCAGCAACGCGTTTCAGTGGAAGAACAGTATAAAACCACCTTCTTCAGGACAACAGTATAAATATCTCTCCAACTGATTATGCAGTGTTCACCAAAATTCTATGGTTGTTGCTATGGGGGTGAGTGACACTGTTGACCGTCACAGATCTGGTCAAAAACACATGAAACTCTTATTTAACTGGTTGCTCCCATGGATACAGGAGACTGAACCTTCCTGAAGTCCGTAGTATGTTCAAGAAAGGTTTTTTAAGCAGAAGTCTCTATGTTCCTGTACTCTCGGACGTTATTCCTGAGACCTATAGTCTCCTAACGGATATGGGTCCAAATACTTTATAAAAGCCTTGATTAAAATCTCAATATTCAAATCGAGAATCCAGGACGTGGTGATGGGTACTAATCAGCCCTCCAAAAGGATATATGTCCAGAAAATGACTACCATATCAGGAACGTATCCATTAATTAAGGTGAGTCTCAATCGATCACAGGCCTGGCGTTCCACATAATGGATATGTTCCCGATATGGTAGTCATTTTCTGGGTGAAAGCAGAGTGGGCAGGCAACCGTCAGAGCGAAAACCATGACACTAAAATTCTTCCTACGTAGGCCATGCTATAAACCCAAACTTTACCAAAAAAAGTAAAATAAGCCATGAACCCTCTTACTCATCCAACTGGATGCGTTTAAGGGCCTCATAAGGGGTATTAGGCACTATACCCCTTATATAGAAGTGCTGCAACACAATACATCTTGTCACCTTAGGTGAACTCTGCCAGAAGGAAAGTTACCGCAGTTTGCCCGGATGTGTTGCAACTGCAAGACCAATAAAAAACAGCTTCTAAATTGGTATGGATGCACACTGTTGCAGTGCCCACCTGAAAGTGATTTTCAAAGATAAAAAAAGGCAGCTTGCCCAACCCTTTTTAAAGGAACTAGAAACATGCAAGAAAACAAACACTGCTTCAAGCATGATTTTGTACTTGATTCCTCAGCTGCACATGCCAAAACCTGATGAGCTGTCACTCATGAAACGAAACATGTGGAAAAGCCTTTCAGAAGCTATCTTGTTTACTGACACACTCCAGTCTTGCCCCTCCCTATTTTTCTTGTTAAAGAAGGAATTTTGTAAACTATTTCCAAACAAGCATTGAAAATGCAATAGGTCTCGCCCTCGTTTAAGTTGATGCAATTTGGTTTGTAATTAGGTGGCTTTTTAGCTTTGCTTTTATTAGTGTTTTTCAAACTTTTATGTACATAACATGCATATTTATGCATATATGTATATGTATGCATGCATTTATATTTGTATTTATATAGATATGCAGATGTATATATATATGTTTATATATGCATATATATACACATACATATATATAAATGCATATATGAGTAGTAGAGAGTGAGTAGTAGAGAGTGAGTAGTAGAGAGTGAGTAGTAGTGAGTAAGTATTAGAGAGTAGTAGAGAGTGAGTAGTGGAGAGTGAGTAGTAGAGAGTGAGTAGAGTAGGAGAGAATAGTAGAGAGTAGTAGATAGTAGAGAGTGAGTAGTAGAGAGTGAGTAATAGAGAGTGAGAGAGTAGGAAGTAGTAGAGAGTGAGTAGTAGAGAGTGAGTAGCAGAGAGTAGTAGAGAGTGAGTTGTAGAGAATGAGTAGTAGAGAGTAGTTGAGTGAGTAGTAGAGAGTGAGTAGAGAGTAGTAGAGAGTGAGTAGAGAGTAGTAGAGAATAGTAGAGAGTAGTAGATAGTAGAGAGTGAGTAGTAGAGAGTGAGTAATAGAGAGTGAGAGAGTAGGAAGTGGTAGAGAGTGAGTAGTAGAGAGTGAGTAGTAGAGAGTGAGTAGTAGAGAGTGAGTAGTAGAGAGTGAGTAGAGAGTAGAGAGTAGCAGAGAGTAGTAGAGAGCGAGTTATTAGCTGCATAAAATAAATGAGTAACAACAATGACTGCGTTGTAAATAATATTGAAAAAGATCCTATTTTGAAATGATGAGAATGTGCAATAATAAAGGCTCCGTTGTATTATATTGTAGTGCAACATTTAATAGCGCTTACTACCCTAGAGGGGTATTGTAGCACTTTAAGTCGGGCAGAATACTTAACTCCACTAAGCACTCATCAAGGCATGTGACTGGCTGTGTCCCAGCCCATCAAGCCCCATAGTGACACTGACTGTGCTGCAGCCCTCGAAGCTCCATAGAGATGTCAGTCACGTGACTACCTTCGCCACACCCTATAATGGAGACCTCAGCCTGACACGTGGCTGACTGTTTCCCAGCTCATGAAGCCCCGAGGAGAAAGGAGCCTGACATGACAGACTCTGCCCCAGCCCATGAAGTACCATGGAGACATAAGCCTGACACGTGAATTACTCTGCCCCAGACCATGAAGCCCCGAGGAGACAGCAGCCTGACATATGACTTACTCTGCCCCGGCCCAAATACTCTTCCTAAGCACTGGCATGTCTTGAAGCGTTTCCGTGTGCCTGAGTTCCCAACTAAGCTGCAGCCCCCTGCGCATCAGACAGGAGGGCCCCTGTGGCACTTATGAGCAGAACTTCACAAGCTTGTGTGAAAGCGCAGGGGCCTCTGCGAGGTTTAAGGGCCCCTTTATCTTTCTGTAAAACGCGCTCGTTCATGGTGTGTTCCAGCTCTACTTATATTGTACAACTGTTTATTTCTAATGGTTTCTTTTACTCTTTGGCTTTATTAGAGTAAGCTTGTGCACGGGACTCAGTTGTTAACAGTAATAAACTGAAAGCGCGTGCCGGATCGTGCTTGGGGCTATATATGGGGTTTGTTTCTTGAGTGGTGTGTCTCTGGGGCCAGAGAGAGCGAGCAGCCGCCCTGCTATACTTCAGTGACCATACGAGAGGACCCCTTTAAATAAATAAATGTGCCCGTTGGAAAAGAATACAACAAGTTGCATAATACAATAACAGCATTCAACACGGTAAGCTGCGTAGTAAAAGCGGCATTTTTATGAAGCGTGGCAGTAGCTTTAAAGTATGTTACCATGATAATCAATAACACAAAAACACAAACAATGCACACAAAGTTTCACGCCGCGCGTTTAAAGCCCGGCAGGCTGCATACTTCCAAACTCATCAAACCCCGGCAAGCTGCGTACTGAAAGCGGCATTTTTATTAAACGTGCCATTAACCATCAAAGTAAATAACAACAACAAGGTAGGGTCCGTGTCCTACTGAAATACTTATGTAAAAATAAGACAACCAAAGAATACACCTGCAAATGAAGGCCTTTTTCTGTAAATCTCATAAAACACAAACCAACTGAACAGAATACAAACAAGTGGTGCGCGCACGCGCGCCACAGCTAAGCATGTGATTTCAATGATCACGCCCGTGTCAGGGCACGATAATTGAAAACACATGGCCTATTGGTGTCTATTACGCGCACCAAGCGCGTAATAGACACCAATAGGCCATGGGCGGAGCAATGCGCCCGCCTTTGGCCAATTGCGTGCAGTCTTTTATACAAAGACGCACGAAAAGGCCAATGGGGTAGCACAAAAGGAATCGCACACGCACGAGCGTGTGCGATTCCTAGGTCAGTGCTGAATCCCCGTTTTTCACCTACTAAATGTCTCGCGCTGCGCGAGCACTGCTGCGCAGTGCAACGCTAGGCGCAGGACCTAAAAACAAGGGCTGTGATGCCTTTTGGTCTAATGCGCTTTCGAAATGATACAAATACTTCCCAGCGAAGGTAGTCAGCCGTCTCCTGCTTCATCTGCAACCATTTACTGAGTACCTTTCTAATGCTTTACTTGCACGCCTGACCTCAAGCTATTTCTGGGCCATGGGAAAATACGTCCAAATTCGGAAATCAGAAAAGATCTTTCCAAGCAGAGCGTGTGCCTGCCTATCTGATAAGAATCCGTGTGCATGGAAGCAATCATCACGTTTCCATGTACACTTCCAGGAGTCAATGTGTGCAAGTGTGCTAACACGTCACACATGCTGTCAAGTCAACTCACCACAAACTCAACGAACAGTGTGATCTGCACAATGCCATAGGCTGCACAAAAGAAGCACTAGCGTGAGATACGATGGCCGTCACTACATCATTGTTTTTTAGGTTTCGCTTGTTTTTAATATAAACTTACAAGGGACTTACATCCCGCCTCCTCTCTTTCCTGGCTTCTCGTTGGTTCCTGTGCGTGCCACTTACCTTTCCTCCATTTCTATTGGCTGTAGCATATTTTCCTTAATTTACCAATGCTTTTTCCTCAACTGCTACTTATCAGTTTCCCGCCACCGAAATACTGTGAACATCCACATGCCTTTTACTATTGCAGCATATTTATATAACACTTTACCATCTGCAGAGATTAAGTGATTTGCATAGAATCACAGGTTGTTGTGCGGCGCCGCCAAGACTCAAATCAGGATCCCCAGCTCTCGAGTCAGAAGCTCTGGCCGCTACAACACATCCTCTCCACTCCTGTGTTATCTGTCAGGGAGCTCTTTCCTTCTCCTGGACAATGATTGATGAAAACTGCTCTGTATTCATTACATAAGGCGAAACTGATGCATTATCAATGCTTGTTACTTTTCGAGTGTACCAGGCATTTGCGCCACACTATCTTGCAGCAAACTGAACTTTCAAATGGATCTGGCTGGTTCTGCTACATTGCATGTGGAGTCAGATGGAAGCATATGCTGCTCTCTCTCAGGTTGACATGAAAAATGCAGAGGACAAGGTGCCCCATTTTGGCGCCATTTTGGTGGTACAAAAAGCTCCATTTTAGTTGCATCCATCATTAAGGGAGAGGCAACAACATTCTCTTGACAGATGCTGCAAATCTTACCTTCTCACCATGCAGAAGAAAACAATGCAGTTAGAGCCTCCACCATGCTTGCAGTATGTGCAACCCCACAGTAGGATGGCTGAGGTGAATTGGAAAGGCGGTAAACTATCTAATGGCTTTCTGTGTTAGGCTCAAGTAAAACATGATCAACGTAATGTAGATGTAAAACCCGTGGTCTATTTTGGGTTCTCTATGCCCCACTGAAGAACAAGTCAAATTCAGTATTCAACTGAAACCTTTCACCAAGTTTGGGAACATGAGGCGGGGTTACGAGGACTCTGAGTCAACTCCTATACCTCTTTTATGTGCCTCAGATACCCGGTGCTATTAATTGCACCCACTAAATACTAATACCCTGGGGTTCGGAAGTTAATGGATGTGATAAAGAGGGGCTAAGAGTTTATCATTATTATTTTTGAGTTTTATAAAGCGCTAGCTAGACCCGAAGGTATTAGACCACTTTACATGTTATGTGATAACGTTTACAAGAGGTACATGAGGGGTTTCATAAGAGTCATAGTTAAAAAACAATACAGCATTAAGTGGTTATAAAGTCATACAAGTAGGAAAAAAGTATACTATAGACACTTCCACATATCTTGTATTGACTAAAGAGGCACAAGAATTCACTGAGATGCCTAGTGCAATAATAAATACAAAGATCAGAAATGAATCAGATCCTCCTCAGCAGTTAACAACGTGTCATTTTGTATCCTATATGTGGCTAGATTTGTAATATATATACACACACACATACATAGTGAGCAAAAGTTCAGTATATTAAATCAAACAAAAGTGGTTTTTGTACAACAGACATGCTGAACTCGCGTATTTGAAGGTGCTCTCATTTGTGATAAAGAAGAAAATTTCGGCTCAGTGAATTAAAATATTTGGCCAGGATCACATAAATTGAAACCAGTTTATGGTTCAAGAGCAGTATAATTATGTTGAGTAGATTACTGAAGTCACTAGACCTGCAGGTCTAGTAATATTTTTAGGATTTTTCGAGGCCTGAGCTGTACTGGTACCACTAATCAAGCTAAGGATACCAATTTAAATTTTAGCTTTCAGAGTTTAGGTGTTGCGGATCCCGGGTGAAGAACTACTGGTCTAATGTCTTTCCCGACCGTTTCCTTACCAATGGATGTTGATGCTCAGCTAGCTTTTCCCTACTTATAAACTGGTGTGTTGTCATTAATTGCACATAAATACCAGGGGTGTGGAATTTAATAAAATATCTACTTGTCCATGGGGCAGGTTGCTTCATAAATCTACTTGTCCTGTAACAAAATCCACTTGTCCCTTAGTGCCATGTAATGCGGCGACAAAATATGGCGGCAATCTCATTATATAAGAGCTCTGAAATAGCCTCTCTGATTAAGCCAGTGCTTCTTCCATAGTAGGGTTTGAATACTAGCAATTCCCTTATGCTGCCATGTTTCCGCAGATCTACATACTGGTGCTGAAGGTAATGGTAAGCAACTGTTCCAGGGTTGGAGTGACTTTTTGAGTCTGTGCAAACCTACCAACTTGCATGTTTTTAACGTTTTTTCACCAACTTTTCTCTAATCTTTTCCCATACTGAGAAAGGTTGGAAATTTACTCCTGATAATGGCAGACATAAAACTTCTTCCAGGGTTGGGAAAAAAGTGGTTGGAGGGATAGTGAACTTGCAAACACTCAGATTCTCGCATGAGCAAATCTACAACTGCATATTTGCTCATGCTAAAATGCAGTTCCCAAATATTTTCTAGGAGTACTATTTCTTTGCCTACTTCTGTAAAGTCATGTGAATTCACGAAAGCTGTATATCTGCACTTAATGCAAGGACATGGGTGCACTTTTGAGACTTTATTTAATAATGGGTCCCTAATCAGGTCTGGCGTTAACCATAACCTTTTCTGTTTATTAAAATTCTGTCTTGCTCTCTCTGTCGATCGGCTAGCTTCACTGTGAGTGACAGCATTCTGTTCTTTCACAAGGAGCATATCAACACACAGGCATTTTGTTCAGTGAACAGGAACTATTAAGGCAATGGGTGCTTTTTGAGACCAAAACAATTTATGCTTTTGTCAATGTTTGTTATAATGGTGATGGCCCGGCAGCTCCCAAACCAATAAGGTTTTCCAAAAACCATCCCAAAACAAGACACGCATTGGCAAAACCAAAAGGCTGACCAACAATTTCAGACCTACTGGCTTTACCAATGCTTGTTTATTTTTATGTTTCCCATAATCTTATTAAACTTAGTTACACTGATTTTCCATTATGAATATTTTTGGGAAATACTAGCATACATCAACGTATTTTACTAAATGATGGTGCAAATGGTACCTAAAATGTTACAGTAGTTTAGTGAAATGTTTTTGCAAATTTCTTGTGAACATTTTATTTTGAAAGCAAAGAATCATCAATCTTGCTTTCAAGCTTCTCCAAATATTTGCATCTAATCATAGAGCATTCTGGGAGCATGATACATAGCCTCATGTTACTAAACATTGAAAATGTGTGTACACATTTTTACTGGAACCACTGTCAGTAGTTCAGTTTGAGCTTACAACATTTACTTAGAGCGCTCACCCTAATAATAAAGGCTTTGTATTAATGAACCATAAATGCAAGTTTGAACAGCATTAACACATGGACATAATTATCACCTTAACTGCAGGCAATGCCTTTACCTGATCCATAATGTTGTACTGTAAACTGGCAGCCAAAGGGTTTGTGCTGCAGGGGGTTGGGCCTACTTGTTCAAGGACAAAATACACATAAAATCATGTTGCCCTTGACCCCAAACAATATGTCTTGGGCGTCAGGCTATAGGAATTCCACATCCCTGAAATACAGTCATGCTCTAAATCGACATCCTTTGTATTTTTTATGTTTGATTCTGGAATGGGATCATTAGTGTACACATTCATTGCTCTTGTGGAACCATTCTAGGCCGGTGTGGTGGATGGGAGAAAGCTGATTTAACAAAGCCCTACTGCAATGAGGAATAACCAGTATTTTGGTGCGCAAAGCACCAAAATCCGCAGGTTCCGGAATTTACCAGGCCCTTTCACACTATAAATATCGCAAGTCTGGCCTGCCAATATTCGCCTGGGAAAAGCTCCAACGGGTCGGAAAACTTTGACACATTGAGACACTTGTGCAAAGGGTCCCGCAAAAAGTACATAACTCGTAATCGAGGCATTAATCTATTGCAGTCATGATGCTGCCTCATTTCTGCTATGCCTGGCATCAATGTTACTGCATAGTTGGAAAGGCAGACTGCACGCCTTCTGTACCCTGCTGTGCGTTACTAGAAGAAAGCCGCGTGCTCTCTTCAGAGTTGAGGCCAAACTTCCAAGTCAAAAATAATTAAAAACATTCCTACTCCCACCTCCTCAGAGAGCGCCCCGAGATCCTTTATTCACATTTTCAAAGTCACAGGGATCACTTCTACAAATTCCTCGTAAAGAGCCATCTTGGAAAAATCCAAACCTTCCGCCTCCTGGGGTGAAGCAAGTGTTTTGGCTGCAGGGTTTGTGCTCAACTGGATAAGATGGAAGTCCCCAGACACTGGGAACGCACACACTGGCTGCTCCATAGAAGCAGAACTCAAATCTGATAATCTGATGGTTACGTTTGGAGTGCTCTACTTTATAAACACACGGAGAGCCCGAATAAAGTGTGAAAGTAAGGGCGGAGTTCTGTGAGCGGACTTTGATCTATTTCACAAAAGAAGCGCAATATTATCCCTGGAAAGTCAAGTTTCCAGGTGTACTATTGCACCAGTCATTCAACTTTTTTTTAAGGCTGCCTATTCCTCCTGTGCTGAGATGTACATAGCATACAATTCCCCAGTGTGTGTAAAGCATCCTATTGTTTATAACAAATTTATTTCCTCGCTGAAAAGTGTTTTCCAGTTCAGGAAGCCCTTCTAGAACCTCACAAAATCTAGGAGTCATCTGTTTCCCTTCTCATCCTGGAAGGGGAGAGAATTTTCTGACTATTTCCAGGGTAAGAAGAGGGCAGGAGGTCAGAGCGTGGCTGTCCACATGTATACATGTGTTTGGGAAATCAAAAACTTTCAAGGCTTAACCACGCCTTGTAACGCCCATTTGCTACCCCCTGCGTGGGATTTACTACTGCGGATTTCTTCACATTCATGGCAGAGAAATCTGCAGTGATTAAACTATTTACGCCTGCCAGGAATCCTTCCCTGACTTCCTGGCAAGCATAAATGAAGTTATTTTTGGCCGAAAAAAAAAAAATACCTTGGTGAATCGGGAACAAAATGTCTACCACACACAAATAAGCAGTGTCTTCACATTACCCAGCGACCATTCTCGCTACACCTAATAACACATTCCACATTGGCCTTTAGGTTAAAGGTAGTACAGTCTGTTTCCGTTTCCTGCCCAATACCAACCTATCCAACAGACATAGTACACCTCTCCTGTCATGCTAGCTGCCTCACAACCAGTGCATTGTACTTATGGCGTGATGCTCTCTCACTTTCCCACAAATTTTCAACAAAAATGGCCTACTTTTTCAAGACATAGGTAGAGGAGCACGAACGGACCAGGGAAGACCATTACCCAGGAGATAAGTAGCAAGGACAGGGCCCTGTACTTTGAGAGCGAGGGCTGAAGGTCTCTCCTCAACAGGCTGAGAAGACAACATGAATATCTGCATGAGCAGCATGGGGGTGCGGTGCAGTGGCAAGGCAAAGGGTGACCCGCCCACAGCAAATAGGCCAGGGTGAAGTTTTTGTTAGGTGACTGTAATCTTGTGTGATTTCCAGTTACAGGGTTTTGTTTATTTCACATTTATTACAGCTCTTACACCTTTTCCAGTAATTGTCTATTTGGGGAGAGGATCTCTCGCAAGAACTGCGAGACAAATAAGTGCCCTGGCCGCAAGACATTTTATGCATAAACCACTTGTCAATTAATTTTGCGTCATTTTATGTAATTTTCATGAATGTAACAGGGAGCTGAAATGGGGACGCGCAGGGAAGTGAGGCAAAGCACCACAGAGAAACAGAGACTTGTAGCAGAGGGTTCCTGCCCGACAGGGCTCGAGCCCAGCAGCTGCCTTTGCGCATGCTCACGAGACAGGCAGCTAAGACTCAGGAGATCTTAAGGGAAGCGAGCCGGAAGGAATCCCGAGTGGAGAATCTGAAGTAACACCGTTCGCCTACAAACTTTACTTTCTACTTACAAACCGTGTTAAATAGGAAATTAAATTGCTGCATTCAGGGTAAAACATATACAAGCTATGAAGTACTGAGAGTGCGAAATAAACCCTGCCTAAATGGCTGCACTAGATTAGGACAAAGGAAAACTTCATCCTTTCAAAACTGTCGATTGGCCCTTCAAAAAAATACTGATTTTTTGTTTAGTACTTTGCAATAACAGTACTGCGATGCACCATGAAGAAGCTACTTGTGAAAGTTCCGACGTAAAGGAGCCGAGTAGGATTTTATATTTTTTTGTATAGTTGTGGGCATTTTCAAAAAGCTAATTACCAGAGAACCGAAGTTTCAAAGCACACTAGAATGAAGGGTGAGGAAGGTGTGGCCTACCATGTCAATCAATCAATCAGGTTCTTGTAAAGCGTGACTACTCACCTGTTAAGGCCTCAGGGAGCTGAGTGAGGGGGGTCCGCGTTCTAGGTGTTTAAACACATTCTGGAGAGGCGTGCCCAGGGCCGTTTCTACCACTAGGCAGGGGTAGGCGGCCGCCTAGGGCGGCAAAAGGTGGAGGGCGGCCGGCGGCAAAAAAATTAAACCTCAACAGGAAGCACTTACAGATATAAATAAAGCAGGTGCCTGAGTTGAAGCTCAAATTCCGTAACGCATTAATTCAGCCCAAAAAATTCGGCTGGGGAGGTGTGCTTTCTCCCCATAGCTACCATCAAAAATTAGCTGCGATCTTTGATGGAGGTCCTTGCATCCATGACTTTTTCGAGCGCAATCCCCGTGAGGCGAGGTAGCGTAGCGCCTTCAATTCCACCGTCGACGTGACGTCACGTTAGACGTCACGTTCGGCGCCACGGGCGGAGGCTGTGCGCGCGCGGCCGGCAAGAGGCAGAGAGAGAGTTTCCGCTGCGGCCTGCAGGCCTATCAGGTACCGGGGAGGCCAGGGTGGGATCCGGGTCGGCTGCGGCAGGTAGATGTAAAAATATAGGGGGCTAAAGGCCTGGTCAGTTAGTTATAACCTGGCCCAGGCTAAGTATTAGGTAAAGTAAGCAAGCAGTAAGTTGAGCGGTCGTGTCTGGAGCCAAGGGGTTTGAAGTGCCTGCAGGGCCGGCTCAATCCAGGCACTAAAACCATAGCTGCCAAGGTTTCAGAATGCTATGTGTGACATTTGCATAATTTCAGTGTAATTATGAGTGATATTTGATTTCATGTACTATGAGTGACACTTTCTGGCAAGCAACATAAAGATGAGGAAAGCACATAAATATCAGAAAATGCACTAATTTCAGCAACGAGAAATACACAGAAGATTTTAAACGTACTGCACAGTACCAGAAATTGAAGGGCACTAATCTAGCACTCTTACAGATACTCGGGTGGGAGTGGCAAAACTAACTTTACTTAACTCTGTTCTTGGTGATCCGATCTTCGTCCAGGCAGCTGTAGTGTTGTGTGTCTGGCCTCGGCCATTGGCCAGAAGCCTGCATTCCCTGGACAACATTGCTGTCGAGATCACAGGCAGCATTTCAGCTTTAGGCTGAGGTTGTCTCCACACCTGGAGGTGAAGGATCTAGAGAGTGTATTGTAGTGCAAACCAGGGCAGGGTCTGAGAATTTATTGTTATGGTGCCCGCTGCCTCTAGTCCAGACATTGAGGCCCCTGGGGTCACTCTTGTATTGGACTCAGGGTCATTGTCAGAGCTACAGGTGGAAGTTCAAACAAGCACAGGAAGAGTGTCCTACTCCACAGGGCCTATGCATGGTGGTCAAAGAACAAGTTGCCACTGGGGTGGTTAGCAGTCAAAGCTTGCTCTGGGAGGAAGGTCTATCGTACAGCAAACCTATAGAACCAGAACAGGTGCAAGTACCTGTTCTGATAGCTCTAGAGGCACACAGAAACGTTATCTTGCTTCTGGCTCATAAGTTACTTTCAGCCAAACAGACAAAGGACAGGTTAGATCTATTGTTCTACTAGCCAGGTATGACCACCATACCCAACATCTAAAGTGAGTGGCAAGACTAGAGGCCATTCCAAGGCTCCTTCAGTGCCTCTACCAATGATTGGTGTCCCATGTGAGATGATGGACACAGGCCATAAGTGTGTCTAAGGTGTGGTGGACCATGCCAATATGTACTCCAGGTGGTGCCTCTGAGATAATGGCGAGGGCCCTCTTGCACTCATCTTCATGGTTGGATTTCCAAAGAATGTGGTATCCCGCCAAGTAACAGATTTTACCTTTTCACCTTTGAGGGAATGTGAGAGCAAGCTATAGTAATTTACCACATCGCTGTGTGCCAACCAACACCAATATGTTAGTGCAATGCTTCAAAAAGACCCAAAAGAGCGTAATAGAAACTCTACCAAAGCAGGAAATGATTGAGGCTTCTAGCCTGGATGACAGGGGGAGAGAGTGATGTTAGTAAAAGGGAGGGGGCAGCATTTTTCCATTCTCGCCTAGGGCGGCAAAACACCTAGAAACAGCCCTGGGCGTGCCTCACTGGCATGTCTTGGGTATTATGGGGCTAGAGGGAGTCCGAAACGTTAGAAACTCTTCGTGTTTTAAGAGGGTGAGAAAGAGCCAGAGAGTGGAGCCTTGAGAATGCTGGGCTCACCCCTAAGCTGCTTGTAAATGCCAGGGTGGACAGCAAGCGGGCTTATGAATGACGGCCTGAACCCCCTGTTTTCAAGCGCTTCTGGAAGACTTTGGGCAACGCACAAGGGTATTTCTAGTTTATTTTGCCTTGAGCGGTGCCCTCAAGGCAGCATTTCACAGTAAGACAAAATTACAACTTTACAACCGTTTTTAAAATACGTGTGGCATTTTTAACTTTAACCAAAATATTCCCTGAAAGGCGTTAGAAAAATAGAACCCCCTTTTCCCCCTCCAGAGCACTGCTCTCGGGGGCGCACTGATAGTGCACCTCCTGAGGAACTCTTTTGCCTCTGCGCCCGCGTCTGTAATACGGTGTGGGCGCAGAGGCATAGGGATTCCCTAATTTGCTTGGGGCATGCCCCTATGCAAATGAGGGAACGCCCCCTGAAGATAGCGCTGGCGCTTTATGTGCGCCAGCGCGATCGGTATTACAGAAGGGGCTGCACAAGCATCTGTAATACCAAAGTGCCCCGGGGGCCCGCAGAGTGGGCACAAACACCCATTACGCCCCCGGGGCACTTTGTGTAATATGGCCCCATATGTTAAGATTACCAGCAGCGATCACCTCATTTCATCAGGCAAGGTTGCAAGCAGTAATGTGAAAAACGCTTTATGACTTTGGAATGCCTCTCTATGGATAATACATGCAGCCATAACTGCAATGCAGCTGGCAATAGTATTAGTAATAAGTCTCCCCAGTGTCGCATGATTGAACAATCAAATATCACCTTTTCAATGGGATACAGGCAGTAATTCAACCAAGCAAAAGCTTCTAATTTAGGAGGCTGGGATGCACACTGGAGAGCTACTTACAAAAAGATGGTGAGCTACCAGGAGCTCACGAGCTACTTTTTGGAGAAGCCTATTCTAGCACTAGAGTTAAAATAGTACATTTGCACAAAACCTACTGCTTTCCTGAAAGAGCAATTGAAGGCCAATGCACACATGGCAGGAGAGGAGACGACTTTATCTGATATCTGTGTGTGAGAAGCTTGCCCTGCTGCCGAGATGAGTATGCTGTAAGCATCAAGCAGGGTCAGGTGGCTCGATGGACTAATGCATCCACTGCAAGGATCTGTGTTTGCCCACTTGGTCACAGGTCGAACCCCAGTAGGTCCACTCAACACTGCCTTTCAACCCTCTGAGGCTGATAAGACGAGTACCAATGAGGTGGGCAACAACATTGTTTATTTCAGTGCCAAGATACCCTTCTGAATGCGCATGTGCTTTACAAATGCAAATTTTAAGCTCTTTGCTGTCCAAAGAATCTTTACAGGATACAAAATGATTATATATAAAGTACATAAATAATTAGGCTACTGTGAACAATATTTGTTTTAGATTCTGTATTCAGACCACACTATCCAAGCTATTTTATGTGTTTCTATTATTATATGTATTATATGACTTTTAGATAAACAAAAAGAAAAAAACAACACCATCCCCACCATACAAAAGTTTTTGGTCTACCGAATTCGATAGTGTTTGCCGAGTCATTCTTTTATATTTTAGTTCATGTTTTTATCACATAGCCACATCAGTCCCTTTCAGCATTCCATATGTTTCAGGGACTTTAGTCTCTTGTATTTACTTGATGTATAATTTATATAGCACTTGGTAGCTCTGACAATGACAGAGTCTAATACGTCGGCTAGTACACTATGGTGCCTCACCGGCAGTATAAAGCGCTTTACACATGGAACTACAAAACAATAAAGTAAAGCCAGAAATAAAGCTGATAGAACTAAGATGGTTGTCAGTGAAACCACTGTGAGGTGTTTGGTACCGTCTCATGAGGCAGGATCATGTTACCACATTTGCACCAAATTCATTTAGCAAGAATTGAATTATGCTTTGTGTTTCAAGTACATATTAAAAGGGAAATATTTGCTGTGCAGGTGAATAAATGCCTGGTCACTCACTACTGACTAACTCTGGATAACACTGCAAATGTTAGGGATGCATTTTTATAAAACAAACAAAAACATTTCATAAACTGTTTCAATAAAGCTTAGCATTTGCAATTGTGTACATAACTCGAGGACAGCTATTAATAACATTAAAAAGGGCCCATTAAGAAACTTCGTAGACTTTGGCCTCATCTGTGTTACTGGTATGGGAGCTTATGGGTGTAACATGCTTACAGAACCCGGCAGGTAGCACTTTGAACCACTTCAAGGGCAGAATCGGTGCTTCACCATTCCGAAGTTGATACACAAAGTTTGGCACTAAGTACTGCTATTACTTGCACCATATAAACAAAAATGTTCTTATAGCAAGGTATAAAGGGGTGGCATCATTTAACTCCGATGTGGTGCACCGCTTCCTCACCAACCACACTATTCAGAGTGGCACACATTTTCAATACGGGTCTACATATCGCAGTGAAAGAAAACAGGCGCGAAAAGACCTTCAGACAACTCTCATACTATCTAAGACAAGCATTTGCAATGCAATAGGTCTCAGATTTTTTTAGAGTTAGAGCTATTGGAATTGTAATGGAAATCTTTTTAGGTCGCGCCTCGAGTAGCGCGCAAGCGCTGCACTGCGAGACTTTAAGTTAGGGTTTTTGAAAGCTGACCAGACGCTCGTGCGTCATGGCCTTTTTCCTGCGGTTACGCGCGCGGCAGACATCTGTTTCCAATTATTGTGCGCGGGCGCGATAATTGGAAACACATGCCGGCCGTGCGGGCAAAAGGCCATGACACACGAGCGTCTGGTCAGCTCAGCAGGCTGCCGCGCTCGCTCGCGCCCGCTCCTCTCTGACGCTGCCGTCTCTGCTCTGCTGTCCAGCGCTTCACTTGTCTTTAATTGTTGGTGGCACAAAAGGTTAGTTAAATTCTGCAAATATAATTTTGCTGCAGATTGTTAATTTTCTTTTTCCGTCACGGTCTTATTCCTACAAAGCCTCCGTATCGTGTTTTGGTTCAAAGCCTGTCCGTCTCTTTTCTCTTTCCCTTTTCTTGTTTATCAAGTTTCTTTACTGGACCCTGGTCACTCAAGACTACACGTGGTATAGACTAGCAAGAAACATTTTTTCCAGAAAGGTTCTTCGCTAGAAAGTCAGTGGGGCTGAGGGTGAGGCAGTCACATGGCTGGTTTAGACTTAGCATGTTTATTGAGTCTGTGATCTTGCATGGAGGACATCGTTTTTAGTGCTGTGGACAAGTACAGGCCAACACTTCAATAGCATCAGAGCCATCTACCACCCCTTTTTATGATGTATGTCACCGAGATGAATGCAACAAAACGTGTAGCAATTAGCATTTTTGCACGTTTTGATACACGTAGCAATATGCCTTTGTTTCTGAATAATTATCGTGGAGCCCTGTTTTAAAAGGCATTGAAATGGAAGGTTTATTGCATTTGCCCCACACAAACCTTATGATGTCTTGATTTCTACTCCTCTCATTCTGATTTCCACATTATCTTTTGCAAACTTCTGTTCTGTTTCTACTGCCATGAAGTCGACGCAGATGTTTTATAAGAGTGATTCTTTGATGTCAATTTGGAAAAGTTGTGAGCAACATACTTCTTAACTCGATGATCAAGGGGAATCAAAACACAGCTTTATTACAAGACAGGAGGTTCTATTCTTGTTGTTTTATTATCGTAGACCATAATTCAGAGTAACAGTATATTTGATTCTGCTCCACCCGGGAGGAACTAGAAACACAGAACAAGCATTGGCATAGCAAATAGGTCTCGCTTTTGGGACCTTATAAGTGTTTACCCATGCAACAGTTGATGTTGTTGCACCAAGGATATTGTGCTGCATAACTAAATACTTATAAGGTCCCAAAAGCAAGACCTATTGGCTATGCCAATGCTTGTTTACTTATGTGAGAGAGAGCGCGCAAGTGTGAAAGTGATAGAAAGTGAGAGAGAGATGGTATATAGAGATAGAGTTATTTGCGTATATAAGTGAGTGGTAGTGTGAAGAGAAGGAGAATGAGATAGAGAGTGAAAGATTTATAGAAAGGTAGAGAGAGAGTGTTTAGAGGTATGTTGTTAAAGTTGGAGAGAGAATTGTGTGGTAGAGTGAAGAGAGAAATACATCCAGTGATTCTGGGCAAATCACTTAATCTCCCCATGCCTACCAAAAATCAATGTAACCTTGTGTAATGTAACTTGTGGTGATTTAAAGCGCTCCAATACATTTGGGCCGAGTTTGCGCTACATAAAACTGAAAATAAAAATGTATTCTGATGAGCCCAAACTTCCTCCAAAGTGCCGTACATTCATTTGCCCTCACTCTCATGGACAAATGGCAAATATGTTTTGTTAAAGCTAACAGCATCACAATGTGGTGTTGTCTGCAGCAATTAACGACCACAATAATATAATCACCTTATCCCACGTCCTTTATTTAAAGCAGACACCCTGGCACTCTCCATGATCTGCAGTCACCCCCAGCAACTCACACCACAACATACACCAGATCAGAACACACCACAATACATACATAAGAACTTGAAAAGTACCAGCCACATCATGACATCGAGATTACAAGACACACAGCTAAAATCCACGTTTACTTCACCCCTTTCCTCCGGATATCACATTCCACATTATGACACTAACACACACATACCGTTAAAACAATGCTTTGTATCTGCAACATTAAGTCGCTACTACCTGTAGTGGAACATCTACACCCTGATATACCTTCTCCACCTTTATAAGACGACAACCTCGGTAAGCCACCCGCTCTGAGGGACCAGTATAAAAAAGTAAAGAGATGCCACTCACCCTGATACCAGAATAAAGACCCCGAGCGGATCCTTTGCAACAGTCAGCATAACAAGGGAGAAGGCGGGTCCGAAAGGCAATAAAAGTGCAATGGAAGAACATGGCGGCCCCGCGCTTACAGAGCTCGACTGGGTCAGCTGCCTCCAATGAACCCCACAGATCGAGACCTAAAAAGGTGCTTGCGGGGCAGAAGCCGTACCTATTGAATAAAAAAAAAACCCTGTGTACAGACTGCTTCCGGCCTCTCATTGTGACTTTGCTTACATTATCCTTTGAAAACAAAAATGCATACATTCCCGCCTTTGGGAGGTGAAGATCTGCGGTTGGAAAGGAGAAGGGATATTTCAATAGAGGCGAAGGGAGATATCAAAGGTGATTAATATTAAAATAGCTTGAACAAAAGGAGATGGCACCAGTAAATATGAATCAGTGGCATATATGCCTGGTGCAGCAGTTAAACATGCCGGCGCATTCATCCTGTGTAACAACATTACGCAAATAAGGAATTAGCATTCACGTGCTCCGTGAATTACTCTTCCACACCATTTTTTCGCCAAATAATCGCCATTGGTTTCTACTAGATGTGAGTAACTGTCTGCATATAACATTGGGGGGCATCTAATAATTTACTGTAGCAAAAATTAAAATCGATTCAGGTAACATTTTGGATTTGGCATCTGTGACTAACAGCCTAATTTCAAAACTTCATTTCACCAGTAGTATTCCCCATGAAAACTCAGCTGTAGGCAGATTCTGCATGTCCCATAATACAGACACGAGAAACGGGTGCAGTGAAAACTAACGAGCTGGAACTGTAACCAAGACCAACTCGATTTCATATAATGGTGCACATAAGCGCACAAGCCGTCTAGGTAATTTAGAGCCCTTGCAATGCAGGAGGTGGGAGGCGACATACACAGACCCCTTGTTTCAATCTGCCCCTGCGATATACGACCCTGGAATGTCATAGGGGAGAGGAGGTGGCCTGAAGGCTAGGTCGATCGACCTCAAATGTGGTGAATTGGGTTCGAGTCTCAGCAATAACGCTGAACATCCTGTGATTCTGGGTAAATCACTTAATCTCCCCGTGCCTAACAAAAATGAATATGTCCTCATGTAACGCAACTGGTGCTATGTAAATCACGGACAAAGCACTGACGTGTGTATGAGAGCAAAATAAAAGTTAAAATGACGAACTCATGGAGTGTGTGATACGTTCGTCGATCAACCTTGCGAAGTAAAAGCTACTGTTATTTTCATCACACAGAAATGTAATCCACAATAAGTGCAGCGAAATTGCCACAATTGGTGTATGTAATATTGGGTTCCAGCCTGTAGAATAATCTTGAGAGGGACAACGTTGCGGAGTTCGAATGCCGGTTTCAAAGCGCCACGAAATCAAGCAACTGTCACCAAACTCGGTGCCTCGGTGGTCCAAGTCAGAACGGCACGTGCGGCCCGAGGTTGTTGCAGTGTCCTTCACCCGACACCTTCCGGCTACGGAAGTCAGACCGGTGTCACCCGGACAGGGTCACCCGCCGTTGTACATTCACCACTGAGAGAATACAAAGGCTTCTTGTGGAGGGCACTACTCTTCTTATTTTATGACATGCTCTCCTTGTACCGCCGAGTGCCGGACAGAAGGGCTCACGCAGCCCTGGTATTTTATTTCCTCATTGCACCATTTGGCACCACGCAGACTTGTTTTCCACGTAAAATTGCAGGATGACAGAAACTAGAAACAAATTGACTGCGCTATTTCGGTGAGAGGGTGTCCTTACACCTATTGACGATACCAGTCGCCCCCTGATAATGCCAATCTGGCAGCTCAAACACTGTACGTGTTCCAGAAAAAAAGACATCTACAGTTTTTTTTTCTTCTAAGCAATGATCCCTTCTTGGGCAGCACCCGTCTCCATATATGATTCAAAGTACGTCTGTACAGCGCAGATACTGGATGTACGGGCGCACTTAGCGCATGCGCCCAAGCCTCTGACAAACTTTAACAAGCACGGAATGGAAACCAACGCGGGAATCGAAACCAGTGGTGCGCGCGCACTACAGAGGAGCATGGGGGGGGGGGGGGGGAAGGGAGCGCGGCAGCGAGGCGAACGCGCGCTGCTGCGCGTGCTAGCCATCGATGGGAATGGGCGGAGCAAAGGCGGGACATGCGCCCGCCTTTGCCCAATTGCGTGCATTACTTTTTTTTTTTTAAAACACGTGCAAGCCAATGGCAGCCGGAGAAAGCAAAACCACACGCACGAGCGTGTGGTCTGCTTTCAAAAGCCCATACAAGAGGTCTTGGGCTGCGCGAGCAGTGCTGCGCACTGCAACGCTAGGCCCGAGACCTAAAAAAACGTCTGAAAGCTGCGACACTAAATCTATCAGGGTGTCTTCACGTGTTTTATGCGTATCGGCCATCAATAACGACGTCATCCATACATGAGCCATTTATAGTCAGTTCAATAAAGCAAAAGAGGCTTGTTGTAAACCCATTCGGGGAAGGCCATTTGAGTGACAGCACCAGCATCGGTGCATGGTAGGCCCCAGTGACGCACTTTTTAAAGATTCCTTGTTCTCGGTCACAGTGCGCTGGACAGAATCAAGGATTCAAATGGAACTGTCCAAATAGAGAAAGAGCAGTGCACAACTATTGCCGTAGCGCTCACACCTCTTTGGACTTACTTTCTACCTGTTCAGTCTCCAAGGAGTGAAGCCCAAGTCTGGAAGGGTGATTGCATTGAAGTCAGCAGCCAGCCATTTTAGAATGAGTGACACTAGTTTTAAAGGAGAATGTTCCTAATACAGTCAATGGAGGTGATGCGTTTTATGGAGGGTGGAGCTAATTAATAAGGATGACTACACGGAAGCCACTGAAGTGGACTACTTCTGAGTGATTGGTCAAGCTCGCTTAGAAGCCGGCGCTGTCTCGCGTTGGAAGCAATTTCCTACCAAGGGTTCGTCCTCTATGCCCACCGCCAACCACTGCTGTTCCTTTCTTTAAAGACGTGCTGTTGGACTGCCTATGAGGCGAAGAGCTTCCAGGGATCGGAGGACAAGCACAACCGACACCCCAATGAGGAAAGTTTTGATAAAGGGAACCTGTGCATGAGCCTTGACTATTTAAGTCTGTTTGGCCCTGTCCCAATGCCTACTGCATCAGCAGACAGTCCAAGTAGTACTGGACTGATTGTAGGATTGCATCTGATGGGGAGCCTGCACACAGAACACAATAGTTTCCCTTTCACCCTTGAGCACTGGACTGTGTGCCTTTATGTATTTATTTACCAGATTAAGCAATACCAGTTATAACAGAAATTGGTGATGGCTTAACATCCTGATACATTTATATTGCAAACAAATTCCCTATAACCTGTTTTCTCAGAGATATCTTAATTCTAGTTTCAGTTGCATCAACATCATTGCTTTCCATGTTTACCAGTGGACACTAGTTGGTCAGCTGGTGCCTTGGGCTCTCTGACTGGCCACCATTGAAACTCTCAAATGGGCCACTTGTTAATGAATTGTGGACCTCCTACCAAATAGTTGGTACTCTGGGGAGGCATATGTGGATGTTTATCAATTCCCCTCCACCAGTCACTCCCCAAAACATAACCTTTTGACCACATTAGAGAGAGAATTGTCTCTCAAAATAGCTTGGTTTTCACATCACAACCTCGGAGTACCTGCTGGGCTACTGAGTTCTGGCTAGTACTGGCTACATCCCAGCAAGCAACCCCGCATGTATCCAGGACTGCAAGAGTAACTCTGAAGAATCATCTGACGTATTATTGCATGCATGCAGCGGGGTTGGCTGCACATGGAGTTAGGTGCAGGGGCTGGCAACAGGACAGCCCTCTGTCCAACCATCTGCCACCAGCCAACCCCGCAGCGCGTGGTCATCAGTCATATGCAGCATGCATTGGGCCTGGCATGTGCAAACCCCTGTTGCACGCGGCCTTTGGCAGTGCGTAGCTGGGCTTTGTCACATGGACTAGCCTTCAGCCAGGCTGTCCACTCAAACCTTTACCATCAGCCGACCCATGCTGTGTACAGTTTCCAGCCAAGCAAGTGGGGGTGTGCCACAGGGCCTGGCTGCAGACCTACTCCCTGTCTTCAGTCATCCCTTGGCTGTGCGCAGTCGAGGTGGAGTGCAGGGCCTGGTCTGCGGCCAGTCCCTGCACCCTACCCACTGCTGTCAGCCTACCCCTACCTCATAAATTCTTCTGCGTGCACAGTGGAGAATGGGTAAGGACCATTTTTGAACCCCTAATGCACATGGCAGAGTGGGTGTTTGACACAGGGTCTGGCAAGCCCTGTGCATTCCCCCCTATCATCAGTTAACCTGCCCTGTGCAAGTTGCGGGGCCTTGGCTGCTGCCAGGCCCTGCGCCCTCGCCTCTGCCTGTAGTCTGCCCCCAGTGCCTAATCTTCGGGTGTGGGCAGGAGAGGTAGGGCACACTGGCTTTGTCTATGCTTGTGGTCAGATATTTGTTAAATTGCCTTTGCTTTTTTTTTTCTTTTGCTTAGCATAAAGCTCGAGTCAAAGCTGTTTTGAGAGTCATGAAACTCTTGAGTCAGAAGTGATTTGAGAGTCAATCACAAAATAATGATTGATTTTGGCAACTACAATGCCCACTTATGTGAGTGACCCTCTACTTTTTTGTGACTTGAGAGTCAACCTGATGGTGACTCGAGCTTTCCACGACTCTGGGTACCCATTAGCCCTTGCCTGGGGTCAGACATCTCTGAGGGCATCCCCAAAAGTGTGCATTTTTTTTCCACAGTATAAAACTTTAGAGTCACATCTGACTCAAGAGTTTCAAGATGGCAGATAAAGAAAATTTCAGAGCCCTTCCCCAGCCAATCACAGTTCAAAATAAGATTGACAGGAATTGCAAATCATGACACTCGAGTTAAAAGGGCAGAGATATAGAAAAATAATAATTCTTGAAAGCCAGCTCTGCAACTTTTTCAACTACTTAATAGATTTACAACACACTAGCAAAAGCATGCTTCTAAGTAAAGTTTTACTTTCACGCCAAGTTTGGAGCAAATCCTTTCAGCGGGTCAGGTTGTAGTCATGAGCAAAATCTCCTATGGCAGCTACAATGTAATATCACTTCTTTTCTGACCCCTCATATCTTTTTTCCCCTGCATGTATCTGGACGAAAATTGGTGCACCTGGCATTAGCTGACCAAGATACTGATTTGCCAAATTTTGTACAAATTCATCAATGGGGTCAGAAGTTATAAGCAAATTAAAAAGTGCCTTTTCAATGGAAAGTGGAATTTTTTAGGCAAGTATGAAGCTGGCAAAGCTGTCTCTTGGGCAGACCTAAAAATGAGGGGGAAAAAACCCTTAGAATAGCCGCTTTCCAAGCAGTATACACGTTTTTCAAGCAAAAGTTATTTATTTGAATAAAAGGTGCATCTGGAAATTTCTGTTTTTTTTTTTTTAATGGTTTAGCCATAAAAATATATTTATCCGATTTTTAGTATGCACGAGTTTCCTTTATGATGCTTTAGCACTCTAAAGTGCCCTGCTCTTTGTTTCACTCATGCGAGTAATTACAGTATTTAGCGCATCCTGCAAGAAAATTGCTTAACAATAAATCTATTCAGCGTTATTCTAGAGAAGCCGTCCTGCATGGGTTCCGGGATGTTGTAAGCAAACAGAAAAGCCATTTTCTTTTATTTCGACTGGGAACTTGTAAAAATGAAAATTAATAATAATAAACATCATCGCATGGTTCCAAAGTTTTCGTTAGGAGTCCGCCGTCAGCGCAGACGAATGCTTGGGTTGCCGAATACCAAGGCTGCCTAGTCTTGATTGCAGCTCATACCTCCTTCCCCCACCTCCAACTGCAACCACCGGCACAAATTGAGCACTGTATGCAAACGATTATGTATATAGACATATTTACTAAAGGAGAGGTGGTTAAGTAGAGACGGACAGAACAAACATTAGCCCCGGCCAACCAGCATGCATCACTGCCAGAGATACATCCATTCTGGAAGCAAGTAGGGATTGTCTCTAGTGACTGGCTGGCCCACCTCTTGCCGGCCACAGCACACTTTGAGATGGGCGGTAAGGAACAGTCTTTCCATTCCTGAATGAACCATAACATCTAGGGGAAAATCCATCAGTGCAAATCCTTCGCACATATTATTTATTCCCAACACTGAATGCAAATATACCAGCACATTCTGCTTCCGATGTTATACATCCACCATTTCCATTACCATCCAACTCTTTCTACGGTATAGCTTCCAAACCTGTCTCTGCTCTCACACAGTGATTACTCCCCGCCCCCCCATGCCTGCTTCAATTCTGTAACAGATATTGCCTGCTTCACTCTAGAAATAACCACAATTTATGTGACTAATTTCCTTTGTTCATTCTGCAAACCACATTAGGTTGCTGACCAGGAAGAAATTACATGCTCTCTTCAGAAGGATTCATACAACCCAAATAAGAGCTTTTGGCTTTGCCAATGTTTGTCTGTATGGTTTAAAAAAAGTAAAATTAAAAAATCCAAATATTGGAGGTAGAGATAACACATGGATAACACATGGTATCTCAAAACTGTAGATTGATTTCAATGTTTTCCATCCTTATAAATGGCCTGGTTAATTTTTCAAATACTTCACACTCAGGAAACTACAAAGAGAATTTGAAAAGAATAAGTTTCTGAACGTAAAGGGAAACGTATGCCAAGGCATAATTTACTTTCCACAAGATCCAGCCATTTGATCCTCTGCAATAGCCTACGGAGCAGATTATGAGCTTCCAGGAGAAGTATCATGCTATGTACACTTTCAGCCTCGGACACCAGCCAAGTGACTGAAGCTTTGTGTGACAAAGCTTGGGTTTCTTGCAATATTTGGAATTGAGGAGATAAAACAAAAAAAAAACCTGCGAGCTTGCTCTTCAGTCATACCATAACAAACATATCCCTGTGAACAGCCAGGTTTGGATGGTTGAGGAGCAACACATCATGGGGCGGCAAGTATTCGAGGGGGTGAAGCACTACATGAGGGAGAGAGCTAGAAAACACATGCACTCTTATGGAGTGCTCAATGAAAAAGTAGTTCCCTAAATGTAAGCAGTGGAAGAATACCTGCCAGCTAATCAAAATGATCATAAGGATACTATGCTCCAGTGGAGGGACAAACACAACAAAAGTAAGACAAGCCATTGAATAAGAAGCAAGCAAACGAAAGTGACAATAAAACCAGACAATAATAAGCAATATGCAAACTTGGAGACACTGTAAGTTCACTAAAGGTCTTTCATAACCAAAGAGCAGACCTACAAACAGTGGGAAAGGCCTTAATTTATTAACCAATCACCCAAGAAGCTTTGCCAAATAAGAGTCCTGCTACTTTTACAATTACACTAACTTTCACCCATGCTTTTTAATGACATGCTCTGTCAAATTCAATATCAACAAATGGTTCTTGCAGCATTGATTCTAGTTTCCCCAATCTAGACAGTTTCGAATGACTTTAAGATACACTTGAAGAGTCAGACACGGACAGAGAAAAGGGTGTAAATGCAGGGACGGTTAAGATAATAAATATACAATCTACAGAGATTTGTTGTAAAGGACTCTGAGGGGGTAATGAGTGCATGAAAGTAAGCCCCCAGTTTGACAAAGGCAAACTAGATCAGGTTAGAAGATTATTCAGAAAGGTTAAGATATGAAAAAATGTCAAATGACATATTTTGTTACAGAAGCTAGACACCACTGGAACCGTTTAACAGACACACCAAAAAAAAAGATTCTCATCCACCATGCACAATCCCTAATCTCTTCTGTAGGCTACTTCTCTTCTCTGTCCATTTAACAGAACATGCACCAGGATGCTCTGGGAGGTAAGGGGGGGGCTAGTATAAACTTGCGTAGGCTAAGGAGCTGGGTCAGGGAAATCCGGCTGTGCCCGTTGGACTTCTCTCACAGATTAGTGTTTGGGCCTTTTTTAGCAGTTTGTGGGCCTAATTTATGGCCAGGCTGAGCTGGTTTTTGCTGATGATTTCTCCTAATATAACCTCAAACATTGCCTGCAGCAGACACGAATGCATGCAGTCTCCCACACCTTGCCAAATACTCCTACAGCGTGTCTTTACAAGTTCAAAACTGGCGCGATTTGGAAATATGGCCCACGAGCTATCTGGTTTACTAATGGGGGCCATTTTTATTTTGGTGGCCAGGCCTGTTTTTTTTGTTCCCAGTCCGACTCGGTTATGTGCGTTCTTCTGAGCAGAGGTTATGCAAATGATCTGAAAAGGCAGACAGAAAATGCCTTCAAAGGCCAGTCTAAGAATGAGTAGGAATGAGATGGTCTGACGGCAGGTCATGCGAACAACAATCGTTTTAGAGGAGAGTCGCAGAACAGAGATGTGGCCATCATTGGTGCAGCCAAAGCAGTGTCACAAGTGACCAGGACCTTGACGAGCCCACTGGATTCCAAGCATGGTTGTCTTTCACTAACCAATAGAGGACGGTGGTGCATATTCTTACCTTATGGCACCTGGTATCCTTGCTTTACCTCTGAGAAAACCCAACCGGAGACCTCACAGGGCATGGAGCCGATTACTGCCTTTGATGCGTCGGGTCTGGTTCGGATACGTTCAACTCATATTTTCCTCCAGAAAACACCCCTCCTAGTTTCTGCGTCCTTCTCAACTAACAGACAGGACGTACTGCACAGCACTGAGAAGTTTCAGCAACAAACATATCGCATATCACATTTTTTCACAGCATCTGTACCACTACGCAATGTAAACTTTATTTACAGAAGTAATTTGGAATTACGTGTTCGTCACACATTTTAGTGATGCGTTTGGATGAACTGTTGGATATGTGTTGTTGGCTACTACATTTCCAATTGCTGGGCAGGTATCGCAAGCAGTCCTGCCAAGTACCACGCATCAGGCGTTAGACTAACGCATTTCAGTGTGGTGATCCGCATCACCTCACTGAAATGCAAAGTCATGCATAAAAGGTATAGCTTCTGCCTTAGCTGTCAAGCTGTAGCGCTGCTATGCCGACTATAAAACTAGTAGCTGGAGTGGCGCTGTGACGAGCTCGCTGCTCCTGGCAGGCTTCTGGGGCTGGCTGAAGCGGAGCTTGGCTACAATGTGTCGATATTCATCCTGGGCGCAGCATGACATCATGACACTGATCTGTTTCGGGAGAGGCCGTGTCCAATGACTATTTCCGCTGCGCAGTACGTAACATCCCGCTGCCGTCTCCTGCGGCGGCGCATGTGGGTGGGAAAATTGTTGAAACTCAGGCCGGGCACTTGGCACTGAATTGAATCCCTGCAAGCTCCGCTGGAGCTCAGGCACACGCTACAGTGCTGCAGCTGCATCTGAGCCTTGAATGCAGCCGGGACAGGGGACTCCAGTAGTTTATTGTGGCCTGGAGGACTCTCTGAGAAGGCGAGTGGCCAGGCCTTAAACCGCATTTCTCGGCCGCTGCTCGCCTCGCAGTTTAAGTTTATTCAAAAGGTACTGTCACAGTGCGCCTCTGGAGAGTGGTAATGGAGGTAAAATTTGCTTTATATTATAGCGCGGCTTGCTGCAAGGTACTTTACATCATACAGTGTCCTGGCTCACTCAGCTGCGGCGCTGTGTGCGCGCACCTTCCAGCCTCTTCCCCCCAATGAATGCCCGGACCGCTGCGGTTTGCCCCAGCGGTGGTTGGGCGGCGACTTTTAAATGTCTTGGCTTATTAAGGCAACTATCTGGGCCGCAAGCTATGCCGATGCTGGCCACGTAGCGGCGACCGGGTCGCGGACCACTTGCTTTGGGGTAAGAGTTTGTTGGGGCCTCACACATCTTGTTAGGGAAGCCCAGTCGTGAAGGGCACTAAGTTATTGCCCTTTCATTTCTGGTGCTTTACAGCAGCTAACTTAAGAGTTTCTCATTGCTCAGATGGGTGTTATTTCTGATATTTATGTTTCCCTCCTTTTTAGGTCGAGCCTAGCGCAGCGCGCATGCGCTGCTCTAGAAAATGACCTCTTGGAATCACTTCAGCTTTTCAGCAAACTCGTGCGTGTGGCAAAAAAAAGCCACACGCACGAGTTTGCTGAAAGCTGAAGTGATTGGCCATTGCGTGTGGCTTTCAAAAATTGAAAGCCCGCAATTGGCCAATGGCGGGTGCATGTCCCGCCTTCTCTCTAAACGTTAACTCCCCTGGCCTAGGGAGTTCGGGAGCGAGCAGCAGCACGGCCGGATGCCAGCTGCATTCCTGACATTCCTTGTTCATTTCTGTGCTTTTTTGAGTGAGTCGAGCGATTCCCAGAGCGAAAGGCTTTACAGTGGCAGGCAGGCAGCCAGGGACCATGCTTTACTTCATGTTTTGTAAAAATTGGACACAACCGAAGCATCCAAGCGGAAATCCGGGTGCCACCGTGTGCACTTCCGGGAACCGAAGCCTGAGGCTCCCCTCTGTCCTAAAACCAAATGGGGCATTTATTTATTTTACACTTTACTTTGCGAGCCTTGCGAGGCAGCAGGCACCCATCTCAATGCTCGGTCCGAATGAAAATATTGGCATCTGTGTTGTTCTCGCGATACCTAATTACCAGAGTTCTAATCATCCCCACTTGAATCTGAAGTGGAAAATAAATGCCACTCGATTATCAGGCAGCCCTCCCGGTGTATGGCTGCCCACCTTATTGTGACGGCAGTGAAAGCTCAGAATGTATATACTTTTTTTTAATGGGTGCATATCAATAATGCGGTTTCTTTCCTTGAGCCATTCTAAGTGATGTAGATGAGTGAAGCTTGAGCCTTCTGTGGTTACATTTGTTACCTGAAGGTGGTAATCTTCCCTTTTTTTGATAGCAATTCAATTCACAATGTTATCCTGACCCCCCTGGGGTGTCAAAATAAGAAAACAAAATCTTAGTGCCATGGGTAGTGTGTACTATTGTGGGAGCTGTCCGCAACAGCATTACCACAGTGGTGCTGCGGTACCATGTGCCATTCAACAGGGGAAGCTTACACAGCACTTCAGCACCATGGGAGTGAAGCTAGTGCGGCTGATCGTGTGGGGAGTGCTGTGGGAACTGTGAAAAAGCATTTCCAATGCCATAGGTCTTGCATTTTCAAAACTTTGACCTATTGGTATTGTATACGACAATGCCTTTTATTACTGCAGGTTTTTTAAACACATAAATAAAAGGCATTGTCATTTACAATGCCATTAGCTCACAATCTCACAATTGCAAGACCTATTGCACTCAATGCAACATACACTCCACATAATACCACTCAGTGCCACATAATTACACACCACATAATTACACTCTACTGAATGCAACATACACTCCACATAATACCACTCAGTGCCACATAATTACACTCTACTGAATGCAACATAAATACACTCCACATAATACCACTCAGTGCCACAAAATAAGACGCCACATAATTACACTCTACTCAATGCAATATAAATACACTCCACATAATACCACTCAGTACCATAATTACACACGTAATTACACCTACTCAATGCAACATAAATACACCCACATAATACACCAGTACCACATAATCACACGTCACAATTACACTCTATTCATTGCAACATAAATACACTCCACATAATATCACTCACTACCACATAATTACCCGCCACATAATTACACTCTATTCAATGCAACATAAATACACTCCACATAATAACACTGTGCCACATAATTACACGCCACATAATTACACTCTACTCAATGCAACATAAATACACTCCACATAGTTCCACTCAGTGTGACATAGTTACACGCCACATAATTACACTCTACTCAATGCAACATAAATACACCCCACATACCACTCAGTACCACATAATTACAAGCCACATAATTACACTCTACTCAATACAACATAAATACACTTCACATAATACCACACAGTGCCACATAATTACACGCCACATAATTACACTCTACTCAATGCAACATAAATACACTCCATATAATACCACTCAGTGCCACATAATTACACGCCATATATTTACACTCTACTCAATGCAACATAAATACACTCAACATAATACCACTCAGTACCACATAATTACACGTCACATAATTACACTATATTCAATGCAACATAAATACACTCCACATACCACTCAGTACCACATAATTACATGCCACATAATTACACTCTACTCAATGCAACATAAATACACTCCACATAATACCACTCAGTGCCACATAATTACACGCCACATAATTGCACTCTACTCAATGCAACATAAATGCACTCCACATAAATGCACTCTATGCCACATACCACCAATCAACATAAATGCACTCCACACCATGACACAATTTCACTAAGCATAATTTCACTCAACACCACAGTTCCAGGCCGCACAATTCAACTTCACACATTTTCAATACACACCACATAATTACACACCAAACAACATATTTTAACTCCACAATACACAACGTACCTCCAATCCACACCATATAGTGACACCACCTGAGCACCAAACATCATTCACCACCACCATTTTGCATCAGCGCACCACCTAAGCATCACCTAAGCATCACCTAAACATCACTTAATCATCACGTCAGTCTGCCCTCGGAATCTGGCATCTGTTGATTCTCCCCTAGTGTCCGTCCGCTGCTCGTGTTCTAATTAAATTACTGTTTTCCAACCTCCACTCCCCCGTTATTTATGTCCCGCTCCCCCGTAACAAAAAAAATTATAACAAACAAGCATGAGAACAGGCAGGAAGAAGTTGCCAGCAGTGCAAGTACAAAAAAATAGAAGACATTTTTATGTTAAAATCTTTTTTAATCAGGTTGTTCAGTTGTATATAATGTCGTCTTGGTTTGTATAAAGGTAACAAAAATGCTTAACACTTTTATTATAACTTTTCAACATGATGCACAGCAGCCACAATGCTCTACAACATAGCCAAAAGTTCTGGCTAAACACATAAGGTCCCAAAGGCTGAGACCTATTGGCTATGCCAATGTTTGTTATTCCTTGATTTTGCTTTTAAAAAGTGTAACTCATATTTGTAGAAATGTCACTCAATTACATTGAAAATATGAAAATTTCACACATAGCAATCTGAAACCTTGGCAGCTATGCGCAAGGAGTTCGATTTATAAAAAACACACGACGTCCAGATTCCAACGTGTCATGCACATCGAGTGAAAGACTCCTTTAAATAGGAAGGGAAATGACATCTGCAACAGTTTTTGTTTTCCACGCAGCCTTTTGTAGCCCCTTCCTGTAATTCCAACACACCCAAGGTACACTGAGGCAACGTGACATTGTTATATTTCTATGGCGAGCGTGCAGGCAGCGCACACGCAGTTGGGTCAACTTCCCGCCATAACCTGCCCTCATTATGTAGCGCTTCCTGCGGAAATCCGTGTTCGGACCAAAAACTGGGCGTTTTAGGTTGAAGGCTGTGAACTCCAGTGTTGTGATTTCTTGTCACGTCTCAGCAGTTCAAAACGTAGGCTTTCAAAAAAATAAAAATAAGGGTGGATTCAGGCCTGGGTGTGCAATGATCCCTGAAGATCCTGTCTTGCTGAAGAGGCAGTACAATAGGGGCCACTTGAATTATGTGAGTCAATGACATCACGCTAAGAATAGGACACTCGTCAGGGGTAGTAAGCGCTATATAAATGCAATTACAATACAATTCAATACATTGTGCCACGTAATTTGACTTTCCTATTTGGTCTTCTACTGCCGCATAACTCCAGTGGCCTTCATTATACCTCCTGAAGCAACATGCAACAAAAATCTGGAGTACAACTATCCAGCAAAAAGATTTAAGACAAAATTTACGCTATCCAGTATTGCTTTCTATTGTAACATTTGTACTTCTACTGTTTTAAGGGTTTGCGGAAGCTTCAACTGCGACAAGCTTCCCTATGAACTGTCTTAATAGACCCCCAGAGCAGCAAAGACTGGGGTTTGCTCTTCGGGTACCCCAGAGTCATTACCTGATTTCTGAGCTTATGCTCTCTCAGGCAAATGCAATGGCCCTCCAAAATTAAGCGAGAATCATTCTTATGGAGGGAACTACGAGGAACAAGACAGCTTAAGGGACATTTCTCTAAAAAAAAATAACCAGTCCCAGTTCTGTGCCACAGAACTAGTTTCAACTCCAAACTGATCCAGTGGACAAATCCGGACATCGTTGACTCCATGTCCTAAGGCAAGCGATGAATCCATTGCCTAAGCCAGATTGAAAGGTAGTTTCGGCGTTGGTTTTTGACGGACATGCAATGTTACAGTGGCAAGCCTAGACATAATGTTTGCGCCTCCTTGTTACATATATTAGCTCCACATTTGCCTGTCAGATAATTTTTGGGTGTGAAGAAACATTTCAAGTTACAGCCCCCGAGGAGTCAATCCTAGCCAGGGAAATTAAGGCTTCTGTAATTCCAGGAATCCACAGTGATGGCCCAGGCCCAGAAGGAGGATTGTGGGAAGTCGAGTACCCTTTTAAGTTTGCTCAGTGGATCCTTTTCTGTTTCGAGGATCCGCTTTTCGGGCTGCAGAGCAAGGTGATGCCAGATACATTTGGGGGATCTGATCCACGTGGGTAGAACTTCGCAAGCTGTGTCTTTTTACCAATCTAAAAAATATGTTTGGCTGTTAACTTTTACCAAACACTTCTCAATGTGTCAATTTAACTACTGATTTGTGAAGTATTAAACCTATGAATGTGAATCAATTCAGGATCTGCAGTGCCCGATTGTCCAGTGGAAACTTTTTAACATTTCCCTGCTGGTTCCGGCAACAACAAGGAACATTCCAAAAGTGCAACCTAGATTTTTCAACAGGAAAAACAGATTTCTTGGTTGCCAACAGGCGTTGGGGATTCTGCAGATGCCACACAGATGTTTACCTCTACCTGAGTTAGTAGCCAGACAACGTTTAGAAGACCACAAAGGGGGGAAAAATGAATATCTGGGGCCAAGGAGGTGGGGCCGACAGTAACATATACTAGCAACACTGCACGATTGGAGTCACCATTTGTTTTAATAGCAGCTCAGCTGAGATACGGCTTGACATTAGACCCTTACATAATGAGTCTTCGTAGGAAAGATGACCAGCCCAAGTCACTAATTCAGTCAGTGGGGCTTTTTGCCAAAGCCTAAAGCTGAATGCAGAAAGCGCCTGTGTATTGTGGGTGCTGATAGTGCTACAAGATGTGAGCCAGGGGCGAGATGTGAAGGAGGAGACCGTGACGTAAAGCACAGCGGAGCGTAACTGAAGAGAAATGGGAACCACTGCGGCAGAGGCTCTCAGACTTGCTAACTCACGCAGTGCCAACATGTGTGACATAATATTGGCTGCCTTAGCGTGATCACCTGGTAAAGCGCCAATATCAAACGGTGTGCACAAAGTGAGCCGGAAACCCCTGCATAGAGCGGGTTTCCAGCTCATTGAGTGGAGACTCTGCGCAGCCAATATCCAGCAGTGACTTACAACCTCCTTCGGACATCAGCGGTCATCTTAGAAATCCTTGCAATTCTTTTTTTTCAATTTTTTTTTCAGGGGGGTGGCTGTTGCTGGACAGTGCAAGGCTCTAAGCCCCATCCATTTGCTTCGTCCCTCAGTACCTCCACAGAGGCCCATGGGTTCAAAGTCCTGCCCCATTTCCAGAACCCGCTCCGTCGACGCCCCGCCCCTTCCTCACACAGTAGAATTAATGTCAAAGTTGGCAGGTATGGACTCTACATATTTCAATCAGCTTACTTTCCATACATTCACGAGCACTGAATATAAAAATACTGAGTGACGCCTGGTGTACCTTTTTCTTCGATTGGAGGAACATTACCATAATTGTTCAAGTTTGTTTCCACTGACTTCTTAGGTATCCCCCTGCGACTTTACATACTTTTCCTGCAGAAAGTTGAAAATATTTCTGCAGCTATCCTCATATTTTAGGTGAAGGTTGTAAAGGAAACTGAATTACCAATGTATTACCCAACTCAATGGATCCTGGAGGAAATTTACATTCAAGGAAAACACGCCTCAGTCGACAGTAATCCTTATGGGCAACGAAACTCACCCACTTGAGGAATATCGGATCTGGTTGCTTAGAAGTGGGTTGCTGGAGTATGTATGATGAAAACCACGAGTACAAGCCCCCTTGGCTGACCCCCACAGTTGTCAACATTTTCTTCGTTATTTCCCCTTGCTGCAAAATCCATAGAGTTAATTTACAGTTCTGTCTTTTCTTACATATCCGGTTGAGCACTCCCTTGCATCTAGCGCAGACTACACAATATTGAGGTCTACTTAGTATATCCAACATGGAATTTTCATGGGAACTCCTTAAACACTTTAAATCATAAGATGTAATGCTTCTGACGTTAAATGATGTTGTTCAGAGGTTTATTTAAATAAAGTTCCCTTTTAAATCACTTTAGGGCCCATCTTATCTTTGAGAAAAGGGCCATTTATCAATAATAATTTCAGTGCTTTCAAGCCCTTTTGTACATCACCCGTTTCTCGGCACATTTTGGGCTTCAATTGGGGGTTCACCTCGAGTTGATGTACAGGGAATTTCTGGCTTCAATAAGCCTGTTCGGAAGTAACTCAAACCATTTTCTAAGCTCGTCTAAAATCCTTGTTTGATCTCTGGCTGTGGTAGATGTCACTTCCACTTGGAACACGGAATCTCTTTGACTTTCGCTGCTCTGTGTTTTTACCGGCTTAAAAATGTTGAGCTGGTGAACCGAGTGAACTTATATATAGCATAGCTGGAGCCAGATGCAAGGGAGTGCACAACAGTATCCTGGAGAAAAACAGATTTAGCTGCTTGGATATATTGAGTGCGTAGTCTTGGAGCACTTTGTTGATGCACCCCTAGGATTATCAAAATAACTTACACTGAGGAAATATCAATCTTGATAAGAGTTTAAGAATTCAGAAAAATAGAGAACAGACTATTCCGGCATGCACAAGCAATGTGTTCCTCAGCCTCACTCGCAGTCCGCACCCATCAAATGGAAGCAAGATTGGACACCCGACCAGGATGCATTGATCAATTTGTAAAACGTTTTTCATAGGCATTTGCACCTGGTACTATTTCATGTCATGGTTGTTAAAGGCAAAGGCTGCCTAGTCTAGATTCTACCTCATGCCTCTTTCTTCCACCGCCTATAATTCTTCTTAATCTTACTCTTTCAGGTTCTTTTTCTTCCCTGCTTTCTTCTTTTGACTTGGTTTTCCTATCTTTCACTTCATCTTTCTTTGTCCATTTTTCTGCATCTCTCTCTCTCTTGATCTAAATTAACGTCTGAAGGTGAAAATAAGTCCCGGTCCCCAAAAATAAGTGCTGGTGCTGACCACCTACAACCATCCGCACAAATTAAGCACTGCCTGCATGGCTGTATAAACACGGGCCTCGCTACCTTTCTAACATATTTATGAAGGATTAAGTGGCATTCAAAGATTTAACATACTCTCACTGAGGTTGGTTTGGGGTCTGCTTGTGTTGAGGACAGCATATTATTTCCCTAAGTCCACCCCTGCATGTAAGTAAAGAGGAACTTCCTAGTTTGCAAGCTGAAAGTGCTATGAGGCCACAGCGGAGCTATAGTAGAATGTGCGCGATACAAATGATAAAATAGCATGTGTGAAAAACCCTTTGGATCCTAATAAGGCTAAACAGTACCCAGCACATTAAAAACAAGCATTTGCAATGCAATAGGTCTCGTATTTACGGGAGTTTGAACTATTGGCATTGTAAATGACAATGCGTTTTATTTATGTGTTGTTTTTGAAACAGATAAATAAAAGGCATTGTCATGTACAATGCCAATAGCTTAAACTCTCGCAAGTGCGAGACCTATTGCATTGCAAATGCGTTTGGCGCCGTGCTATAAAAAAAAATTTAAGGCGTTAGGAGAGAGCAAGTCCGACAAAGCTATTTGAGTAAATAGTGCTGGGAGGCTGTAATTAAAGCCTACCAAGTAACAACACGCGTAACTGGGGGCTGTCACCATGGGAGGTTACAAAATGAGACAAGGCGTTACTAAGGAGGGACTGCTAAGCCTATTGACCAATGAACAGCCACAGTTTACAGTGGACAATGACACAGGCCAATGAAAAATGTGGGCGGAGCTTCAAGTCCCTACCGTCATTAGACCTATCTCCTCCATGGATAGCGAAAGCCGAGTTTAAAACATACCGATTATGCGGACTATTCCAGGAATCAATAACCCGCCGGCTCTGCATTTGCCCTATCCTCCTTGAAGATTGCAGAAGACTTCTTCAGGACCTGTGGACTAATGAGGGGTTACGGACTTTACCATCTGCCGTCAGCCACCTATTGAATAATGCGCAGCCGCAAGTGATTACCAAACTTGTAAAATTTCTGGATAATACAGACAAGCAACTAAGACATAACCCAGAATTACAAAAAGAAGAAGAGGCTGAACATCGAATCCCCGCAGTTCCAAAGATAACCCCTACACAGAAATATACTATTTCTACTTAAAGTACTGGTTTTTATCAATGAAGACCTGAAAGAAATAGCAAGCTTTTACATGGTCAAATGTTGAAGATTTTTACTATTCATATTTTTGATATTACATGGCGTAATTTTAACCAAAGACCATTTTATTAAGTTACAAGCTGCTTATTGAAATGTATTTTACATTATTAACAGTACCACCATTTATTGAACCTGCAAGTTGAAGTTTGGTTTTTCTGTCTAACCGTCTACATTGCTGTAAAAAATGAGGTACTGATCATTATTTTAAATCTACCTGGCACTTTCGCACTTTGATATACTTAACTGTCTAAATAAAGTATTTTTGAAAATCGAAAAAAAAGTCCCTACCTGAATACAGCATGCCTCGCAGAGCAGCACATGCGCTGCGCAGGCTCGGCATACAAACGGTTCGAGTTATGAGTGGAGGCGAGGTGAGAACATGAACTTATGGTTTACTGTCAAGCTAAGAGTAATTCTTTGACCGAGAGACATCTGTGTTATGGTTTATATCGTGCCAAAAACATCCAATCTCAATGTTATTTCTTGGCTCAGACTTCACTTTTGAAGGGATTAATACTGAAAAGCATAGAGTTACAAGAAAGAATATTTGAGAACATCTATGTGCATGAAAGCGCATAAAGCAGCGACGTCAAGCCACTGATGTTCAGTCTACTCTCAGTTCAACACTACAACAGAAGGTAATACTTTGAGAACAGCATAAAACCGCTCCCATTCTGAACCTGGGCTTCATATCTCCATTAACTCCCACCAGCCACAGGAACCTGCACGTCACTTAACAAACATGCACACAGAAATAGGAGTTGGTCTCATCAGCGAGGTGCAGCTTCAGTTCTGAGCTAGAGACCCATGACTGGGCACACCCGGCACACTTTGGGCATACCCGTCGCACTTTGGGCATACCCGGCACACTTTGGGCATACCCGGCACACTTTGGGCATACCCGGCACACTTTGGGCATACCCGGCACACATTGGGCATTGCCCCGATGAAAACACAAAGTCGAATGCTGGGAAAAGTCTCAGCCACTGGCAATCCCTTGGGGTCGTAATCCAGTCCAGTGTGTTTTTCGCCAGTGTGCCCCTTTTTAAAGGGACCACTTTATGCAAATCAGACTTGGTCCTGCTCCTGTAGGTACAGTGCAACCCAAACGGACGGGTCAGACTCCCTCTGAAGAGAAGCACAAGGAACTTCCAGAAAGTTTCAGCCCAGTTGGACCTCATTAAAGAGAAAAATCAGTAATTCAGTTTCATAAAAAATAACAATCCATAAACCCGGCAGAAATGTGCTTGGTCCACTTGATAAGATGGTCACAGATAACTGACCCTATTTCAGTTTTCCCCTCATGCTCAAGCCTCAGCACTTGGATTACAATAATTCTAGGAATGCGTAAAACGAAGGGAGCTGGGGCATAACTGGAATGCCTGCTCAGATAGCCCCAGTCCATATGCCCACTGCTTGCACCGTCAAAGCGTCGTATTCTGGCACTATTATCCGTTAACCTGAAAAGGGGGTTTCATTAGCAGTATTGAAGGTGCCTGCGTAGCAGTGGAAAGATGCATTTTCAAGGGTTTGCTTCATACAAATAAGTTCAAAGTCCTAGCCCTGGTACAGCTCTAAGCAATCTTATCACTTGAAAGAGCAAACAATGCACTTTACAGCATGCTATCAGCTCCCATGCCGTCTGCAGAATGACCCTTCTACTGACAGACAGGGAAGGGCGAGTTTCAGAAAGACTTTCAGCCACTTCCCGAGTTGGACTAAAAAGTGTTAAATCGGGGTCAAACATCAACATTTTGCACCCAGTATCGGATTAGTACAAATTGCGCTCATTCCCGAAATCAGGCAGCTGACTTCAGACGCTACCTGGAGGTAAGTGTGATAGCTAGGAGTAAGGTGGAGATCAAACTGTGCAGAAAAACAGTTCCATATACCGTTTTTGCACATTATTCACAATGAGTCACCCCAAAAAGTAATACTTGTGTGCAAGCCAACTCAATACAGCTTGCAAACTGTATGTTTGTGCCAATTTTTAGCACCCTAGTTAGAAGGAGGCCTTCCGACAACTTTTGCCAAAATGGCGGTTTGCTGATCACTACCCGGGCTAATTGTTTGATGACGTGAATGTTTACTCGAGGAAAGCGTGTTACATGTGTTACAAGGCATTTAATAGATTTATCTTGCATACATTAAATTAAGCCAGTCTAAGGAGCTGATTATTGTGTGGATCAAATGTCCATAGGTATTTACTGTATCCTATATATTGATGAGGATTTCTTGGAACGCGTTCTTTACTAATAGCTGGAGTACAAATATAATGTATCAGTTTTGAAGACCTGATGAAGCAAGACCATGATGGAAGAGGACTCCGAAACGTTGATGATGTTCCACTTGGGAACATATCTGATGTTACAACAATGCAGTTAGAGATTTTGATAAATCTAAATAGGAGAACTAGTCCAGTACATACTGTGTCACAAAACATCTTTACAAAACACCATCTTATCCAGCGGGCAAGAGTTGGATAGTTCCAAAAGGCAATCCACATGCCTCATTAGTGTGGCTTTCCAGGGTCCAGCTCAAAGGCGCAGACAGCATTCCCAACCCTCCCATTGCTTTGGAGTCATCAGACTGCTGGGAACTGCCTCTTGTCCAGGCTACTCTTGCGACAGACACAGCAGTTCCCAGCATAGACACTGCCCTCACCACAAACCACCAAGGCGACTGTGGGATTTTGTGGTCAAAGGACGCCCTTTCCTCTTTGTGATCTGGATTCTTATGGTCCACCATTTATTTTGGGGAGGATGCTGTGTCTGAGGAGTGTGATGGTTTAGCCCAGGTCTTCGCCCCTCTGTCACTGTGCACATATCTGAAGCGCAATCCATGTGCTCTCACAGAAATCAAAGAGGGCGCCCAAATTTGAGAACAGAAGCGTGTTCCTGTATCACGCTGTGAAAGTGGTTGCTCCCTCCTCTCCCACCTCTTGTGATAACCTCATAAAAATAAGAGCAGCGTCCTCTAACCAATTGACGTGATTGCTGGGAAACACATTTTTTGTATCACTGTCAACCGATAATCTCTCTATTGTTTAAAACAGATCTCTTTTTAATGGCTATAATTCAAGATTGATTTTTTTTTACTAAAATAATGCAACCGACCTCTGATCCTCAGACCAAGGTTATGGGCAGCCATATTGTATGAAGGCGAAACATGGCATGCATGACAAGGCAGTAGAAGGATGCAATTTCACCACTTAAACGTGGGCCATACAGGCACTGGGACCAAGATCAGTCACTTTTCGTTGGAGTGTTGTGATAATTTCTTAGCACGCGTGGAGACACCCATACGCGCGTTCCCTTTCCAGAACAACCCTCCTTTCCCCCTTCCCTGTGTGGTTAAAGGTATTAAACTTCATTGCGAGAACCATGAAAGGCAACTTCACAGTTTATGTTTAATTTGCACTGCCAGCGCGCGAGCTGGAGGGAAGGGCGGAGGCTGTCAGTCTCTTCCTTTGAAGTGAGCTCAGTCTGAGCTGGGAGTAGTCTGTATATAGCCACGGCACTGTAAGTAATGATGTGGTACCACAGACGCTCGGAGCCAGGGAAGCTGGCTCCTGGCAGCGATGTGGAGTCGAGGAATAAGAATAAACTGTGCCCACATTACTGCAAAGCAGGCCCGGCCACGTGAAACCAATGGGCCCCAGGGACAGCTGGAAACTCCGACCGTCCCTTTTACGTGAAAAGCTGTGTGCTTCACCCCCTTAAAATAATGGGAAATGAAAGTACCCTAGGAAACGCAACCGGATATAAGACAGGGTTCAAGCACGTTTTTTCACCAAGGAAGAAACAGATGACTGGAAACTCATACTGGTAGCCGGGAAAGAAGAAGTCCAATGTGAAGACGCTCGCAGCAGAACCCAGAGTGAGACGTGGTACCACGTCACTTCCACGTTAGGGAAGTGACGTGGCCCTCTGGCTGATGTGCAGGCTGTAGAAATAGGGAATCAGGTCTCTAATCCTGGCTCAACCACTGTGTGAACCTACGTAGCTCATTTTTTCACCTGTGCCTCATATTCCCACTGCCACATGAGTGCTTAGAAACAGGCTAGCTCCCAGTATTGTTGTAATCGTAAATTGTGACGAAGCAATGAAGTGCTTTGCAGCAAGTAGCACGATACTCTTTAACCCAAGGTTAGAGGTAAAAGGTAGTAGATTAATAAAAATTTATTTTTTGTTCTTTTGTTTTTTTGTGGATTAGTTGTGGTAATTGTGTTAAGTATTATGTGCTCTATTTAAAAAAAGTCTGCATTCACTATCTTTCGACCTGAACTCTTAAGGTCGATTCGCAAAGGGAAAATGCTAGATGTGTAGCTGCAATACAAAAATTTTCATCCACGTGTGCGTGACATATTGCGACTTTGAATTCAGTATACTCCATTGTTACTCATGCATAAATGGTGTATGTTGTGATTTGAAAGCCTTTTTTATAAGAATCACGTACATTGAATGAGTTATGACTTGTGCACAAATAAAGTGTGGAGAGTGCATGTGTCTATTTTTGAGTACATAAAAACTGGGTTCGACAAAGTGAGCCTCCTTTCCCTAAACACACTGTTGTGGATGGCTGATTTGGAGGGTGTGGTTTTCATAAGGTGGCATAGGTCTTGTGACTTTCGCAGCCTAATTGGACTACGTTTTGAGTGTTTAATGGGTTGTCACATGCAAAAAGAACAAATGATGGGCGGAATGCTGAACAATGTCAAACTTTCACCCCCAGTACAGAGATCTGGGCCTAAGTCCATCGTTTTTTAGCTCTCAACGCCATTCCAGCTTGGACCCAGCCATATGCAAATCCGTCTTGACCCTGCGCCTCATGGGAAAAGTCCAGCCCGAACTGCCAGGCCAGGTCCTCCACTGACACGAGAAACAAGCATCTTAATGGGGGTTTGGGTCTCAAAATCCTCCATTTAACCCGTGCCAGCTACTGTTCGCCTACAGAAGTTGGGTCCTGGTGGATAGTGGCATAACAATGGTGCCATAAGCCCTGGTGCAAGCAAAGAAACGTAGCCCCTGTCCACTGGATGAGTGGTAAAATGCAGACATCATTGGGGTTCAGTAGACTCAAAGCCCTTGGGCCCCAGTGCAAATACACCCGCTGCTCTACTGACAGCGGATCCCCTTCTGATTGGCCTTTTGAGGGAAATGAGGTGTGAACTTGAGTAACAGTGAGTGTGTTGGTGGGGTGATAAAACCCACTGCAGTGGTTTAACCAGCCGTCCCAACCAGAGAAGTAGCGTTCCTAATGTCAAGATTAAGGTGCAGCTATTTCAATGGTTGTTCTGAGTACCTAGTGTCTGAGTAAAAATTACTTTCAGGACTTTCACTGAGGACCTAAGTGTATGGAAGGTGTTTCTACTGCACACCACTGGTTGTGTTCTGTCCATTTTACATTGGTTCTTGTGTTTCCACGCAGGGCCGGACTCGCGTCAGCGGAAATCAGGCGTTTACCCAGGAGGCGGGAAGGGTGAGGGGCGATTTTGCAGCGGTGGGGGCCGTTTTTAGGTCTCGGCCTGCACCAGCGCTTGCGCTGGTCTGGCCGAGAGTTTTAGTAAGCGGGTTTTGGAAGTGCAAACCCACTGGCTTTCGGCTGGCGACCAGCTTGCGTTCACGATGGCGTGCACGCGCGCAGCTGCCATCTGGGTTTCCCATCTCTTCCTCATTTCCTCGTCATGGCTCATTAACTCTCTGGACTCTGATGTTTCAATCACAGCAGCTCACATTACCAACTGACGGCCCTGGACTACAGTCACATGAAAAACAACAGCGATTAGCATTGAAATGCAAGCTTTTTTTTGTCTAGTTAGAAATATTGCTTCGGTGGGTTGATTTCACCTTATATCGCTATTTGTTTTATATTGGGAGTCACAGCATCACTCAGCGCCGCAACAGCATCACTCAGCGCCGCCACAGCATCACTCAGCGCCGCCACAGCATCACTCAGCGCCGCCACAGCATCACTCAGTGCCGCCACAGCATCACTCAGCGCCACCACAGCATCACTCAGCGCCACCACAGCATCACTCAGCGCCACCACAGCATCATTCAGCACCACCACAGCATCATTCAGCACCACTCAGGGCCACCACAGCATCGCTCAGGGCCACCACAGCATCGCTCAGCGCCACCACAGCATCGCTCAGCGCCACCTCAGCATCACTCAGGGCCACCACAGCATCACTCAGGGCCACCACAGCATCACTCAGGGCCACCACAGCATCACTCAGGGCCACCACAGCATCACTCAGGGCCACCACAGCATCACTCAGGGCCACCACAGCATCACTCAGGGCCACCACAGCATCACTCAGCACCACCACAGCATCACTCAGCACCACCACAGCATCACTCAGCGCCAAGACAATATCACTCAGCATCACCACAGCATCACTCAGCGCCAAGACAATATCACTCAGCACCACCACAGCATCACTCAGCACCACAGCAGTATCACTCAGCAAGACCTGAGTATCATTCAGCATCACCTCAGCATCGTCTCCGCAACAGTCACCACCACCACCTCAGCATCACTCAGCACCACCTCAGCCTGCTCTCGGAATCTGCCATCTGTTGATTCTCCCCTAGCGTCTGGCCGCTGCTAGTGTTATAATACAGGTACTAGTTCCCAACCTTCACCCTCCTATTGTTTATGCCCCCTCAAAAAAAAGCTTTAACAAACAACCATTGCAATAGGCAGAAACAAGTTGCCAGCATTGCAAGAACAAAAGAAAACTGAGGAAATGTTTTATTGTAAATACTTTTTTTAATATGGTCGTTCAGTTTTACATAATGCCTTCTTGGTCATATATAAAGTAACAAAAATGCTTCTGACACTTTTTTATTATAACTTTTCAGCATGCTGCACAGCAGCCACACTTCTCTACAGCACAGCTTGAAGACATTGGCAAAGTCAATAGCTCTGGCTAAACACTTTTAAGGCCCCAAAGGCGAGACCTATTGGCTATGGCAATGCTTGTTGTTATTGATGGCCGGTTTTTCAGCAGTGCTGCTACATCGGCCCCCAGTAAAAAAAAGCAGCAGGGGGGCTGGCCCGTCAAAATTGCCAGGGCTGGTTTGGGTTCCCAATCCGGCCCGGTTTCCACGTTCCGGTATTTCCTTTCCCAAACGATCCACAGTGTGGGAGCGGAAATGGCGTAAGTGAGGTGAAACACCTAGTCTCTAGAAAATTGCATTTTTATCATACAGCATCCTGTAGTTGTTCTGTATCGCGGGATATTCATATTTTGCTTACGGTATTCACATATATGTCAAATTTGCGTGTATGGAGAGATTACAGCTTTAGCCTTGCGTAAATATGATTTACGTCGCCTAGAACAAAATTTAGGAATCGGACACAAAGCTTTGACTACGTATTCTGCTGTTCATTTGGGACCTCCACTCACAACCCTGGTCTCTCCACAGTCACCTCCTGCCCTCACAGTCCAACCAAAGAAACAGGCCACCAGACAGCAGGCGGAAAAAACAGACACTCGCCACAAAGGCCGAACTGTCTAATCCCAAAAATCTGGCAGCAGCAGGACAGGGCCCCTCTCTCATGCCAGCTTTCATTGCCTGCTTTACATTTTCAGTCATTAATTGGGGCAAGAAACAGCGGCAGCACTGGCGTGAATGTTACTAACATTAGCATAACAACGGTCTTCTCAGAGCAAAAATACGGCGCCATGTTTGTTACTGGCAGGTGAAGTATTTGCAGGGAGCAAACAGTGGGCTCCCTTTAACGTCATGCTGTCAAAAGATTTTAGGAGGAATTTGTGTGAAAATTAGCAAGGTCAAACAGAAGACTAAAGTGGGGGTTACCACAGGTTATGTTGTGTGTTTTAAAGACCCAGCGCTCTGCAAGTAAAACGATGGTAAAAATGCTAGTGAAAGAAATTTAATTCTGTACGACATGGTACGTAATGATCCCTGGTGGGCCGATATTTTGAGTGTGCAGAAACAAAATGTGGCCCACCCTGAGAAGAGTTGCATTATGGGTGCGAGAGAGTAGAGAGCCAATAAACAAACACAGGGCAATGCCTTCCAGAATCAGAGGCCGGGGGCCATAGGCCTCTCTGACGCACTGCTGTGCTGGGGCTCAGGGTAAAGCTGGGATGCTGTGAAGTAATTAAATGCAGTGTCTGGGACTGCCACCCATGGAGGGGTGTGGGGTTTTGTAGGGCTCGGGGGTCGCTCTCTCGCTGCAGGTGGCCCGGCCTATTGAAAGGAAGGTGACAGCAACACACAATGTGTTTTAACTTACTGCATGCATGGCTGAGACTGGCACTGTGACGGGTGCTTCTAATGCTTGGAGTCACAGCCTTCCCTGGTCAATAATTCCAAGGTCGGTTATAGCGGTTAATTGCCCGTTTCATCATTTCACAGCCTAGCCTTCAGCTTGGCCCACAAAGGCACAGTGAGCATTTAACAGCTGTTAATGACCTCAACAGAGGGCAATGAAGCTTAAATAAAGCCGATAAAAGCAGGGATGAGGTCTGTCCATTATCACTGGAGCATTCTGCGAACACCAATGTGTCCACCTATTTTCTTAGATGCACCTTCAGCTGCAGAAGGATGAACCGGTTTTCTTCATTTTTCAAGTGTTTCGATTTAAAGGATGTGGTGGTGTAACGAGGAAAGATTGCCCGCCTGTTTTCTATCACCAACATTCTGGTTATCGTACTTTTCTGCCTGCTTCAGGACTGGTGCAACAAATGACTTTACACACAGCACAGAAACAAACAAACACAAAAGTTACCACACAAGTAACACTTATGACTGACAGGGAGGTCAATGGCGTGGTCTCAAGCTTAGTATTCTGTGATACGACCATGAAATAGGAGTCCTAATTCAATTGTGTCACCAGTGACGTAGGCAATGTATCATGGGCCCGAGTGCAAGGAAGCAAATGGGCCCCTTGGCCGCTGTTTACATTCAGAAATTCAGCAATAACGAGGGTTCAGTGGGCCCCGGTGCCACTGCACCTGCTACCAATATGGTAGTTACCAGTGCTTTAAATGGGAAAAAATAGGTGCAAGTACTCATTACAATGAGCTAGAGGTGTAGTGAGGGGGCGGGGCTAGGGGCGGGGCTAAGGGCAAGACATGATGATACTTAGCAACTTCTATATTAGTTGCAGCACATACCAAAACGCATGAGAAATGTGTTTATATAAACAAAGCAGGTTAATTCATTACACAAAATGAAAGAGAAATGCAATAATATGTTAACATTTCCTTTTTTTGCAATAGTTGCACCTTTTTAATGTCATACTGTTATTTGCTGTTTGGCACAATACTATATATTTTTGAGCACGCGAGTAGGGAGAAACTGAAAATACCCTCACGTCGAACCAAAGCTCTAATGGCACCAAGAAAATGAAGCAACTCATCATGACCCTCCCCAGAAGATATCTCTTGTCTCTTCCATCGATCTATCCATTCATCCTTTCATCCTACCATTTACCTGCTGATGTCCACCATTTAACCTCTACATTCTATTGTCTATTCAGTCTTTCATCAAACATTCAGTTTTTCACCATTCCGTTTATCCACCCTTCATATCCAAATCTATCCATCCATCTCCAAACCTATCCTTTCACTCATCCATCTCTTTATCCACCCTTTCCCTCATCCATCAATCCTTTCACTCATCCATCCATCAACCCTTTCACTCCTCTATTCCATCCACCCTTTCACTCAATCCCTCTTTGCACTCATCCATCATCCACCCTTTCATCCATCCTCCCTACCTTTCATTCATCCATCCAATCCTTCACTTATCCACCCATCATCCGCCCTTTTATCCAATAATCCACCCTCTTTCACCCATGCATGCTTTCACTCATCCTTCCATCTATTCATCCATCCATCTATACATCCACCCCTGCTCACTCATCCATCCACTCACTCATCCACTCACCCACCAACCCTCCCTTTTACGTTATTTATGAATCTTTGTCGCAGAGCAGACATGTACAAACAAAGTGCCACCCATTTTCTTTAAAATACCTCCTGAGAGTGTCTTGATTCTCTCTCTCTTTTCTCACTTTTTCTTACAAAAACAGGCATACACACAAACATAGCAGACACACAAAAGACTCAGGTATGATAAAAGCCATCTTTTCTCTTCACCTACCATGGCTTTTTTAATTGCCACCAGGGCCGGACTGGCCGTAGCCTGATTGCCACTGCCAGGGGACTGACATGATTCCTGTGCTTGCACGAATGCACAGGATAGTGTGAATGTGATTGACAGCACAGGGCCTGAATGGACCCTGCTCTGTCAAGCACAGCGTGATGGTGAGCACCCGGACATTATTCAAATGAGCCCTGCTGAATAGCTCAGCTGGGGCTCAGATCAGGGCTACAGAAGCGGCGCCGTGGCTGCCAGAGACGCGTTCCACTCCTGCTCACCAGCACAGCCAATGAGCCTACCTTTGCATGAGTACCGGTACTCTCCACGGCAGTAGAGAAGTGCCGGTACTCAGTGATAAATCTAAGAAGTGCCGGTACTCAGTACCGGTGAGTACCGGCCCATTTAAAGCACTGGTAGTTACACCGTGACCCCTGTGAAAATCAATGCGTTATGCTGTTGAAATGAATGAACACCACGTGCTCCCTACAAATGTCCACAAAACTTTCAGGGGTGCGCGTGTGCACTGTCAGTTTTACAATGCATGCCAGGCGAAGCTAAACTGTGAATTCCAAATGTATGTCGAGTGCTCCTTACATTTGCACAACACGTGGAAACTTGAACCCTGCTTCTAAACTCGTTCCATGGACATGTTTCAGCAGCCAGGCCTCGGAAATGTACCGTGGAGCTGAAAAAAACACTTGGCGCATGAACAATTTCCAAGAAGAATATTTTAAAGACACATTACATGTAGGTGCTCTCAGTGTGCCAAGGTAACATATTTCACCAAAGAAGACACCAGTGGGAGAACCTTGAGTTCTCAAACTTCCAAAGTCAATGCGTGACAAACTCATCCAGTAAAGGTTTTTGCTTTGCATTCTAGGATTTATAGTCCTGTTGGCCCCGTGTTTAGATCAGGGCTGCAAGTGCCAGAATAGAAAAAAACATGACTGCATCAGCTGTTTATGCAAACAAATGGAAAACCTCAGGGCTCTGTACGGATACAATGAAGTCTGTATTTGACACCTTAAAAGAATCCGATTTTCGCTCTACAAAGTGGAATTCTATGTATGTGTGTAATCTCCCGGGTGCCTTCAGGCGGCAGGGATAACGTAATCAGCAAGGGTTTGCACTACACCTGGGTGCACAGCCGGGGTGCGCGCACTAGCAGCACTTAAGAAGTTTGGCAGGAAAAGTATTTCTGGGTCATACACTTTCTCCCTCGCTCTGCGGGGAACCCAGACTCGGCCAACAAAGTCATGCACGACAACTAAGACCAGTCCAAAACAAACCAAACCCGCGAAACACATTTCGAGGAACTAAACAAAAGTACAAAAACATGTTAAAAGTAAAACAATGACGAATCGTTGCTTTCAACGTGCCTCACTGAATGTTTCCGTCACATTTCATAGGACGACATTGATTTGAAACCACATCATGGCATTTTGTCATGTTCAGTGAATACATGCGTTTTTTGTGTGGAACGCTTTTGTTTTGGTAAGTGAAGGTATGTTTTGAGCTCCCTGTCACGCTTGCTGCGCCGCAATCGCTGGTCAGGATGCTCTCGGAAATAACTTCTGTGACTGTGACTGTGTAAAATGCTTAATGTGGCGAAGTAAATATAAACAAAACAAAACAAAATCGGCTCAGCTGTTTGAAGTGAGCATGAGAGCAGCCTGATCAATTAATGGCCTAAAAATAGAGTTCCAGTCGGATCAAGGCTCGCGCATTCATTCATCCTTCCGAGGTCGGAAAAATGAGTACCAGTTTTAGTGGATTACAACTACTGTGCTTCCGTAAAGCACACAGACACCTACGACAAGGTATGAAGCGCTACAGAAGTAAAAGCCAACAAAGCAATAAAGAACAGTACGATGTTGCATCATGTCAGGAATGTGTAGGGAGGGCTCTCGGTCCTTGTTGCCCCCTCCCGGTACTTATAGATTTACTTTCTTCGCTGCATAAGCAGGACTACAGTACCCAGTATGTACCTCCACAAATACGCATGGATGATCTCTTCACGCCTGCAAGGGGGCATCTTGGGCTCACTAATGCGTTACGAATACTATGAAAGTTCTCGGGTCCACACAGGTATGATTCAGGTCTGCTGGGTCTTCGGTAATGTGTCCCCCAAGCTCCCCAGCGCTCTCCCCTCCCCCAATCCTCTCACCGGCTGCACACAAAAACTCACCAGCATCCCCATCACATCGGTCCAGAGCCTGGAAATGCTATCGGACATGTCCGTCTCCTCCTGGGGCTCTGGACAGGCCGCTTGGTCCTCCTCCTCCATGGCTGCTCCCCCGCCTCAGCAGTGCTTCAGCCCGGCTGGGTCCACAACCCTTTGCCCCGGGCAGTGCCTAGGGGTGCTGCGGTTTTTAAATACTTCTCCGCGGTCCCGGGACAGCTTCACCATAATCTTCAATCTCTGCTTAATCCACCTCAAAGGGGAGCCACTGAATTGTCCCTTGGGACGGTGGGTATTGGACAGGTCGGGTCCCGTTCCCTCATTGCGGATCCCCCCGGGGTCTCCTGGTTCCTGCCGGCTGCCGAGCGCTGGACGGTGGAGTTGACATTCCTTCGAAAACTTTTCATAGCTAGACGAGGCTGCTACAAGCACACTCCAGCTGAAGCCTGGACTGCACCACAGAGGGGCGCACCAGGGGAGTCTTTAATTATGAACACATGACTCATTCTCCTGGAAGGCTTTGCAGAACGCAACACCCCCGACAAAATATATATTTCACAACAGTCAGTTTTGCACAAGGAGTGCTGGCGAGATGAAAGCTAAGAGGTAGCAAGAAGCACAGGGGATCACTTACAGACTCCCCTTTCTCCTGAAATGGACTCTCCCGACTTCACATGACTGCTCTCACTGTCTGTCCACCAGCTAAGGCTTTCAGCAACAAAAGGTGCTGTGATGTCAGTCAGGCTCTGCGCATGGAAATGCGCTGCTGACAAGGGGAGTGACATGCTTGTTGGAAGGGGGGACCCTAGCTGCTTTACCAGCACAAGGAGCCCTCGGCGGACACATGGTTTCAATCGTGGAGAACTGTTTACAGCAGAAATCGAGCTGAGTGAACAGAACAGGATGCAAGGGATCTCGCAAGGGCATGTAATAATAGTTGCCCCATGTCAGGTGCTAGTTGTTCGTTCACCCTCTCATGTTTTTTTGATTGCATTTTGCATCTTTCTCGTTTTGGTCGTTTAATTCAAAATGCTCGAATACAAGTGGGAACCCAAAAGTAAAAAAAAAAAAGTAAAGGCCAGAATGAGTTACTCAAGCCTGATATGATATTATCTAAAATCATATTGTCCCCACATTTTTATATAGCGGTTTATTCCGCCATAATTACCGTTTCAGGCTGCTATCGACATTTCAGCCGCAGGATATGCGAACGTTTACAACAGGACGAGGGGCGGCGGTGCACGAAAAACATAACTATTTCCATTTCACACAAAAGCGGTACTCTTTTTATGACCTTAGAAATATTAAAGTTTCAGTTGGCCCTGCCTGGATTTAAACTTTCAAATCATTGACAAAACTAAGCCGCAGGTGCGTCAGTCACTGGACCACCTTACCACCAAAGCAAGTGACGAAGTGAAAAAGGTTGTGGGGAAACGCACACGTACTTTATTTCTCCGGTTCTCCCATCGCTGTACATAATAGATTCATACTTCATTCCTAAACCCCCGAAATTAGATGTTTTTACCTCTATCAGTCTTGCCAGGCCTAAAACCTGCAATCTTAATGTTTGCATGGATGCGAGAGCTAATAGGAGGCTGTATGTTCGAATGCTTTCGGTGAATGAAAAACAAAATTCCCCTACAAAGCAGAGAATTCCCTTGCCACAGCAGAAGGGGCTTTTCACCTCACCCCCTCCGCCTCACTGCATGGGACAAATTCTGATCTGCATCACCAAGGAGAAAGGCTTGTTGCCTGAAGTGACCAGTGTCCCAGAATCCGCTCCATCATCCTCCCGTCGCCATTGTGTTACCCTCTGGCTGCTGCCTTGCAGACATGGCCTCGCATGGGAGAGCGGAGAGACATGCCAAGGGGTCCATGCATAGGCAAATACCGACACAGTAACCAGGCGAGGTCCCGGAAACGGAACGGAGGGAGATTAGGGTTGAAGGAGTGACGGACACATAGTACGCGTAATGAGATGGATTTGAACTTTTGTTGAAATCTGAAATTCAAGTTCCAATTGGAATATTTCTAGCCTGCAAAATAAGCCGGCGCAGGTATTAACAACTGGGGTATTTTTCACAGCCTGGTTCCAAGTGACGTCATATGTAATAACAGCAAAGTTTGAGTTGTCTTTCCTGCCAGTCGGAACCCTAGGATATTAAAAACCCATTTGTTGAGCTCTACCTGTGTGTAATATAAGTAGGGCTCCCGGTTTAATGGTATTTATTTTTTTAACATTTCCGTCTGCATTTATCCATATTTATTTTTGGGCCATTTTATCTGTATTTATCCATATTTATTTTGAGTTTTGCGTATAAATGAAGTTTAAAAACTGTACATTTCCACATTTATTTAACTTGTAGATGCGCACTCATACTTTGATGTCCGTCGTGTTTTAGCGGTAAACATCCATTAGTACGCGGCTGTTACACCGCGTACCATTACTTCGCAAGCGTTATAACGCATGCGATGTTACAACGCGTAGCCTTTACTACGCAAGTTGTTACATCGCATGCGTTGTAATGCATGTGAAATAAAGGCTATCCACATCGTTGTGTGTAAACGGACGCGCTTCCGCTTTGATGCGCTTCCGTTTCAGCACAATGACGTAGAGGCATTGTCCCTCTCAAGGAACAGTGAATGCAGGGTTAATTTGCCTCTGATTGACGTGTCATCATTTCGGGGCTACAAGAAGTAGAGACTGTGCCCTGTTTTTCAAAAAAAGAGGGAGTGCAGGAGGCACATGCATCCATACCCACTATGCGCGTGTACGGCAACATAATTTGTGATTATTCAACAGGTGACTGCGGACTTTAAGCCGGAGAAGACAGGAACCGAGGAGAGAGAGGTAAGAGGGGCTGTGTAGTGTTTAAGGGTTTAGGGTAGGGGGAGGGTCGTGCAGGGGGTAGTCTTTTTGGTTTAAGGGTAGTGTAGTTGTGTTTGTGTAGTGTAGAGTAGTGTATTTGGGTTTAGGGTAGTGTCTGGGGTCTTGAAGGTTAGTGTTTGGGAGTAGGGACAGGAATGGGGGTAGGGGCAGTGTCGTGCTGGGGGTAGTGTTATGGTGTTAGTGTAGGGTAGTGTTTTAGGGTTTAGGGTAGTGTCGGGGGGTCGTGCTGGGGGTAGTGTTTTAGGGTTTAGGGTAGTGTCGGGGGTGCGTGCAGGGTAGTGTTTGGGAGTAGGGACAGGAATGGGGGTAGGGGCAGAGTCGTGCTGGGGGTAGTGTTTTAGGGTTTAGGGTAGTGTTGTGGTGTTAGTGTAGGGTAGTGTTTTAGGGTTTAGGGTAGTGTCAGGGGGTCGTGCAGGGTAGTGTTTCAGTGTAGGGACCGTCTTGGGGGTAGGGTCGTGCTGGGGTAGTGTTTTAGGGTTTAGGGTAGTGTTGTGGTTTTTGTGTAGTGTAGGGTAGTGTCGGGGGTGCGTGCAGGGTAGTGTTTGGGAGTAGGGACAGGAATGGGGGTAGGGGAAGAGTCGTGCTGGGGGTAGTGATTTAGGGTTTAGGGTAGTGTTTTAGGGTTTAGGGTAGTGTCGGGGGTGCGTGCAGGGTAGTGTTTGAGTGTAGGGAGCGGGCTGGGGGAAGGGGGAGGGTCGTCCAGGGGGTAGGGGTTTAGGGTTTAGGGTAGTGTAGTGGTGTTTGAGTAGTGTAGGGTAGTGTAGTGTTTGAGGGTTTGGGTAGTGTTTTAGAGTTTGTGATGTGTAGGGTAGTGTCAGGTTCCATCAGGGAAGACACAGACAGAGGCCATGCCCGTGACAGGAACCACAAATCCCATCATACCCTGCGGTGGTTACGTTGCTGACGTCATCACGCGGCCGGATGAGCGTTACTTAGACTCATCAGAGGGAGCTGCGGGTGCCGGTTAATCTACCCGCTGAGTTCGAGTCCTCGAGGTCTGGTAAGGGTGCAGCATTGCACCGCTTTCCTCTTCTTCTTAATTCTTAGCCGCTCAGCGGTTTGCGGCATACTTCTGTTTCTTATCTGGGAATACCGCTCTCCCGTTGGCTGAACCACATTCCGGGTTCGTGCGGGAAAGCGGAAAGTGCCTATGTGTCATTGAGAGCCAGCTGATGGTTCTGGATTGCCTTTCTTATTTTGTTGAAGGCGTTTTCTCATTGAGGATTGGTTTCGTATCTTGGAGTGCTTGTCCTAGCTGTGATTATCCACAGATACGTTCCTAATATATCCTGGTGATTTGCTCGATATCTTATCTTCAAAGGGAGTCTAAGGCTCGTAAAGAGGAGATATCTCTGGTACTTAAAGTTAATGGCATTTGTCTTTTACTCACGAGGTCAGTGAGGCAGATGCAAGACATTCTGTTCAAACATTATTTGTTCTGAGATTTATCAGAAATTTGGAGTTCATTATTATCACTTAAACCGATCGTTTACCTTTGGATTTGGAATTGCACATGTCCTGACTTTAAGGATTATCACTGTCTAGCACTATATGTGTACCTGTCTATGTCTGGGGGCCCTCTTATATTTCTTCACTACAGGGGAATCTGAAATCACAAAAGTCAGCCCGGCACCCCTCTAAAGCTACACACAGCATATCATTGGGTAGGTGTTAAGAGAGTCAGAAAAGAGGTGCGGGTGAATTAGTGCTCCCATAGTATTAAAGTGTTGTTTCATTTTCTTAGATATGCGCTGCAACATGGTAGACAATATATGCTGACTAGAAAACAAAGGATTTTTCTTTACAGGTATATATAGGTTATATGCAATGGATTGGGTGGATATGTAGCATAAACCAGGTTGTGTGTAATTACGGGGCTTAATCTGAATGTATTTATCTTGCAGGTCTCCCTCCCCGCTGTCCCCATCCTTCCCTTCCCCCGCTTGATCACTCCATGGAGTCTGTGTCTTAAATCAGACCGTGGTGGTATCGAGAGGTGGACCATAAAGAGCAACATACGACCCTGAGGATTCAAGGCTGCGACAGATTAACCGGCCTATATATTTAAATCCTCCCGGTCGCAGGTTGAATATGGCCACACTGGATGATGTTATAGCCGCACTGGCCTTGATGCAGACAGAACTCACGGCCTCTAGGGCTGAAACAGCCACTTTACAGGCCGTAGTTGACAGAATGCAAAGGAACCCATTTAATGCAGGCGCAGTGCAGGCGACACACACAACACCTGTGATAGTGGAGGTTCCTACTCCCATACCTTTGCCCACCCAGAGAGATTCCACGGGGAGAGTAGTAAAGTACAGGTCTTTATGACGCAGGTGATGTTGCATTTCTCTTGTAAGGTCAAGGCCTTTACAACCAACCACGCCAGGGTCGCTTTTCTCATCTCTTACTTGGCAGGGGATGCTGCACAATGGGCCGTGCCCTTAGTGCGAAGAGACGACCCATTATTGTACGACTGGGACTCCTTTATCAAGGAATTTGAGAAGACTTTCAATCGCAGATCTGCCACACACTCAGCTGACAGAGATCTGTTAGAATTGAGACAAGGAAACCGGGAACTTATTGCGTATCTTAACGACTTTCGTAGACTTATTACAGAGATGGAATGGCCCGAGAATAAACAGGCTGCTATATTTCATCAAGGACTGAGAGAAGAGATGAAAGACATCCTGGCACAAATAGACCCTCAACCAGTGTCTTGTGAAGATTTGATAAGCTTGGTGTTACGACTGGATCATAGGCTCAATGAACGTAAAGGAGAACACAAGAGAAGGGAGCGTATGCCTGCGCGGTTTGAGGCCCCCCGTCAATCCGAAGTTCAAACAACCACCAAAGCCGAACCCATGGAAATAGGAGCAGTGCGTTCTGCACTTACTTTGGAAGAGAGAGATTACAGAAGGAAGAAGGGTTTATGTATATATTGTGGCAAGAAAGGACATTTCATCAGAGAGTGTACCTTGAGATCTAAGTACCCTCGCACAAACAATAGACAGATGTTGCCAGTAGCCTCTATGTCCTCTGCGGGAAACGACAGGGCTTGAGGAACACCGAAGGGACTTCTTCAAGCTATTCATACATCCCTTCTTTGAACAAAAACCCCCATGTAAAACCGACCATGTATTCTTGGACATTAGTTTCTTTATCCATGACACATGGTGTCCGGTTCAAGCGATGTTGGATTCTGGAGCAACAGGCTGCTTCATAGATCAGGAACAAGCCATTGCCCTGGGACTTAATCTACGAGAGAAAGAACACCCTGAAGCAGTATATGCGGTAGACGGAAGACGTTTGGAGGCTGGTCCTATTCAGTTTTGCACGGAAGACCTGGATGTACTACACGGCCCTAACCATCAGGAGAAGTTGGTATTCAATGTAATACAAGCACCACAGTACGGTGTCATTTTGGGATTACCATGGCTGAGGAAACATAATCCCCAGGTGGATTGGGTGGAAAGAACCGTTTCCTTCTTATCGGAGTATTGCATACAACACTGCCTTCAGGAGAGGAACAATCCAGCTACAACCTTGGCAGGAAGACACCATATCGCCACAGCAGCTGAACATCCAGTCATCTTACCTAACGAATACAAAGAATACACAGACGTCTTCAACGAAACGATGGCAGAAACGTTACCTCCACACAGGCAATACGATTGCCAGATTGATCTACTACCCGGCGCTGTCATACCATCGGGGAGGGTGTATGCATTAACCGAACCGGAAACTATCCATCTCCGTGATTATTTGGACAAGTACCTGGCTTTGGGCTTCATCAGGGTTTCAAAATCGCCTGCCGCCTCTCCATTATTCTTCATACCTAAAGCCAACGGAGAGCTGCGTGCATGTGTGGACTTTCGTGCGCTCAATGCCATTACAGTAAAAAACCGGTATCCGTTGCCTCTCATCAATGTTCTGCTGGAACAGGTAAAAAGAGCCGTCATTTACACACGTCTAGACTTAAAGGGGGCATACCATCTAGTACGAATGAGACAGGGCGACGAATGGAAGACGGCATTTAAAACACGCTTTGGCCTCTATGAATACCTGATAATGCCTTTCGGCTTATGCAATGCGCCAGCCGCCTTCCAATATTTCCTCAATGACGTGCTACGAGAGTTTCTTGACCATTTTGTGGTGGTCTACATAGACGATATATTGATCTACTCGTCCAACACAGAGATCCATGACACGCATGTACGCACCATTCTAAATACCTTGAGACAACACCAGTTATACTGTAAAATCAGTAAATGCGAATTCAGCGTCACCACTGTGGAATTTCTAGGGGTAATGCTGACACCTTGGGGTCAGGAAATGTCAGAGCGTAAAGTACAGGCAGTAAAGGAATGGCCTACTCCCACGACGGTTCGCGATATCCAGTGTTTCCTAGGGTTCGCAAACTTTTACCGCAGATTCATCGATTGTTTTTCCAAGCTGGCTGCTCCGCTCACACGCCTTTTGCAGAAAAAAGTGGTGTTTTGTTGGACGGAGGAGGCTCAACAAGGCTTTGAGGCACTGAAGAAGGCGTTTATATCCGCCCCGGTGTTGCGACACGCTGATCCTGAGCAGCCATACATAGTGGAGGCAGACGCATCCGAATATGCGGTAGGGGCTGTGCTTTCACAACGCCACCTAGATACAGGCCAGCTTCACCCAGTGGCCTTTATGTCCAGGAAGCTCAATTCCGCTGAACACAACTATACCATTGCGGAGAAGGAGCTGTTGGCAATAAAGAACGCTTTCCAAGAGTGGAGACAGTATCTAATGGGATCCAAACATATAGTCACAGTTTTCACAGACCACCGCAACCTCCAGTTCATGACAGCTGCTAGACATCTGACACCTCGTCAGCTACGCTGGATGCTGTTCTTTGTGGAGTACAACTTTTTGGTGACATTTAGACCCGGGAGCGAAAACAAGAAAGCCGACGCATTGAGTCGCCAAACCACCCCAACTCTCCCTGACGCCCTTCCCCTGAATGCCATTGTGAGTCCTCGGAATGTGATATGTGCCACAGTCACAGAAAGGTTTCTTAGGAGCATTAAAGTTAACATGGCTCTTGACAAATGGAAGGTTTGGTTGGAGAGGAACAAGGACTGGAGGGTGAAGGATGGTCTTCCGGTACGTGGGAACCAGTTGATGTTGCCTATCCCTTACTTAAGAAAACAAGTGTTTTATTGGTGTCATACCTTACCCAGTGCGGGTCACAATGGCGTCGAGAAAACCACGGAACGAATACTCCGTCAGTTCTGTTGGCCCACCATCAAAAGAGACATAAAGACTTGGGTTGGTGAATGTACGTAGTCTGTTGCCAGATGAAGACATCACACACCAAACCAGTAGGGCTATTGCAGCCTCTCCCTACCCCGGCCCAACCGTGGGAAAGGATTTCGCTTGATTTTGTGGTAGGGATGCCACCAGATAAATGACATACAGTCATTCTTGTAGTTGTGGATTATTTGACCAAACTAGCCCATTTTATTGCCTGCAAGAAAATACCTACGGCGGGCGAATTGGCACAAACCCTTTTAAGTAACATAGTGAGATTACATGGACTTCCTCAAGTGGTGGTATCAGACAGGGTGACTCAATTTACTGCTAACTTCTGGAAGAAGTGGTGTTCGTCGCTGCAGATCACCTCTAACCTGTCTACGAGTTTCCATCCCCAGACCGATGGCCAGACAGAACGAGTCAATCAGACCATGAAGCAGTATCTTAGATGTTTCGTGGATGTCACTACAGAGGCGTGGGTAGACAGCCTGTGGTTGGCGGAAGTAGCATACAATAGCGCGCTACACAGTTCCACGAAACACACACCTTTTCACTGCACGTATGGGTATCACCCTTGTTTCACCCCCTTCCAGCATCCTGTGGGCCAGGGATCTGTGCCAGAGGTACAGGAACGGATAACACGTATCCAAAAGATACTACAGCAAGCTCGTAAGGAGCTACAGAAATCAAAAACCCTGTATAAAGCATATGCAGATAAACATAGGCGAGAAGGGCCTACATATAAACAGGGAGAGTATGTGTGGTTATTCACCAAAAATATACGATTCAAGAAATACAGTATTTTTAATCCTCGATACATCGGCCCCTATAAAATAGTTAAGTTGATTAATCCAGTGGTGGTGAAATTGGCTTTGCCCTCTTCCTTGCGTATTCATCCTGCATTTCATGTTTCCCTATTGAAACACTCACATTCCGGAGTACAAAAGACACCGACTCCCATGCTGGTGGATGGGGAGGTAGAACATGAAGTGAGGGATATCCTGGATTCAAAAATTTACCGCACCAAGTTGTGGTACCTGGTTGCTTGGAAAGGTTATGGTAACGAAGAGAACTCATGGGAACCGGCTACAGGGGTCCATGCACCTCGCTACGTTCGCCTGTTCCACAAACGCTTCCCGCGTAAACCTTGCCTCTGTCAGTGTTCTTCGGGAGAGGGATGTACTGTCAGGTTCCATCAGGGAAGACACTGACAGAGGCCATGCCCGTGACAGGAACCACAAATCCCATCATACCCAGCGGTGGTTACGTTGCTGACGTCATCACGCGGCCGGATTAGCGTTACTTAGACTCATCAGAGGGAGCTGCGGGTGCCGGTTAATCTACCCGCTGAGTTCGAGTCCTCGAGGTCTGGTAAGGGTGCAGCATTGCACCGCTTTCCTCTTCTTCTTAATTCTTAGCCGCTCAGCGGTTTGCGGCATACTTCTGTTTCTTATCTGGGAGTACCGCTCTCCTGTTGGCTGAACCACATTCCGGGTTCGTGCGGGAAAGCGGAAAGTGCCTATGTGTCATTGAGAGACAGCTGATGGTTCTGGATTGCCTTTCTTATTTTGTTGAAGGCGTTTTCTCATTGAGGATTGGTTTCGTATCTTGGAGTGCTTGTCCTAGCTGTGATTATCCACAGATACGTTCCTAATATATCCTGGTGATTTGCTCGATATCTTATCTTCAAAGGGAGTCTAAGGCTCGTAAAGAGGAGATATCTCTGGTACTTAAAGTTAATGGCATTTGTCTTTTACTCACGAGGTCAGTGAGGCAGATGCAAGACATTCTGTTCAAACATTATTTGTTCTGAGATTTATCAGAAATTTGGAGTTCATTATTATCACTTAAACCGATCGTTTACCTTTGGATTTGGAATTGCACATGTCCTGACTTTAAGGATTATCACTGCCTAGCACTATATGTGTACCTGTCTATGTCTGGGGGCCCTCTTATATTTCTTCACTACAGGGGAATCTGAAATCACAAAAGTCAGCCCGGCACCCCTGTAAAGTTACACACAGCATATCATTGGGTAGGTGTTAAGAGAGTCAGAAAAGAGGTGCGGGTGAATTAGTGCTCCCATAGTATTAAAGTGTTGTTTCATTTTCTTAGATATGCGCTGCAACATGGTAGACAATATATGCTGACTAGAAAACAAAGGATTTTTCTTTACAGGTATATATAGGTTATATGCAATGGATTGGGTGGATATGTAGCATAAACCAGGTTGTGTGTAATTACGGGGCTTAATCTGAATGTTTTTATCTTGCAGGTCTCCCTCCCCGCTGTCCCCATCCTTCCCTTCCCCCGCTTGATCACTCCATTGAGTCTGTGTCTTAAATCAGACCGTGGTGGTATCGAGAGGTGGACCATAAAGAGCAACATACGACCCTGAGGATTCAAGGCTGCGACAGGTAGTGTATTTGTATTTAGTGTAGGGTTTTTAGTTCGCATACATTAACACTTGCAATGTAAAGGTATGCAAACTAAAAACTTCCGTAGTAACGGTATTTGCTAAGTAAAAACATCGCAGTAAAAAGCTGCGAAGTAATGGTATGCGAAATAACGAGTCATATTCGTTTTAGCTATTTAAGCTGTCAAATATTACATAACAATACATAAACTGGTAAATACTAGCATTATACCATAAATGTATGTTGACATATGCTGGTATTTAAATACATTTCATCCTGTTTTTTAATTTCCTGTGCTGTCCATATGCTCAGCTGCTGGCCTATAATTCATCAAAGACAGCATGGAGAGTCACTTAAAAGGAGCACAATTTTCTGTATTTATCCACTTTTAAAAATAAATGCAGACATAAAACACATTGTTTTCTGTCTGTATTTATCTGTAAAAATCCGTAAAAACGGAAAACAGGGAGCCTTAAATATAAGGTTATGAATAGGCCTGGGCGTTAGCAGAACTCCGCGAAGTGAACAAAAAACACCGACAAACGGAGTTGTGCAAGCGGCAGAGTGCGTTAGGTCGCGCCATTCGTACTGATTTTTAGCACGGGTGTTTGTCCCACAATTTTCCAGCGCAAACGGCACCATGGGCAGCGCAAGAGGGCGCTGCTTCTCTCTGCCGCTCGAATAGATTTTCTACTCAAGCGGCAGCTTCCTCAACGCGAACGGATGGCTTCTCAACGTGAGCAGTCGCGAACATCTGCAACCGCCCGTGTTGAGAAATCTCACTGGGAAGTGGTCTAGCATTGGATTTTCCTCGCTCTTCAACTTAACGTTGGCGAGCATGGACAAAACTGCGCTCCGCGGAACAGAGTTTTTCGCAACTCTGCGTGCTCCACGGAGTGCGGAAAACCCCTCAAACTCCACGAACGAAGTTCGCCGCCCAGGCCTAGTTATAAATGCCCCATTTCGCTCCCCCCTCCCCCATATTAAGCTCATTTAATGGGCCAGAGGAGAGGAGTGCTTGGAGCAATAGGGTATTCTTGCCAAATATACCACCCACAAAAGATGTGGTCTTCTAGTTTTCTTCAGGTGACGTCTCTGCCCCCACTCTCCACCACCACTCAATATAAAACAAACCATACCTGCCAACCCGCTTCTCCCACGCCCAGGTCTGTCCTCTGTCATTCACTAGACATTTTTTAAAAAGATACCCGAGTAGTATTCTGACTCCCTTTCCCTTCTTCCATCTTACCCTTAGTGTATATTTAAAAATATAGCTGGCATCATTCCAACATCTTCACTACCCTTTGGCATTTGCCCCCACTTCCTCTGTATATGAAATGTACCTGGTGTTATGTTATCCTCCCTTCGCCATCCTCTATATCTCCCTTTCCCTTGCAACTGAAATACACTTTGGCGTCCTGCAACCCTCCCATACCTCCCAATGTTCGATCTTACCATTCCCATACATATAAAAAACAGTACATTCTGCCACCCTCTCTCAGTTCCTTCTGGTCTTTCCTTCCCATCCTCCACCTTCCCCATTCCCCTTGTGATAAGTATAAATGGTGTCCTGCCACTCAGCCCTCCCCTTTCTGGCTTTCCCTCGCTCAGTGTCCCAGCAGGTCATGCACCAGTTCTCCATGACATAGTGGGGAGCAGCCACCATTCTCAGCAGCAGCCCTGTCACACAGTTGCTGACCACTAGGGATCCGCTGTCACCCGTTGGACTGGGCAGACTTGTGGCAGGCAGGAGTGATGGCGAGTGGTGATGCTATATCATCATCCGTCACTCCACCTCACTTGGTTCTGCGGAAAGTGAGAGGACACCGGGAGAGACAGCAGATTATCATTCACTCTTTCACTAAGAGATCCGTCACATGCTGCTGGCCAATGGAGGATTTTAATTTAGTTCACCATTGCGGGTCCCAACTAGCCACATGCTAGAACTGCTTTTTGCCATCTGAAAATGACAGTCAGATATGGGATGATAGTAACAAAGTCCATCCCAGCAGGTCTCTGACCCATGACTTCCTCCAACCTATGCCTCCCGAGTACCATACATTTAAACAAAATATCTCAGATTGGGCACCACTGTGGAGTAACCAGCAAAGTGAACTATGAATTCAAGAAATACCACAAAGGTACCTGCGGAGCTGCTAGCTTACTGAAAATCATAAATTGTGCACCTCTCTCACATTGATTTATGCATCACATTGCTAAGCGCTGCGTCTCATAACATGATCTCGGTGGTCCTAATGCACGACATGGAAACACTTACCACACAGGATCAAAACAAAGACAACACCCTTCAAGCCACATACCCTACTACTCTGTAGCGTGTTATCCATGTAGGCAAGTACTACAGCGCCACACAAATAGGGGTGGTAAGCTCTATATAAATGTTGCAATGCAAAACAATACAATACAATACTTCTCTCTTCTCTGAAGACCTAGCAGTGTGGAAGAAGACAGGGCAGGGAGCCCGTGTATCAGTTTATAGTAGTGTGACATCACAGGAGTGAAAACACAGGATCTAATTCCCATATTCAGTTTACATATAACATAGCAGACATTTCCCTGTATTACACTTCCCCAAACACCCAAAGAGTGGACATGAAACGAGAGGAGGCTTATTTAAGAGGCACTGCTCAGTGGTCATGCCCCTCGTGCCCACAGGGCACTGAAAAAGGAATGCAGATGCACTTCATTCCACAGGCTTCTCCAAACCCTACTCTGTCCCTCTATACTACTGAAGCACTTGGTGGACAGGAGAGCTCTTGATCCATGCATGTCTTGTTGGTTGCCTCCTAAATAAACCAAATGGGCTACCATCATTTGCAGCCCGTTACTTGTGGTTAGAAGGAACTCCACATAAACTGTGAACCAACCATTCTATTTTATCTCTAACATCCCAGTCTCTTCATATTCATTTCTGCTTTCTCCTTGAATGATTTGTTTTTTTACCCAGACAGAAAAGGACAGCATAGTTGACCGACTTCTAAATAGCTATGTTACTGCAATTTCACAGACCAAGACCATTCCTGCTTACATGGGGAGTACTACACACTCTCGATTTACATCACAAAGCCCTGCGATTCAACAGGTAACAAGCTGAAGATAAACAGGTTCCCTAAACATGGAAGGAAACATTCCTCCAGCCCCCCATGAGTAAATGGTGTCGTGCTGCCAGTCAAAGATACAATTGGAATGCCATAGACATGAAACAATTGTGCTTAATACCATTCAGAAGGCTTTCTTGGCAGCCCCTATGAGGAATAAGTGGTTGCCAGACTTTGCCTAATTCTTGCCCCCTGGGACACCTGCTCCTATGAGGACACACTCACTCTCATACATTATCACAGGCCTGCCCATCCTATCCATCATAGCGGCACACCAGAAGCTAGTTGACAGATATGGCTCCTGAAAACTGTTCAACTAAACAATGATCAATGGATGCAATCATGGAACTCACCAATTCCCTGACTCTTTCATTGACTTACATAAAGTAAGTGTTCTCTGGCTCTTTCATGGGCCAACATAAAGTAAGCGTTCTCTGACTCTTTCATGGGCCAACATAAAATAAGCGTTGAAGAACAGAGAAAAAGCCAGGCTTGCAATCACTGCTACTACACTGCCTTGCAAATTGTACACAATAGTGAATGAGGAAACCCCTCATCTGAACTCTCAGCTCCATTGTAGAGGATAGAATCCATACGTCACAAGCTAGTATGAGATACAACCGCATACAAGCAAAAAAAATCCAAGCGAAGCCTACAAATTATCACGTTTCCACTAATGAGTGTATAGCCATTTCATGTTCTCCCTTAGATCACTAACATACATCTTAATGTTCATTGCCCATGCCTTACACGGGCGTGTTCAATTTTAGAAACCAAGCCTATAATGGTTTGCAAGAAATATCTTCGTGTTATTTGCTTCTGGTTCCCGTAGCTGGAAGTAATTCTACCTATAAAAAGAAAGAAAACAAACAGCCATCTTGCTTCAACCAAATACACTTGCCTTGCAGTAAAGTTTACGGTCGGGGACAAACTTTAACACAAGTCCTTACAGAAGTCCGAAAACTAGAAAGCTAAGTGTTGTGTGCCTTGTCACTACTTGAACAATCCCACAGATCCTAGACCAGTGGTCTTCAAACATTAATGCTGAGCTGTTGTATAAAATATTTTTTCTGGCTCCCCAGAATGACAGCACTTTTTTCACATTATTCAAGAAAATTGGTAGTTCCAAACATATTTAATAGTGCCAACATTGCAGTTATGATAACACATCCTTTTTAGGTCTCGCCTAGCGTTGCAGCGCGCATGCGCTGCTCGCTCTGCGAGGCTTCTTGTAATCGATACAATTTTACAAGTGGAGTGTAGGCTCGGCCCCTTTTTTTCCATTGGCTTGCGTCATCGTGCATGCAAAACGCTGGCTTTCCATTGTACGCGAGGCTTTTTAGTCCCTCCTTGTTGCCGCCCTGTCTCCTTTTGGCCCCGCCCACCCGGACTGGATCTTTTACTTGCGGCAGTACATGGAGTCTTTTAAGTACTGGGTAAGGACTTTTTTTGTACCATTCGTGTATGGTCGTTTAACATGGCGGTAGCTTCAATCCTCATAATGGCCGCCATGTTATTTTGTCACTTGTTTGATGGCCTGGCAGGTTTCGGGACCATGCGTACAGCCTGCTGCGATCCTCGGACGCCGAGCCTGCTCCCACGGCTTTCTCCGCCTTAGTTTCACTGAACGTGCTCTCACAGCGTCAAAGCGTAACTCATGAACGCCACAGTGAATGTGATTTCAAGTACATTTTAAACGCCCAGGGGAGCCCAGTGGACAGACTCCCAGGTGGATGGACAGAACTCGTAGAGTGGTGGGGGCATGGTGTCGTGCTTGAGAGCACACGCTTCAGCCCCCCCCCTCCCGACTCCCTCATTCAGTGTCTTTGGTGGGAGCCCGTGTTCTGGATTCGTGGTACGTGAATAATACTCGATATTTTTTGTCACCTTTTTTGCTTCGGGGCTGAGTTATTCATAGTATAATTAATTACATGTTATGTGGGCTTTTCTTTGGGACAGACATGTTTCCAACTGCACGCCGCTAGTTTGATGCCGAGCCCGCCTCCACGGCTTTCGCCGCCTTAGTTTCACTGAACGTGCTCTCACAGCATCAAAGCGTAACTCATGAACGACAGTGAATGTGATTTCAAGTACATTTTAAACGCCCAGTGGACAGACTCTCAGGTGCGTGGAAAGAACTCGTAGAGTGGTGGGGGCGTGGTGTCGTGCTAGAGAGCACACGCTTCAGCACCCCCCCCCCCCTCCCGACTCCCTCATTCAGTGTCTTTGGTGGGAGCCCGTGTTCTGGATTCGTGGGACGTGAATAATACTCGATATTTTTTGTCACCTTTTTTGCTTCGGGCTGAGTTATTCATCGTATAATTAATGACACGTTATGTGGGCTTTTCTTTGGTACAGACATGTTTCCAACTGCACGCCGCTAGTTTGTAAAACTCTTAAGCCAACCTTGTGGGTCGCCTTCCCCATCACCCACTAGGACGTCGGCTGGCATGGGGGAGCTCACCTCCTGCATGCCGCTAATCTCCATGCTGAGCTGTGCAGCAGTGAGGGGCTGGGTGCCCCTCGAGGACTTCTACCCCTTCGGGCTGGACAGAGGCGACGCGGTGACCCGCAAGCAGGATGATGGCAGCTCGGGTTTGCTTGCCATCTCGGTGCCCTTCCCCTTCTTTGGCGAAACGCACGCTAGACTGTATGTAAGTTCTGGTTTCCGTGATTATGTAACTGTTAGTGATATTTGTTTAAGACTCTCAGCCTAATATACCCACGGGAGAGATGAGAGTTTACAGGGGCTATAGCATAGAATCTCAGTTCGCAGTGCTTCCATTGGAGGCGGAGTTTCTCTTTCCTCATGGACCTAGTCACGTTTCTTTTCTTATTTAAAGTCCGTTAAGAACTACGCCAACAAACCTGCTCAGTGCGCAGGCCTGCACAGGTGACTTAGTGAGTAGTAAGTACTAACCCACCACTGAAGAGGGTGGTGAGACTTCAGCTCCACCCACGGCCTCGTAGCAGCGGCCAGGGCCAACTGATTTTTTGATGAGATCCAGTTCAAAACAGAACTTACAACCCCATCTTGTAATATCCAAGTTAAACTTGAAGCATTACCCACTTCTATGATACCTTTAAAATTGAACTGTATTTTTGTCCAGCAGATGGCCGCGGTCAAATTATGCTTTAGATTCGGCCCTCCTTGACCTACACTTTGACACCCCTATGTTATACGCATCCCTATCTACACATGCTGCATAAAGTACTGGAGCTTGTTCTAAATAACGCAATCTACTTTTTTCTACCTTCTCAAACATTTCAGTACATTATCCCTGTGGTGTCATATACCCTTAATTTACAGTTCTGTATCTGCGATGCCCAACATATATTCAGAATAGCCATATCTTTACCAGATTAACAGGATAACCATGTAACATAAACTTACATTCAATGGAGCTGAGTAGGGTCGGTATTTGTGAAACTGTGGTAAGTACCCAACCCTCCTGGACCTATGTTGCACATCTTTCAAATGTACTCTCCTAAGTATCCTCTGTACAGATCCGATCTAATAAATAGAGGCATGAAACATTGCTTGGTTTAGGCATGCACACTTTTGACCATGCTGTATGCCAGTACTGGGATGAGATAAGCCGTAGATGAATGCCACAAAGAAACACCACTGTATCTATTCCATGTTAACAGACTTGGGCCCAATTTTGATAGAAGCCTTGAACAAGCATTAATAATGCCATTTATTTTTTGCACTTGGATCTAGATGTTTCTTTGTCTTGCAACAAGTAATGGAGACTTCGTTAATGGTTAGTGCATTACTAACGATCCAAGTGGTGAATTTGCTCTGTGACCAATCAGCGGTCCCATTACAAAAGTCAGGCATATGTGGTGTCACCTAATTTATGGACGATCCATCTGTGAATGTTGTGCAGTCTTGTTTTACAAAGTAAACATTATAACCCCCTCACCAGGAACCAACCTTTTAATTGCATATTCTAAAATCTTTTCCATTTCAAAGAAAAACAAGCATCTGCAATGTAATAGATCCGCATTTACGTGAGTTTGAGCTATTGGCATTGTAATGACAAAGCCTTTTATTTATGTTTTAAAACCAAAACATAAATAAAGGCATTGTCATTTACAATAACAATAGCTCAAACTCGCGTAAATGCGAGACCTATTGCATTGCAAATGCTTGTTAAAAATGTGATCAAATTCATAATTGCCAACATGCGATGAGAAGGCTGGTCTTCCTAAAGTCACCACCTCATGCTTCCATAGCCTGAATAAGCTAAGGAAGATTTTCAAATGGCTACCAATCAGCATCCGAAAAACTGCTACACACGCTCTTGTCACAAGCAAGCTGGACCACGGACACACCCTCAACAAAAAAACTCACCAGAAGCCTGCAGACCATTCAGAACTCAGCGGCCAGAATCATTCTCCACCTCCCATGCCGCACTCGTATCACACCACACCTGAAAGAGCTCCACTGGCTCCCCATACACAAACGAGCACAATTCAAACTCCTCACCAACACTTTCAAGGCACTACACTACACTGGCCCAGCATACCTCAACCGTTGCATCTTCTTTCACATATCTTCCAGACACCTCCGCTCGTCCGGACTCTTACTTGCGCACATACAGTGCACACGGAAGACCCGATCCGGCAGTCAAGTCTTTTCCTACATCGTGCCTAAAGCGTGGACGGCCTGCAGCTACACATATGAGCCTCATCCTCCGTTCTTGAATTCTGCAAGAAGCTGAAGACCTGGCTTTTCGAGCAGTCCCACTAGGCCCTACGTTTGGCTAGACTTACACCTTCTCAGCGCCAGGATACCCTCCTGGGTAATAGTGTGCTCTACAAATCTGCATAGCACAACAAAGTGTAAAAGTATCCAAAGAGTGAACCTTTATCAGAAATGGAGGGTAAGGAGTTCTATAGTTATCTGGACCACCCACCAACAGGACATGAGTGACAAAATATGCTATGGCGCCTCACTACAGAGAGGCTCACTGACACTCTGCTTTATTCACTAAAAACACAACACTTTGATTACTGCACAATGCTCCTTTTGGCTAGTACCTGGGCCCCTCCTGCAAGCAATTCAGGCCACCCTAGGAAGCCCGCCCTCAGTTTAAGAAGCTCTGTTGTAGCCTAAAACATGTTTTGCCTACATGCCATCCTACTACAATTCATCTAAAAAACCTTGATAGTGAAAAGCAAGTACCTTAATAATCCTCACAAACCCCAACCCAAGCCACCACTGAGGTCAAGGAACTGTACACCACCTTGTTTCGAGAAGAACCCTTTGTGAGAAGTTGGCCTGGCATATGCTGTCCACTAATTATAGTGGGCACCTTGCACCAGTCCAAACAACCCCTTATTGGAGATAGGTTAAAGACAACCTTATTGAAAGCTATCCTAGTGGTAGCTATGGAGAGCAGCCTTCAGGCTAAGTCTTGAAGGAATGTAAAGCAGCTTGTTTTACCAGTCTATAATCTCTTGAGTGACCAAATGAAAGAGCACCACACCAGGTATATATTCAAAATATATGTATTTATTACTAAACACACCCCTCTAGTCTCTTTATGAGGCTAGAGTTCAAGTACATAAGTTATAAGTTATCAAATCACAGTAATAGCACAAATACACGTTTGGGCCCTAGGGCGTACCAAACCATATACCAATAAAGTGGTATGCGAACCACGACTGAACTAGACACTAGGCCTAGAGCCTCTAGAAGTGCTTGGACCACAAGGAACCACCCAAGGTAGTGACACAGGGGACCTACGGGAGACGCGTGCAGTGTAAATACACAACCGCGATACGCCGTTGACTTCTATGGAGAAAGTCGGGATCGGGAAATTATAGAAAAGGGACACTTAAAAGAGGACTAGGACAAAACCCTTTGAGATCTAGGACTTTGAAGAGTCTCTACCCACGGGAGCACCGGAGAACTCGTGTTACCTCACCCAGGGAAGCCGGGTGCATAGGTGCCTTTCCTGGGTCGGGTTTCGTCGTCGATTCGAATGGCGATCTGCTGCAAAGTGCTGCTGGCGGCCAAGAGAAAAGTGTCCGGGTGGATCCAAGAGTGGATCGGAGTTCTGAAGAACCTGAAAGCAGAGGGGACAGAGTCTGGGTCACTAGCCAGTGACCAGGAAGGCGATGGACAGATGCCCACCGATGTCGAGTGCTTCAGGTGCGTTGACGATCGTCTTGACTCTTCAGCCACGAGGTCCAGGAGGCGTTGTCGGCGACCAGGAGCAGGATTCGGGCTGGTACACGATGTCTGTCGAGTGATGAGGTGTCGGCGACCGGATTGGACCCAACAAGCCTTGGCAACGGCAAGTCTCGGTGAAGATGTAGATCGTCGATGGTGCAGACCAGCAAGGTCTGTGGAACTCACCCAGTGAGGGTAAGTGAGGGCAGGCCTGGAGCAACCAGGATGCCAAGTAAGAAAAGGATTGGCCTTCGTTAAGGGCTACTAGCCAACGGGCTAGCGACCGCGAAGGAGCCTCGTGATGCCGCACGTGGAGCTGGCTTACAGGACACTCGTGGAGTGGGGGCCAGTGATCTTCGGTGCAGGTGGTGCTGGAGGCTAGGGCTACTCGGAGCCCAAAGCACGACTTCTTGGGAGACCCAGAAGATGGTGCACTTGCAAATGTGCTCGGTGTCCAGGGGTCACGGTCTCAAGTCACCCACGATAGCCACGGGCCTCAGCTTTGCTGGGGACTCAGGGTAGCCTCGGGAAGTCTGAGAATCCACCTCTGGTGATGCGATGACTTCGGCGTCCGACGGGAGCTTCAGAAATGCGAACCGGACAGATGCTTCTTTGGTGCCTGCCAAGCAGGGGAGTCACTCCTTGACCCCAAGGGAGATTCTTCAGTCCTCTAATCTTGTCGTAGAGCGTCGAAGGTCCAGGATTCAGTTTCAGAGTTTCGTCCAGGTATAATCTAAAGTCCTAAGGACTGGGTTCCTACCTTTATTCTAAAAATAGGGTTGGACTACTCTGTGGCCCCACCTATGGGTGGGTCAGGGCAGAGGGGTGGCTACACCCTTTTCCCTTTGTCCAGTTCGCGCCAAAGCAGGGGCTGCAAGCCCCTGATCCGGTTTGAACTGGGGTATGCACAGGGACACCAAATGTGCCCCCAATGCAGGACTTCAAAGCACACAGATGGTGCTCCCGCCCAGCCCCAATACACATTATCCTGTCTGGGGAAGTGGTCACACCTCCCTGCAACAGGAAACCTATTGTCCAGGCCTCCCCTGCTGGAGTTTCGTCCAGCAGCAGGAGGCCAGACTCGTGTCTGTGGCAGCAGCATCCATTTTGTGATCCCAGGGCTTTGGAGAGAAGTTACCGGGTTAGTCAGGGTTAACATGTCTTTCCCTCTAGAAGGGTGGAATGCTACCCCCGCCGCCAGAATTGGCGGGGGGTAGTATTCCAAGATGTTTGACACCAAACACGACATGTTTAGGTGCAGCCATTCCAAAGTTAGCATTTTACCGCGAGGATATAATGCGCTTAAGAGTATATGGTCAGGCTGCACTACAAACAGCATCAGAGATGGTCTCCGAACGCTGCAGAGGGGCCCTGCTCATGCAGGGGCACCCTCTCACATAGGAACCACGCACTCTGCCTTTAGGATTGATAAGGCCTGCCTTAGGAGTGACTTATAGGTTTATATGTGTGTATGTATTTAGTGATATAGGTAACCTATATCACAGTAAGGGGTGCATGCACCACCTTACCCAGGCTGCAGTAGCAGACCTGTGGTGTCAGTTTGGATGGCCTTCCAGGGGTGGCATAATACATGCTGCAGCCCCTGGCAGGCCTCTGAGGTACCTATGCCCTTGGTACATAGTATACCATATACTAGGGACTTAGAAGGGCACTCCAGATCCCAATCAGTGATGTGCCTAAGGCACATGGAAACCATTTTAGAGAGGAAGCAGCTAGGCTGGGGTTCTGATTAGCAGGGCCCCAGCCAGACTAATGTCGAAAACAGTGAAGCATCAGCAAAAAGTGGGGGTACCCATGTGAAGCAGATCCTACTCTCCTACACCCTTCAGCCAAACCTGTCTTCCACACAGCGAGAACTGCAGTTCAGCATTACTATTCACCTTTGACACACGTATATACCCATGTTAAAGATGGCGCAGATGTGCTAGATTCAAAATGGATCCTATGTGCTTTCGATAGCCATGTGTAACAGAGATGGTCTCAGACAAACTTGTGCAAACCAACCGCGGTAAAAGACTTAACAGCAAAGCTAATGACCTACTGTAAATAGGGTGACTGATCTTTTGCCTTTTCCTTGAAAAAAGCAACTTCTGGTGTGTAGATACACAAACTTTTATTGATACTGAATAAGTTAGTGGTATAAGTACTGGTGTGAGTTGTCAACAGGTCCAGACTGGCCATAGCGGGCACTGGGTGTTTTCCAGGTGGGCCAAGAGGGTGGGGGCCGTTTTTGGTACAGGGGGCCGGTTTTGCAGCAGTGCTGCAATATCGGCCCACTGTATCAAAAGCAGCAGCAGTGTTTCCCACCAGGCCCACAATCCCCCCCCCTCCCCTCCCGCCCCGCCAGTCAGACTTCATTGCCAGGGCCAGTTTGCGTTCTCCGTCCGGCCCTGCTTGTCAATTGTTGGGTCACCGAGGGCTAGTGATTGAGGTTAAGAATTACCAATGGGGTGACCTTGTTGTTTCCAGTAAGCACCTTGCCACGTAATACAACTTTTAGGCCTCATCACAGAGGCATAACAAATCTTGCAGGCCTCCCCCCTGCAAAGTCCCCCATGCTCTGGACCCAGTCAGGAGCTCTCAGGCCTACCAGTGCACAGTTCTGGAGGCCCCCCCCTGGAGCTCAGGGCTCCTCCCCCGCACCGCAGGGGCTGCGGTAGCTATTGTTATGCCATCTGCTTCATCAAATGCACAAGCACATTTTTCATAACTTGTAAGAGTATCCATTCAGATTGCAAGCACTGTAGCCCTCTAGTAAAGACGGGCTCCATAGGGCACTTTCATTGTCTCCAATAGAAAAACAGCAGACCTTGCCTCGGATACTGAATTTAAAGAAAACATTGTCTCTGTGATCTTTTCAAATATTCTGACAGGTAAAAACAAATCTTGAGCAATCTGCTTCACCTGCGGCTATGGAAAGGCGTTTAAGGCAAGCCATGCATGAAGACGGTATTACGAAAACAATGCCGCATAAGAAAATCTTTCAGGAGATGTGGATTTACAATGAAAAACAAAAGCAATATTGAAGTTTCATTAATAAGCAGGGTTCCTTGACAAGAATACGACTGCAAGGCTAGGCTTGCTCTCAGAGCTGACAGCGGCACAATAAATACAAACAATGGAAAACCCAATAGCTCTGGTATACATTTATTTAAAAAGGCCTCCAGCTGTGAAAAAAAAGATTGTACACAAGGCATCTATGAGATAAAGAATATAATGTGTGATGAATCAGTGCACTTTCAAGATGTAAAAAAAAGTCCCTCATGCAATACAATGCAAGCACTCCATAGGAGGCAGAATAATAGACAAAAAAGCTAATAGCATGAAGTGAGGATAATTCTCTACTGGGGCACAGTCAAAACCCGTTCTATGTCTTTGCAAACAGCGATGCTGTCAACCAATTCCTAAAACAAGTATTGGCAAAGGTAGCAGGTTTTTCCTATGGGAAAACTATTGGCTTTGTCAATGTTTTTTTTAGATATTGAACAGCAGCACAAGCTGCTGTGCAATATGTGTAAAAATAACGTGGAGGGATGAGGGGTGGTTAAGCAACATGAGGGAAGAGGGCCGGGAGAGGGTTACAAACAATGGACTGTGGGAGGTGGGAGGGTGTGGGTTTCCAAACAACAGACAGCGGAAGGACTGAGGGTGGGTTTCCAAGGCAACGGACAGCGGGAGGAGGGTGAGTTTTCCAAACAAAACTCTGTGGGAGGAGGGTGGGGAGGTGGGTTTCCAAACAGCAGACAGTGGGAGGAGCGTAAAGGGGTGGGTTTACAAACTGCGAGCGAAGGGCAGTGGGAGGGAGTCTGACTACAGAGACATGCATTCTATAAGAGTGCATGTTAAAAAAAAAAAGAGTACCTGCAGGAGTCTGCAACCAGTTGTAAGACACTGGTCACAAACAGAAAGCGGTACTTGGTCCACTCTCCATGGCGGGGATACATGTTAAGCCTCAGGAGGAAACCGAGTGGAGCAGGAGACTCTGATAAATAATAAGCAAGGGAACAAAAGTGATATCGGAGCTATCCAATGACAAGTAATGGGCGGGCTCGAAGTCCCATTTAAGCATTTTTTTTGTTTACAAGAGATTTCACAAGCACAGCGCCTAAAGGTAGAATGGAGCGGGTGGGATAGTTGAAAGCAACAGAGAAATCAGCGGTCTCCTCCTAGCTTAACTGTTGTAGGTGAGCGCTGCAAAAACTCGCCTCCAACCACAAGTTTTGCAAAGTATAGATTCTTTGACACGATTAGTGACCCTTTGAGAAACAGTGCTTTCACCGCTGGGGTTGGATTAAGGGACAAACCAGCCTACATCAATTCCTTTAAAAGTTTTAGCACTTTTTAAAAGTCCAGTGTACTTTACTTGATGTTTAGGTATGACTTGTCAGTATGCCAGCTTTTCATGGATCTTTTGTGTGACAGAAACACCTGGAATACATTACATGACAGATGTTCATACGAGATATAACATAATCTTGATGTGGACTCCTGTGTCCTTCATGGATAGCGAAATCCCTGTTCAGTTTGCAAAGAAATCTTTGTGTATTAAATGGAATGAAAATCGTCAATCTCAGTTGAACATTCTTCAGCCAGTGACTGCATTATGGTGTGAACTTCCAGGGCTATCTCTACGAGGTACTGATCTAGTATGTTTGATCTAAAAGGATTGGATATTGATCAGTCCTGTGACACACATTCTCCAGTTATCTTGGAATTAGTTAGCATAGCTGTCCTGGAATCTCATTTTCAAAACAAAGATATCTGAGTGGCAGACCAGTCCCCTTTCGAGCCCAGCAAACCGCTCACACTGTAGCACAGATACTAAAATACTACATTGCCAAAAGGGTTGCATAGGCAAGGAAAAGCAAATTGGCCAAAAGTATTAAAATTAAATGGAGCTAATCACTCGAGTGATAGTGTTGAATGAAAACTTTCTATACTTTTAGAAAACAAAAAATACTTGAATGTAAATACAAAAATAATGTATAAATCACTTTGGTTACTTTATGATTATTAATCAAAGTTTATGTTTCATCTGGGAGGGTTTTTTGCTTTAATATACGGTCATTACTTAACCTGACTGCTATTTAGAAGTTTATGTTGGCACATGCATGCACTGCTTCGTTATTGTCATTCTAATAGTCCTGCATCCAGCAACTCATATGTCTGAGGAATAACATACAATCTCTTCCACCTCTGAGATCCACCAAGTAAGCCTCACTGGTTTCAAGCCTAAAGAGCCTATTTAATCTGCCTTTTAAGAAACTCCTTCCTTCTAGACTATTAAATATTGCAAACAACTTTTAACATTAAGTTTACAGTTTCTATCACTTAAAAGAACTAAAGGGTGGACTTCTAGGATATAATTTACTGAAGTCTTCATACTGACCAAAAGTTACATGTTTTTTCCCCATGCGTTTCTAGCATGTGTTTAGGATAATAAGCTTCACTTGCTAGTTCTAATTGATGTCATGAGAATGTAATGGAGCAAATACACTTACAGGTACATATTTTCTCCTCAGTTACATTTTAAATATTTTGGAGAGACAGTAAATGTTTTATGAACCATTGTTATAAATAAACATCAATATATTATTAAACAGTCGCAGTCAGTCTAGTGTCATTGCTTTGTAATTGTGGTTCAGTTACACTTTCCATTGAAAAGGTATTATTCGATTTGTCTATAATTTTTGACCCGTGTACAAATCTGCATGAAATTTGTCAATCCATTAGCTTAGTCGGCTAAGGTTTGTCACGCCAAGTTTCGTGAAGTTTTGCACAGGAAAAAATAGTTACAGGGGAGGGTGTAAAAAGAAGTGTTTTTCCATTTGCGCTCCCATAAAAATCTTTGCTATCTCCTACAGCGCAACTCCTCAGCGATTTACACCAAACTTGGAATTAAAGTACAACTTTACTCAGAAGTGCTATTTTGTTGGTTTGGTGTAAATCTGTTTAGTTTTTTTGAGTTAAAAGAGTAAAAAAAGTTGCTGGGTGGGCTTTAAATGTATAATGCTTTTGCAATTCTTTGACATTTTACATCGTCATGCCTACTCCTATCAATCACACTTGGAATTTTTGAGACATGTGATTGATTGGTAAAGGACTCTGAATTGTTATCTCCCTATTGAAACTTGCAAGCTGAATCCGACTCAAGAGTTTAGCACTGTAGAAAAAAAAACTGCACAGCCATGGGCAGAGGAGTCGGACCTAAGGGGAACGTAGGAGGGAACCTAGATATGTTATGTTATATTTATTTCTAAAGCGCACGTATACCCGGAGGTGTCTTGGCGCTAGCTCGACTGAAACCTAATATGAGTGCTCATTGGGACATAAAAAGTCTTGTGTCGAGAGCTTTCCTGAATGGGAGCAGAGTAATCATGAATTTGATGTGGTTGGGTAAGGAGTTCCAGGATTTGGATGCACATATCACAAAGCTTCTTCCTCTCCAGGAGGTGAGTCTGAATTTTGAGACTATGGCATTTTTTGATGAGGAGGAACGTAATGTCCTGGGTGGTGCTTACCATTTGAATTTCCTTTTCAAATAGTCTGGTCCAATTCCATGAAGGGCTTTAAAGGTGATACAAAGTGCCTTAAAAATAACTCTCTGTCTAACTGGCAGCCATGTTAAAAACGTGACTACCATACCTGGAAAAGCCAAAAAATAATTTGACTTGCAAATCAAATTGAGATCATGATCACATGAACGGCCATTTTAGGTAATGGATTAGTCTACCATTTTGTTAAAAAAAAAAAAAACAGAGTCACATATAAGTTACGAGTGTTTAAAAAAAAAAGATAGCATGAAAAGCCGAGAGATCAGGATGTGTACAGTGCGGTTGGCCTGATGGCAGAGATTTGGGCAGAGGTACAGGGCACAGGCAAAGCAGGAAGGGTATGCCCAGACGTGGGTCCCGTGCTCACTACACCACTGGATTCAAGCTAGACTGGCTGATGAAGGGTGATGCCCTGAAACCGGTCCCAGGATGCTTGTTTCCGTTCCAGGGAGGACCTGGCTTGGCAGTTCGGGCTGGACTGTTCCCACAAGGAACAGGGTCAAGACTGATTTTCATATGGCTGGGTCCAAACTGGGGCAGTGTGGTGAGCAAAAGAATGATGGATTTAACCCAGATCCTTGTGACTGGGGGTGAATGTTTGCATTGTCCAGCATTCCATCCATCAATTGTTTCTTTTGCATATATTTATTTCTAAAGTGCACGTATACCCAGAGGTGTCTTGGCGCTAGCTCGACTGAAACCTAATATGAGTGCTCATTGGGACATAAAAAGTCTTGTGTCGAGAGCTTTCCTGAATAGGAGCAGAGTAATCATGAATTTGATGTGGTTGGGTAAGGAGTTCCAGGTTTTGGATGCACATATCACAAAGCTTCTTCCTCTCCAGGAGGTGAGTCTGAATTTTGAGACTACGGCATTTTTTGATGAGGAGGAACGTAATGTCCTGGGTGGTGCTTACAATTTGAATTTCCTTTTCAAATAGTCTGGTCCAATTCCATGAAGGGCTTTAAAGGTGATACAAAGTGCCTTAAAAATAACTCTCTGTCTAACTGGCAGCCATGTTAAAAACGTGACTACCATACCTGGAAAAAGCCAAAAAAATAATTTGACTTGCAAATCAAATTGAGATCATGATCAAGTGATCGGCCATTTTAGGTAATGGATTAGTTTACCATTTTGTTAAAAAAAAAAAACCAGAGTCACATAAGTTGCGATTGTTTTAAAAAAAAAAAAAAAAAAAAGATAGCATGAAAAGCCGAGAGATCAGGATGTGTACAGTGCGGTTGGCCTGATGGCAGAGATTTGGGCAGAGGTACAGGGCACAGGCAAAGCCCTGGGCACAACCTCCTGCTGTGGGCGGGTTGGTAGCAGGAGGTTGGAAAGCAGTGTTTGGCTAAAGACCAGGCCCTGCGCCCAACTCCTGCTGAGCGGGGATAAAAGCTGTGCGCTACTGGGGTTGGTTGAGAGCCGGGGGCTGGGCACAGGACCTGACTGCAGGCGAGGCTCTGTGCCCTACCCTCGCTGTGCACAGCCAAAACAAAAGGCTGTGCGCTGCGGGAGTTGGCTGTCAGCATGGGGTTGGTCACGTACTGATATGTACGTATCACTAAACAGATCTACATGTGGAAAATTGAGATTAAACTAGTTAACTGTTATATTTCACACACAACACAATCCAGATCAATAACATCAGACAAGTTCAAAAGAAGTTAAGACAGCATTCAGTCTGAAACAATCAACCTGATCTCAGCTAGTCAAAAAGGGGATCAATGGTTAATTCAGTAGATTTGATAGGAGTGGTCGATAGACAGCAACTTAATTCATGCACAACGTAAGATTGCCTAGTGCTCGGGATAACCTTAAGCCTCAGGCAACTACTGTAAATGGAGTCAACCAAAATGTAATGAAAAAAATCACATCACCAGGCAAGTATATCATTGCATGTTTTCGCTACTTCTTTTTAACAGTTTATGCATTTGACTGATACTGTGAACTCTGCACTATGTAGACTTTTTCTGCTATCTGCTTTAGCTTGACTCATTTCTTCTGTCCAAGGTCTGTATATTAATGAAGCTTTCTGCCATGAGAAAGCAATATCCTGAGAGAGAAACATAATTTTACTTGTAACAAAAGCACCAAACCTAAAAAGGTCACTGAAAGAACATGTCTGTAGTAATTAACATGCACATTACAACACACATACTGTTTTTTTATCGTCTTGGAAAGAAACCACAGATATGCGTTTCATGCAACCCAGTTACTCCCCAGAACCCTGTGGCCTGCCTTGACGATCTCAATATGGGCCGAGACAAAAGCGCTGTGGGTCAAGCTAAAATAGACAAATATACGGCACCAATAGGGGGACCAGGGGGCTTCGGATGGCGGCCCCGGAACCGAGAATCTGCCACAGGGCGATAACACCTCTCATACTTCGGACTGAAACTATTTACGAGAATTTTCGTAAGTGTTTAAAAACCTGGTTGTTCAATATGTAGAGCACTTTCTTTTTTCTTTTGTTCTTATTAGGCGGCGCCGGGAAACCCTTGGGTAGCTGTGCGCCTTATAAGATTAAAATAACATAACATAACATACTACAAGCCATCCACGACTCCAAGACCCTACTGGAAACTAAAATAGGCGAAGTGAGGGTAGACGTGACCCTACTTCACCAAGATCTTCGCCAAACTCTCAGAGGTTGAAGAGAGGATCTCGATCCTAGAGGACACTGTGAAGCTTCTCTTCTTGGAACTCTCTTGGCTATCCAGAGACACCAAATCCCTCCAGGACCAGGCTGAGGATGCCGAAAACAAGGCCCTATGAAATAACCTTCGCTTCATCGGCTTTCCCGAGGGCTCGGAGGGCCAGACTTCTGACGGATTCCTTGAACAATGGATTAGATCCTGGGTCGACCCCAAACACCTTTCTTCTTGCTTCATCATCGAGTGAGTGCACCGCTCACTGGCCCAGAACCCCCTCTGGGGCACCACCCAGACCAATGATAGCACAGTTCCTAAACTATAAAGACCAGGATGCGGTTCTCCAGTGTGCCCCAATCACAAAGTATCTTTTATTCCAATCCGGGCGTGTTCTAGTCTTCCCGGACTATACCCACTGGGTACAAATGCAGCGTAAATCCTTTGACCAAGTCAAACTTAAACTGCGTGCCATGCTTGTACCCTACATGCTCCTTTATCCTGCCAAGCTGCGGCTCGTTCATCAGGATAAAACCATCTTCTTTGTCCGCTCACAACTAATCCGCCACTACTATGGGGATCCTCTGAGGCCTCCACTAAGTCGGACTGTAGCCCTGGCGGTTTCATGTGGCAGGGGCACAACAGAGGCGGTCACATCACCGAGGAGTAGGAGGACAGGAACCAGATTTAACCTTGGACTCCAAGGGAGAAAGGAGCCAACAGTCAACAGGCGCGGCCCAAGCGACCCTGGAGCCACTGGACCCTTCTATGGACCAGAGTTTGGGCTGACAGGGCACGACGCTGTTTTGGCACTATTTGCACACCAGCACCACTATATCCTTCAATGATATTGTTAACTGTGGTTTGGAGAATAATGGGGGGGGGCTCCTGACCTGCCTGAGTACACCTACTCCTCATAGTTCCTTAGTTGGTTCTACACAGTTGGGAATGAGCAATAGATGCTTCTTGAGGGTGGTAAGTATAGGATGTGGGGAGTTGAGGGTTAGGAGTGTTTTGAATGTTTATTTTTGGTTTGTGTGGCTCTGCTTGACAATTTATCTAGTGTCACTAACTATGATGTTTCCAATCCCATTGCGGAATGGCGGTCACTGACCCCCCTCCCCCAATTCTTGGCCACCCTCAAGGGCTGCTGGGGGTATAAGTAGGGAGGACAGAATACCACTTCTCTTGCCACCTACGTGAATCAGTCTCTGACAATAATAACATGGAATGTCAACGGTCTCCTTGATCACATTAAACGGGGGCGATATTCCTCTTTTTACAACACCACATGCCGATGATAGTCCTTTTACAGGAAACACACCTACTGGAACAGAACTGCCACTTCCTGGCCCATAGGGGATATGACGGGATAAACCATGCAATGCATGCTAGGGGATCACTGGGTGGCTATTCTCCATCATCAGAAGTCCTTACTGTTGGCCATCACCAAGGTCACACACGACCCATTAGGACTGCGGTCTTGCTATGGAGGACTGTGTAGCTCTCTATGCCGACAATGTGTTCCTGTTTCTGTCCCGTCCGACTGAAACAGGGCCCAGACTCCTCCAGATACTGCGGTTGTTCGGGGAGGCCTCTGGATTACGGGTTAATTGGGGTATGCGCATATTGGTCCCATTAAGAGGTGACCGATGAGACAAGACCCGGCAGTCCCAGATCCCAAAACAACCGGTCAGCTTCTTATATCTTAGGGTGCATATCACCTGGGAGCCAGACTTCACGTGGAGTTTAAACCTCTGTCCTGTCACACGCAGGTCATGGAGGATCTGACGCACTGGAATAATCTCCCTCTTAACATCATGGGCCGCATCACCCTGTTTAAAATGATGATCCTCACTAGACGGCTTTATGTTTTACAAAATTACCCCTTTCATATCCCACGTATGTGTTTTGATGCAATGCAGGCCATGGGATGCAAATTTATCTGGGCTGGTAAGACTCCCAGAGTGGCTTGGGGGAAATGTACTTGTGTGACGTGCGATGGGGGTTGGCAATGACGGGCGTGCGACTGTACTACTGCACAACTTCTTCCATCAATGACTGGCTGCATGGAAGATGGCCTAAAGAAGCAAACTGGCTCTGCTGGGCCAAGAGAAGTTATTGGGCTTTATGTATGGAACCCTATCCCTTCCTCTCTCCCTGAGGTAACCCAAGTAGCTCTCCGAGCGTGGAGAGACGTGGTCCGTTGGACAGGGTGGAATCGCAAATTTACATTAGAAACTCCATTATGGGAGGGTAGGTGGTTAACCCAGGTATCGTCCCTTAAGGGCTTCCAAGGATGGGACTCGGTAGGAATCTCAAGATTGGGTGATGTCTGGGAGAAGGATTATATGAAATCCTTTCAAGATCTTAGATCAGAGTTCCAGATGCCAGCTTCCCATTTCTTTCGATACCTCTAGCTTCGTCATGCCCTCTCCCCCTACCAAGTAGAATGAAAGAACATCCCTGAATGCAGCCCTCTAGAATGCATGATACTTATGGGACATCTAGGAGCCAGTGTGATATCTCAAATCTACAAATCATTGGTCATTCACTTCCCTACAACGCTAGATGATCTAAAGGTTAAATGGGAAAGCTGTGTCGGGGAGCTTGACAAAGCCTACTGGAGAGATACATGTATGTCCCCCTCGGATCCAGATGATATCCTCTAGACTCCGTCTCATACAATGGCGATATCTCCACCAATCCTATTTATCACCCTATCACTTAAGGAAGGCTGGTATTCGTAACTCCCTCACCTGCCCCAGATGTCAAGACCTAAAGGGTGACTTCTTTCATATGGTTTGGAAATGCCCAGTGATTCACACCTATTGGGATACCATTCTCGGTGTCCTCTCTTAAGTGGTGGGGGCCCCCATCGAATCGAATCCACGCATTACAATGTTGGGAATTCTGCAGGATGTTGGGGGACCTGGGGTAAATAGATCTTTGGTTGGTCTTGGCATAATCATAGCAAAACATGATGTAGCCCACCACTGGACATCCTCCACAGCCCCAGCTTTGGAAGCCTGAAACGCGAGGCATGGACTGGTGTGGCAAATTGGAGGAAATGACATATGAGGGGAGAGGTTGCCCGCAGAAGTATAACAAGATATGAAGGAAATGGTGGGACTATCATGGACTGGACGGTTAATGTAACGCCTAGGCGCCTCATTGTGTATTTGGGGACTTAGATGGCAATGGGAAAGTGATAGTATATAGGATAATTATACATCTGTATGTATGATGAACAGAGTCATTGTTTATGATAACCTTTTGTGCAAAAAAAAAAAAAAAACCTATAAAAAAGTGTGACCCACCATGAATCACAGCCATCACAGGGATGGCGGCCTCCTGAAGTCAGCAAACCATCATGTCTGCGATTGCTTTTAAATAAAAATGTTTTTTTTTTAAATTTAATCCATTTTCTTTGAAGGAGATCTGGATGCATTTAAAAAAATGAAAATGGGAACTACACTTTTTAAGTGTAGGCAGTGGTCCCTGGAACCTGCAAAAATCTTTTTTGTTCAATTTTCTCAAAGGGGAAGGGCTCCCCTGGGGACCCCTTCCTGTTTCCGAATGGCTTTTCATTACATTTGTGTAGTCTGTAAAGCAGTAATGTTTTGCGACTGGATTTTGGTTGTAAAACATTAATACATCCCATTCCAAATCGGTATTTGGGAAGGTTGCCTCAAACCCACCCCTTCCAAATACCAATTCGGTATGTAGTCGCAAGCAGAAATTGCAATTCGGTAACGCGTTACCGGAAGGCAATCTGTGTTCGTAACACATCAAAAAGTCTTTTTGTGGTCGAAAAGTCCTAATTCTGTGAATAAGACCTTTTGAGATGCAAAAAACGCTTCTTACATCCGGCCAACACCCTCCAAATTACAAAATGTCAGGCAACATTATTTGTCAATCCTCTCAGCTGCTGGGATGGAATAAAGCATCAACCAGGCGAAGGTAGGTGGTCCCATATCATACAGGTTTGGGAAGAGGTTAGTCTGTACCCTACGCATATGGTAGACATGCTATTAACAGACTCCGCAACAAACCCCCTTTCACACTTCTGAAGCAGGTGGAATGAAAGTCTGGCAAAGATGACAAAAAATAGCGAGGCAGTAATAAATCCCTCGGACACCCACCATCTTCTGTTCTCCAGGCTTCGGGAAGGCGCGTGCCCTTCATGGGCTCTGGTGATGTGGTGCTCTGCGAGCCAAGCGCCCACCTGTGCTGCGCATGTCAGTCAAGGAGCCCAAAGCACCTGTCAGGGGAGCAGCGCGTTGTGCCATCGCAGGGGGTATTTCAGGAGAACAAACCCCTGCTTGTTCTAAGAGCTTGCACTGCGGAATATTATAGACTATTTTCAGGATGGTGTTTCGCCCCCAGTGTCTGGAGGGGGTGAAGCCCTCGCGCGGCAGGGCTTCAAGTGACGGGGCCGGTCACAGCTTACAGAACTGGAACAGGGGCGTTCATTAAGTGCTGACCTGCAGGCGGCACGTGTGTCGAGGGCAGCATCAGCTGGCCGGTCCCCATTGTCTGGCACTTGTCGTCCGTCAATCCAGGACCCTTAATACTCCCTGAACTGACAGGGTGAGGGAAGGACCTGTCTGATATGGCCGCCGCGGTGCTGCGAGGCGCTGCAAATTTGCGTCATGAGCCGCTTTTAAGAAGAAAAAAAAAAAGGGCCACGTTTTCTGTAGAAACTTTTACAGCTCTTAGCATAAAGTGCCAGACGTTAAAAAATTGTGAAACATATGACTGTAAAGGATTAGCGGAAGAAAATCTAAACATGTTGCCTATTTGGTACCCTTATATTCTAATTTTTCATTTAGAGTTTTCAAATGAACCATAAATTGATCAAAAGTGCTGCTGTATAAACATATGAAAACACAAATGATGATAATTAGACCCATAACACAAAAGAAAATAAGACGATTAATCAAGCAGGATTAATACATATTTAGGAACCCATGATATTAATTATTAATTCCCAGTCAGTACTCCTGTGTGTTAGACTCGTTGCATACTCTCATTGGCACAACCTCTATACTCCTTTGTAAAACAAGCATTGGCACAGTCAATAAGTCTGGCCTATGCAAGAGCTACTGGCTGTGCCAATATCTTTAAGCCATATTGTACAGCAGCATGGCAGCTGTTCAATATGGCTAAAAGTTAGTGATGTGGCATACAGGAGAGTGGCTTAGAGTAGCGGAGAGTGGAGTTGATTAGAGTAGAGTGACGTAGAGTGGAGTGACTTACAGTGGTATAAAGTGGCATGGTATAGAGAGGCATGGCATAGAGTAGAGTGGCGTAGAGTGGAGTGGCATGGAGTAGAGTGGAGAGGGGTGGAGTGGCGTAGAGTGGCATGGAGTAGAGCGGTGTGGAGTGGCGTAGAGTTGAGTGACGAGGAGTAGAGCGGCAAAGAGTAGAGTGACGTGAATTGCTGTGGAGTGGTGTAAAGCAGAGTGACAGAATAAGATACAGTAGCGTGGCATGGTATAGAGTGGAGTCGCAAATAGTGGCATACAGCAGAGTGGTGTAGAGCAGAGTGGCGTGGCATAGAGTAGGGTGGAGTGGCATAGAGTGGAGTCTCGTAGAGTGATATGGAGTAGAGTAGAGTGGCGTAAAGGAGTGTACAGTGGAATGAAGTGGCGTAGAATGGAGAGGTGTAGAGTGGAGTGGCGTATGGTGGCATGGAGGAAGAATCTGGCATGTACATAAAAGGAAGTAATGTTAATAAAAAATAAATGGGCTATGTGGAAAAAAGATAAACCTTAGGACAAGAGCAACTGTAAAAGAAAAAACATACACTCGCAAGGACAGTTTAAAAGAATCTGGAATGTACATAATAGTAATAATCTCATAATCTCATACTTGTGTATAACAATACTAAAGCGACTAGTTCTGAGTTTAAGTTTTCCCCAAAGTCAAGGATAAAGAATTAAAAGTGTACTTTTCAAAATTCCAGATACATTTTAGGAACTTCTGTTGTGGTGGTATAGTCTGGATGCTGAGAGCCTTACTCCATCATATGTTGCATCCGCAGGCTTGCTGGGTTTGCCATGCGCCTGTGAGATCCTGGACTCCCTAAAAGTGTATCAGTATCCATAGTGTGACCTTTTATCAGAAATGGGGGCTTTGAGGGTTATTTGGAACCCTCCACCTCCCCTGTGCCGCTCACTCTGGCACCTACTTCCAGCTAGGAAAGAGTGAAAAAATATATATTACTGATGGCCCATTACAGAGTGGCTGACTGCTATGGTTTTCTTTCAGTAAAACAGCACGGTTTTAACCATGATGGCTGTCTGTGTTCCCTAGGTGCATGGTAAATGCTCCTATTGGCCAGAGCCTAGAACCCCTCTTCGGATCAATTCAGGCCCCTTAACACAGCCTAGCCCCAGTTTGAAGACCTCCGCTCTAAAGGAAGAAGAAAATTGGCAACAAGGAGGGTCGGACTGGCCATAAATTCCGTTTGGCATTTCCCCAGTAGAGAGGTTGGTGGGCTTGAGCCAATGGAGAGGAGTTGGCCTAACGGCTATGGCGGTAAACCTCAAATCTGGGGAACCGGGTTCGAGTCTCGGCAAGGACGCGCAACATCCTGTGAATCTGGGCAAATCACTTAATCTCCCCGTGCCTAGCAAAAATGAATGTGTCCTCATGTAACACGACTGGTGCTCGTGTAACGCGCTCCGATACCTTCGGGTCAAGTTTGCGCTATATAAAACTCCGTAAAAAAAAAAAAAATGGAAGGCGGTTTTTGAAGGTCAATGGCCACTGCCTCTGTCTCCAGCTCTCAGAGTTTATGATAGCAGGCACAGATGAGAGAGAGAGGTGAGAGAGAGTATTCCCATTCTGCTTTTGGCTCCCAGTCCGGCCTGGGCAACAAGCCGACCACGCAGTACACTGTCTGTACGTAAACTGTGTGGACCCTGTTTGTTATCAGTATTACTTACCTGATGTTACACTTATGACCCCACTTCCCTATCCAATTTGTGGCAGGGCAGCAGCTCACCCATGCACCTGCTACACGGTGTCAAATGCTGCAAAGCAAGGTAGGCAGTAGACATGATGAAGCTGACCGAGCATGGTAGGACAGGAAACCAAGATCTCACCTAGCACAAATGTTCAAACTAGTCCACACAGCTGGAGGCCGCAACCTGAATGGGAGCATGAAGGCATAACTGTGGCCCACCGGGAAAATGCCATGGCCTGCCTGGCTCCGAGTCCTGGTGCTATACATTCTGCACCTCGAATAATCCCTGGAAAAGGGTGTGTCCATCCTACCAGGACCAGCTTTAGGCATGGGCGAGCTGGGCCCAGGCCAAGGGCGCCTAGTTTCAGAGGGGAGCACTGGGCTTGTCTTGAAAAGTGCTTTCATTATTTATTTAATTTAACTACAAGTCGCCCAGACACCTACTCTTTGTTTCTAGGCGCTGCACAAATGTTCCATCCCCTTAATCTCCCTTTGTTTGCCTATCCCACCTTCCTGACTTCACATTCACATCCTCTTCCCTCCCTATGTGCTTGATGTCCCACCTCTAATTTAGCATCATCCAAGTAGGTGATTCAGGTGAGGGGGGGAGGGGACGTGACCAATGAACACAGAAGCCCCTCCCTACCCCTACTTCCCACTAACATTACAAGCAGAAGGGAGGAGGTCAGTGGTAGGCTTTTCACAACTCATCAACCAACTGCATTGCCCATTAAACATCCCCCGTTCACCAGTAGACGGCAAGGTGAGCGGTGTATCTTATTTATGCATTTTTATATAGCGCAATCTTTACCCAGAGGGGTCAGAGCGCTTTACAATAGAGCGAAGTAAATTACATAAGGAATGAGAGTAGCATGGAAATAGGTACAACTACTTATAGGAACTCGTGGTGAAAGTTACATATTAACAAGTTACTGGTACATTCAAGATTATAAAATACGAAAAGGAGGCGCGATTCAGGTAATACGAGTACAGAATGGGTGCTTGTTTATCTCACGTAGACATAGGAAGTACAAATGTGTCATGGAGCAGACCGAGCTTCTCTCATTCAAGCAGAAAAGGTGTAGCACAGCACTATCAACACGCATAACAGTAACTCCTCTGCATTCTGTAGTCTGGACTACCTCATGCGATAACAATCGTTTGCACATAAAATAAGCACACATGAAACTGTCCGGATATAATATATACACCGTACTTCAGATAGCCTCCGGAAGCGGAAGTTCTGCTGCCTTTAAATGCTGAAGAAAGCTAAACCATGCACCAATCTGGAACTCATCACGCGCTGATTCAAGTGTTTTTGGGGAATGTGTCAGGCGTTGCGTGCTGCTAAAGAGTTTCTGGTTGAGAGGTAACAATTAGGCGTGACTACTGCATGGGGTCATCAAAGAGCCTTTGGAAACACCACGCCCCCTTCTGGAGTTTATCTTTCAGGAACACCGACATCAAACGCCTAAAATGGGCTCTCCCTATCCCAAATGTTAGCTTGCAGAGGTAGCATGCTGACCCTGGTATGCTGTTTGTAAGTCATCTGCATGTCAACCAAGGGCGCTTGAAGGCAGACAACTGACTTGAAAACTGATAACAACCCATATGGGCAGATAACTGACATACAGGCAGATAACTTGATGTAAGGTCACATAAAAAAGTGGCCTGCCAGACAGAGTTCATCTTTTTGACGTGCCGGTTTCTGGTGATCAGTGATGGTGGTGTTAGTGCACTATATCAGTGTGTATAACAACAGACTTTACCTGCTTTAGCATTCTTTCTGGTACTTAAGCATTTGTGTACGTAGTTTATGTTGTTTTACCTCTTACTACTTTACTGTGATGTGATAAAGCATATAAGTGTGGTGGCTGGGAAAGACGGCGCACACAACCACAGTAGTCGCAATTAAACACAATTAGATCGTTTTTTTTTTTTTTAAATGTCCATATGTTTCTGGTTCTCTAGGAGGAGGAAGAGGAGGAGCCACCAAGACTTCCTCTGCTTGATTCCAAAGGTCAAAGAAGTGGTTCTCCAAGCAAGCACTCAAGAATCTATCGTTGAGGTCGTGGTTTCAACACGTGCTTTATTAGACATCCATGAGTCCATTTTGCCCTTGCTGACACGTTTCGTCTAATGCTGACAATGTTGCAGGAGACTTCATCAGGGTTAGTCTTCTGTTGTTGTATACAAACAGTAAAAGAAGTCGAAGAGTCCATTAGTGTAATGTCTTATTTATCCCCACTAACTTGTGTAAAGTATAGGGCCCTGTATGTTGTCATACCATTCTGTCTGAGGGAGGGTACTCCTGTGTGAACATTTGCGTGTCTTGTCGTTCAGCATTCCCCTTCTTTCACTTTACTGTGATGGCACTAGATCAAAGCCCATACGATATCACTTCCTATGATGTCATCAAAATTAAGGGTCATATTGCATTGCTTAGAATGATGTTGTGGAGGTCTATGATGAGGTACCGCTTCCTGTGACGTCAGTGGGATTCAAAGTTTGTGCCATGTCACGTATGCTATGCCGGGAGTTTTGTTGACGTGACTTTTATGACTGGAGCAAACTTTTATGAAAGTTTTTCAATGTTTCTTTCAATGTTGCTTTAACTCTTACATTTGCAATAATGATTTTACCGATATTCCCAATATAAAGCATGCTGAAATTTCCATGTATTTATAATTTGTTGTAAGCCATTAGCAGAACAGCATAGTCGAACCCTCTTCAGTCATTGCTCTGATGACAGAACAGCGAAAAAGATTCCGTATTTCACTCCTCTGATGTCAGAGCAGTGATGAACTGTTTGAATCCATTGGTTGATGATATGCGGATTCACTTCTTCACTCTGGTTGTGAGAGAGCAGAGGTAGGTGGTGGAACGATGGCTGATTTTCCACTGTCTCATCTGCCTTCTCTTGCCTCTCTCAGGGCACCACAGACCTGAAGGAGACGGGGAACAGAGGCAGCATTCTTGTGCTGCCAACCGCCATTGGTGATTGCCAAGGCACTGGGTATTTGTGCTTTTACATACTGGAACGGGGTGGTGAGAGGGTGCTACTGAAGGAGATTTTAAAATTTTTCATTTTAGTTTAGTTTTATACAGCATGAACTCGACCCGAAGGCATTGGAGCACTTTACATGAGCACCGGTTACATTACACAAGATCACGTCCAGAATCACAGGATGTTGAGCCAACGACGAGACCCGAAACTTGTTCACCAGTTCCAAAGCTGGCAGTTCTGGCCCTAGCGCCACATCCTCTCCCCGGAGGATGAGTGAGGATAGATGTGAGGTCACCAGATCATTTTTTTAAAATGTTTTGAGGGCAGGATGTACTACTGTTTGGGGATAGGAGGGAGGGCGGCTGGACGGCAAGTATTTAAAAAAAATATTTTAATGAAAGGCAATGACGCCCAGGGGGTGGTGGTTGTGGTGGCAATCCACCAGTATTTCTAAAGGGAAACTAAGAGAAGGGAAAATTTGATGACATGTTGGACATGACTATCTGACGCTGAGCGAGGGTTTGGAGGAGCACACTTAAAATTTAATTTTGGACGTGTAGCAGTCAAGGTTCTGAGTGACATCAAAAACAAACTTCACTCTTATTGTGTATTTTATGGAACCCCTTGGATTAAAAGAACCCGACTATTCCCAGCTACCTATTAGAAAAAAAATATTATAAATCCTGAAAAAAAAATACATACGGGAGATTAGATCATACACGTCCATAGGGACACAAAGTCAGATGAATTTATTGTAAAACTCAGCAGTGAATTTCTACACAATGGGAGGCATGATAATTGTATAAACATGTTGCACCGCCTCAAGTGCGGAGTACTCGCCAAAAGCCCAGTTCAGGTACAGTTACAAACAGGCATTAAGAGGACTCTATAGCCCAGATACCCCAGATTTCCAGCCATCACTTCATTGATCGAAGTACTGGAACAAACCAGACACACAAGCAACTCATGGTGCCAAGGTAAGCAAAATATAAACCAAGGGATCTGTGTCCTCTCCCTGAGCCAGGGGTGTAGACTTGGGAGAAACAAAAGAGGAAATCCAACACTTTTTGCCTGCTGGCCGTTCAGCCTTGGCAGAGACTGCAGTCGGGCATGTGTGACTTGTTATAGCACCGCCAAGCAATACTAGCTGGTGATCTTAGAAACTACAGCAAGGGAGCCTAGATTGACTCTAGAAGTAACAGATATCATCCAATATTAAGGGAAGAGGTGGAAATAGCATTGTGACTAGTGGCGTGATAATGCACGCCCAGTGTGTGGGGTTACCAGATGAATCCATGTAGGTGGGGATAACATTCCAGGGCTTTCTTCTTACAGACCATTCGGGCCTGAATGATTCAACTGAAGCGAGCCCAGACTCCAGCTAGGAGATTGCATTAGTATGTTAAATGGCTATAGCACCAGAATATAAAGTTTTAACTATTATGCTACAAAAATATTGCAGTCAAAATATCGATGACCAAATTTACGTGAAGGTAAGTACAAATAGGTAAGTATAAAATTACTATTCTTAACTCCACATATATGTAGCTTGAGGACATATATCTCTTCATGAGAGTGGGAGAACCATAAAATACAAATGAAATTGGGTCAAACTCAGTACAACAAAGACAGGAGAATGAGAACCGGACCATTGGGAAGAACGGTGGGAACAAAGGTAAAGGAAAAATGAGAACAGGGCCATGGGCCAGGCAGAATACTGTTTGGAACCCATGAAAGAACCTAGTACACTAACCAAGCTAGACAATACACCGGTTCATTTATCTAAAGAAAACAGTTCCCTCCACTAAAATGCCAGGTCTAGGCTCAAGCAAAGAACAACTGAGGAAGGGCTGATGACCACTTGCACCAACCCACCATTACCAGCAGAATCAACCACCAAGACCTAGGAAAAGCAGTAACTAACCTGTGCAGTACAGTGTTTGGTGAGATCCCCAACAACGGGTTACTCTTTCATAGTTGACTTATGTTATGCGGAGAGTCAGAAGACCCACATTCCCGCTGTGATAACCCCCCGCAGGGAGAACCCAAACATTCTCAGTTCCACGTGAGTTAGGGCAGCAGGTTGCAAGATCCACCTTCCACTACAGACCTTATCCACAGGGAAAAGCCACACTCCTTCTACTCCACACTTACTCCTAGCGCTGGAGTATGTCCAGTGGCATCCATCCCCCCACAGAGCCACCCCAGGGCAAACCCGCTAACGCGGACAAGGTCTACACCAAAGTGCTATGAGACCAAACAGTTGAAGAACATATGATACGCAAAAACTGTGTGATGTTATATTACAGTAGTAGTATCATTAGTAACAGTAATAGTGAGAGTAGTAGTAGTTGCTGCAGCACTATAAGTAGTAGCACTAGCAGTGGTGGTAGTAGAGATTGCATTAGGATTAACATTAGTAGTAACGGCAGCAGTAGGGGTATTAGTTGGCGTAAAAGTGGTAGTAGGGTTAGCAGTAGCATCATGCAAAGAGATTGTAGTAGTGGACGCAGTAGCATTGTAGTAATAATAGCAGATGCAGAAATAGTAGTGGCAATAGAAACAGCAGTAGAAATAGTTGGAGCAGTATAAGCCACATCAGTAGCCCGACTGACAGTAGTAGTACTAGCACCAGTGGTGGTCGCAGAAGTAGTAGTTACTGTGAAGCGAGAAGGTATTCAAGAAGCAATTTATTATCCCTGTCACCTATTTCAGATCCGTTTTTACCCTGTCTGCAGCCCTGCCAAGTTTCCCGGGAGCAAGTATGATGTGGTGCTCGAGTCCGGTTTTTTTCCTTTTAATTCCGGAACTTGTAGTCTGCTTAATTGCATTTTAAAAACAGAAATACAAGTTCCAGAACTCAAAGAAAAAAAAAAAACTGGACTGGAGCAGCACATCACGCATGGACCTGGGAAACTTGCCAGCTACGGTTCTGGTATGTTTTTGCTTTCGCCTCACACCAACCTGTTGCACACTGGAAACACTTCCTGGTGCCTACCACCAGTCAAAACAACTCTTCAGACCTTGAGCAGTCGGAGGTTTTGTTTTCTGTGTTCCCGACGCTTTGGCTGCATCTTGCGCGCAGGGCAAATTGCATTGGTTTCGCTGGTTTTGGGCGAGAATCCAAAGCTGTGCCCCGTAAATGGAACAAACAGGGACTGTTCTCACACATTCAATATATCTCAAGGGTCCTGAGAAGAGCACGTCTCAGTGAAGTGCATTTTGCATTCTGGTAATTCTAGTACCTAATTTAATGTTACACAGGCAGGAACAAAGTCCGAAACAAGAAGGAAAAAAGTAAACAGAACTAAATAAACTATAGTATTTCACAAGGGACAACTTGTGATCTCTGCACATGGAGGTTTAATAATACATTGGAACTCAATATTTGGATGTATTTTGTCTATAAACATTGCAGCTTTTACGAATTCGAATGAACTTCCATGTTTTGCCTATTGATTTTTTTCCTAACTAGTCGCCAAATGGCCATGCGATGCAAATACTGTGAAAATGAAATCGACGCCGAGATGGGCCATGCTGGCTGGCTCGAGGCGCTGCGAGGGGCCATGCTGGCTGGCTCAAGGCGCTGCATTGTATTGCCATGGGATAGATCACGGGACCCGATCCACTCCTGCCACGAATGCTTCGCCGTGTTGCCGAAAATAAAAGAGAAAAGTCACAAGCAGCAGAGAGAGATTACTCCGCAGATGAGCAGCCTCGGGGCTGGGCTGCCCTCCTGCAGGGAGAGGCTACACAGGCAGGAAGGCACAATTAACAATTAACCGAGACGATGAAGGAACTTGAAAGGAAAGGCCCTTCCGGGCAAACGAGTTGGAATCCAGTAAAGGGCCAACAACAGCGTGCCCAGGCTGTGGCCACGTTTTGTCTGCTTTCATGGACAGTGCGGTTACAGAGCTTGTTTGTGTATGACAATCGTCACGCTATTTTTTTTCATTTTTTTTATCGTCATTTGTTGGAGCGATCTTTTTTAGTGTTCAAGTTGGTAATAACCTGAGCTCCGATGCCATCTTCTACAGTTGCCCACATTCTGTGACTCTGGGGTAATCACTATCAGTCCCGATTCACCCCAAAACACTAAGGTTTGATAAAAGCCTATTGGTTAAGGGTAATTAGCACATACTCTTTTCACTTTTTTCAACACTTGGAAAACTTGTTTTTTCATTTGGAGAAATAACTTTGTCTTTCAATCAATCATGTCACTTATAAAGCGCACTACATACCCGCGAGGGTCTCAAGGCGCTGGGGGAAGAGGGGGGTGGTGCTGCTACTGATCGAAGAGCCAGGTCTTGAGGAGTCTTCTGAAGGCCAGTAGGTCTTGGGTCTGTCGGAGGTTGGTGGGGAGGGTGTTCCAGGTCTTGGCGGCGAGGTGGGAGAAGGATCTGCCGCCGGCGGTCGTTTTCCGGATGCGGGGGACTGTGGCGAGGGCGAGGCTGGTCGAGCGGAGCTGGCGGGTGGGGGTGTAGAAGCTGAGTCGTCTGTTGAGGTAGGCTGGTCCGGAGTTGTGGAGTGCTTTGTGTGCTTTGTGTGCGTGGGTGAGGAGCTTGGGTGAGGGTGAGGACTCCCTCCGTGGTAGGATCTAAAAACCAACACAACTTCCACCATACGCTGCAAGGTCTGACTTACCTAGATTCAACCCAATCATACATGCCAACAATCTTAACTGGCAGTTCGGGCTGGACTGTTCCCATGGGGAGCAGGGTCATGACTAATTTGCATATGGCTGGGTCCAAATTGGGGTGGCGTGGCGAGCAAAAAAACTATGGATTTAACCGAGATCTGTTATTGGGGGTGAATATTTGATTTGTTCAGCATTCCACCAATCATCTGTTCTTTTTGCAACAATCTTAATTTAGGCGGGAGACAACTGATTCTTTAAGATAAAAAATATGTTATGTTAGCTTTCTCTTGCTTATTATATCTCTTAGGCATGTATCCACAGGCGTCATGTCAGAGCAGTTGGCAGGGGTGGCTAGGTCATAGACCTAGGTCACAGACATAGACGTGTCTCAGACCTAGCTACCCCTGCCTACTGCTCTGACATGAACACTTGTGGCTAGGTGCTTAAAAGGTATACATTTTGTTTTAACGAAGAGGTAGGTTTTTAACAAATTTCTCAATCTGAGAAATTCATTTTCCAGTCTTAAATGTATTGAAAAGGAGTTTCATAGAGAAGATCCTTGCCCATTAAGGACTCTGGACTCTTCTTTCAGATTTCTAGCAGGAGAGTGGTCTAATGTATAGTAAGTTGTGGTTTGCAGAGCCATGTCTTCTTGGTATAAGGTAAGGTATGCATGATGGACTCTGCCTGTCCAGGTATTTTTCATTGAATTTTGGGACTAATAGTCTAGATTTTAAAATGAAATACAAAAGCTTGATTCAAAGAAAATACTTGTACAGGAGCAGTTAGTCACACATGGATCTTGGAGGCTTGGCACAGCTGTGAATGAACAATTTAGCCAACTAGTTTGTTGATCATCCATGTAACACTTTGTGGACAAGACGAAGGGATTTGAAGTTTGTGCTTCCCTTTACTTGGAGACATCGGAGGACTCCAGAACAGGCGTGGTATGGCAGCTGTAAAGAAGCCAAGGAGCCTGGCTCTGGACTATGAGGACTGGAGATTGATTTGTTGGGTAGGCCAACACTCAGGCTATTATAATAATATAGGTGGAAAATCATCACTGCAAGAACTAAAGCAATCTCCTGAGAGAGGTGTTGGAGAGGAACAACACCTCTTAGGGTACGTAAATAGTGGAAAGTCGATTTGGAGATACAATGCACCAAGGTTGTGGGTCTCTCCCTACAGTTTGTGGGGGGGCACAGGGACATAGGCCAGTGAAAAGGCAGATGGGCTGAATTAAGTCACAAAGAAGCATGTATATCTATATCTTTGTTTGATTTTCAAATAATTCCAGAATTGGCTGTTGATGTAACATTTGACATTACTAAATAATAAGTGGAAATGTTACAGAAATGTAGACGTTCCCTGCCCACACTAAGGAGAAAAAAAAACCTTCCAGCATGCCCTGACGTTCGCTTCAAATTGTAATGCTGATATCTAGTGGATAGCTCAACAAAGGGTTCATGCAAAGTGCTGCTGCCAGATGAGAAGTTCTGGCAAACAGCAGCTCGTCCGTCCCACTTGATCTCAATCGGGTCCTGTTAAAGGCTTTGTAATCAGACTCATACCTCCTGCCATCACACCCACACCGCAACGACCTGCTGTTCCCACAACAAACACCAAATTTTCTTTCCGCTGTCCTGGTCAATCCAATTTAGAGACGGCCCTGGGTATATTGCAGGTTTAGACAAATTTATTGTGGATGCTTTCTCTTGTTTTTAGCTGCAGAGATTCTGTGGGTGGGAACCAGGAGCAGCCATAGTCACTAAGGTAATGCTGTTGGAACTCTGGGAATTAGAATGGTCAGGGTGTTCCAAATGACTGAGAGTTGTTTAACACACTCCACTAAAGTTTCAGGCAAGATTCGTTGGTATTCATTGTAGGTAGAGTGGCAAGATGCTGGTTGAGGTAGGAGGAAGCAGAGCTGAGACAGGAGGACTTCTCTTCACTGAGGCAAGGTACATCTGGGACCAAAAGAAGAGACAACACAGGTGTGGATAGCTGGGCGTTCGTTTGTCAAGTAGGTGGCGCAGCAAGTTGAACGGAGACCTTTTGGGAAACAGCTAGGTTTGGAGGTGAGCCAGATTCATGTATACTTGGTGAGGAAAAGAGGAATGCACTGGCGACAGCTCATGGTGGCCGCAATACATCTACACAAGGGACGGGTTTGCCTGGACATGTTTGTGATTAATTTAGAGGGAAATGACTTGGTACATATGATGGGGACTATGCTTTGGCAAAAGGTGAGCTGGAAAGTGAAGGGGTTTGCAAGGAATGTACTTTTTTGATGCGAGGCATGTACTTTTGAAAGAAATAAGATTTGAGGACCATGGTTTATTTGATGGAGGTGGAGTAAATCTATCATTTTTGGGGGGAATGAATACTATCTTGTGGATCTGAGGGATGTGTTGATATGGTTGCTGGGATAGATGCAGGTCAGCTAAATGGAAAAATTAAGATATACCTCTGAGGGTACAGGGTGGTGCATTTTGGTGGGGAAGGAATCACCTCAAGGGAGCATTTTCCCTGGGTGAAGATTGGGGACATATAGAAGAGGTCACAGGAGGGTTGCCTTCATCACAGATCAGTTGCGCTAACTCTGGAAGGGGTGGGATTTAAGGGTGCAGTTGTGCTCCAAAGCTCCAGGAAGGACTGTAGTTGAACTGAAAAGGAGTTTGGACTGCAAAAATAATGAGACAGTTAATGCATAATGGGAAAGGGTCATTAGGACAGTTAGATGACCACTGGTGGGGTGAAAAGATGGTTAGAGATTTTGGGATGCCTGAGAGGAGTAATTATGTATGGAAAGTTTAAGCATGGGTTGGTTGTAAGGTATGTATTGTATCAGTGAGGTGGGTGAGATCAAGTGGTAAGACATGACCAGGGATTGTTAGCACAGACCTGCCTACTTTTTCATATCAAATCGAGGACACCACACTGTACCACCATCACAATGAATAGTATTCATTTTTCAATACTAGCTGACTTTGCCACCATAATGTTACAGACGCTCAGTGCTTAATTTAAGCCGGTGGGGGCCGCTGACACTCATTTTTGAGGACTGGCCCTTATTTTTTCTCTTCAGATATTGACCACGAGAGGAAAAACACACAAACTGGAGAGAAGGAGGAAAAGAAAGATGGAAAACGGGCTGAAAGGGAGAAAGTAGGAACCGGCAAGAGTACGATAAGGGGGCAGCAGTGTGTAGTAATGGATTAGGGAGACCTGAAGTGAATTCAAGACTACGCAGCCGCTGGCATCCCACAATTTTGATTCCTAGTACGTCCACTTCATTGAAAAGTGGTTCTTTTTTTTTTTTTAATCCTGGCTTCACTGCGCAGTTGCTGCAAGACATATGGTTACCAATTCTGAAATATATATAGAGTGGGCCTTGACTCCGCCCAGAGGAGCACTTCTCTCTGTGCACATGCTGTTGGCTGTTTGTGTATCACTCCTCCTCCTAGGGAATGATTGTACTGCAAGAAGAGGGGAGCTATTATAAATCTGAAAAGTACTCTGAATCAAAACACCTTCAATTATTTATCTCATAGATGCCTTATATAAAGAAAGCAATACTTTTTGCTTGTTTTCTTCACTGCATCTGTTTTTTTTTTTTTTTTTTTTAAATATCTTAGCCAGGTCTCAAAATGCAAGCCAGATCTATTGGCGTTGCCAATGTTTGTTCTTCCATACTGCTATTCACATGAAAGTAGGCAATGTTCATGAAACAATGGATGTATTTTCCAGGTGTTCACGAAGGTAACAACGCCCATTCGCAGGGGCGTAGTTTATATTGGTGCAGCAGGTGCAGTGGCACCTGGGCCCAGAGGACCCCACTGAACCCCGATTATTGATATATTTCAAAGTTCAAACTGCAGCCAGAGGGCCCATTTCTTTCCTTGCACTAGAGTCCTTGACATACTGACAACGTCACTGCCCATTCGCTGCTTTTTAAAGACAAATAACTCCAGCAGTTCCTTCCTGTAGGTAAACTGAGTCACCCTCGAGGTAGAGATAATAGCAATGAAACGACACAAGTTATGTGAAATCCGACCTAAAGAATTATATAAAACTCATAATCTGCACCTCATTGCACCCTATGGGAATAAACAAACCCTGAACAGCAGAAGTGTAATTACTTTAGCATATAGCTAATAATAATGAAGATACAAGTGGCACATTACACATCCTACATTACACAGCATAATAAAACCAGAGCATAGCAGAACACAGCATAGTATAAAATAATGCAGCAGAATCTAGCCTAACGAAACACAATGTAATACAGCATAGTGTAGTCTAAGACAGCATGGTGTTGCCTTATATTGCATTGCATAACATAACATATTACAGTTCAACATAACACAGCCTAGCACAACACAGTAACCCTTCTCAAAACGCAGCATAGCATAAAGCACCATAGTGTTGAATTATACCGCGTAGCACTGTATCACATAACACAGCATAGCGTAGCAGGAAAGAAAATTAAATACAACATAGTTCAGTGCAACATTTCACAGCAGGGCATACCACAGCACAGCATGGCGTAATACAGCAAGTACCCCCATTAAGAATGCTCCCCTAATCCTTCCTGCATACGTGTGAACAGACGGCAATAGACACAGCAACTCCTCTTTAAAAGGTGTCATTGTAGCACATTATCCCATAAAGTGCAACCCGGAGTCTGCAGGCCCCTGTCAATACATACTATAAACCATGGGTGTCCAACTTGGTTCCAGGAGGGCCGGATACTTCCTAAATGTTCAGGATTTCCACATAACATGCATCTGTATACATTGCATCTAAATTGAATTCGTTAACATAGTGGTTAGCCTGAAAACCTGGCAGGGATCCGGCCCTCCTGGGCGTACACTGGGAAAAAAATTATAATCTTACATTACACATAAAACTATGCATGCTGCAGGTACGATTTCACAGCAAGGGGGCTTAATTGGGCAACTCAGTTACCGTCGGCGGTGGAGAAGAAAGAGTGCCATGGACCCTAAGGCAAGTAACAAAAGAGGAGACCCCGCTCCGTCCCGTCCCCAGTTAGGTAGTGAAATGCAGCACCGATGGGGTGAAGAGGGCCTCTCATACTCCTGGGCTCCGGTGCCACTCCACTTGCTGCACTATAGATACCTAACTCTGCGCAAAAGTGCTGTCCACTTCCTAACATTAAAAAAGCTAGCTTAATCATCTAAATGTTAAGAAAATCTTTCTGTAATTTTCGTTTTCACGTTTATCTCTCTTTCTTTACCATTCGATCTCTTTTTAGAAGTCTTTTTAAACCACTTCCCCTCGTCTTTCTCCAACTCCTCTTCCTGCCGTGACCTTTAATCCCGGAAACTGCTGCGTGCTGTAGAATGCAGCTGTAGCGAGTCCCCGGGATGAAGCCGTTTACACATCACCGCAGCAACAACCAGGCACGTGTTGCTAAAACCCAACTCACGGACGAGTCACCGCGCCCCAGGTCACTTCCAGTGCTTCAAATGAAAAAGAAATTGAAGTGCTGCTTGCTTCGGAGAAGTGCCGGTACTCTCCAATTAAAAGTATTACCTCTCTCTTGAGAAGTGCAGGTACTCTCCCTCTCAAAATAAAAAAGTGCTGGTACTCAGTACCGGACAGTACCGTCCCATTTAAAGCACTGCTTCCAGGTCGCCCACCGTCACCCCGTGACGCACCCACACCACTCACCATGCCGCGGGGAGACGCTTGTCCAGGAACAACCCTGCCTTTACACGCCGACTCCAAAGACGAACAGACAGCGCAAAAACATGACCCCCACGCTTCAAGAAGTGACGGGGAACAAGCGTGGCCGTCGTCCACAGCAGACGTCGACTGTATCCTCGCCCACGATCACACGAGTCTAAAAAGCCTTTCTACTTCTGTCCCTCCGTATATAAAAAGCCATCCCTCGGGCCGAGGACTGGCCTGTGCTTTGACGCACCTTTCGCGTTCCCAAACCGTGCTCTTCAACTAGACTCGGTGCCCAGAGGGTCATAGGACATCCTCGAACGACCCCCCCCCCCTTCCATCCATTAATCACCACCCCCAGTGCAGTCTCTCACTGGCAAGGCCTCCTCACACCTCCCCCGACCCCACCGCTCCCATTCGACATCCTGGCCCTGCCCCCATCCAGCCAGGCCGAATGCGAGCTGATAAGACTGGCTATGCAAACTTTGGGGGCATTAATGAGCAAACAGCAAATGGTATCTAAACTGGGTGACTGTGGAAAACGTATGTAGAATGCATTCCTGAACTGAAGCAGCATAAAACACACACGAGTTAGTGAGGGTTCCCTTCCCTTTACTGGACACGGTTTTATTAAATTGCCGTTTAATTGGAAGAAGCTCTCCTCCGTGTAATGCGTAGAGACTGGCCGAAACTTTCCCGCGGAAAACCTTGCGAATTCTGCCTACGTGGCCATTTCTCGTGTGGAACACATTCACCATGTCTTTCTCTAATCTCTTTCACTTTGCAAAATGTTGCAGATTTCGCCTTTTGCGAAATGGAGAACAGTCGTGAACCTGTAGCAAATGCTTCTGTTTCGCTGGGGATTTTGCTGGGAGTTTCACATCTGCGAGAAATACAGGAACAAGCAAATACGTATCCTGTTTCGTTTTTGTAATTTACAAAAATAAGAATTTTCCAGACTTAGCTATGCATATGTATAAAAATGCACGTAGAAAGATGAAAAAACCCTCCTAAATACATGTAGTTGTGCGTTAGCAGGAGGAAAAAATAATTTTGTGTTATGGTCCAGAAACCTTTGTAATGTCAGTGGATAAATAGCAATACCATTTCCAGACTTCCCAAATGCAAGGCCAGTCAAATACTCATACTGAAGCAAAGCTTCGAATAAAAGACTGCCGGGTGCAGTAAGTTATGGAGAAATGGCTTCGGCCCCACTGCAGCCTAAAATATTTTCCCCAATTTCCTGTGTTGTCACTTGAAAATATCAATGTGCTCCAGTTTATTTAATTACAAATTGACGAAACAAGCTTTATTGAGGTGGAAAGCAACGCTTGTCACAATATAAACTAGGCCTGGGCGGAGTTCCACTACGCGGAACTCCTCAAAGTGACCAAAAAGCTACGCAGAGTTCCGCAAGCAGTGGAGTGCTTTAGGTCTCGCCGTTTGCACTGATTTTTTGCACCAGGTGTTTGTCCCGCGCTGGAAAATCAGCTTGAACGGCACCATGCGCAGTGCAAGATGGCGCTGCTTCTTTCTACTGCTCGAGTAGATTTTCTACTCAAGCAGCAGCTTCCTCAACGCAAACGGATGGTTTCTCAATGCGAGCAGTCGTGACCATCTGCAACCGCCCGTGTTGAGGAATCTCGCTGGAAGGCGGTCTAGCGTTGAATTTTCCTCGCTCGCACTCGCCAACTTAACATTGGCAAGCAAGGAAGTGGAGCTGAGTTTTTCGGAACTCCGCATGCTCAGCGGAGTGCGGAAAACTCAGCGAACAGAGTGGAGTTCACCGCCCATGCCTAATATATACAAGTTAAAATGTTTGTTTAATTGAGCAGTGGACCCAGAAACCATTGGTTGAAACTAGATGCTTTGGAAAATATTGCTTATGAACGTATGCTATTTAATCTGTGGTCACTTGGAGCAATTTATGTTTACTTTTTATTTTTATTTATGTAATGCCAAGGGGCATTTCAACAAGGAATTACATGCAGGATTTACAGAAAGGAACTCATAAGGAAATGGACCACATTGTGCAAAACCATGACTGATGCTCAACTGAAAAATAACATGCAAAATAGTCCCTGGTATGACAGGGAGGTACATTATAAATGTTTAATAGCCTCAAAACAGCTGACTACACAGCAAGTCCCATAAAAGTGGGAGACGTCAGTGTACCAAGGGTGCTTTCTCCTCATTTACATCATTTCTCTACCCCACAGCTGCTACTCGTGGCCACAAATAAACACAAATTTATCCCAAAATGTCACCAAAATTCTTCTATGTTTTAAACAATTGCAGAATATACCCCAAACTATTGTTTCTGAAACATGCAACAAAACTGTCATTTGATGCTGCTTGCAAAAGGTCTTCTCCATCTTCAACCACAGCAGCAAAATAACTATTGCAAGATCGAAGCACACCCATCACTTTGCTGCTCATTTTAGACAATCTTTCAGTGGCGCTGCAAATAAATGCCATAGTGAGTAACCTCATTATTCTTGGCCCTATCATTTGTTAGGTCTGGACTTTAGACAGTGGCGGCTGGCATGTCCTCAGGATGGTGCGACGTTAAAAAAAAAAAATTACATTAAAAGCACGTATCTGCAGCGCGACATCCTCCTCGATGGTCTTCTCTCCTCGAGGCAGGCAGGTAGGCTCCAAACTCCCAAGCCAATCCTGGCGCTGCTCTCACCAGCATGAGAGCAGTGCCAGCATTGGTGGACCCGGCCTCTATCAGCGAAGAAGAGCACTGGAGACTTTTGCTTTCTCTAACCCAGCTGTCTTAAGACAGCTGCGTTAGAGAGGTTTAAAGTGCGCATGTGTGGCTGGCCGTCGCAAGACGTCTGGTCAATAAAACATGCGCTCTTAAAACTGAAAGTGCCCTGCTCTCTCTGCTGCTGCCAGTCAGCAGCAGCCCCGCCCCCATCCTGACGCTCCGTTCGGGATGGAGTGACAAAAAATAAAATGGTAAGAAATTAACTTCATTACCATTTTACTTTTCGTCTCTGGGGGCATTTCAGTGGGGCGACGCTCCTCCGCTCAAACAGAGGAGCCGCCCCTGCCTTCAGACCACTTTAGCTGTTTCGCCAGAATCATGTTTTTCAATAATCATAATAAAAATAATACATGCATAAAGGGCTTTTGCCCCGCTCTCAACATTCACTGGTCTTTTATTATTGACATTCAGCTTTTTTCCACCCAGGCATACAGCATAGCGTAATGAATCAGCTCACTTTATCCACTGGATGTCTTGCACTGTGAGCAATGGCATTTTGCCTGATCATGTGTGCACAGCCACCTGAAAAGGAGTGCACTTTAGTGCTAGAGCAACTTGTACCTGGCTGTTCCTTTATTTTTATTATTATATAATGTTAAAAAAAAAAAAAGCCATACTTTTTTCCTTTGCCAATGCTTTTTTTAGTTTTACACCTTCCAATCACACCTTTTGTACCATACTCAACCACTGCAATTGTAATTGTATTTTATAGCGCCAACTACCCCTGACGAGGCGTTGAAGTGCTTTACACCTGGCAGCACACTTCTCCGGAACCCAAGGTTATTGGTTAATCCAGTGTTATTATCTATTGTTATTGGGATAAATCTTTTGTGCTCATTAACCCAATCCATGAAGTCATTTCAGTTTCATTATGGTAGACTAAATTAATATGGGTTAGTTGTGATCATTAGTGGGGGGGTAAAGGGGCGTGTGAGCTCATGCACTCGTTTTTGGTGGGATTAATAGATGAGTTAGAGGAGAATAGGTATTGTTAGGTTGCTGGTGTATGACTTTGAGAGGAAGGAGGAAAGAGTGTGATCTTGTAAATGATTTGTGGGCAGTCTGCATAAATACAGTAATACAGATTAAGGGCAAAAAGCATGTGACAGTAGTAGGTTGCGCTCACAGAGAGGAGGCATGCAGAGTACAGAAAGGAAGGAGAGGGCAATCTGAAAGAACAAAAAAGGGAAAGGCGACAATCATAAATTTTAATTAAAAGGTCGGTTTTTCATGCCAGATTTTAGGGATGATGCCAATGGCAAAATAATGAAAACCTGCTCCAAAATATGAATCCGTAATTTGCCTTTTCATTATGCATAATTTAGTGAATCCAGCTGCTTAATTTGGTCATCTATTGTCATATAATCTGAGTCAGTGGCCCTGGCATGGCTACTCACTAGCAAAGGTGTGAGCCCACAGGGAAAGGGTCAATGGCAGATCACATCTTATTCTTCGTAGATGTTGCTTTAGGTGCCTTATGTATCGGGTGCAGAGTTGCTTACTGCTGCCCGGTCTCCCCCATTCAAATATACACATATATCAGAGCCTTTGGAATCACGTGGCAGCAGAGGATCAAGAAAATGCAGCATGGTTGACTAAATTATGCAGCAAGAAAAGGCAAATTATGTGGCATCGTTCAGCACGTTCTGTGGAAGTGTTATTTCACTATTTTGTCTTTTTAGCATACATTATTATGGTCTGGGCATAGTTTTCACATGATTAGTACCTGTTTAACACCTGAATTCAGCAATTAGCATCTTAAAGGTGACGAGTCAGTCTTTGCAAACGATCGCCACTGTGCGGCACCATGTTTGGCACTTTTTTGTTTAATATTTTACCAGTTTGAGCTAGTAGACCTCTTTTTTTTGTAGTTCACTGCAAATTAGGCAGCAGATGGTTGATTATGAGGCAACTATGCAGAACACATCACAGAATCAGAAAATTCCAGTATTTTATGTTATCGACGTTTGTATGGTAATCTGCTGCTATTTGTTTGGCCTTGTGCACCTTTAAAGCATGAACACACTTAGCAAACTGGTTTTTTCCCCATAATCATGATGCTTTTAATATCAACTCTCAAGAGGCAAAGGGCTACATGTATCAACATTTGGAGTAGCAATTACCTAATTGCGATTTTCAGTGAATTGCAATTAGTTGAGCGTAATTCCAAATGTATGAAACTCCAAGAGTTTCATATAGCGATTCGTAGGGGGTTGCAAATTGGCCTACCTCATTAATATTAATGAGTTAGGTCACAATTTGCGACTCCCTAGGAATCGCTTATCTCACAGGGATGGTGGCCTGCTGGGGTTAGCAGACCACCATGTCCTTGATTGCTTTTCAATAAAGTACTGTTTTTTTTTTTAACTGCAGCCCGTTTTCTTTAAAGGAAATTGGGTTATGTTTAAAAAGGAAAAATGAAAAGTTTTCTTTTAATTTTTTAAGGGACCACTGCCTGCTCTTAAAAACATTTTCGCCACCATTCCCAAAGGGGAAGGGGTCCCTTGGGGACCCTTCCCATTTGCGAATGGGTTACCACCGACTTGAAGTTGGTGGTAAATTGCGAATGTTTTGTGTCCGCATTCATGGTCACAAAAGATTCATAAATACCGCTGCGATTTGATATTTGGAAGGGACGCCCTAAACACGCCCCTTCCAAATATCGAATAGCTAACCCATTTTGCGATTCGGTGACAGGTTACCGAATCGCAAAATAGAGTTTGATACATGGAAAAGGCCTTTTTTGCATTCACAAACGGGCCAATTCTGCAAATCGGCCCGTTTGTGAACACAAAATTGCTTGATACATGTGGTCCCTAGCCTTTGTTTTCATCACTTCTGCTAAATCTTTGAATTGCCATATTCAAAACACTGTAAGGCTTAGACCAGGTCCAATGGTTCCTCTAATTCGATAAATAGACATTCTTGGGTTGTCACATTACAATCCCATATGGCATGATCAGTGTATGCACACCAGATCGCAATTATAGCTAAAAACTGACCTGTGCGGTCTGAAAGGATGGAATCCTGTGCCATTAATTTACCTTTGACATAGTTTATAAAAAAATAACTTCTGTGGGGAGATTTATTCAAGCTGGTCCTCGAAAGCGAAGGCATGCTGCTTGTGTATCCCCTTATCACTTACACACCCCCTAAGAGGATTCTGGGGATTTTGAAGTCTTCTCTGGCTGTAACATTGGCCCCTGTGCTACGACGTCACTCAGAACTTTACCAGCCTACCCATACATGCTTCTTTTTTTTTAGTGCAAGGTCTTTGGCTGTAACTTATAGGTCGCACGTGAGCTGCTTGAAATTGCCGCTCTTCCAGTTTGGTAACTCAATAAGTCCATGAATACCCTTTGCACTCACAGTGTTATATGTAGGAGAGTAGGATCTGCCTCTTATGGTTACCCCCACTTTTTGCTGATGCTTCACTGTATTCTGACTTTAGTCTGGCTGGGGCCCTGCTATTCAGGTCCCCAGCCTAGCTGCTTCCTCTCTAAATGGATTCCAAGTTACTTAGGTACTTTTCTGATTTGATTCTGGGGTGCCCTTATAAGTCCCTAGTATATGGTATACTATGTACCCAGGGCATAGGTACCCCAGGGGCCTACCAGGGGCTGAAGCATGTATTGTGCCACACCTGGAAGGCCCTCCAAAATGACACCACAGGTCTGCTACTGCAGCCTGGGTAAGGTGGTGCATGCACCCCTTAAAGTGGTATAGGCTACCTATATCACTACATATATGCACACATATAAACCTATAAGTCACTCCTATGGCAGGCCTTATCAATACTGAAGGCAGAGTGCTTGGTTCTTATGTGAGCGGGTGCCCCTGCATGAGCAGGGCCCCTCTGCAGCGTTCGGAGACCCTTCTCTGATGCTGTTTGCAGTGCAGCCTGACCATATACTCTTAAGTGCATTATAACCTCGCGTTAAATGCTAACTTTGGGATGGCTGCACGGAAACATGTCGTGTTTGGTGTCAAACATCTTGGAATACTACCCCCCCCGCCAGTTCTGGCAGCGGGGGTAGCATTCCACCCTTCTAGAAGGAGAGACAAGTGCCAACCGGCATACCCGGTATTAACTTTACAGAGCCCTGGCATCACAAAATGGATGCTGCAGCAACAGACACGAGTCTGGCCTCCTGCTGCCGACCGAAACTCCGGCAAGGGAGGCCTGGACAATAGGTTTCCTGTTGCAGGGAGGTGTAACCACCTCCCAGACAGGCTGATGTGTATTGGGGCTGGGTGGGTGCACTCTCAAAGTGCTTTGAAGTCCAGCACTGGGGGCACATTTGGTGTCCCTGTGCATACCCCAGTTCAAACCGGCTCAGGGGCTTCCAGCCCCTGCTCTGGCGCGAAACTGGACAAAGGGAATGGGTGTAACCACCCCTCTTCCCTGACCCTCCCATAGGTGGGTCCCCAGAGAATGTCCAACCCCCTAACTTAGTATAAGTATGGGACCCCAGTCCTTAGGACTTTAGATGTACCTGGACGAAACTCTGATACAGAATCCTGGACCTTCGACGCTCTACTTTAAGATTAGAGGACTGAAGAATCTCCCTTGGGGTCAAGGAGTGACTCCCCTGCTTGGCAGGCACCTAAGAAGCAATTGTCCGGACTGCATCACTGAAGCTCCGGCCGGACGCCGAAGTCTTTGCAACACCAGAGGTGGATTTCTAGACTTCCCCGAGGCTACCCTGAGTCCCCAGCGAAGCTGAGGCCCGTGGCTATCGTGGGTAACGTGGAACCATGACCCCTGGGCACCGAGAACTTTTGCAAGTGCATCCTCTTCCTGGTCTCCCACGAAGTTGTGCTTTGGGCTCCGAGTAGCCCTCGCATCCAGCACCGACTGCACCGAAGATCCCTGGCCTCCACTCCACGAGTGTCCCGTAAGCCAGCTCTAAGTGCGTCCACTCGAGGCTCCTTCGCGGTCGCTAGTCCGTTGGCTAGTGGGCCCTCCCGAAGGCAACTCTTCTTCTGCTTGGGCTTTCCTGGTTGCTCCAGACGTGCCCTGACTTACCCTTGCTGGGTGAGTCCCTCAGACCTTGTTGGTCTGCATCACCGTCCTTTCTTCATTTCCACGAGACTTGCCGTTGCCAAGGCTTGTTGGGTCCAATCCGGTCGCCGACACCTCAGCAAGCGACAGACGTCGTGGGACAGCTCGAATCCAGCTCCTGGTCGTCGTCGACGCCTCCTGGACCTCGTGGCTGAAGAGTCAAGATGACCGTCAACCTACCTGAAGCACTCGACATCGGTGGGCATCTGCTCATCGCCTTCCTGGTCACTGGCTAGTGCCCCATACTCTGTCCCCTCTGCTTTCAGGTCCTTCAGATCTTCGATCCACCTTTGGATCCACCCGAACACTTTCGACTTGGCCGCCAGCAGCACTTTGCAGCAGATCGCCATTGAAAACGACGACGAAACCCGACCCCGAAAGACACCTATGCACCTGGCTTCCCTGGGTGAGGTAACTGGAGTACTCCGGTGCTCCCGTGGGTATAGACTCTAGAACAACCTAGTTCTAAAGGGGTTTGCTCCAAGTCCTCCTCTAAGTGTCCTTTTTCTTTAAAACTCCAACCGCGACATTCCCCATAGAAGTCAACGGCGGCTCGCGGCTGTGTTCTCACACTGCACGCGTCCCCCGTGGGTCCCCTGTGTCACTACCTTGGGTGGTTCCTTGAGGGCCAAGCACTTCTACAGGCTCTAGGCCCTGTGTCTAGCTCAGTCGTGGTTCTTATACCACTTTATTGGTATATGGTTTGGTACGCCCCTAGGGCTCAAACGTGTATTTGTGCTATTACTGTTGATTACTGACTTGTAACTTATGTACTTCGAACTCTAACCTCATAAAGAGACTAGAGGGGTGTGTTTAAGACTAAATACATATATTTTAAATATATACCTGGTGTGGTCCTCTTTCATTTGGTCACTCAAGAGATTATAGACTGGTAAAACAAGCTGCTTTACATTCCTTCAAGACTTAGCCTGAATGCTGCTCTCCATAGCTACCACTAGGATAGCTTTCAATAAAGGTTGTCTTTAACCTAATTCCAATTTGGGGTTGTTTGGACTGGTGCAAGGTGCCCACTATAATTAGTGGACAGCATATACCAGGCCAACTTCTCACATTGGTGTGCAGCATGTGGGATTCCAACTTGCTATTGTTTTACCAGATAATCTCAATTGAATTGATCAACTGAAAACCACTAAGGGTACCTTAGGTACATATAAATACAAGCTTAGTATACAGTAAGTTCTACTGAACTTAGAGTTGTGTGTTAAGGGATGGCACACCCTGTCTACAACTCAAGAGAGTTTAGTAGGTCACACTAGAGTAGGTAGTGCATACACCACACCTCACTAGTAATGTCTTGAAGGCCAGGAACCAGTGGGTCCTTGCCAGAAGCCAGTGGGCTTCTTCCCTCCAAGTATGATGATCTCCCATTCTTGGAATTGAGAGCATTGTGCAATACTAGGAAGCTGAAGACAGGCCAAAGTGCCAGCACCCAACACCTCAGGGAGGTGCTTCTGTCAGATGATCTCAGAAGACCCATAGGGCCTGAAGGGGTAGACAGAGAGGGTGGGGCAGAAGATGAGGAAGGGACCAGGGGTAACATCACCCAGGCCCTCCCCTCTGAAACTGGCCAGGAAGGTGAAAATGACCTTGACCTGGAAAACCCAGCTATCCCTGTGGAGGAAGAGGAGGATCAGAATGACCTCACCTTTGTCCCAGCAGGAAGAGTTGTGAGTGTGCCCAGAAGGTCTAGATCTCCTTCTCAGGAGTCTAACCACTCTGACACCTCAATAGGGACCTCTGTCTCTTCTCATAGGAGGGAATCCTCTCATGAGAGGAGAAAGAGACTGCTTCAGTATGAACAAGCCCAGCTTGAGCTCAGAAAACAGCAGTTGGCTATAGACAGGGAGTCCCTAGATCTCTATAGACAGAGAAAAAAGTTGGGACTAGAGTTCCATGGTGGCAGCAATTTCCCCAGAGATAGGAAAAGGTCTTATGACCATAGAAACCTGAGCAAGATTGTCCCTCCCTACCAGAGTGGGGATGACATCCACAAATGGATTTCTGCACTGGAGAGGGCCTGTAAAGTACAGAGGGTCCCTCAGGAGCAGTGGGCAGCAATCTTGTGGCTCTCCTTTGCAGACAAAGGTAGAGATAAGCTCCTCACTGTTAGAGAGGAGGATGCTGACAATTACAAAGTCTTGAAGAGTGCTCTGATTGATGGGTTTGGCCTAACAACTGAACAATACAGGTTAAAGTTCAGAGATACCCAAAAAGCACAGACTCAAGACTGGGTGGACTTTGTTGATTGTTCTGCTAAGGCTCTGGAAGGTTGGTTATTGGGCAGTAAGGTATGTGACTTCACAGGATTGTACAATCTTATCATGAGGGAGCAGATTCTTAATAACTGTCAAAATCAGCTGTTGCATCAGTACCTGGTGGACTCTGATCTGACCTCTCCCCAAGAATTGGGAAAGAAGGCAGACAAATGGGTCAGAACCAGGGTGAGGCAGAAGGTACAGAACCAAGGTGGTGACCCTAAGAAGCAAGATTCTAAAAACTCTGATAAGGGTGGGGAGAAGGGTAAAGACCAGAAGTCTTCACAAGGCCCCCAAAAATCTTCTTCAGGTGGGGATTCACAGTCTAACAAGGGAAAAGGCCAAAAGAAACCATGGTGCAAAGTCTGTAAGCAAAAGACACACTGGACCAGTGATTGCACCAAGTCCAAAGACTATGTTCCAGCCCCCACCAATGCCCCTAAGGCACCTGTTCCCCCTAGTGCAGTTACAATTGGTGGTGGGCCTACACAGGCCAAGGGTTTAGTAGGGTTGACCCTGGGTAAGGAGATGAGCTCTGACCTAGTCAGAGAACTCACTCAGGCTGTCCTAGTCTGTGATGGAGGCATGGATGTGACCTCCTCTGTGAGTCCCAGTAATCTGGGCAAGTACAGGCAACAGCCATTAATAAATGGAAAAGAGGCTTTGGCATTTAGGGACACAGGAGCAAGTGTCACCATGGTGACACAAGATCTTGTGGATCCTGGGCAGATTATACTTGGTGAGATGTACCAAGTGACCAATGCTAGCAATGTCAGAACAGACCATACTCTGGCAGTTGTTAACTTCTCCTGGGGAGGGGTAACTGGCCTTAAGAAGGTTGTGGTAAGTGCAGACCTACCAGTTGAATGCTTGCTTGGCAATGATCTTGAAACTTCAGCTTGGGCAGAAGTGGAGCTCAGGACCCATGCAGAAATGCTGGGCATCCCTGCAGATGTGTTTGCTGTGACCAGGTCACAGAGCAAAATGTCTAACACTGAACAGGCCTTGGATCCTGGAACAATGGACCAAGTGCCATCCAAGAGGAGGAGTAGTAGGGTAAAGGCAGTGCCTTCCCCTTGGCTCAGAAGGAAGATCAGTCTCTTCAGGGAGATGATCTCAGTCCTGAGGAAGGAACTGTCCCAGAGGAGCTTGAACCTGATCAGGTAGAGTTCTTGGGGACAGGGGCCCTTCCAGGGCAGATCTGAGCCAGGAGCAGCAGAGCTGCCCCTCTCTTGAACCCCTCAGACAGCAAGCTGCTGCTGAGGCTGCTGGGAAAGCTAGTGGTCCCCATACAGTGTATTGGGATGATGGACTCTTGTACTCAGAGTGTAGAGACCCCAAGCCTGGTGCCACCAGGAGGTTGGTTATACCTCTGAAGTTCAGGGGCTTCCTATTGACCCTAGCCCATGACATTCCCTTAGCAGGTCACCTGGGCCAGAACAAGACTTGGGACAGAATTGTCCCTCACTTTGACTGGCCCCACATGTCTGAAGACACCAAGGAGTTTTGTCGCTCCTGTGTAACCTGCCAGGCCAGTGGCAAGGCAGGTGGCACTACAAAGGCCCCCTGATACCACTACCTGTGGTAGGGGTTCCCTTTGAAAGGGTGGGGATTGACATTGTTGGTCCCATGGATCCCCAAACAGCATCTGGGCACAGGTTTATCCTGGTGGTGGTGGATCATGCCACCAGGTACCCAGAGGCTATTCCCCTTAGGACTACTACAGCACCTGTAGTGGCAAGAGCCCTCCTGGGAATTTTCTCAAGAGTGGGCTTCCCTAAGGAGGTTGTATCAGACAGGGGGGCAAACTTTATGTCTGGATACTTGAAAGCAATGTGGAAGGAGTGTGGAGTGACTTACAAGTTCACCACACCCTATCACCCACAATGCAATGGTTTAGTTGAGAGATTCAACAAAACCTTGAAGGGCATGATTAAAGGGCTCCCAGAGAAGCTTAGGCGAAGATGGGACATACTCTTGCCCTGCCTTTTATTTGCATACAGGGAGGTGCCTCAAAAGGGGTTGGCTACAGCCCTTTTGAACTTTTGTTTGGTCACCCTGTCAGGGGTCCATTGTGCCTGGTGAAGGAAGGATGGGAGTTACCTCTCAAGCCCCCAAAGCAGGACATAGTGGACTATGTACTTGGTCTCCGCTCCAGGATGGCTGAGTACATGAAAAAGGCAACTAAAAACCTTGAGGCTAGCCAGGAACTCCAAAAAGCCTGGCATGACCAAAAGGCTGTACTGACTGTTTACCAGCCAGGACAGAAGGTGTGGGTGTTGGAGCCAGTGGCCCCAGCAGCTCTCCAAGACAAATGGAGTGGGCCCCATACCATTGTTGAACAGAAGGGTGAGGTTACCTATTTAGTAGACCTAGGAACACCCAGGAGTCCCCACAGGGTTCTCCATGTCAACAGATTGAAACCATATGTGGACAGGGCAGACATGGGCTTGCTCATGGCTACTGATGAGGGACAGGAGGAAGAGAGTGACCCACTCCCTGACCTTCTCTCACAGAACCCTGATGATGGGTCAGTGGATGGTGTAGCCTTGGCAGGCAGCCTCACTGCCCAGCAGCAAACTGATTGCAGGCAGGTGCTCAATCAGTTCAGGCACATATTCTCTCTGACTCCAAGTCAGACCACCTGGTGCACTCATGAAGTGGACACTGGGGACAGTCTGCCTATTAAAAATAAGATTTATAGGCAACCTGACCATGTCAGGGACTGTATCAGGACAGAAGTCCAGAAGGTGTTGGATTTGGGAGTTATTGAACCCTCAGATAGCCCTTGGGCTAGTCCAGTGGTCCTTGTGCCAAAACCTCACACCAGTGGTGGGAAAAGAGAGATGAGGTTTTGTGTGGACTACAGGGGTCTCAATGCAGTCACTAGGACTGATGCCCATCCAATACCCAGGGCAGATGAGCTAATAGACACTTTGGCCTCAGCCAAGTATCTAAGCACATTTGACCTAACAGCTGGCTACTGGCAGATCAGACTAGCTGATGATGCAAAGCCAAAAACAGCATTCTCAACCCCTAGTGGGCATTATCAATTTGTGGTGATGCCCTTTGGTTTGAAGAATGCACCTGCCACTTTTCAGAGGTTGGTGAATACAGTCCTTACAGGTCTGGAAGCCTATAGTGCAGCATATCTAGATGATATTGCTGTCTTTAGCTCCACCTGGGAGGATCACCTGGTCCACCTCAGAAATGTTTTGCAGGCCCTGCAGAAAGCAGGCCTCACTATCAAGGCCACAAAGTGCCAGATAGGGCAGAGTCAGGTTGTGTACCTGGGCCACCTTGTGGGTAGAGGCCAGGTTCAACCCTTGCAGAGCAAGATCCAGACCATCATGGACTGGACTGCTCCAACTACCCAGACTCAGGTGAGAGCCTTTTTAGGCCTGACTGGGTACTATAGGAGGTTTGTCAAGGGGTATGGATCAATAGTGACACCCCTGAATGACTTAACTTCCAAGAAAATGCCCAAAAAGGTTCAGTGGACAGTTAGCTGTCAAAAGGCATTTGATGACCTAAAGCAGGCCATGTGCACTGCTCCCATTCTACAGAGTCCTGATTACTCCAAGAAGTTCATTGTCCAAACAGATGCATCTGAATTGGGGGTAGGGGCTGTACTGTCACAATTGAATGATGAAGGTCAGGATCAGCCAGTAGCTTTCATAAGCAGAAGGCTGACCCCTAGAGAGAAACGTTGGTCAGCCATAGAGAGGGAGGCCTTTGCTGTGGTTTGGGCTCTGAAGAAGCTGAGGCCATACTTGTTTGGCACTCACTTCCTTGTTCAAACAGACCACAAGCCCCTCTTATGGCTAAAACAGATGAAGGGTGAGAACCCCAAACTTTTGAGGTGGTCCATTTCCCTACAGGGGATGGACTATACAGTGGAACATAGACCTGGGAGTAACCATGCCAATGCAGATGGACTCTCCAGATATTTCCACTTAGAACATGAAGACTCAACTGGTCAAGGTTAGTTTAATGTCCCTACGTTTGGGGAGGGGGGTTGTGTAGGAGAGTAGGATCTACCTCTTATGGTTACCCCCACTTTTTGCTGATGCTTCACTGTATTCTGACTTTAGTCTGGCTGGGGCCCTGCTATTCAGGTCCCCAGCCTAGCTGCTTCCTCTCTAAATGGATTCCAAGTACCTTAGGTACTTCTCTGATTGGATTCTGGGGTGCCCTTATAAGTCCCTAGTATATGGTATACTATGTACCCAGGGCATAGGTACCCCAGGGGCCTACCAGGGGCTGAAGCATGTATTGTGCCACCCCTGGAAGGCCCTCCAAAATGACACCACAGGTCTGCTACTGCAGCCTGGGTAAGGTGGTGCATGCGCCCCTTAAAGTGGTATAGGCTACCTATATCACTACATATATGCACACATATAAACCTATAAGTCACTCCTATGGCAGGCCTTATCAATCCTGAAGGCAGAGTGCTTGGTTCTTATGTGAGAGGGTGCCCCTGCATGAGCAGGGCCCCTCTGCAGCGTTCGGAGACCCTTCTCTGATGCTGTTTGCAGTGCAGCCTGACCATATACTCTTAAGTGCATTATAACCTCGCGTTAAATGCTAACTTTGGGATGGCTGCACGGAAACATGTCGTGTTTGGTGTCAAACATCTTGGAATACTACCCCCCCGCCAGTTCTGGCGGCGGGGGTAGCATTCCACCCTTCTAGAGGGAGAGACATGTGCCAACCGGCATACCCGGTATTAACTTTACAGAGCCCTGGCATCACAAAATGGATGCTGCAGCCACAGACACGAGTCTGGCCTCCTGCTGCCGACCGAAACTCCGGCAGGGGAGGCCTGGACAATAGGTTTCCTGTTGCAGGGAGGTGTAACCACCTCCCAGACAGGCTGATGTGTATTGGGGCTGGGTGGGTGCACTCTCAAAGTGCTTTGAAGTCCAGCACTGGGGGCACATTTGGTGTCCCTGTGCATACCCCAGTTCAAACCGGCTCAGGGGCTTCCAGCCCCTGCTCTGGCGCGAAACTGGACAAAGGGAATGGGTGTAACCACCCCTCTTCCCTGACCCTCCCATAGGTGGGTCCCCAGAGAATGTCCAACCCCTAACTTAGTATAAGTATGGGACCCCAGTCCTTAGGACTTTAGATTTACCTGGACGAAACTCTGATACAGAATCCTGGACCTTCGACGCTCTACTTTAAGATTTGAGGACTGAAGAATCTCCCTTGGGGTCAAGGAGTGACTCCCCTGCTTGGCAGGCACCTAAGAAGCAATTGTCCGGTCTGCATCACTGAAGCTCCCGCCGGACGCCGAAGTCTTTGCAACACCAGAGGTTGATTTCCAGACTTCCCCGAGGCTACCCTGAGTCTCCAGCGAAGCTGAGGCCGGTGGCTATCGTGTGTAACGTAGAACCGTGACCCCTGTGTACCGAGAACTTTTGCAAGTGCATCCTCTTCCTGGTCTTCCACGAAGTTGTGCTTTGGGCTCCGAGTAGCCCTCGCCTCCAGCACCGACTGCACCGAAGATCCCTGGCCTCCACTCCACGAGTGTCCTGTAAGCCAGCTCTAAGTGCGTCCACTCGAGGCTCCTTCGCGGTCGCTAGTCCGTTGGCTAGTGGGCCCTCCCGAAGGCAACTCTTCTTCTGCTTGGGCTTCCCTGGTTGCTCCAGACGTGTGCTGACTTACCCTCGCTGGGTGAGTCCCTCAGACCTTGCTGGTCTGCATCACCGTAGTTTCTTCATTTCCACGAGACTTGCCGTTGCCAAGGCTTGTTGGGTCCAATCCGGTCGCCGACACCTCAGCAAGCGACAGACGTCGTGGGACAGCTCGAATCCAGCTCCTGGTCGTCGTCGACGCCTCCTGGACCTCGTGGCTGAAGAGTCAAGACGACCGTCAACCTACCTGAAGCACTCGACATCGGTGGGCATCTGCTCATCGCCTTCCTGGTCACTGGCTAGTGACCCAGACTCTGTCCCCTCTGCTTTCAGGTCCTTCAGATCTTCGATCCACCTTTGGATCCACCCGAACACTTTCGACTTGGCCGCCAGCAGCACTTTGCAGCAGATCGCCAATGAAAACGACGACGAAACCCGACCCCGAAAGACACCTATGCACCCGGCTTCCCTGGGTGAGGTAACTCGATTACTCCGGTGCTCCCGTGGGTATAGATTCTAGAACAACCTAGTTCTAAAGGGGTTTGCTCCAAGTCCTCCTCTAAGTGTCCTTTTTCGTTAAAACTCCAACCGCGACATTCCCCATAGAAGTCAACGGCGGCTCGCGGCTGTGTTCTCACACTGCACGCGTCCCCCGTGGGTCCCCTGTGTCACTACCTTGGGTGGTTCCTTGAGGGCCAAGCACTTCTACAGGCTCTAGGCCCTGTGTCTAGCTCAGTCGTGGTTCTTACACCACTTTATTGGTACGCCCCTGGGGCTCAAACGTGTATTTGTGCTATTACTGTTGATTACTGACTTGTAACTTATGTACTTCGAACTCTAGCCTCATAAAGAGACTAGAGGGGTGTGTTTAAGACTAAATACATATATTTTAAATATATATCTGGTGTGGTCCTCTTTCATTTGGTCACTCAAGAGATTATAGACTGGTAAAACAAGCTGCTTTACATTCCTTCAAGACTTAGCCTGAAGGCTGCTCTCCATAGCTACCACTAGGATAGCTTTCAATAAAGGTTGTCTTTAACCTAATTCCAATTTGGGGTTGTTTGGACTGGTGCAAGGTGCCCACTATAATTAGTGGACAGCATATACCAGGCCAACTTCTCACATTATACACATCTAAATTAGTAATAAATTAATCTATTACCACAAATACCTCGTATGAAATTGCGTATCCACATAAATTAATGTCTGTGAAATGATCGTTTTTTATCACTCAATGATCGTGCAACGTAAATCATTTGTAAAGGAAAGCAAAGATGTTTTTTTTTCGAAGGGGGACCTTCTTCAGTAAAGTAGGTCCACATTGTCACACAAATCTCACAAGACACCATCTTTGCAAAAAAAAAGAGATCCGCAACATGGACAATTTTGATCCGTCAGAATTGTGTTTCCTTCTATTTCCTGATCATTTTTGCTGTTTGAGATGAACAAAAATCCTAGCAGGGTTCACCCTCTTTTTATCTGCCCAGCTGCAGTAAACTTGGATGCCCAAGATCACACAACAGGATATGAGTTGAAGAGTGGCATTCTCTTCTTCAAACACAGTATGAAGACAACTCCACTAGCCTGCCTTCATGCAATGAACACTGTCAACCTCAGCCATGATGCCATCTGTTTCAGAAAATAATACATCTCAGGTTGCCCTAGCAGCTTTGCCTTTCTTAAACAGATCGATTGGAGCAATGCAGCTGACGTTTACAAAATGTTATTAGACATAACTTGTTCAAATCTGTGGCAGCATGGCAAAAATTTCAAGATGCATTTCTTAAGAGTTCATCTAGGCAGGCTTCAGCAATGTCCAAAACTCGAACTTAGAAAAATAAATACATTTAAAGAAAAACAGAGGTCGCATTCCTCCCAGTACCAGTAATGGTAATATTTTTATGTATCTCAGTGGGGCGTACATTCAATATGAACAAACTTTCAACACATTTGAGACACTTTATTGCTAAAGGGAGCAGAGTACGCAAGAAGAGTTTGCTTTCCACAAATGGTCAATATTTCAGTGTACTTTTGTGTGTGCATGTTTGTGGTATTTGTATAGTGTGAACCTAGGCGAAAGGTAGCAGAGTGCTTCATGAGTCAAAGGCAGAGACACAATCAGCAAAGCAAACTAAGTGAGGTGTGTACTAGGTTCGGGCAGAGGTGGAGGATTATGTATTGTCTTGCGATGGAGTGTTCATTACAGTGGTGTTTCTTTAGCAGCTTGGGATACTGTAAGGACATTGACAAGGACCCAAGATGTCATCCCATAAACCGTAGGGTAGACTTAAAATATCAGAAACTGCATCACAAGGTATATCACAGTCATGGCCAAGAAACCGCGAAGGCTCAAGGCTTCCATGCAATGTGAATCTAGGTTCCAGACCAAGAGAAACATTGCCCCTTTGGTTCGGGCAAGAGTGTACAAACACCAGGATTATGATGGGTCTCTGTTCTTGTCACCATGGGTCCCTACACTGCTTGACTGCTACTGCAGCCAGACCTTATAGAGGTGAGCCCAAAACTATAATGTCCATGAGAAGTTCAATGTTCACCCACACATTACCCATGCCAAGTTTGGCCAGATGCCCATGATTTTCTTCCCTCTAAAAGTGGAGGAGTCCGGCTAGCAGTGTCCATCTTCTTAACGCAGCAATCATCAGAGTTGCTAGAGCTCTTTTATAGACAACACTCTGTTGATCGAGTGAATATGTTTTGTATATGCAATGTACACACACACCAGCCTCCACTTTTACCTGCGACTGAGTGTGACAGGGGAGAGGGTTGTTATTTACACACCCATGAAGTAAACAATATTGGAGTCCTGTTGGAAAGGTGCAGAATTAACAGGAATTACGGGTTGAATCATGACAATCCTCTCAGTAATGAGGTGCTACTGGGGAAGTCAATCATCTTGGGGATGATTACCTCAGCTATTCATGATTCTCCCTCAAACCTTTGCAGGCACACTCTAACTTTGTAGACCTCATAATTCACAATAAGTTTAGTAACAGGTTATGAGTAGGGTGACCAACTGCCTTTGGTGCAAATTCAGGACGGTGAGTGTAAAAATTCAAGACAAAGGGTCAAAATTCAGGACAGAAGGTCAAAATTCAGGACAAAAATTCAGGACAAAAGTTACGTTTTACAGACACCTCAGAGGAGGTCACGCAATAGTATTTAAGTAAGTAAATAAACAACCAACATAAGAACAACTCAAAATAAGTTTATATTAGGTTAAGACAATCGGGCATTTCTCGTTTTTTTGGCATGCCCGCAGCTTTAAGCAAATGTGCAGACGATTTTTTGGTATGCGCGCAGCTTTGGGCAACTGTGCAAGTCTTTTTTTGGTATTTGATATGATCATAATCTATTTTTCTATGGTTACTGCACTGGGTTGTGCAGTTTGATATTTTGGTTACAGTTCATGGTTCTGAGCAGGCATGTTTGATGAGAGAAGTGGTCAGGATGATCTGCTTGGATGGACTTTGTTGCTAGCATCTCATATCTGAGTGCCATTGTGAGATGTTAAGTAGTACGCATAGAAGGTAGCTAACTCGGCCCTGCAGTGCTGGACTAGAGTGCAACCCTCCGAGTGGCCAGCTTTATGTGTTAGATCGCTTGAGGTATTCCATGTCTGTTCAGCTGGTGATGATTGGTTTAGGGGCTGGTTCAGTACTGAGTGATGGATAAGACCCATAGCGGACAGGTCTCATGTGAGAGTAAGAGCATTAAGCAGGAAAAGGGAGTTGTTAACCAGCCTGTATGAGCTATAATTGGCTGCACGTTTTAAAGACCTACCTTCAGTATCTATTTTTTGTATTAACTCTATTATTGCTACCCAGAGGCTGTCCTAATACAATTCATTTTAGCCTCTACTATCCATCTCTATGCCAATCCAGGCCGATTTTAATACTGATTCTGCAGGTGCGCTCCATGTTAGTACATATATGCACCAAATAGCCTTCGAAAATAGCCCCCAAGCACTCTCCAAGCTATACTAAAGTACAGTTTTAAAGATACTATGTGCTGGGCTGGCTCAAAACATATTGTGGCATAACTCGACCAATACTTGGCACATATGGAACATCAAGCAGCAGCCAACCCATAAAAGTGGTCAGAGTGACAACAGCGTTGGCATATGATCGCAGCCACATTACACTGCCAACCATCATACAGTAAGTAGCCTGGTCAAATTTCACCTTCAGACAGCTCACTAAGACTAAGTAAGTCTTCGGACAGAAGCCAAGTCACACCAGGAAAAATCATAAAGTAGCCTGGACAGACAAAGAATCATCATATACCAGCCTGATCAAATCATGAATCATCATTCAGCAGCTTGAACACACAGTGTACCATTTTCCAGCAGACTCCACACACAGTGAACCATGAGACAGCACACTAGACACAGTAACCCTCTGGACATCACCATGGTTACTCAACCATCCATATGAGAGTAAACTGGCAACGCCCCTGACCAAATGATCATCAGGAATCACCAGGCAAAATAAAGCTGGTAGCATGGAGAGCCATGGAAAAGCAATATGAACACACAGTGGGCATAATGAGGGAGAGCTCATTATCGTGCAGTTCAGGAATGGTAGGTTAATAGCCTGCTTCATGTTTAACCTTGTAAAAAATGTACTTTTGCATCCATTGCGGAATACACCAACTTCGCATAAGCTCTACTCTACATAAACTGTTGAGGCAGTGGTTGAGCATTTCTTAAGCGAAAATGGTCTGCAGAGTTTTCTGCAGCCTTGCAAACAAAAGTACTCCGATTCCTGGTTCCTCACCAAGCTAGCGGTCATATTTAAAAAAATTGAGACTGCAACTGCAAAATAAAGATCTAGTCACACGTCTATGAAGGCTGACAGAGACTTAACTTGACCAAAGCACTGGCCTTCAATTTTATATTTTCAGCCATTTGTTTGCAATGGGGACATGAACATACTATTGCAGCCCATGTAAACATTAAACAAACTTGTAAGTAGATCAAGGCATAGTTTGAAGGGCAGGAGGGCCATGGGAGTGGGAACCAGGAAAGAAAGAGAGAGGTGATGGTCCACATATTATACAGACACAATGGCTTGCATAAGTGTATAAGCCAATGTATAGAAAATGTTACCTGAGACCAAGGCCACTGGAATTGTTCAATTGTCTGGCCACTGCAATTTTCACATAATTATAGATTTGCTGCATTTGCCACATAATTCCTCACCTGCTGCATATTCTGCAGATTTGAGCTCAATTGATTCAAAAGTTACTAAAAACACAGCAATACAAGTTTCCACGCAGTGGAAGGTCCATTGCAAAGGGGGACTGGTCACCTTTCTGTAGCTTATTGATGTCATCCATACTGGTCGTAGAGCTAGCAACAAAGTCTCAACCGGATTTCATGGAAATTAATATTATTGTATGTTCAAAACATTACAAAGAGGCAACAAAAAGAAGAAGGGAGACTCCAAGTAATTTGTTAAATGTGCTCATAGCATCATATATTAAAAACACATTTTATACATGACAGTTATATCAGCACTGTAAGCAAAAATGTAAAGGCAACCCAAAGGAACTTGGTGCACGTTGTGCTCGTGACAGTAAGTGACGGCGCAAGTGACAAGTGAAACATACAGTGATAAGCGCAAAGTGATAAAGTGATCTAAAATATATACAAATTTAATTGGTTCAACACGATGATTTTCGAGTAATTTGAACAAGGTTTAGAACAATTCTGTGAACCAATAATGAATGTGCGCCATTAATTGCACTGATAAAGTCGGTCGACGGCGTTTCGATCCTAGTTAATCTGGATCATCATCAGGACCGGGTAGCCCAAATTTCCATGAGACACCGGAGGATACCGTACACATATGTGGCGACCCGGTTGATACTCAGCTACTTGACGGATTTAGTCTAGAAACTCCACAGAAACGTTTAGGAATCTCCAACTACCTTTGTTGCAGTGGATCGGGGCTCCGACCATGCACCTTGCCTACGCTACTCTTGATAATTAACCAAGCACTGATGGCTGTCCTGTAACCATTCGCAGACGTTTTTTAGCGCTGCTCCATTGTTTTGATATAATATCGAATTCCGACCCTTGTGGTTTTCAGTACTTATAATTTGGGCTACCCGGTCCTGATGATGATCCAGATTAACTAGGATCGAAACGCCGTCGACCGACTTTATCAGTGCAATTAATGGCGCACATTCATTATTGGTTCACAGAATTGTTCTAAACCTTGTTCAAATTACTCGAAAATCATCGTGTTGAACCAATTAAATTTGTATATATTTTAGATCACTTTATCACTTTGCGCTTATCACTGTATGTTTCACTTGTCACTTGCGCCGTCACTTACTGTCACGAGCACAACGTGCACCAAGTTCCTTTGGGTTGCCTTTACATTTTTGCTTACAGTGCTGATATAACTGTCATGTATAAAATGTGTTTTTAATATATGATGCTATGAGCACATTCAACAAATTACTTGGAGTCTCCCTTCTTCTTTTTGTTGCCTCTTTGTAATGTTTTGAACATACAATAATATTAATTTCCATTAAATCCGGTTGAGACTTTGTTGCTAGCTCTACTGCATTCACCCAGATCTCAACCTGGTCTATGGGTTACACTCCTGTTGTGTTTTATTATTATTATTATCCATACTGGTCGGCATTATATGTTTAGACTGCTTAGCCTGGAGAAGTACAGGGTTTTAAAACATAACATAGTGGTTGGAGTTGGGTTTACTAATAATTAATTATTGTTATCCAAAGGAACCCTATTTATCAACCCTAGAATAATGAAAGATTAGAGAGAAACAATAAGGCTGTAAACCCGTGCCTTGCAGTTTCCATGCTGCTATTTGATTTTGGTTCATAGCTAATTGTGCTATATTAGGATTGTATGTATTTTATGAATGCAAAAACAGTAACCCACTGAGCTGTCTACATAAAAAAAAAAAAATGTATCTGCATGTTACACATTGTGCTTCGCTGGAGGCACACTAGCTGAGCTACTTTATGATGAGTCAAAACGTAGCCAAGACAAGACTCAGATCTCTCAAACGGATACATTAATCACCAGAGTTAAACCGATGTTTTTAGCCTATACATTTCTGGCACACAAGGGATCTGAAGCCTGTGCATTTAACCCTGTAACAAGTGCCAAAATGCAACCCCCCAGCTCCCCAGAGGTTGGCCCCTGGTGAGGTGACACCAGCCCCTGAACAAAAGCAGAAAGACATGCCCTTGGCTGGGACAGGAGGAGGCCCAGTAAATGCTGTAACTGCACAGAGAGGCCCATTATCATTCTGTATGTAATAATCACCTGCAATCAGAATGATAATGAGCCGATAGCAGTCTGTGCAGTCAAGGTCAGCCTCCAGTAGCGAATGCCACTCCATCCTGTGATGTCCCGCATTTGTTTCTACCCAGAATGTTGAGATTCTTCAGGTGTCCCTCATTGTTAGGTCCTGATGAGACCCCCATAAACAGTGGGGTCGAAACATTATCGACTTACATAAAAAAAGAACCATTTCCAGCTTTTATAAAATAATAACAAAACTGTTGAATCATTACATTTTATTGATAATGGTCATTTCCTTGTATTAAGAAACCATGTTGTATGTCATTTTTTTTCATTCAAAGTGTTGGTTCGATTTTCACTTGGGACACTGAGCACTTCTTTTACATGTTTTTTCAAAATACAGATATGATTCTGTGCTAACATTATTTGGTTTCCTGATTGCATTTTTGTATGAGCGTCTCTCTTTTAGCATCCTTTACTTGTATTGTAAGCCATTGTGCCTAATTATTATCAAATATTTTTGTATTTGCCACAAGAACCATTGTTTTTTTCTGTATATATGATATCATCCAGTACAGCTAGCAGCGTGAACTCCATGCTATTGTTAACACGAAAACCGCTCTGAGAGGGATCCAAAAGCTTATTGTTTTCTAAAAAAGAGTTTGTTGGCTGTTCACTAGTCTTTCCATAATTTGTGACATGTAAGGAAGGAGAGATATAGGCCGATAGTTGGAAAGAATAGACACATCCATACCAGATTTTTTAGCCAAGGGAAGAAGTATCGCTTCTTTCCAAATCTCTGGATAAGTTGCCTCTGGATATGTGTAAGCTTTCGTTATTAATTCATTTTTTTATTTGATCCCATAAGGCTGGGAAGACCCTTAACTGTCTGTGGACCAGACCTAAAAATTACACAGAAAACTAGCGCTGCAGTAAAGTGCCTTGGAGTCTTTGAATATAATTTCTTTTTTTTAAATTTTTATGAGCTGGGTCTGGTGGCTCAGCGGACTAATCCATCTTCTCCAGGTTTCTGTGTTTGACCTCATGGTCACAGGTTCAAATTCTGGCAGCTCTACTCAGCTTTTCCTCCTTCAGAGGTAAGTAAAATGATTAGCATTGAAATGGGTAACAATAAACATTTATCTGTCAGGAGTGCCTAGAGACTCCTCAGGAGTGAACACGTTCTCTACAAATCTGCTGTTATTTGATGCAGTCACCAAAGAATGCTGCATTTCACTGGGCAAAAAGACAGTCTAAAACAAAGGTTCTTAACCTATTGACTTCTGTGGAACCTCACTGAATCATTACTGGGATCCGGGAACCCCCAGTGAGTCATTATTGAAAGCCAGGGACCCCCGCCCTAAGCAATTTCTATTATTTGAACCTCAAAGCAATACATAAAAAAACAAGTATACACCAAACACATGCTCAAATATTGAAAGATTGTTAATCGAATATAGAAAAAGTATTCTGTTATAATCTACTTGTTGGGTCAATGCATCCTCCCCATTGTTGTTCTCTGCCTTGCTGCTCAGCCAATGGTGAGGTCATTGGAATGTTGAGAGTATTTGTGCTTGAGGAAGAATCGGTTGGTGTGGATGGGCTGAGCAGCAAGGAGGCTGCTCCTGGTGGGGCATAATATGGATCTTACCATCTTCCTGTAACCTGTAACTGAAGAAGTAACCTGATGAATAAATCTATAACCTTTACCTACATGACCTGTCTACTTATCATCCTTCATTGTAACATATTCACAATTTCATTTTTGCTTCTTTACTCGTATATAAATTTAATTTATTATTTTTAATATTTAATTATGTAAAATAGTTGTGGACTCTCTGAGTAGGCCGAGTGGATCTCCAGGGATCCTTGGACATTTGCTGAGGATGTGATCCATGTCAAACTTCTTAATGCTGTCAAAAGCATACAACAATGACCTAGGTGGTGTAGTGCAGTAGTCCCTTTTGCGCTCCCCTTACATCATCAACTCATCACGTATTGTTAGTAGTCTTCAAACTTGAGCACCAAAGTAAAAATTTCCCAAAGCCAGGCATTAGGGCAACAGTTTGAAATTGACCAGTACAGCTCATAGTGGAGGGATTTTGTGAGAAGATGTGCTAGAAAGCGCAGCAGAAGTGGCAATAGTTGTGTTCACACCCTATAGATTTGCAGTTCACCTAATGGGGCAACAACCATCAAAAGGAAGCATTTAAAATAGAACAAGCCAGCACATGCAGAGATTAAAAACATGTATTGGGAAAACCAATATGTCTGGCACGGCTGCCAGCATTTGGCTTTGTAAATGCTTCTTTTGTTTTACCGTGGTCTTTGTAAAACATTATTATTGGGAAGCTGCAGGCCTTTGCCAGTATTAAAAAACCCAGAAACAATTGGCTAAAAGCAAAAATATGTTTTATTCGGAAAAAGTACACATTGCCATAGTAGCCCTTGGCAGATGTGGTCTTTGTGAAGCAGCGAAATTCCATCATCATTGTGAAGTTAGCCTGTGGCTGAGGAGGACTTCCCCATTGTCCCATGCCATGTGCTATAACAGCAAGAAGAAAATTGTGAATGGCACAACAGACCAATGGATGAAGAGGGCTGGTTGAAAGTCCCTACTATAACTAAATACATATATAATTTTAGATAGTACAATCAAAAGGCCTTGGCTAACGCCAGACTTTTAAAGGTTTAAAGTGTATTGTGAAGTTCCAGTAATAAGCAGCAATTTCAGAAGACTGTAACTCAGGTCCTTCTTAATCAGGGTACAAACCTCTTCAGTTTGACAGCTATGAGCGTGAGTACCAATGTATGCCAGAATGTGGGCACATAAGGACCGAATCAGTTTCTATGTTTCCCAAAATGTAAACAAAAGGTGAGTATAAGCAGCACTAAATAGGTCATATTATGTTTTCACTGCAGCTGCAGATAAACGTTTTCCTTACGTTACTGCTTCTAGTGATTGCGCTCAGGATCTCGTCTCCTCCCACCCTTTCATGGGTGGTTGCCCTTAAACGATCTTCTCAATGTTAGTAAAGTAGATATTACTGTTGCAAAGTCTCTCTAGTGTGCTGCAGTCTGAAGAGCAACATACCATACCATAGTGATGCGGAGGCTCCCTCAAGGGTCCTTACTGAGAATGTGACGTCAGAGCTCCAGCACCATGCAGAGCCACTTGTACTTGTAATGTTAATAAGAGCCTCCAAAAATCACTCTGGCGAGGTGGAAGAGAGCTTTAATACAAATAAAGTCATGCAAATAAAGACTGCAGACGTCTCTCTTTTTGAAAACTGGAACGTATGATAAATGTAGGCCAGTTGCCAAGCAGCATTCCCAAACTTGAAAGTGTACACATCATCAGGGTTGTAACAGAGACCCACGCCGCCCCTGCAGAGCGGGGGGGGGGGGAGCTAGGGGGTAGGGTACCTTGTTTTGGAGGGGATCACCTCACTTCCCAAACTCATGCCATTGCATGCCTTGTCAAATGCGTGCAATGGCATGGACTAAGAAATAGGTAAACACTTGGGAAAGTCACTCTGCTTCCCCGAGCAGGCCAGCTGCAGCATAAGGTGGCCCGAAACCTTCAGTGGGACCCCATTAAGCCCAAGAATAATTAATATCTATGCGATCTTGGAGACGATGGGGCCCCTCCGCACATTTTGCAGGGGAGTCACGTCATTTTGTGTTACACCACTGCACGCCATCCATCAGTGGGCCAATTCCATGCTCACTTTTGCTCATGGTGGAGATAGTCTGTAAAAAAGAACAAGGGAACCCTGTAAGTCAGAAGGGACCAAGGGTAGCAGTATATTATTAGAGACAACGGTCCCTTTCATGGAAAATATAAGACCATAACCACAAAACTGCAATCAGCGTTGGGTGTACTATTGTCCCAATGGAACTTATTACATTTATCTACTTAAATTATACTTCCAAGCTGTCCTCTTTGATTCCCTTATCATACTCATTCTATACTGCCAATTCTCACTAAGCATGTTCGTTCAAGCATGGCGCCTTCATTTCACCGCATTATGGAATAGCTTATGCTCTAGTCCCCATCTGGTGCACGCATGCGCACCCATGACCTTCACTTCCTTAAGTCGCGCGGCACACGCATCCGATGTGCCATCAACCCGGAAACGCTCCACATATCGCTACAGGTAAGCCGCCGCGCTTTTCAGACCAATTGAGCGCGCGGTAACAGCGGACTGACGCCCCCGCGTCTGACCGGCTATTCCTCTCTTCGCAGGTTTTTCATTAGCTCGCGCTCCACCGGGAGCCTGTGATACTCATGCCAGGGACTAGAAGTTGAACCCCCCCCTTCCTTGACAATGGTTGGCAGGTAAGCTACGGTTGCAACCCCGCCTTCCACTTACTGGGTAGGCAGGTCCTCCCTTCCCAGTGGTAATTTTTATATTCTCTTTCAGCATTGTTCCCTTACCTTATATCCCGTGTAGATTCAGGTCCACGGGCGGGGCATCGTCCCCCTTTACACTGGATTTGCGGCCCTCAGCTTGGACCCACAGTAAGTCTGTTCCCTAATTAACAGTCTGCCCCAGCACTTGTTAGTGAACTGCCGTCACGTAATGCACGACATTTATATGAGTAAGCAATATATCTCACTTCCCAGGGCCAGCATGCCATCACCCACACATGACTGCTACCTCATCTTCGGATCACTAGAGTTGCACGAGCTTGGTTCTAGAGTGTGTAATGTACCACTTATCCTCCCATCACCCTTGATTTTCATTTAAATTTTCTTTTTGATTATTGGCATCCCCTTCGTTCTTCCCTAACTTCTCTCATTTTTTTCTTTCCCCTTCCTTTCCCCTTCAGGTCGCTCTCCCCTCCTTCCCTACCCTAACTCTCTGCCTTATTAAGGCTACATCTCAGGCATTTAGATTGACTTGTCCTGATGATGATCCCATAACCGCCGTTGGGGATCGAAACGTCGTCGACAACTACATCTTAACTCCAACTCTTAATTCGTGATTGTTGTGGAGTACAAGATGTTCTCTCTATTGTGACTACTGTAATCCTTATATCACTTAAAAGTCACTTTACCACTAAATGCCTGAGGTCAGGAAATCTTTTGATTTCCAGAACCCCTTCACATTTTGCTCACTATATGTTACTGTATGTTTTCTTGTGTTTATTGAATAAGTAAATAAATGTAATAAGTTCCATTGTGACAATAGTACACCCAACGCTGATTGCAGTTTTGTGGTTATGGTCTTATATTTTCCATGAAAGGGACCGTTGTCTCTAATAACATGGTGGAGATAGGGCTCAAGCCCAGGGACCTTTTCTTGAAAGGTTCAGATGATGTCTGTAGATTCTCTCCTGTATATCCTGGAAAGCTTAGGGGTAATGTTGTTAGTGCACATACAAACAGAAACTAACAACCCAAAGCCTGGTTTGATAGAGGTCTACAAATCAAGGTGAATATTTAACAAAGATTTGTTCACTACCGTTAGAGCCACTGGAATAATGCGGCGGGGGAGGAACAAATTATGCAGCAAGAAAAGGCAAATTATGCTGCATAATGTGGCTTATTTTGTGATAGTGATACGTCAATATTTTGTCAATTTTAGGTCTCACCTAAGGATCTGTCTTCGAGACATACTGTATCTATTCTATGGGGTTAGACCACACCCATCACTTTCCGTTTGTTCCTTTGTGTGCCCTTCGAAAATCCTGGCTTTTCTGTGTAATCGCATATATTTGTCCCTCCTCTTGGGGTTTTGCTCATGCCCATGGCTACTGCCCTATTACTTGTGGGCTTTCACTTCTGGCTATTTATGTTCGTTTCTGCGCACAATTTTGGTTTTGTTTGCCGCGGCTTCTGTTTTGGCTTTGCGAACAAAACGCGCTCAGACGATGGCTGTAAATCATGTCATTAACTTGTTTCTTTTCCTGCACCCCAAAGACCGTCCTCCCACTTGTTGTTCTGTTATTTGCTTGCAATGGTACCAGGCTAGTTGCTTATTTCACTCTCTGTGTATGAAGCAGTTCTTCGCCACCAGTGCAACGCTCCCTTGTGCTCTGTGCATGACATCTTTACTTCCTACTTAAAAAGGAACTCCAATTTCTCCTCTTCCTGAGGCATTTTTTATAAAAGTCTGTTCCGGGTATGCCTCCAATTTAACATTGCTTTGTATTATCTGTCCTGAAATTGTTTGTTTTTAATGTCTGTTCTTTTGTTTTGAACCACCATTCTTTTGTTCTTGCCATATTTATAGAGCCTCTGAAATTGTCCAGGAAAGAACAAATTATTGGCCAAGATGTATAATGTATCTGATCAAAAAGCAACGTTGCACGTCAAGTAAATGCAAACTATGCAAGATAGCTAATTACTCTGCACATTCTGCAACACTATTATATGGCTATTTTGGGGTTTTCAACAACACACATTGATATAAAATGGATAACAACATTACAGAAAATAAAATTTCAAGTAGAAAACACCTAAATCAGATCTTATTCTGAATGTTGTTCACCAAGAATTCATAAATGTGTCCTACATGGAAATGTAGAAAGAGCATTTATCAACGTTCTTTTCCACCTCCCTGTGTAAACTGTGTATACTCAACAAAAAGCATGCTTATGCATGTACACTTTTTTTTAATAATCTTAGTGTCTCATTAATTTTGCGCATCCCAGCTTTTTTTTTTTTTTAAATCTGTTTTGGGATATCTTGTGTTCATACTAAATGGCTTTTTGGGACATTTGAGCTAACTCAACGTTATCATTTCATATCCCCATTTTTCAGGTTAGACAAATCTGAAACATGAGAAGATGACGCATTCTTATACACTGTAATAGGGCCTCTACCACCCATAATGCCCACATAGGAGGCTAAAACACACATGTGGTGAAAATGAAAGCCCTCCCATCTGAACCTTACAGACAAAAACCTAACCTCCCTGAAAGCATCCGCATAGTAAGGGCACCATGGGCCTTAATGCAAGTGACTAGAACAAAATGGGCCTCTTTGCTCCCCAATTGGGTAAATCAACGCCTCATATGGCCCCTCACATCCCTGGGCCCCAGTGCCACGGCTCCTGCTGCAGTAATTATAGATATGCCCCTGATTGAAGCTCACATGGAACTAATAAACTCCCCCAGGCCCACATCCGTTAGGCAAAGGTTTGACTGCAGAACATGTCCCGTTCCACTGGTGGCATTCACTCACTGAGGGGGTTGCCTCTGCCACGTGATGAGGTGTATAATAGTAACAACCCATCTGAGCCTCACAGAACCAGCTACTTTAATTCACACCCTCTAGGGAGCTAACAAATAATCCTGCCCAGTGAAGACACGAGATCCTACCATGACTTCAAGGTATGTCCCACAATCTACAAGTATGGTGACACCTGCAGAAATGGGGCTGCTCTGATAAAGCAATATATTTGACCTGATTATATAAATATATCACGGTTGCTTATGGATGATTTTTTTGGAGGACAGTAATAATGGCAGTGCATCCAATAACTCCCCAAGAACATTGGGCTTGGAGCTCTAGGCTGACGGCGGGACCAGCCCCTGCATCTCTGGAAGTCTGTTGTTGTTACATTGGAGGTGCAGTCAGCATTCCCCACTCTCTCGCTAATCATAGTTTCCCCAAGCATGTCTGTAATTCAAGTGTAGAAATCTAGAAGCATGTCATCAAGGTGGTACAGGGGTGTGAGGCCTGCTAAGGGGCAATAAAGCCTTAGGAGTTTGGAGGGTTCTTCTTCTTTTGTCCCATAGATGCTTCCTGCCCAGGACCTCCTTCCGCTCTTGTTAAGTCTGCAAAATGATAGCTTCACGTTTATGTGTGTTTAGGCTACCACTGGGTAAGGCCTTGGCTTTCAAAAGTGCAATTGATTTCTTCAGGGTTAAGAAATTGATACTCCACATTGCAAGCATGGATGCGCGTGTGAATTTTGCCTTGAGGTTTATTCCCTTGGGTCGTCCATTCTCTGGATCCATAGCACGATAAATGCCTGTTTGAAAGCTACACATCAAAAGACATGTCTGTTAACATAGGTACATGAAGATTTAGGTTACATTCCTGTGGACCATTAACAAGACAGCGCTCTGCCCCACACCTACCAATCCTAATGCTCAGTTAAGTTTGTCCACAGATAGGTCCAGATGCGCTAATTTGTTATGCAATTTGTTATGCTGAGACTACCTCCTGGACAATGAAGCATTCAAATTTGCTGTGGTGGGTTGCACAAGGGTGCAGAATGCGTGGGGCCCTGAGCTCCAGGGGGCCCCCTTCCGGCACTGTGAATGGGCGGGCCTGAGAGCTCCTGACTGGGTCTGGAGCGTGGGGGGGGGGCTCCTTGCACTTTGCAGAGGGGGCCCTCAAGTTTTGTTATGCCACTTGGAAAACAGACATGCAAGTCCAGTGGCTCAACATTGTGTGCCTTCACCTCTGCTACTACAGAAGACATATGGAATGTAATTCATAGCACAGGCTCATGCTTTCCTATGTGGTCACTATGCATGTAGGTGGTAACAAAATGGTGGGCTCATCTAGCGAGAATGTACTACATTCTGGAGCAAAGTGGGACTCTCCTATATCTTTTTCCATAGTCTGTCCTTGATTGGTTGCAAATGATTCAGAGAAGGCATTGGGGAAGCCATGTGCTCTCATGGTTTAAATGTTAGGAGTTTAAAGGCCTGTTTTGCCACATTGGCAAGAGCTCTTGATAGGGTAAAACCCATTTCTCAAAGGGTGTTGCAGGAAAGAGCATGTACCACAGATATGGAGTGCACTGATTAGATCTGGGGTGAAAGGTTAACGTTCATGCATAACTTATATTTGCTCAAATGGTGGATTTAAAATGGAAGGGCAGGCAATGATGGTGGCAACTGCGGCTCTTGCGGCAAAGCTTTGTTCTGGGCCACTGGCTTTTTTAATGATCTTGAAGAACTTTTCACCACTCAAAGTGATCAGGCCTTGGGTGAAACATGTTTTGCTCCCAGGGAGACCCACATGGAAAGATTGGTAGATTTTGGACACAGGATGGGGGCTTCGAGGGGTGGGCTCATGCTTCATACTATGGGAAGTGTATAGTGTTTAAGGGAGCCGACACATTTAGGAATGGTTACTCAGGACAGACTCCAAGCTGGGTTGTTTGAGGGAGGCTTGGGCTGTCATGCAGAATAATAATTCTTTCATCAGAAAACATTTTTGGCGTTCATGCAAGTGGAGGCCAGCTGTCAAGTAATTATGCCTGTTAGAACTTTTAGAATATTTTTTGGTAATGCAATTTAGATTTAAATGTCAGGAATATTTTGCATTATGGTGATCTTTAAAGAATTTTAAAACCGTCTTGTTTGCTCAATAAAACTCTACCCAGGGTTTTTGCTGCAACGTTTATGGGACGTGTGTTGTTTTCTGGGGCCCACATGAGGACCTCTGTCTCACTGGTCCACTGTCTTTGAAACAGACATGTGGTGATTAAAAACATATGCTGGAAACTTGAAAAGACACAGATTCGGGGAGAAACGGGAAGATTGGCCACAGAGATGCACCGAGAGACACAGACACCAGAAAACAAGAGAAAGCACGGACATGGAGAAACACAGGTATGGGGAGACACTGAAAGAAACAGACATGCAGAAACACGTACAAGAGATCCATTTACTAAATCCCACTACAAAGGCTTTGGGGGACTGAGGAAAGAAATTCTTCAGGATGTCTACAGCATTAGGAGGCTAACCAGTGGCAGAAATGAGCTATACAAGTGGAGGGTAACTTAAATAACATGAATTAATTGATACTAATAATTAGTGCACTTATAAAGTGTGCACTTCCAATTATCTTTTTCATCAATACCGATAAAGTGGGGGTGGCCAGTCTCTTCAGGTTCTGGGAGTCATTACTCAGAATTATACTCCCATCACTCGAAATTCTATTCCAGTTGAAATCTGCTCACTACTGTACTGTTGTGTTATAGGAAGCCCTTAAAAGCCTGTCTTTTCAGAAGAGGATAAAAAGCTCCCAAATCCACCTTGGTCAGCTATATCTTTTAGCACCAAGAAACTCCACTCATGATGGCAGTGCCTATACAGAAATTCCCAATTAAATAAAGGTGCAATGTTGGAAATCTTGATTTACTTGAAGGAATTTTTAAACTCTGTGTGTAGGACAGTCGTTACATTCTTTGTTACCAATATTTGAAGAAACAATAGTTTAAATTGCACATACTGAATTCCTTTTGAATTGACTCAGCCTTTGGACACTGCCTAAGAATGGTCTAGATTTAACCAATCAAACAAGACAACTGTTCTTTCAGAACGCACCTTTTGGTTCCAAATTCTGCACAAATGTTGCCAGAAATCCTTCCAGGCTCCTCCCCCAGAAGGCATTTTTAGAGTTTGGCGGACGGGTGCTCTGTCACAAATGTGACAGATATAGCGTCCGGCATATTACAAGTGCGACAGGCATCAATGCGCTTGTAATATGTCAGGATGTGGTCCGTCGGCTAGACTGTCGACTTTGGTGCTGGAAACCAAGGTTCGAGCCTCGGGGTCGCGTACTCGCGTCCACATCCTGTGATTCCGGGCAAATCACTTAATCTCCCCGTGCCCAACTAAAATTCGCTTCGGGTCGAGTTCGCGCTATATAAATATGCAACAACAAAAAAATAGACTGGACATCTGCTGCATTCGTGATATAGCATGCCAATCGCTAAATAAGGCCCTGTGTTTCATAGCGCTCCATTTTTTGTGGAATCAGAGCACGCTCCGTCGCCCAGAACGCGGATGAAAACCGGAGTGCACTGTGACCTACTCAAGGTACAAAGTAGTATTTTAATTATAAACACTGAGTAGCTTCTTACCCGCCAGTCAGGAAATCCCTTTAGGACTTGCAAGGGGAATGGAAAGTTCTATGTCAATACCAATAAAATACTCTCTATTTCCCCCACCACCCACATCGTAGCAAAGTTGGAATGTTCGTGAATATTTCCATCTGGGCAGGTGCTCACTCGGCCATTCTAAGAGACGCAGAAGATGATTGGCTGCTCTGATATAAGAAAACACACAATCACAACATATGAATATCCCAAAAAACACGTGCAGCTAGTTTGGAAACGCTAATGACATCACCCGGCTGCGCGTTCCTTAAACCTTTTCAGCATGCCCAGACTGCGCCTCGTGCCAGCTCTCTTCCCACAAACGCTCTGTCTGGTAAATAGCAGCTGCGGCGGAAGGGAGGCAGTGCCAGGGCGCGCTGTGGTGAACCTTCCAGCTCAGTAGTTCACTGTGTCCCGAGCCAGAAAATGCAGCGATAGAAAATGGTGGCCTTGTTCACAGGATTCGGTGACGGAAACCGAAATGTAGGCCTTTGCTTTCATTGCTAACACAATTAAAAAAATACCAAGGAGATGTGAAAACACTAAGGCTGATTTATATTTTTATGGGTTGCTTTTAAATTTGTAATAGGAAAATCCTTTGCATTATCGAAATTGAAGGTTGCCACAATCAAAAGGCCCACTGAATTAATCCAGCAGAATTTTTCGTGGTCTCAATATTTATAGCACAGGGTTTATATCCTGTCAGTAAAACACCAGAATGCTTCCAAATGCTAAAATTAACTCATGCGATCAGTTGTTGCATACCTTGTAGGTGCACAGTCACTACCAATGACAGGATGCATTTTTCAAAAGTATTGTGCTGTTTTTGTGAACGAGACATAACATGATATACAGAACTACAGGGTTTAAGTAATGTATACAGTCAACGCAATGGTGTATTTGAAATTAAGGGAACCAGCCGCAGGTAAGAGCGGTGGGGTGGGTGGGGTATTTCAACAGACGACGAAGAGGGAAAATACATTATTTATTTAATTTCCCATCATGGTCATCTGTCAAATCCCCCCCCCCACCCCCCCCCAACCTGGCCCCAACGCTCTTACCTGCATGGGCCGCGGCTGAAGGAAACACACAGAGGATTCGGTTATTAATCCACAACCTAGGTACCCCGCCCTCCCCATCTGGAATCGTTAGTGCTGGGGTAAAGGTCACCTTGTCTACTACTACTATTAGTACCATCACCAACTATTTGTACCTCAGCCTACCTAAATGAAAGAGTGTCTGCCTACACCTGGTCCAAAATGTCACACCTGTACTGGTGATTGCAAATAAGCACCCAAGACATCACCCTAACCTAAAGTCACTGCCTATCAATGTCCCGTTGACCTCCAAAATCTTTAGAGTGAGTGTCTTCAGTGACTTCAAAAATGGTGAATGAGGTGATATCAAAATCAATAACATCGGCCTACAAAACATATTGCATCAGTTACCTCGCCTACTATCACGTTGTCATGGGAAGACTATATTTCCGATTCTTAACTCCACATCCCCTTTTCTAGACTTATCATGCGAAGTAGTGGTTAGATCGATGTAGTGTCTGCAATATTTTCGTCATGCAATATCATGCATCTGCTATAGTGACCCTGTACCATAAAAATACTTCACTAATGAAATTATCTAATAAAACCCTACTCCAGAACCACAGAATAAAATGCAGCCTGGAAGGAGGCAGTTCCTTTGCAGTACAAGGGCTCAACTATTTAACCCGCTCCCAGTGAGCAACCAGATTGACACTAACCATCTGACTCACTTAAAAAACCTGAAAACCCAATTTTTCTGAATTGAGCACCGCAACCACTCCTCCACATGAGAAGCACTTTGAGGTGATTATGATCATTGAGCGGTATAGTACAAGACTTTCATTCATTCATTTGATCAAAAATACTCACTCACGTGCTCGTTTTCGCTGAATCAGGTAAGCAGTCTATAGTGAATTACGAGTACGCTCCATTTGGTTATATGCAGCAGACAGCTACTTGATTAGGAGCTTGATAGAGGAATGAATGCACTTGTGGGGAGAGGTTCGCCACTACGCAAGGACCGCGGTGGGCCCAGTTTACAAATGAGGTCTAACACAGCACATTAAGAGGTTTCTCCATCACTTCAAGTGCTCGTCAGACTACAGTTTAACTTGTCAAGAAAATGGGATCAGATATCCCTTAAGTCTTCATTAATTCTGTACTTTAAAAGTGATCAATGCAGATTTCCATTGCTCGTCTTGTGATTATGAGATGGCCATAAACTGGCCCTGTATATTCCCCTGAGGGACCGTATTATGAGTTGGGTGGAACAGTATCTCCAGGGGAATACCATCCTCTTCAATTTCATGTGGCCTGGTATTAGAGCCTCTGAGAATACCAGGTGCCGGAGCACCGGACCAGATTTTACCATTTGTGAAAATGTACCAGCTAAAACCACCAGGCACAGTGCCAGGGTCAGAAATGCTCAACCTAGCTGCCACCAGACCCCTTCAACAGCACTGAAATGCATGAAACACTCTCCACAGACATCCTGAAGCCTGCCTTGATATTGGACCTCCTCCTGACCCACCCCCACCATCTGCACAGAGGTCTACTGTTGCCCCCCTCTCACATTTTCCTCCTGCTTAGAGCAAGTGGTAATTCTGAATAGAAAAGTCTCCAGAAATGGCAAAACCTGCAGAAATGTTATGTCCTGTAGGTTTTTCTCCATTATGGGGAGTTAATTTCTTCGGCTGGGAGATACTGGTAAAAGTGAACAATTCCGGTCTCTGTATCTCCCTACCTTAAATCTACCCAACTCAGGATGGAGGGGGGGATTATCAGGGGATCAGGAATATTGCACGCAATGCCCACTGTTACTCCCTATATTCCCTAGAATTTCACAGGGGTATTTCTCCTGCCTAGCCCCATCAGAATTGCAGGGGTTCAGGTAAGGAGGCCCATGTGGATAGCCCTGAGCTACCAAATTCTTTCCGAAAAATGTTTCCAGCAGCCTCCTGTAAGCTGAGAAGTCCGGGCCATGCCGTATCGAGATGTCTCTTGTTTCACAACAAAGCAGAAAATTGTGACCGACAAAGTAGAGGACTGTTTGACACTGTATTTCGCTGGTGATAAAAAACATAAAATAAAATAATGGTGCACTGTCTACTTTACCAGGAAAAAATAGTTCTGTCTCACGATTTGAAGCTGTGCAGAGTATTCTGGCTCGCATTTAGCTGAAGAAACTTCTTGCTTTCATTCATCACTATCCCTTGGACACACTTTTAATGCGAGAACTGATGCCAAGTGACTTTGGACCTTGTTAAGATATCCCCTGTACTCGAGAAATGACCCAGGTGACAGGATACAGTAGCAGCCGGAATGTGAGACAAGCAGCAGACATGCCTAATGTCAAGTCGAGGTGCTTTCATTCCACTCTGCTCATTACTGCATACTGTCATGGCGGAAGTGCTGGAAGGAACCATGCCGCGTGCTTCCTAATATGACCCTACAGTCACGCAGCTATGCATAGGTTTACATTCCAAGACACTGAACAGGCATTGGCAGTGTAGCCTTCATGGCGTCGTTAGCTTCAGTTTGTCCTTACAAGCAGCTTGATATGGTCCTGCTTGCAAGAACAGCCATTTTGGGGCATTCGGCCCATAAAGTTGTCATGTATATACTGACAGGAACCATATAGAGAACGCATGTCGGTACATTTAGCAGCATTGACTTCCAGTTGTGATGTCTGGAAAAATGACAAACAAATATGGCGAAGGGGAAATTAATACTTTCTTGTTGGCAACCTCTGACTTGATTGTCATCACAGCAAAAACAACTTAGGGGCATATTATCAAGGGCCGGCGATAAATATTGCAAAGCGCGCTTAGCGCTTGCATATTTATCGCCGGCTATCTCTGGAATTTATCGCCCGGTTATCGCGTTATTAACAACGCGCATCGCCGAGGCGATAAAAATGTCAGAGATAGCGTGGATATCGCCGTTTTCCATGGGAAAACGGCGATATCCTAGATGATAGGGCCTGTGGTCTTAGCCACAGAATCCACCCCCATGTTAAGTATGCCTTAGTCAGGAATTTAACAGACGTTAAATTCCTGCGTTAAGGCATACTTAACGCGATTAAAATAATCGCTTCCTCGCATTGTAAATATCGCGAAGCTGCCTTCGCGATATTTACCCATGTTGTTTCCACAGACACGCCTACTTTGCATCTCATTATCGATGCGAAGTCAGGCGTGCTGAAACGGGAGCAAAATCAGCAAAACACGCGATAGCGTCTCTTTGCTGATAAGGCGATATAATTATCGCCGCTTTTCGGCCGAAAACGGCTGCAAAAGCGGCGATAATTGTTTATCGCCGCCTTGTTAATATGCCCCTTAGTTCTTGCTCCTTCCGTGGTCAATAGAAAGAGTATTCCTGAGGTACGCTGTGATAACATTTACTGTTAGATCATTCGGAGTTTGTTGAGTTCGAGCTATATATAAAGAACATTATTATGTTTTAAAGGTTTTTATTACAATGCTGGTGTGTTTCGACTCTCATTGCATCGGTTGGATCCCGGGAAAAGTTCTAAATTCTCAAAATAGTCTCGGAATGCTACATTGTGCAGTTATATATCTATGCGTTTAATTTTTTGTATACCTCTAAAACAGCCGGGGGTGCTTCAAAGTGCGCTAAGAGTGGACAAGGAGGCAGTAGGCTTGCAATGTGGCAAGCCATATGCTTGTGGGAGAGCTGCGTCTTCAGGAGTTTTTGAAATCTTTTCATAGATGTGAGTAGCTGTCAGCAATGCGTCGCCCACGGCCGGACTGGGAACCGAAACCGGCCCTGGCAAACAGCTTGGCCGGCCCCTGGGGGTGGGATGGGTGCTAGTTGGAAGCACCACTCCCGTCTCACCGCTGCAGTTTTTGTTACAGTGGGCCGATATTGAAACTATGCTGCAAAACCGCCCCCACCCAGTAACAAAAACGGCCTCCTAGGGGTCCAAAACCGGCCCCTACTCTGGCGGCCCACCGGGGAAACGCTCGGTGCCCGCTACAGCCAGTCCGGCCCTGGCGTCACCATATTTAGTTGGCCTAGATTTGACACTTTGGCCATAGTATGACCACATCTCCTAATGCTTCAAAACTAATAGCAAGATATATCTAAAGCCACCATAAGCTACATCATTAGCACTTATGCTCACAAATAGAAAATGAAAACCCTGGAAGCCATAGTGATGGACAGAAGCACTCACATGTTTTTTGAAGCCTTTGACAATGCACAGATGTCCCCTACATATCTGTCTCATGCTTGCCCACATGTGCTACCTCAGTCCCAAAAACTATAGGTGTTTATCAGAGTGTAATGTCAAATCAATACAGACTAATGTGTGTACGTTACTGTATAGAGTGGTACTTGATTTTTTTTTTTAGGCCCAGCCAGAAACAGCGTTATCTGTCTAACAGAGCACATGTCGTGCAGTAAAATAAAGAATGAGCCAAAAGTCATCCTGAGAGTCAGGAAATTGACTTCTGCTTAGCATCAAGAAGAAGCAGAAAGCATAGAGCCAAGAATCAGGAAGCGTGTTACTGGAAGAAACCCCACTGGCTCCCTCAACTAATTCTGATTCTTTTCTGTGTTTGCTGTATTGCGCTGTATTGTGTGCTGATGCTAAACATTAATACATATGCCATGTATAAAACACAAACATTCACCGATAGGCCCATAAATCCCATTCCAAGATACATTGACCATGACCTTACACATTGCGTTCTAAATAGCATTGTCAATTATATCACTGATATTATATTTTGGCATGCACACTGATGTAAGTGAAGCTGTAACTTATTATATCATATCATATCCGATGCCATGCTTGAGATCATAAATAGGAGATGGTGGACGAAGGAGTCATGGCTGCATTCTACACCCTACGTGATGAATTTTAGTATTTTTTTATTTTTTATTATGATCTATCTATCTATCTATCTATCTATCTATCTATCTATCTATCTGTCTGTCTGTCTGTCTGTCTATCTACCTATATTAATTTATATATATACATATATAGATATATATTATTTTATTATATATATATTACCTACTGGCGGTCGCCAGTAGGTAATTATAGTTAGGACCTTGTTTCTATTCAAAAAGCGTTTTTTCTTTTGCCAATATCTTTGGCGCCGTTTCATGAATCTTCGCGAAATTTTCAAAACTAATGGTTTACTCAAGTCAGCTACTGTCTTGAAAGTTTCGGGGTGATTCGTCAGGGTAGAAACACCCTGACCCCATAGGCCTGCTCAGGGGGTCCCACAAAAAGCATAAAAAAAAAAAAACTCTGCAGAATTCGCGCTGGGTGTGCAAATCCGGCTAAAAAAAAAAAAAAAAAACGAAGCGCGGGCTCCCGCGCTTCGTTTCTTAAAGCCCCCTGGTGGGCCAGGTCCCGGGGCAATGTCCAATTATTTAGCGGGGGCCCACGGGGGCCCCCGCAGCCCCGTGGACCACCACCTCCCCGGGGCTTCAACCATAATGTACGGGGGCACGCGGCCCCCCTGCAGCCCCGGGGACTGCCACTTCCCCGGGGCCTTCTTATTCAAATGCGTGGGGGGGGCTCCTCCCCCCCACGCTGCCCCAGGGACCACCACTTCCCCGGGGCATTGGTAATTATGAGGTGGGGGCCGCGCGGTCCCCCCCAGGCCCAGGGGACCGCCACCTCCCTGGGGCTTCAATTTAAAGTAAGATGTGTGGGGGGGCTCTTGCCCCCCCACACTGCCCCAGGGACCACCACCTCCCCGGGGCACACTGAATTTCAGGGCGGGGGGCCTCGCAGGCCTCCCCAAGCCCCAGGGACCACCACCTCCCCGGGGCTTCAATAATTGAAATTAGTGTGGGGAGGGGCTCACACTGCCCCGGGGACCACCACCTCCCCGGGGCACACCTTATTTAAATATGGGGGGTCCGTTGCAGACCCCCGGCCCTGGGGACCACCACCTCCCAGGGGCTTTAAACACTAAGGGAGGGGGGGCACGCGGCCCCCCTCCTGGAGTCCTAGATGGCCCTGGGGACCGCCAACCCCAGGGCCGGCTCCTGCAAGGTCCCGGGGTGCCCACCCCCGGGACATTGCCGTCTGCTATGGCAGGGCGGGAGCACGACTCCCGCCCTGCCATAGCAAACACTGCTTTGCTTCTTGGAAGCGAGAGCAGGAAACCTGCTCTTGCTTCCAAGAAGCAAAGCAGAATTGCTTTTGGGCAAAGGGAGCTGCATGTCAGCTGCTCCTTTTGCCCAAAAGCAATGCCGGCTCCCGCAGGAGGCGGGGAGCCGGCAGGGACCGCGAGGGCATTGGGGCTACCCAGTGGTCCCCAAAGTGAGGGCCGTCCCCGGGGGATGGGGTCCCCGGGGCCAATAGTGGCCCAGGGAAGAGAGGCCACGCGGCCCCCTTCTCGTTTTTTTTTTAAAGAAAAAAATGCTCCGGCCCTGGGGGATGGGGTCCCCAGGGCCCAAAAAATACTAAAAGAAGGGGGGACACACAGCCCCCCTTCTAAAAATATAAAAAAAAGAAAAGCCAGCATCTTGCCGGAGGCCCGCCCCCTCCCTGCACCACTCTACAAACGCACCTCCTGGCGCGTTCTGTGTTGGGGGATTAAGACCCTTGAGTCCTGAGGGTCCCTGGGGGCCAACTAGCCCACCATTTACCTCCAGTAAGCCCAACACAGTGGGATTGCTGAGAGGTGGTCCGAGGCCACGCCCCTTTTTACACCACTCTGCAAACGCGCCTCTTGGCGATGAGGTCCTCTTGTGTCCTGAGGACCTCAGGACTAAAGTGTATTTCATACCCCGAGCAGCAGTGCACCAGGAGGGGGGTTTGCAGAGTGGTGTAAAAAGGGGGCGTGGCCTCGAACCACACTCAGCAATCCAGCTGTGTGGGGCTTACTAGAGATAACAGGAGGGCTAGTTGGCCCCCAGGGACCCTCAGGAGGCAAGGGGACTTCATCCCCCAACCAAGAGCGCGCGATGCAGCTCTCATGCGTCTTTCTGCAACCCCTTGCCTCTTTCTCCACACCTCTTCCCTCTTTCTGCACTTCTGTTCCTTCTTTCTGCACATCTTTTGTTTCTTTCTGCACGTCTCTTGCTTCTTTCTGCACCCCTCGTGCCTCTTTCTGCACCCCTCTTCCCTCTTTTTGCACCCCTCTTGCCTCTTTCTGCACCTCTGTTGCTTCTTTATGCACTCCTCTTGCTTCTTTCTACAATTCTCTTGCTTATTTCTGCACTAATCGTGCTTCTTTCTGCACCCCTCACCCCTCTTTCTGCACCCCTCTTGCCTCTTTCTGCACCTCTGTTCCTTCTTTCTGCACTTCTTTTGTTTCTTTTTGCACCTCTCTTGCTTCTTTCTGCACCCCTCTTGCCACTTTCTCCACCCCTGTTCCCCCTTTTTGCATCTCTGTTGCTTCTTTCTGCACTTCTCTTGCCTCTTTCTCCATCCCTCATCCGTCTTTCTGCACCTCTGTTGCTTCTTTCTGCACATCTCTTGCTTCTTTCTGCACCTCTGTCCCTTCTTTCTGCAACCCTTGTGCCTCTTTCTGCACCCCTCTTCCCTCTTTCTGCACCCCTCTTGCCTCTTTCTGCACCTTTGTTCCTTCTTTCTGCAGTTCTTTTGTTTCTTTCTGCACCTCCCTTGTTTCTGTCTGTATCCCTCTTGCCTTTTTCTCCACCCCACTTCCCCCTTTCTGCATCTCTGTTGCTTTTTTATGCATTTCTGTTGCTTCTTTCTGCATCTCTCTTGCTTCTTTCTGCACACCTCGTGCCTCTTTCTGCACCCCTCATCCCTCTTTCTGCACTCCTCTTGCCTCTTTATGCACCTCTGTTGCCTCTTTCTGCACTTCTGGTGTTTCTTTCTGCACCCATCTTGCCTATTTTTGCACCTCTGTTCCTTCTTTCTGCACTTCTTTTCTTTCTTTCTGCACCACATTTGTCTCTTTCTGCACCCCTCTTGCCTCTTTCTGCACCTCTGTTCCTTCTTTCTGCACTTCTTTTCTTTCTTTCTGCAGCTCTCTTGCTTCTTTCTGCACCCCTTGCCTCTTTCTCCACCCCTCTTCCCTCTTTCTTCACCACTGTTGCCTCTTTCTGCACCTCTGTTCCTTCTTTCTGCACTTCTTTTGTTTCTTTCTGTACATCTCTTGCTTCTTTCTGCACCCCTCGTGCCTCTTTCTGCACCCCTCTTCCCTCTTTTTGCACCCCTCTTGCCTCTTTCTGCACCTCTGTTGCTTCTTTCTGCACCACTCGTGCTTCTTTCTGCACCCTTCTTCCTTCTTTCTGCACCTCTCTTGCCTCTTTCTGCACCTCTGTTCCTTCTTTCTGCTCTTCTTTTATTTATTTCTGCACCTCTCTTGCTTCTTTCTGTACCTCTCTTGCTTCTTTCTGTACCCCTCTTGCCACTTTCTCCACCCCTCATCCCTCTTTCTGCATCTCTGTTGCTTCTTTCTGCAGTTCTCTTGCTTCTTTCTGCACCTCTGTCCCTTCTTTCTGCACCTCTGTTCCTTCTTTCTTCACTTCTTTTGTTTCTTTCTGCACCTCTCTTGCTTCTTTCTGCACCCCTCTTGCCCATTCTCCACCCCTCTTCCCCCTTTCTGCATCTCTGTTGCTTCTTTCTGCACTTCTCTTTCTCCACCCCTCATCCCTCTTTCTGCACCTCTGTTGCTTCTTTCTGCAGTTCTCTTGCTTCTTTCTGCACCTCTGTCCCTTCTTTCTGCAACCCTTGTGCCTCTTTCTGCACCCCTCTTCCCTTTTTCCGCACCTCTTTTGCCTCCGTCTGTACCTCGGTTCCTTCTTTCTTCACTTCTTTTGTTTCTTTCTGCACCTCTCTTGCTTCTTTCTGCACCACTCTTGCCTCTTTCTACACCCCTCTTCCCCCTTTCTGCATCTCTCTTGCCTCTTTCTGCACCTCTGTTGCTTCTTTCTGCACTTTTCTTACTTCTTTCTGCACCTCTTGTGCCTCTTTCTGCACCCCTTGTGCCTCTTTCTGCCCCCTCTTCTCTCTTTCTGCACTCCTCTTGCCTCTTTCTGCACATCTGTTCCTTGTTTCTTCACTTCTTTTGTTTCTTTCTGCACCTCTCTTGCTTCTCTCTGCTTCCCTCTTGCCTCTTTCTCCACCCCTCTTCCCTCTTTCTGCATCTGTTACTTCTTTCTGCACTTCTCTTGCCCCTTTCTGCACCCCTCTTCCCTCTTTCTGCACTTCTGTTGCTTCTTTCTGAACTTCTCTTGCTTCTTTCTACACTTCTGTTGCTTCTTTCAGCAATTCTCTTGCCTCTTTCTGCACTTCTCTTGCTTGTTTCTGCACCTCTCTTGCGCCTTTCTGCACCTCTGTTGCCTCTTTCTGCACCTCACTTGCTTCTTTCTGCACCCCTCTTGCCTCTTTCTGCACCCTCTTTCCTCTTTCTGCACCTCTCTTGCTTGTTTCTGCACCCTTCTTACCTTTTTTGCATCCCTCTTGCCTCTTTCTGCAGTTCTTTTGTCATTTTCTGCACCTCTCTTGCCTCTTTCTGCACCGCACCTCACTTGCCTCTTTCTGCACTTCTCTTGCTTCTTTCTACACCTCTGTTGCTTCTTTCAGAAATTCTCTTGCCTCTTTCTGCACTTCTCTTGCTTGTTTCTGCACCTCTATTGCATATTTCTGCACCTCTGTTGCCTCTTTCTGCACCTCACTTGCTTCTTTCTGCACCCCTCTTGCCTCTTTCTGCACCCCTCTTTCCTCTTTCTGCACCTCTCTTGCCTCTTTCTGCACCCCTGTTCCCTCTTTCTGCACCTTTCCTGCCTGTTTCTGCACCTCTCTTGCCTCTTTCTGTACCTCTGTTGCTTCTCTCTGCACTTCTCTTGCTTCTTTCTGCACCCTCCGCGCCTCTTTCAGCACCTCTTGCTTCTTTCTGCACTTCTCTTCCTTCTTTCTGCACCCCACCTGCCTCTTTCTGTACCCCTCTTGCCTCTTTGTGCACCTCTCCTACCTCTTTGTGCACCCCTCTTGCCTCTTTCTGCACCCCTCTTCCCTCTTTCTGTACTGCTCTTGCCTCTTTCTGCACCTCTTTTGCTTCTTTCTACACTTTTCTTGCCTCTTTCTGTACCCCTCTTGCCTCTTTCTGCACCTCTGTTGGTTCTTTCTGCACTGCTCTTGCTTCTTTTTGCACCTCTGTTGCAAATTTCTGCATCCCTCTTGCCTCTTTCTGTACCCCTCTTCCCTCTTTCTGCACACCTGGTCCCTCTTTCTGCACCCCTTTTGCCTGTTTCTGCAACTCTCTTGCCTCTTTCTGCAGTTCTCTTGCCTCCTTCTGCACCTTACTTGCCTCTTTCTGCACTTCTCTTGCTTCTTTCTGCACCCTTCTTCCCTTTTTCTGCACATCTCTTGGTTCCTTCTGCACTGCTCTTGCCTCTTTCTGTACCCTCTTGCCTCCTTCTGCACCTCTGTTGTTTCTTACTGCATTGCTCTTGCTTCTTTCTGCACCTCTCTTACAAATTTCTGCACCCCTCTTGCCTCTTTCCGCACTCCTCTTCTCTCTTTCTGCACCCCTGTTCCCTCTTTCTGCACCTCTTCTGCCTGTTTCTACACCTCTGTTGCCTCTTTCTGAACTTCTCTTGCCTCTTTCTGCACCTCTGTTGCTTCTTTCTGCACTTCTCTTTCCTCTTTCTGCACCCCTCTTCCCTCTTTCTGCACCTCTGTTGCTTCTTTCTGTACTTGCCTTGCTTCTTTCTGCACCTCTCTTGCTTCTTTCTGCACCTCTCTTGCCTCTTTCTGCACCATTCTTCCCTCTTTCTTCACCTCTCTTGCCTCTTTCTGCACCTCTCTTGCCTCTTTCTGCACACACAGGGCTACTTTTAAACTGACCTCAGGCTCAGCAGTACACACATGCAAGTGCAAAAAAGGGCTGCTGGCCTCTAAACTGCCATGCCCTATTATATGCTAGGGAGTTATAGGTAGTTTTAATCCCCCTGCCCTATTATGTACTAGGGCCTTACAGGGGAGGTCATGCCAATCACAGGGGTACCCCAACCCATAGTGTACCCTAGTGTATGTAGGTATTTTCACTGTATTCTGAGTGTCTTTCAGCATAGCACTGGCTCCGGGCCTGGTTAGGCAGAGCACAGGGTCAGTCAGAGTCAGTTACCACTAGTACCAGTCAGCAAAAAGTTGGGGGGGCCCAGGGCACAGAATGACTTTGCAACAAGGCCTCTTTCTGCACCTCTGTTGGTTCTTTCTGCATATCTCTTGCTTCTTTCTGCACCTTTTTTTCCTCTTTCTGGACTTCTGTTGCCTCTTTCTGCATTTCTCTTGCTTCTTCCTGAGCCTTTCTTCCTCTTTCTGCACATGTCCTACCTCTGTAGGCATAGTTAGAAATTAGCATTTAAAAAACCTTAGAAATTCACTGAAAAAACCATAGGTTTCAGGGACGTTATAGTTAGAAATTAGCATTTAAAAAACCATAGAAATTCACTGGAAAAAACACAGGTTTCAGGGACGTTATAGTTAGTTCGACATTTCACTCTTACAAAACCAGAGAAATTTGGCCATTATAGTTAGTTGAGCTAAGTATAACTTGCGCCCCGCAATGCACTGCTGATGATATCACATATTACATCACTCATGACATGGTCAGTGACATCACTGATGACATCTCAAATGACATCACTGATGACATCATCCACGTGATAATCTGATGCACCTCCTCACAATATAACCTTTGATACACCCACTCTAAAATACCATTCTCGAAACCATAGATACACCACTACCTATTACTACATACCCACTCACTGATTCCTAGGTCTACACACACATCCACTCACTGACCCATACAGTCACTCATACATGCAGTCACTCATCAATATAGCCACTATCATATGCACTCATACACCTATGCAGACACTCACACACCACCACTAACCCATAGAGTTACTTACACAGCTAGTCAGTCATGCAAAGAATCAATCACACTCCCATTTACTCACCTATGCGTTATACACACACCACCTCACTTATTCATACAGATACTAACACATACTTACTCTCTTATACAATCACTGACACAAGCACACACTCATCCACACAGCCACTCTCACAATCACTCACTCTCACATTTAGTCATTTATATACTCCAACACTCACATATACTGCCTTTCACATATGTAGTTACTCACACATGTACCACTGAGACATCCATTCACTCACCAACACAGCCATACACACACTCACCCAGCCAACAGCCCCTCACAGACGCACTCTTGAACCCATACACCCAATGAATCACCCACTCATACATCCATGCAGGGAGTCACACACACCCCACACACTCACACATACACTCAGGCACCCATACAGATACCCAGACAACCAATCAATAACCCAAATAGACACTCATGTAGCTACTCACCAACCCATGCAGCCGCTTACACACCAACAGACAGACTGATACATACATTCACACTGTTTAGTCACTAACCCATGCATTCAGTAAGACACGTTTAATCACTCACTTATACAGTCAGTCACGCACCTACTAAATCATCCATTCAGACAGTCATACACCCACTCATTCTTCAATACACCTTGGCCTATATATATATATAACATATTTAAACTTTACAGAAACACACAGTCACTGGATGATGTCATCAGTGATGTCATCAGTGATGTCATTTGAGATGTCACCAGTGATGTCAACAGTGATGTCACTGCCCATGTCATGAGTGATGTACTATGTGATGTCATCAGCAGTGCATTGCAGGGGCGCTAGTTGTACTTAGCTCAACTAACTATAACGGCCGAATTTCTCTGGTTTTGAACGAGTGAAATGTCCAACTAACTATAACGTGTGTTTTGTCAGTGAATATATATATATATATATATATATATATATATATATATATATATATATACACAGAGTTGCCTCAAAGATGGAGCCCACACGGGTGAAATCATCTGCGACTTTAATGTGGAAACTGCAACAAAGTGAATGCACCGCCAGCAGCACACAATCATAAAGTCAAACGCCGACGCGTTTCGGGCTCCTGCCCTTCGTCAAAGGCTGACTTTCAAATGAGCACACGCAGTCAGAGAGCACAAGATAAATGAAGTACCGGCCCAAGTGGGCGTGGCTGCTCCTGCAGCTTCATGGTACTCGTAGTGCTCACACAGTGTTCCTCAAGTGAGTTAGCGTGTGCTCACAGTAGTAAAAGAATAAATCACAACCCAAGTGGGTGGCTGTCTGCACGGTGCAAATCACGATGTTGACGTGATCAGTGTCCAAAGCAGCACCTCGTCCCAACAACAAACACCTCAATGGCGTCATCAGGGTCCACAACAGCGGCGGGGCTTCCATCGCGGCCAGGCTTGCCGCTAAAAATCCACACACAGAGTTGCCTCAAAGATGGAGCCCACACGGGTGAAATCATCTGCGACTTTAATGTGGAAACTGCAACAAAGTGAATGCACCGCCAGCAGCACACAATCATAAAGTCAAACGCCGACACGTTTCGGGCTCCTGCCCTTCGTCAAAGGCTGACTTTCAAATGAGCACACGCAGTCAGAGAGCACAAGATAAATGAAGTACCGGCCCAAGTGGGCGTGGCTGCTCCTGCAGCTTCATGGTACTCGTAGTGCTCACACAGTGTTCCTCAAGTGAGTTAGCGTGTGCTCACAGTAGTAAAAGAATAAATCACAACCCAAGTGGGTGGCTGTCTGCACGGTGCAAATCACGATGTTGACGTGATCAGTGTCCAAAGCAGCACCTCGTCCCAACAACAAACACCTCAATGGTGTCATCAGGGTCCACAACAGCGGCGGGGCTTCCATCGCGGCCAGGCTTGCCGCTAAAAATCCACACACAGAGTTGCCTCAAAGATGGAGCCCACACGGGTGAAATCACATGCGACTTTAATGTGGAAACTGCAACAAAGTGAATGCACCGCCAGCAGCACACAATCATAAAGTCAAACGCCGACGCGTTTCGGGCTCCTGCCCTTCGTCAAAGGCTGACTTTCAAATGAGCACACGCAGTCAGAGAGCACAAGATAAATGAAGTACCGGCCCAAGTGGGCGTGGCTGCTCCTGCAGCTTCATGGTACTCGTAGTGCTCACACAGTGTTCCTCAAGTGAGTTAGCGTGTGCTCACAGTAGTAAAAGAATAAATCACAACCCAAGTGGGTGGCTGTCTGCACGGTGCAAATCACGATGTTGACGTGATCAGTGTCCAAAGCAGCACCTCGTCCCAACAACAAACACCTCAATGGCGTCATCAGGGTCCACAACAGCGGCGGGGCTTCCATCGCGGCCAGGCTTGCCGCTAAAAATCCACACACAGAGTTGCCTCAAAGATGGAGCCCACACGGGTGAAATCATCTGCGACTTTAATGTGGAAACTGCAACAAAGTGAATGCACCGCCAGCAGCACACAATCATAAAGTCAAACGCCGACGCGTTTCGGGCTCCTGCCCTTCGTCAAAGGCTGACTTTCAAATGAGCACACGCAGTCAGAGAGCACAAGATAAATGAAGGACCGGCCCAAGTGGGCGTGGCTGCTCCTGCAGCTTCATGGTACTCGTAGTGCTCACACAGTGTTCCTCAAGTGAGTTAGCGTGTGCTCACAGTAGTAAAAGAATAAATCACAACCCAAGTGGGTGGCTGTCTGCACGGTGCAAATCACGATGTTGACGTGATCAGTGTCCAAAGCAGCACCTCGTCCCAACAACAAACACCTCAATGGCGTCATCAGGGTCCACAACAGCGGCGGGGCTTCCATCGCGGCCAGGCTTGCCGCTAAAAATCCACACACAGAGTTGCCTCAAAGATGGAGCCCATACGGGTGAAATCATCTGCGACTTTAATGTGGAAACTGCAACAAAGTGAATGCACCGCCAGCAGCACACAATCATAAAGTCAAACGCCGACACGTTTCGGGCTCCTGCCCTTCGTCAAAGGCTGACTTTCAAATGAGCACACGCAGTCAGAGAGCACAAGATAAATGAAGTAACGGCCCAAGTGGGCGTGGCTGCTCCTGCAGCTTCATGGTACTCGTAGTGCTCACACAGTGTTCCTCAAGTGAGTTAGCGTGTGCTCACAGTAGTAAAAGAATAAATCACAACCCAAGTGGGTGGCTGTCTGCAGGGTGCAAATCACGATGTTGACGTGATCAGTGTCCAAAGCAGCACCTCGTCCCAACAACAAACACCTCAATGGTGTCATCAGGGTCCACAACAGCGGCGGGGCTTCCATCGCGGCCAGGCTTGCCGCTAAAAATCCACACACAGAGTTGCCTCAAAGATGGAGCCCACACGGGTGAAATCATCTGCGACTTTAATGTGGAAACTGCAACAAAGTGAATGCACCGCCAGCAGCACACAATCATAAAGTCAAACGCCGACGCGTTTCGGGCTCCTGCCCTTCGTCAAAGGCTGACTTTCAAATGAGCACACGCAGTCAGAGAGCACAAGATAAATGAAGTACCGGCCCAAGTGGGCGTGGCTGCTCCTGCAGCTTCATGGTACTCGTAGTGCTCACACAGTGTTCCTCAAGTGAGTTAGCGTGTGCTCACAGTAGTAAAAGAATAAATCACAACCCAAGTGGGTGGCTGTCTGCACGGTGCAAATCACGATGTTGACGTGATCAGTGTCCAAAGCAGCACCGCATCCCAACAACAAACACCTCAATGGCGTCATCAGGGTCCACAACAGCGGCGGGGCTTCCATCGCGGCCAGGCTTGCCGCTAAAAATCCACACACAGAGTTGCCTCAAAGATGGAGCCCACACGGGTGAAATCATCTGCGACTTTAATGTGGAAACTGCAACAAAGTGAATGCACCGTCAACATCGTGATTTGCACCGTGCAGACAGCCACCCACTTGGGTTGTGATTTATTCTTTTATTACTGCGAGCACACGCTAACTCACTTGAGGAACACTGTGTGAGCACTACGAGTACCATGAAGCTGCAGGAGCAGCCACGCCCACTTGGGCCGGTACTTCATTTATCTTGTGCTCTCTGACTGCGTGTGCTCATTTGAAAGTCAGCCTTTGACGAAGGGCAGGAGCCCGAAACGCGTCGGCGTTTGACTTTATGATTGTGTGCTGCTGGCGGTGCATTCACTTTGTTGTAGTTTCCACATTAAAGTCGCAGATGATTTCACCCGTGTGAGCTCCATCTTTGAGGCAACTCTGTGTGTGGATTTTTAGCGGCAAGCCTGGCCGCGATGGAAGCCCCGCCGCTGTTGTGGACCCTGATGACACCATTGAGGTGTTTGTTGTTGGGACGAGGTGCTGCTTTGGACACTGATCACGTCAACATCGTGATTTGCACCGTGCAGACAGCCACCCACTTGGGTTGTGATTTATTCTTTTACTACTGTGAGCACACGCTAACTCACTTGAGGAACACTGTGTGAGCACTACGAGTACCATGAAGCTGCAGGAGCAGCCACGCCCACTTGGGCCGGTACTTCATTTATCTTGTGCTCTCTGACTGCGTGTGCTCATTTGAAAGTCAGCCTTTGACGAAGGGCAGGAGCCCGAAACGCGTCGGCGTTTGACTTTATGATTGTGTGCTGCTGGCGGTGCATTCACTTTGTTGCAGTTTCCACATTAAAGTCGCAGATGATTTCACCCGTGTGGGCTCCATCTTTGAGGCAACTCTGTGTGTGGATTTTTAGCGGCAAGCCTGGCCGCGATGGAAGCCCCGCCGTTGTTGTGGACCCTGATGACGCCATTTAGGTGTTTGTTGTTGGGACGAGGTGCTGCTTTGGACACTGATCACGTCAACATCGTGATTTGCACCGTGCAGACAGCCACCCACTTGGGTTGTGATTTATTCTTTTACTACTGTGAGCACACGCTAACTCACTTGAGGAACACTGTGTGAGCACTACGAGTACCATGAAGCTGCAGGAGCAGCCACGCCCACTTGGGCCGGTACTTCATTTATCTTGTGCTCTCTGACTGCGTGTGCTCATTTGAAAGTCAGCCTTTGACGAAGGGCAGGAGCCCGAAACGCGTCGGCGTTTGACTTTATGATTGTGTGCTGCTGGCGGTGCATTCACTTTGTTGCAGTTTCCACATTAAAGTCGCAGATGATTTCACCCGTGTGGGCTCCATCTTTGAGGCAACTCTGTGTGTGGATATATATATATATATATTATCTACTGGCGGTCGCCAGTAGATAGTTATAGTTACAACCTATTATCCATAGGAAATCCGCGACATTCTATTTGAAATAACTCTCTTGCCGGTTGACGTATCTTCGCGAAATTTTCAAACTTTGTGGGGCGCTCCGGTCCGCTCCTACCCTGAAAGTCTCGGGGTGATACGTCAAGCGGGGGCCGAGAAAAAAGGGGGGTCCCAAAATGCGTTTTCCCCATGCATTTTCCCATAGGAAACTTTAGACACGGCTACAGCCCGAACTGCTGAACGGAATTACACCAAATTTGGCAAAGAGGTAGTTCTTGGTTCAGAAAGAACCCTTTTTGTTAAATGGTGTAAATCCGTTCAGTAGTTGCTGAGAAAATCAAAAAGTAAAAGTACATATATATCTATGGGCACGGAGGATTCGCGCACCCTGCGCGCACCGTCCCGATCACGAGCTGCATGTTAATTGGCTGTCAGCTGGCTGTCAACATTCCGATTCAGGAAATGTTGGCAGCCATTTTGTCCCTCGGTAGAACCGAGGGACAGAAACAAGTGCGCAAAGCGCACAAAGGGGGAGGGTAGAAACACCCTGACCCCCTAGGTTTGCTCAGGGGTCCCACAAGGACCCCCTGGGCAAAAAAAAAAAATTTTTTTTTTAAAAATCGGCAGGATGCGCTCAGGGTGCGCGAATCCTGCCGAAAAAATCGAAGCGCGGTCTCCCGCGCTTCGATAGTTAATTGGCCCCCGGGTGGCCCAAGTCCCGGGGGCATGGTGGGGGATAATTTAATGTGTGGGGGCCTCAAAGGCCCCCCAAGCCCCGGGGACCGCCACCCCCGGGGCTTTTTAAAAAATGGTGCGGGAGGGCTCTGAGCCCTCCCGCAGCCCCGGGGACCACCACCTCCCGGGGCTTTTTAAAAAAATTATTAAACCTGTGTGGGGGCTCCAGCCCCCACACGCCCCGGGGACCACCACCTCCCCGGGGCACTAAACATTTTAATATGGGGGTCCGTTACGGACCCCTAGAGCCCCGGGGACCACCACCTCCCCGGGGCTGTGTACTGAATGGGAGGGGGGCCGCGCGGCCCCCCTCCTGGAGCCCTTGATGGCCCTGGGGACCACCACCCCCCAGGGCCGGCTCCTGCAGTGTCCCGGGGTGCCTACCCCCGGGACACTGCTGTTTGCAATGACAGGACGGGAGCCTCGCGGCTCCCGTCCTGTCATTGCAAACTTGCTTTGGATATTGGAAGAGAGAGCAGGAAACCTGCTCTCTCTTCCAATATCCAAAGCCGATAGCTTTACACATGGGGAGCAGCATGTTAGCTGCTCCCCATGTGTAAAAGCAATGCCGGCACCCTAGGGACGCGGGGAGCCGGCGGGACTGTGGGGGATTGGGGACCCCCCACAGTCCCCAACGAGAGGCCAGGCCCCGGGGGATGGGGTCCCCGGGGCAAGTAGTGGCTCGGGAGGGGGGCCACGCGGCCCCCTCCCCCAAAAAAATAAATAAATAAAAAATAAAAAAAACGGAATGGCCGGCCCCGGGGGATGGGGTCCCCGGGGCCTTAAATGGCCAGAGGAGGGGGCCACGCAGCCCCCTCCAAAGAATATAAATAAAAACGAGGCCATGCCCCGGGGGATGGGGTCCCCGGGGCCAATACAGGCCCAGGGAAGGGGGCCACGCGGCCCCCTTCCCCGTTTTTTTTAAATTACAAATTAAAAAAAAGGGGTAAGGTCCTGGGGGATGGGGTCCCCAGGGCATAAAAACAGGAAAAAGGAAGGGGGCCACACAGCCCCCCTTCAGGGGACAATTTTTTTTTTTTTTTTTAAAACGATCGGCCCGCAGGCCCTGCCCCTTCCTTCACCACTCTGCAAACGCGCCCCTGGCGCGTTTGCAGAGGGGGAACGAATTCCCCTTGAATACTGGGGGTCCCTGGGGGCCAACTAGCCCACCAGGAACCTCCAGTATGCGCCAGGGGCTGCGTTGCAGAGAGGTGTAGAGAGGCCACACCCCTTTTACACCTCTCTGCAACGCAGCTCTGTGGCGCTTTTTGGAGGTATATGGTGGGCTAGTTGGACTCCGGGGACCCTCAGGATTCAAGGGGACTTAATCCCCCAACTTTTTTTTTTTTTAAATCGGCAGGATGCGCTCAGGGTGCCCGAATCCTGCCGAAAAAAATCGAAGCGCGGTCTCCCGCGCTCGATAGTTAATTGGCCCCCGGGTGGCCCAAGTCCCGGGGGCATGGTGGGGGATAATTTAATGTGTGGGGGCCTCAAAGGGCCCCCAAGCCCCGGGGACCGCCACCCCCTGGGGCTTTTTAAAAAATGGTGCGGGAGGGCTCTGAGCCCTCCCGCAGCCCCGGGGACCACCACCTCCCCGGGGCTTTTTAAAAAAAATTATTAAACCTGTGTGGGGGGCTCCAGCCCCCACACGCCCGGGACCACCACCTCCCCGGGGCACTAAACATTTTAATATGGGGGTCCGTTACGGACTCCTAGAGCCCCGGGGACCACCACCTCCCCGGGGCTGTGTACTGAATGGGAGGGGGCAGCGCGGCCCCCTCCTGGAGCCCTTGATGGCCCTGGGGACCACCACCCCCCAGGGCCGGCTCCTGCAGTGTCCCGGGGTGCCTACCCCCGGGACACTGCTGTTTGCAATGACAGGACGGGAGCCTCGCGGCTCCCGTCCTGTCATTGCAAACTTGCTTTGGATATTGGAAGAGAGAGCAGGAAACCTGCTCTCTCTTCCAATATCCAAAGTCGATTGCTTTACACATGGGGAGCAGCATGTTAGCTGCTCCCCATGTGTAAAGCAATGCCGGCACCCTAGGGACGCGGGGAGCCGGCGGGACTGTGGGGGGATTGGGGACCCCCACAGTCCCCAACGAGAGGCCAGGCCCCGGGGGATGGGGTCCCCGGGGCAAGTAGTGGCTCGGGAGGGGGCCACGCGGCCCCCCTCCCCAAAAAAATAAATAAATAAAAAATAAAAAAAAACGGAATGGCCGGCCCCGGGGGATGGGGTCCCCGGGGCCTTAAATGGCCAGAGGAGGGGGCCACGCAGCCCCCCTCCAAAGAATATAAATAAAAACGAGGCCATGCCCCGGGGATGGGGTCCCCGGGGCCAATACAGGCCCAGGGAAGGGGGCCACGCGGCCCCCTTCCCGTTTTTTTTTAAATTACAAATTAAAAAAAAGGGGTAAGGTCCTGGGGGATGGGGTCCCCAGGGCATAAAAACAGGAAAAAGGAAGGGGGGCCACACAGCCCCCCTTCAGGGGACAATTTTTTTTTTTTTTTTTAAAACGATCGGCCCGCAGGCCCTGCCCCCTTCCTTCACCACTCTGCAAACGCGCCCCCTGGCGCGTTTGCAGAGGGGGAACGAATTCCCCTTGAATACTGGGGGTCCCTGGGGGCCAACTAGCCCACCAGGAACCTCCAGTATGCGCCAGGGGCTGCGTTGCAGAGAGGTGTAGAGAGGCCACACCCCTTTTACACCTCTCTGCAACGCAGCTCTGTGGCGCTTTTGGAGGTATATGGTGGGCTAGTTGGACTCCGGGGACCCTCAGGATTCAAGGGGACTTAATCCCCCAACTTAAAACGCGCCACGGGCGCGTTTAGCACAGTGGTGAAGGGAGGGGCGGGGCTTCAGGTGACATGTGTGCAAACAGGCCCCGTGGCGCGTTTTAAGATGGGGAATTAAATCCCCTTCAATCCTGAGGGTCCCTGGGGGCCAACTAGCCCAACAGGTACATCCAGAAAGCGCCACAGAGCTGCGTTGCAGAGAGGTGTAAAAGGGTGTGGCCTCTCTACACGTCTCTGCAACGCAGCCCCTGGCGCATATTGGAGGTTCCTGGTGGTCTAGTTGGCCCCTAGGGACCCTCAGGATTCAAGGGAACTTAATCCCCCAACTTAAAACGCGCCACGGGGCGCGTTTGCAAAGATGTCACCTCAGGCCCCGCCTCCTCCCTTCACCATTGTGCAAATATTCCTCTAAAATCAGCCGAAATAGGAATTCCGATTTACTCACCTGTTATAAGGAGAGAGACCTCAGTGCTGTATCTTTCAGCCCAGTACTGGTCCTGAAAAGTAATTTTAACCGTACTTACCGGTAACTTGAATTTCCTTCATAGGCTAACATTGACTGGTTTCACTTGGAAATTCTTCTAAGTGTGGAGTTTTGGAACTTTAAAATATTCCTCTAAAATCAGCCGAAATACGAATTCCGATTTACTCACCTGTTATCAGGAGAGACCTCAGTGCTGCATCTTTCAGCCCAGTACTGATCCTCAAAAGTAATTTTAACCGTACTTACCGGTAATTTGAATTTCCTTCATAGGCTAACATTGACTGGTTTCACTTGGAAATTCTTCTAAGTGTGGAGTTTTGGAACTTTAAAATATTCCTCTAAAATCAGCCGAAATACGAATTCCGATTTACTCACCTGTTATCAGGAGAGACCTCAGTGCTGCATCTTTCAGCCCAGTACTGATCCTGAAAAGTAATTTTAACCGTACTTACCGGTAACTTGAATTTCCTTCATAGGCTAACATTGACTGGTTTCACTTGGAAATTCTTCTAAGTGTTGATTTTTGAAACATACAAATATTCCTCTAAAATCAGCCGAAATCCGAATTCTGATTTACTCACCTGTTATCAGGAGAGACCTCAGTGCTGCATCTTTCAGCCCAGTACTGGTCCTGAAAAGTAATTTTAACCGTACTTACCAGTAACTTGAATTTCCTTCCATAGGCTAACATTGACTGGTTTCACTTGGAAATTCTTCTAAGTGTGGAGTTTTGGAACTTTAAAATATTCCTCTAAAATCAGCCGAAATACGAATTCCGATTTACTCACCTGTTATCAGGAGAGACCTCAGTGCTGCATGTTTCAGCCCAGTACTGATCCTCAAAAGTAATTTTAACCGTACTTACCGGTAACTTGAATTTCCTTCATAGGCTAACATTGACTGGTTTTCAGCAAAAAAGTTTGAAAGTGTTGATTTTCACAAACTACAAATATTCCTTAAAAATCGCCTGTATGACTTAAACGCATTCTTTCAACTGTTTACAGGAGATGCACCAGTGCTGGATCCAGGATCCAACACTGAGTAAGAAAAAGTAACGATAACAGTTTTTACCTGCTAAGTGAATTTCCTTCCATAGGATAACATTGGTGATTCTATGAGAAAAAGTTTCAAAGTGTCAACTTTTAAAATACAATAATGTTCCTTAAAAATCACGACTGTAACCAAAACGCTTTTACTCAACTGTTTACAGGAGATGTACCAGGACTGAATCTAGGATCCAGTCCTGTGGTTACAAAAGTAATCCATAAAGTAACTAATTGCATTTAACTAGAAATTCACATTGAGCTGAATGTTGCATTGTGTTTGAAAATGTGTTGCCCATTGCAACAACTGTAACTACTGTACTTAAAAGTCTATTGCCTATCTGCAAAGTATTTAAACTAAAGTAATTCATTCTGAGAAAGTATTTTTTGTAATGTAATGTATAATGTAATTACAATGTAATTTGACAAATAAAATATGTAAAAAAAAATTGTTTCTAAAAATGTAGTAAATCAGTATGAAAAAAATTAATATAACAATTAATACATTTAAAAATTGTCATTTACAAAACCTTTGAAATTCACTGAAAAAACCGTAGGTTTCAGGCACGTTATAGTTAGAAATTAGCATTTAAAAAACCTTTGAAATTCACTGAAAAAACCATAGGTTTCAGACACGTTATAGTTACAAATTAGCATTTAAAAAACCTTTGAAATTCACTGAAAAAACCATAGGTTTCAGACACGTTATAGTTACAAATTAGCATTTAAAAAACCTTTGAAATTCACTGAAAAAACCATAGGTTTTAGGGACAGTTATAGTTAGTTGGACATTGCACTCGTACAAAACCCGTGAAATTCCCCGTTATAGTTAGTCCAGCTAACTATAACTCGCGCCCCGCAATGCACTGCTGATGACGTCACATATTACATCACTCATGACATGGTCAGTGACATCACTGATGACATCACTGATGACATCTCAAATGACATCACTGATGACATCATCCACGTGATAATCTGATGCACCTCCTCACACCCTAATATAACCTTTGATACACCCACTCTAAATTACAGACTGCCATTCGCAAAACCATAGACACTCCAACACCAATAACTACATACCCACTCACTGATTCTTAGGTCTACACACACACATCCACTCACTCACCCGTACAGTCACTCATACTTACGGTCACTCAGTACAGGACTATCATATGCACTCTTACTCCTATATAGACACTCAAACAACGCCACTCATCCATAGAGATACTCACACACCTAGTCAGTCATGCAAATAATTAAACACACTGCCATTTACTCACCTATACAGTTATACACACACACCAGCTCACTTACTCATACAAATAGTAGCACATTGTTACGCTCTTATACAATCACTGATACAAGCACACAATCATCCATACAGCCACTATCACAATCACTCACTCTTGCTTATAGCTATTTATATACTCCAACACACATATATACTGCCTTTCACATATGTAGTTACTCACACATGTACCACTGGGACATACATTCACTCACTAACACACTCTTACACACACTTACCCACCCATACAGTCTATCACAGATGCACTCTTGAAACCATCCACCCAGTGAATCACCCACTCACACATCTATGCACAGAGTTGCACACACCCCTCCCACACAAACACTCAGGCACCCATACAGATACTCAGACAAGCATTCAATAACTCATATAGAAAATCATTTAGCTATTCACAAACACATGCAGCCACTTACACAGCAACAGACAGACGGATACAGACATACACCCAGTTTAGTCACTAACCCATGCATTCAGTAAGATACGTTAAATCACTCACTTATAGAGTCAGTCACGCACCTACTAAATCATCCATACAGACACTTACACACCCACTCATTCTTCAATACGTCTTTTCCTATATATTTTAAAAATATTTAAACTTTACAGAAACACACAGTCACTGGATGATGTCATCAGTGATGTCATTTGAGATGTCATCAGTGATGTCATCAGTGATGTCACTGACCATGTCATGAGTGATGTAATATGTGACGTCATCAGCAGTGCATTGCGGGGCGCGAGTTATAGTTAGCTGGACTAACTATAACGGGGGAATTTCACGGGTTTTGTACGAGTGCAATGTCCAACTAACTATAACTGTCCCTAAAACCTATGGTTTTTTCAGTGAATATATATATATATATATATATATATATATATATAGAGAGAGAGAGAGAGAGAGAGAGTACAAAATGGATAACTGTGTAATATGGTCCAAAATGACCATCAGGGGGATCTGGACACATCGTAAACCATGATACTGAAGGGCAGGTGGTTTGCTTATGTCAGTAGAATCCCTCAATGGCAATTTTTGATTATGTTACACCACTACGAGTTATGTATTTTTATATTAATATTTTATTTTTGAAAAGCAAGCTGGAAAAGGCTGTTTTCTTCAAACTGCAGCTAAAAATGGCAACTGAATGGAAATAGAATAGTTAAGTTTTGTTTATTTTTCATGCATAAATTATTGGTAAAGCAATAGAGAAATGTGAGGGGCAGTAGATTTATGTGTTTAATGGTTTGCTATGTTTACTGTTTAGTTATGGATTTGTAGTAAGAGAACAAGGGGACCCCGATATGTGAACCTGGGGTGGATGAATATTTTAGAAAACAGTGGTTCGTAAATGGCCAACAAGGTCCAAGGTAGGTAGTCTCCGTTAAGGTGACAAGGTGCCACAGTTGTACTTGATAATCAATATCTCAGGGAGCGATAAGTAATATGCTCAGGGACATGAAGATCAGAATAACATAAGTTATTTATTTTTAGAAAGATTTTTCAAAAAATCAGGTGCTGAAACAACCCATACTTTACAGAAAATTGTGAACAACAGTCTATCTTACATAGTTACCTGTGAAATATGTGTTTTATACCAATGCATTTTGGGCAATAAAAGCACCCTAACGCGTAATACATGTATCTCATCCAGCTCGGATTGGAAAGTAAACAATAGTCATTACAATCTGTTGGCTAATCAGTGACATAGTTGATGGTTTCCAGAAAGAAGGTGTACTTAACCTGAAACCAATGTCTATAATATTTGCATGAAATGCTACTGTAATACCCCTAGTGCTACCATTAGAGAGACAAGGACATTAAAAAAAATTACCCTGAATTTGTTCTCGTTTAACTTTGTAGAGCTCAATTTGGTTGTGGGGCTACACACCATCTGTGTGGGAACACTTGAATGCAATCTCAACTATGACCTTAATGTGTTTTCATCTTCTCTGGAATTCACTGTTGTGATGCAGTTGACATTTTTTTGAGAGATAATGCCAATTCCCCAGCTCCCCAAAATCACCTGCTTTATCAAACAGTTCTCTATCAAATAGGGCAAGATGGGGCTGTGATTGTTTTTGAAAGATATTTCTTTCGCTAACAAAGTAATGGATAATGTGAAAATATTATTAGATCATGGGATAAACCTAAGCAAAACCCACAAAAATGGTTTCATAGGGGACATTATCTAAACCATAGCTTCTCCTTTTTAGATGAGAATTTCTTCTACTTCAGGGTCGGTTTCAACTACATAATGAAATTCCAAGTTCTCCTTCATATTGTGTCCTTCCTTTTGTGTTTAAACTCCCAAATGCCAAAGTTAACTTGTGATCAGTTGTTACATACTTTTTAGGGGCATAGTCACTACCTGCCTGATTAGATGTTGCTTTTCCGATACTATCACCAGTACTCAAAAGGAGGATGATGCAATGCATGTTAAATAAAGGGCTATGCGTGTGAATGTGTGCAGGAACTTACCAAGGCATGTGTCTATGTATGAACTGAGACTACAAAAAATGAGCTGGTGCATTTAAAAACAAACAAATGAGCAATAAGATGCTAAATCTGACTTGAGGAAAGCCATTAGAAGCCCACACAGCAATAACACGTCATGCGTTTCATATTGTTCCTTCGCAAGCCTCATACTGTTATGTATTGTACTTCTTACAGTATAATAAACATCCAATCAAGTGCTGTCAAGGGACAGAATCATGATTTGGTGTGGTTGTTTTTTAATAACATATTTTATTGACTTTAACAATACATAGCGGGCGGTGCCTGAAGCATATATTTCGGATACAGTTTATATAAGATGATACCAATTTTATTCACACAACAATATTGCCTGTGAACATACAGGCCCAATAACTAAAACGGCACAGGTTACTACATGTTTCACTATAAGTAAAATGTCCAGGTGTATATGTGTAGATGACAGAGCGACTCATCTTACTTAAATATGCTCCAGTTTGATTTAATTGCCTGGTTTAGGGAGGGTGTGAGGGCGGCAGGGGAGGCAGGTCTATGCCGCGGTATGTTGCCCTTCGAGACCATATTTTCCTATGTTTTTGTGGACAACCACACGCCTGGTACACCGCGATTTCAGCCCCCATGCATCTGCCCGTGGCCTTTCTCCACCCACCATTATTTGACGCGTTTTTAATCAAGCACGTGTAGCCGGGACAGGGCCCTACTTGCAGTGCTTAATTTTTAAATAGTAAGTGCTGCTTCCTAACGTTTTTCTCAGCTGGCGCTGATGAATGTCGAGAGTGGCAAATACCAAGGGCTGCATAATGTTAAATCTCACCTCATGTCTCTTTCTTTCACCAGAAGACACTCTCTTCCCCTGTATTTCACTCTTGCGTGTTCTATTTCATACCTGCTTTCTCCATTTGACATAGTTTTTCCATCATTCTCTTAATCCTCGTTTCCCCCATTTGTGCCTTTCTCACTCTTGGTCTGGGACAAAGTCTAATAAGAAAAAATAAGCGCCAGTCTGCAACCATGAGTGCTGGTGGGCCCCATCTGCAACCACTGGCTCAAAGTAAGCATTGCCCTTTTGAATGTTAAATCACTGTTGAGGAAAGAAAGGTTGACAGAGAGCTCTGGTCACCACAGCCAGTACAATGGGCTGCTATTCCCTTTGAAAGAAGCCTTTGCACATAATCTAAGTCATGAATTATGAACTGTGACTTACTGTAGCCATGAACAACTAGTCCCATGGATTGTGTGCACCAAGTACATTACTATCCCCCATTTTATGACCGTAACTGTTTCTGCATCCTTTTCCTCCTTTAGTCACCATTTTGTCAGTCTCTTGAGGGAACTGGAAGGGAACTCAAGGGAACAAGTGACCAGGGCTTTACTTCCTGTTGGTAGTCAAGGAAGAATAAAATGGCTGTCCCTAGCACCCTCCATTTACCCTGGAAATCTCGACCTAAAGTAAGCAACAACATTGTGGACCTTATTCCCATCCCCTGGCCCAATGCTAATTCCCTCCGTGGGAGTTCTTCTGACTCCTACCATGAGTCCATTCAAGCTGGTAACATGGTGAGATGGGAATTTTGCAAGTCTAAGTTCATGTCTTGCTTTAGTTCAAGATGTGGGTCCTTTTTGGAGCCAAGAAGGAAGGAGCGAAACCTTCCCATCCTTTTAAAAGCACAACCTATTTTCCTCTGCTGTTCAAAGTTACTTTGACCCTTGCTGATCACAGTTACTTCATCTGATGATGACCACAGCATCCTCAACCCTAATACAGCCACCTGTCTCTCACTTTCCACAGCATTGTCTTTCCTCAGAGAACTTATCCTCTTAGCCTGCAGTGCAATGCACTTGTTGACCCATTTCATCTAGTTCCTTTTCTAAGTCATATCTTTTTGGCCAGCAAAAGCAACAGCTGTTTTTGCTCCTTGTAGAATACTGTTGCATGGTCCCACCTCTCATCTGCAACTTCCCCACAGCCAAAACTCCCATAACAGCTCAGTCAAAGAACCCTACAAAGGTACCAGCAGACTTTTTATTTTCCCTCAAATATACTGCAGCTCATAGACCTGGTCATTGTGTGAAAGTAAGGACATGTATGAAAATATATTGGTGTATTTTTAACTACATGCCAAGGCCTGGTTGATGACATAACTTGTTTTACTTCATTACCACATTGTAACACCATTACTGCAGAGCCTCCTCCACCCATAACTGTTATGCTAGGCTTGCCATTTCAGTTTGGTCAGTAAGAAGAATGCAGCAAAGAGTTTTGTAACAGGGGAATTCTTCAGTGGAAAGGGGGACATCTTTCACCCTTCTTAAATGACGGTCAAGGGATACCAACTTAGGGGCTACCTGAGGACCTTCCAGCTCATTCCTGTGCAATGCAAAATAATGTTGCCATTCTACAAAATGTCATCAGAGACCACCAAACTATCATTGGGACAACTCAACTCACCAACACACAAAGGCCTTGGACTTACTGATGGCACAGCGAGTGGTCGGTGGCCCCTGCAATTGCATTGCACAGGGTGTGGATCCTGTATTACAACCCGATTATGGACCTGGCACCAAGTCACCACCAGACACTACACATAGGAAGTAATGAGGGTAGAATGTGAGGGGATTTACTTGTCCACTTGCTACCTCAGGCACACGATATTGGTTCCTTTCACACAAGCTGGATACTACTGCAAAGAGTGGATTTCCAGCTCATCTTTCAAGGCTTTGGATAGGTGAAGTCCATTAAAGGGTGTGAAAACACCCCAGGAAATGGGCACCAACCTAAGCAAGTTTTTACTTTTAAAGGAGTGAGTTTAGTGTGAGGTTGGGGGAGTGCCTCTCAGTTACTTCTCAGAGTGAGGCCCTGCCCCTCCAATGCCCTGCCCACTCCTCACACTGTGATTATTAAAAATTTTATTTGCAGATCTGCTACCTGGTTCATGGTAATTCCGTGTAAAGGCCCATTAGAGAACAGGTCTGCTAACAATGTTCAATGTTCCCGGCCAACTCTATTGCTCTTAATGGATGGCATCAACATTTTGAGTACGTCAGAGGATATCATGAACTAGGAATCATGCTACACCCGAGGAAAGGCAATGTGAGAACAAGATAAATGCAGCCAGTCAATCACCTCAATCTCTTAATAAAGCCCTGGCTTGCCACAAGATGGCCTGATAGTCTTGCAGGCTATCTAGCTGTCCAAATTCATAGTGCTCAGGAGCCAGGTTAATATTCAATCTCTTTAAGCCTCTCCAGTGGTGTGGTTCATGGTAGGGCATATGATTGCCCTAACAACCTTATTATAGATTTAATTTCAACAAGCAAGCAGCTGTGCAGATGCTTGTGTAAAACTCTACCAAGGTAAAAGTATCATGCATTAGCGGCAAGGGCACCACTGCAATATGCCTCGATTATTAACTGGTGACCCCTACAGTCTCTAGTAAGTAAACCATGCAGTATGTTTTGCATTATCGAAGTAGGAGGAGTTATTATTAGGAAATCGAACATGTCAGCTACACTTCGTGTCATAGTTTATGTCCAAAGTAATCAGTTGGCCTCTGGATTTAAAGTATAACCCCACAAAACCTGATTGTCACTTAGAAGATTGGAGAGCCCTCCGTTTGTCTAAATACATTCATATATCCCTCTGACAAGACGTGGTAGTGGCCAATGTGGCTAAAAAGTGGTACATATTAAATCTAAAAATGAGATGTTTACTGTTGGTTGAGCCAGGCAAGGAAATCATTTACCTATGCATATTCAGAATCTTACTCTCCATACACAAACTGAAAATGTTTTTATTGCATTCGTCTATCTTATGTCAGTGTAATTTGTATCCGATTGTGTGATTTGTAGTGCTGCCTAAAATTGTTCTTATGAGTTTCACTCATTGTTTGTCCTTTTCATCATTTCTGTCGCGCCTAGAAGCAAGACTTGGTCTGGCATTTTATATGCAATACAAATGAATTCAAATACAAATACATGGGTTATATCGCTTCCTTATTCCTTATGTCCCACTACCTCAAGCAGTGTATTTTTAGACTTAATTCAACATATATAAATAAATTACACATTTATTTGAACAGATGGGTGGACATTCTTGAAGAGCTGCCCCTTAGGTGGGCTGAGTTTGCGTGCCTTTCTTTCAAAAGCAGTAACCATTTGGTAGGTCGTGCGGCAATTTTAACATTTAACCTATATGGCTGCAACATTTAAATCTCCAGCCCTTTTTATTGCCCCTTGGGGTTTGCCTCCACCCTTCTGCATTAAAATATGCTCGTCCCTTTTGGATACATCACGAAGCATAAAATGATAATAACTTAAAGCTATTATCATTTTATGTTTCTCTTCTTCACACTGCTTAAAAGCAGTGAGGCGACGCTCCTCTGCCATAGCGGAGGAGCCGCTCCTGGGCGTAGAGTGGCGTAGATTGTCATGGAGTGGCATAGAGTGGAGGGTGTAGAGTGTTGCAGAGTGTCATGGAGGAAGTAGAGCGTCATAGAGTGGAAGGGTGTAGAGTGGAGCAGAGTCGAGTGGCATAGAGTGAAGTAGAGTGTCGTAGAGTACAGTGCTGGGGAGTAGAGCATAGAGTATTGTGGAGTGGTGTAGATCACACTGGAGTGGCGTAGAGGGTGTTGCGAAGAGTGGAGTAGAGTGTTGTACAGTAGAGTGACGTAGAGCAGAGTAGATTGTCGTAGAGTGAAGTGGCATAGTGTGGAGTAGTGTAGGAGAGTGGAATGGCATAGAGTGTTGTAGAGCTGATTGGCGTTGAGTGGAGTGGCATAGAGTGGAGTGGCGTAGAGTGGAGCAGTGGAGTGGAGTGGTGTACAGTGGAATAGTATGTTGTAGAACAGTGTGGAGTAAATTGACGTGGAGTGGCGTAAAGGGAGCTGCATGGAGCATCATAGAGTGGAGTAGTATTGTAGAGTTGCATAGAGTGAAGTAGAGTGTTGTGGAGTGGCATACAGTGGAGTAGAGTGAAATAGAGTGGAGTAGGGTGGACTAGAGTGAAGCAGAATAAAGTATAGTGGTGCAGAGTAGACTGAAATAGAGTGCATTGGTTTTGAGTTGAGTGGTGTAGAGTCCATTGGTATAGAGTGCAATGGCGTAGAGTGGGGTGGCGCAGAATGGAGTTGAGTGGCATAGAATGCAGTGGCGTAGAGTAGATTGCTAAAGAGTAGAGTGAAGTGGCATAGAGTGGAGTGGTGCAGGCTAGAGTGGAGTGGTGCAGGGTAGAGCGCAATAGTTTATAGTGCAGTGGCACAGAGTGCAGTGGTACAGAGTAGAGTAGCATTGAGTTCAGTGGCATAGAGTACAGTGGCATAGAGTGCAGTGGTGCAGAGTACAGTGGTGCAGTTGCGAAGAATGCAGTGGGGTATAGTAGAGTGCACTGGCATAGAGTAGAGTGGTGCAGAGTAGAGAGGCATAGAGTAGAGAAGCATAGAGTGAAGTGACGTAGAGTGTAGTGGTGCACAGTAGATTAGAGAGGTGTAGAGTGGATTGGCGTAGAGTGTTGTGGCATAGAGTGCACTGGTGTGGGGTGTAGTCGAGTGGCGTAGACTAAAATGATGCAAAGTATATTGCAGTGGCATAGAGTGCAGTGGCAGAGTGCATTGCCATAGAGTAGAGTGGTGCAGAGTACAGTGGTGCAGTGACGAAGAGTGCAGGGTGGATAGTAGAGTGGGGTAGAGTGCACTGGCATAGAGTAGAGTGATGCAGAGTAGAGTAGAGAGGTGTAGAGTAAAGTGGTGTAAAGTGCAGTGTCATAGAGTGCAGTGGTGCACAGAAGATATTAGAGTAGCGTAGAGTGCATTGCCATAGAGTGCATTGGCATACAGTGCAGTAGAGCGGTGTAGAGTGGTGCAGAGTAGAGTGCAGTGGCACTGATGAAAGTGGCATTGAGCTCAGTGGAGTGGCATAGAAAGTGTTGGAAAGAGTGGAGTACAGTGTTGTACAGTAGAGTGACGTAGAGCAGAGTAGATTGTTGTAGAGTGAAGTGGCATAGAGTGGAGTAGTGTAGGAGAGTGGAAAGGCATAGAGTGTTGTAGACTCATGTGGCGTTGAGTGGAGTGGTAGAGTGGAGTGGCATAGAGTGGAGTGGCGTAGAGTGGAACAGTATGTTGTAGAATAGAGTTAAGTAAAGTGACATGGAGTGGCGTAAAGGGAGCTGCATGGAGCATCATCGAGTGGAGTAGTGTTGTAGAGCCGCATAGAGTGGACTAGAGTGGTGTGGAGTGGCATAGAGTGGAGTAAAGTGTCGTAGAGTGGAGTAGAGTTTAATGGAGTAGACCAGTGTGGAGTGGAGTGTTGCAGAGTGGAATAGAGTGGACTAGAGTGAAGTGGCATAAAGTACAGTGGTGCAGAGTAGAATGAAAGAGTGCATTGGTTTTGAGTAAAGTGGTGTAGAGTCCATTGGCATAGAGTGCAATGGCATAGAGTGGAGTGGTGCAGAATGGAGTTGAGTGGCGTAGAGTGCAGTGGCGTAGAGTAGATTGTTACATAGTAGAGTGAAATGGCATATAGTGGAGTGGTGCAGGCTAGAGTGGAGTGGTGCAGAGTAGAGAGCAGAAGTGTAGAGTGCAGTGGCATAGAGTACAGTGGTGCAGAGCACTTTGGTGCAGTGGTGAAGAGTGCAGTGGGGCATAGTAGAGTGTGGTAAAGTGCACTGGCATAGAGTAGAGCGGTGCAGAGTAAAGAGGTATAGAGTAGAGAAGCGTAGAGTGAAGTGGCGTAGATTGCAGTGGTGCACAGTAGATTAGAGTGGATTGGCGTAGAGTGTAGTGGCGTAGAGTGCACTGGCGTAGAGTGCAGTCGAGTGACGTAGACTAAAATGGTGCAGTGGCAGAGCGCATTGCCATAGAGTAGAGTGGTGCAGAGTACAGTAGAGAGGCTTAGAGTGAAGTGGCATAGAGTGCAGTGCCATAGAGTGCAGTGGTGCACAGTAGATAAGAGTGGCGTAGAGTGCAATGGCGTACAGTGGATTGGCATGGAGTGCAGTAGAGTGGTGTAGAGTGGTGCAGAGTAGAGTGCAGTGGCATAGAGTGCAGTGGTACAGATCAAAGTGGCATCGAGCTCAGTGGCAGAGAGTGCAGTGTTGCAGAATAGAGTGTCTTAGAATGCAGTGGTGTAGAATAGAGTGGCGTAGAGTGCATTAGTATAGAGTGCAGTGGTGTAGAGTGGTGCACAGTAACGTGACGTAGAGTATTGTAGAGTAGAGTGGCGTAGAGTGCAATGGCAAAGAGGGCATTGGTTTGAGTGAAGTGATATAGAGTGCAGTGGCATAGAGTGCTGCAGCATAGAACAGAGTTGCGTAGAGTGCAGTGGGGTAGAGTCAAGTGGAATGGCACAGGGTAGACTGCAGTGGTGTATAGAGGAGTGGTGTAGAGTGGAATAGAGTGGCGTAGAGTGCAATGGGTAGAGTAGATTGTTTCAGAGTAGAGTGGATTGGTGTAGAGTGCAGTGGTTAAGACGGCAGTGGTGCTTAGTAGAGTAGTGTGGGGTAGAGTGCATTGGCAATGAGGAGAGTGGTGTAGAGTACAGAGTCGTCAAGTGAAGTGGAGTAAAGTGGAGTGGTACAGAGCAGAGTGCTGTGACAGTGTGGAGTGGCGTGGAGTGGCATAGTGTGGAGTGGTGCAGACTACAGTGCTGTGGCGTGTTGTGGTGCAGAGTAGAGTGGAGTGGGGTAAAGTGGAGTATGCATGATGTGGTAACGCACTGCCATTACCGACATACAGTTTTACTGATAAAAGTATGCAGCGCACAAACGATAATGTGTGAAAATGTCATCACCTAGTGTAGTGAGTTGGTTTGATGGTATTAAAATATCTGTTTCCCTCACTCTTCAGACTTACCAAAGAACGTGCTTCATTTGTGCTTTCCACATTCTGAAATACCTGCCCAGTTCATTTACAGATACTTACATTTTGTTTTGTTCTGGAAAAAAAATAACACTGTAGAGCAAACCCCGAGTAGCTAGCATGAGTGTCATATAAATCCTCTCACTTTGAAGTCAGGGAAAGAAAAGTAAACACCAAGCTCCCTGGAAGACAGAGCCTGACTTTTGACTTCTGTCTCCGAATGCACAGCAAATGTGACAAGATAAGAGCAAGATTTAAAGGCCTGTTTACAGAAATTCAGGACTGGTGGAAGAATACAGTAATTAGGGTTGGGGTAAGGGAATAAGCTGGACAGCCTAAAACAAATAAAGCCAGCAAATAGAAAGCAAGCAAATGTGAGTTACAAACCGCAAAGCCAATGGTAAGCAACGGGTGAAATGCAACCCAGGTAAAAATTTTGAAATGTGCCCAAGATGTCGTAATCAAACTAGAGAAGTGCACTGTCTGGTAGGCTTCAACCTATGTAGCCTTACGGCTAGAGCAGTCGATCTCGGAGCGGGGGTACAGGGTTTGAGTCTCGGCAGGGATGCTCAACATCCTGTGATTATGGGCAAATCACTTAATCTCCCAGTGCCTAACAAAAATGAATGTGTCCATCTGTAACGCAACTGGTGCTCATGTAAAGTGCTCTGATACTTTCGGGTCTAGTTTGCGCTTTACTAAAAAAAAAAAGAAGAAAACTACAACTGGGAACTTTATTCCAATGTCAGCTCGCTGGAGGGAAGCTTACATGATTGGGTCAAAGTGGAAATGCTAGTGACAGGATGATGACCCGCGTCCTGCTGTGACTAAGCCTGGGTGACATTTGAATCATTTCCTTTTGTGGAAATTACATGAAATGCCCACAAAATTATGCAAAATTACAAAAATTGTAATAAAAATGCACATCTGCCGTACACCTCCATTTTGGACCTAACAACCCATGTTGTGCAAAAAAACAAAAAAAACAACAAAAACGCACATGAAGTGAACAACAAACACTCATGGTCTGTTTCGTAAACTAAATTTCACCCAGGCCCAGTTGTTAAAATACACCCTACCCACTCCCCCCCCCCATCATCACCCACAACTTAGTTGCCCTGCCCCGTGACGCTTTCAAGCAGCTTCACAGGAAATATTCACAAGGGATTAAAGACACTCAGGAAGAGCCTCTCTCCTACTACAACTCAATGCTGCTTCTGCAGCAGCACGGCCTGCATTCGCGCAAAAAACAACACACGCATCAGGGAGTA